>JAWHQI010000113.1:162500-1380000 GCA_033032865.1 Dactylorhiza incarnata
AAATTTTGGACGGGGCTCTGCCCCGCACCCCGCAAGGGCTCTGCCCCTTGACCCCGCTCGCTGATCGGTCAGCGAGACCACTGCCAGGGGCGCTGCCCCTTGGACCCCGTTAGGGGCTCTGCCCCTAAGACCCCGCCAGGGGCGCGGCCCTTTGGAACCCCGCCAGGAGCGCATGTGATTTCGTTGCGATTCTCATGTTTAAATCTTGTGTCCTCTCAAGCGCACAAGGATGTTGCCAGTATCCCTTCGGTGCTCCTGATCTTGAATCCCTTTTGCTTGAATTCTTTTACTCCTGGTGGTCTGATAATGTTTGAGTTTACTCTTATGATTCGTCATGAGTTATGCCTCTGATTACTTCTCCTCCTTCTTGAAACCTTGTGCCTCTTACAAGGGTACAAGGAGTTTTGCCCAAGTCTCTTGGGTGTCCTTGATCGTGAATCCCTCGAGCTTGAACCCCTTTGCCTTTTTGGTTCAATGACTCTGAGTTTCCCCTTATGAATCATTTGATCAGCAGTTATCTCATGGTGACCCTATCCTTAGGGTGTTTCTTCTTAGTATTTGTGATGTTAGCAGTATGCGGTGATGTTGCTAATAACTGCATTGCGTCTTTGATCATGTTTACCTCCTATCAAAATTCTAAACCTGCTGTGATCTTGCAAATCCTTGGTTTCGCTTGTGATTCATCTTGATCGGTGTGTGCCTTGCTTTGACCCTATCTCTTAGGGTATCCCTGTTGATTGTTTCTCGGGCTTCGTCCCGGGTCTTAATGATTTAATTAAAATGAATATATGCTTTTAGCTTTGCACGGTGGCCATTTCAAGGACGTGATCAGCAGGCGTTGCCTGTGTTCCTGTGGGCCGTGTTTGGGTGATAGGGTAATAGAAACCCCCACCAGTTTGGGCTTGGGTTGCGGAGGTAAGAAACCGCACCCATTTATTTGAGCTGATCAGTCTCGTGTATGAAAAATTTACAAGATAATTAATTTATACTTGCTTCTACTTATGATATTTGGTTGTACTTGGTGCTTTGCTTAGCTCCTTGTCTTAGAGCTTCTTTTTCAGTGAATCAGGCTTGGGTTGGTACCCCGTATGCCTTGATTGCTTGTCTTTTCCTTATTTCTTGCCACTTGCAATTCCCTTGCTGAGGCGTTCTTGTTTATTGAATGCCTCGGGTTTCAGAGCCGTAGCGGTTAGTGGAGTAGCCCGAAGTCTTCGGAAGTTTTTAGCTGCTGTTTACCCCGCTGATGCGAGGTAGTAGTAGTTGTTGTTGTTTGCTTCTCCTTGTGTTCAGACATGCTAGTTTGGGCCAATGGGTTAGTGTCAGCTTGTTGACGCCCATTGTGCCTCTTTGATACTTTATAGTTTACTTACCAATTTATGCCACTGCTTTTAGATCTGATACCTTACGCTCTGGGAATGATTTATGACTAGGTGCATTATAGTGATAAAATGGCTTTTCATTCATCTTCATCTCATCATTTGTAACTAAAACCCTTAGTCTTAAAGTCACCTAAAGATATTTTCTATACTTATTCTACGCCTAGATAAGTGCATATCATCTACTTTATGTCCTGCCTTCACGTGCATATAGGACCTTAAATGAACTAAATCAAGTGTTTTCCACTGCATTTACATATATAATCTTCTCTGTGGACTAGTTGATCCACGAACTGAGAGACACAGTTCTTACTCTAAACCCTAATAAATGATTTCAAATAATGATTATCATGCAATCATGTTTTCAATTATCAAGTAATAGGATCCCGCCTGAGCGTCTGCAGTTGTCTCCTGCATGACGTGGCATCATGACGCGTATTTTCTCTTCCTCTGATATTCTTAATTCCTGAGAAAATGCGGGTTGTGACAATTGGCCTTCTTCTCGCACGACCACTGGTCGTGCGCCACTGATCGTGCGCTATTTTTTGTCATTCTGGATTTTGCTACAGGCTGTTTCCGCACGCTCACCGACATTTCTTCGTGCACGACCACTGGTCATGCGCCACTGACCGTGCGCGTTCAAAATTCTGCTTTCTATAAATACGCATTTTCACGAATCCTTTCGGCCGAATCCGTATTTTAGGTCATTTCCAGCGCCGTTTTCTCGCTCCAGAGCGCCATTTTCGCCGCTCCATCACCGCCCACCTTCGGGAGGAGCTCCGACGATGTGCTATGATGAGTCTCCATGCTTTGGTTGTAATCTCAACCCCCTTTATACTGTAGTATTGTTTTCCTTTATCATTTGGGTGTATGACTAATGTTTGCTAAACCTTGTTATGATATTTAGTATTTCATGTCTATGTGAAATTGATATGTGTGGTTTATGCAAGTGAGGAGCGCCCCATTCCATCCTCCATCCCGCCGTCATGTTCGTGTGCTGCACTAGCAATTGCTAGTGGCGTGCTTGTCGACGAGGTGCTTGCGACCCTCATTCCGTAAGACTACTCTTCCATCCGCCAAGCTAAGCGGTGCTAACGGCGCGTGTAATCCACTCCGACTCCGTCGGTGCGAACCATTCCATTCGCATGCCTACTCGTCCATCCGCCTACCGAAGTGTGGCATAGCGGCCCGTGTAATCCATTCGCCTAATGAAGCAGTGCGCTCAAGGCCTGCACAGTTCGATTCTCTTGCCTACTCGTCGATCCGCCCTTGCGAAGCAGCGCGCTCAAGGCCTACCTAGTCTCCATCCCACCAAGCAAAGCATTGCATAGCGACATTGCATAGGAGTAGTTATAGTTGTTTTTCTTTATTTTCCACAAACCAAATCACCCACTTTCGCACCCATCCGACTAAAGGACTTCAATCTCAAGTGCTGCCTCAATAGTAAACTCCACCTTACTATGTTCCTTGAGAGATTCGATACTTGGGGATTTACTTCCTCATATTATTACTTGACAACGACCGGTTCACTGCCGTTTCGTTGTGCAGTCTTACTACTGCATATAGCGGTGTGCTAAGATTCGCGCGTCAAGTTTTTGGCGCCTTTGCCGGGGAACAAGGTCGTGTGAGTTTCCTGGAGAGGAAGAATCTGAGAGAGGCCCTTCCATTTGTAAATTGCATCCTTTTGTTTTATTTCTTCGTATTCTGTTTTCCTGTTTTACATAGGTTGCTTAGTAAATTATTGTTGGGTGTCGTTTATGCACAATAGTATTTTTCTTTTGAATCTTGTTATCTTCACACAATGTGGGCTTCATTAAATATTTGTTGCCGTTGGTGTGGAGATATCTCTCTTGCTAGTGATAGATGTTCAAAGGGAGATAATAGCCATAGCACTCAAGGCCCAGTATATGGAGCACCGACCTCGTCTGGTACTCCATATGGTGCGCGTAAGTCCTATGGCTATTCTGCTGAGCCTTTACCGTCACACTTCTTTTCGGCTTCAGCACCTGCTGTGCCAAAGAAGCCCACAAGACAGTGCTTGTTTTGTCAGAGCACGGATCATGCTTTGAAGGATTGTGTTGCTTATCTTCGCCAATTGGACGAGGATGACAAGCCGGATATCTGGATCGTCCCGACTCCTAACTCTGGCGGCATACCATCAACATCTGGTTATGTGTCCGTGTCACCTTCACATTTTGAAGGGTATGGCGTGGACACAGTCACCAGATGTGTGGCTGATCTAGGCACTAACATTGCTGAGCCCGTCTCCCCATGTGCATATATTACCATGCGTGGAGCCGATTCTTTGTGAGGATTCAGTGCTTGACTTTTATCCGAGCACTATTCTTCCCCCTGTTGTGCATACTACAATCGTATTTGATGACATTGTTAATGACCTGTCGCAAGATGAGGCTGACGATCTAAGTATTATGCATGTACCTATGGAGGAGGACAACCTTCTAGGTGAAGAGGAGTTTTCCTCAGCACCAGTGGAGGAAGTCCAAATCTTAAGCCTGGCCACTGTTGATCCCGCCGAACCTTGTAGCATTGAGGACACTACTGACATTATCTTACTTTCCCAACCTAGTGGGAGTGAGACCGGGACCACTCCCCCGATTGATTTCCATTTATGTTCTTCTTCTTCTTCTTTATTTCTTGATCCCCTTTCTCTATCTGAGCCTATGCGGGTTGAGTCTTCACAGGTACCCCAGGAGGACTTGGAGCATGATGCTCAAGTCAATGAGGAACGTGACCTCATATGTGAGGAGGTTGATCCCTCCTCCATAGTGGAAACCCCAAACATTACCTTTTCCTCCTGCCACCTCCGTAAAGATGACACCTTGCTAGGCAAGGATAGTTTTACTGAGTTGAGTGAGGATTCCTCCTCTTCTTACTTTTTATTCGCTCTACTTGTGACGAGCAGGTATTATTTATATTCGGGTAGAGGCGTAACTGTTTTATCGCCGTATCGGTACCCGCTACCGACACGCATATAGAACAGTTACCTGTACATTTCCTTTTTCGTAGACCCATTAGCTAGAATTGCTTTAAATTTGAATAAGTCGTGCTGGGAGGACAATAACCCCAGTAGTTATCTTACTTTTCCTGCATTTTTATTTTTCTTCTAATCATGTTTAGTTAGTTGTAGTTTATTTTAGTTTGTCTTTTTCTTTTGTTTTTGTGGAGCTGACCCCTGCAGGTATTCTTCTGGATGGATGTTGCAGCTAGGTATAGATTTAAATGCCAATCTTCTGGTATGCTCATTTCTGAGCATTGGGTACTCTCTTCCCCTAGATTTTTTCTGAATTTCATAGATATATATTGTGTGTACTGTCTAGTTTAAGTCTGGGGGAGAGTTGTTCTGTGTGCCCATGCACGTGCACATGACACTGCATACTAGAAGTATATTTTAGTCCAGTTTTATAATTATTGTTTCATATACACCACTACACCCGCACAAGCACTCACTCACTTGTTTGTGTGCTTCCGTACACGCTATCTTGGGTTGGAATGTGAAATAGGATGTTAGCTTAGGAATCGCAAATCGGAGTGCGATGTTGACTCTTGTAGTGCTCTAGTCGCATATTCCTTACTTGCATAGAAATTTGAGTAGCATTAGATTGTCTCTATACTTTTAATTTACAATTAGTGTTTTTGCGTAGTTTTAAATTTAATTTACTCATTTGGTGAATGTGACTGAAATTTGTGGTAGCATGGTGTTGTGAGTAAGCGAGCGCTAATTGTGCGTTGCTAGAGTCGGAAGGAAGGTTTATCTTTCTCGTGGGCTAAGAACTTGCCCCAAGCGACTCTTGAAGCATGGGTGAGAGCAACTCACTAAGTTGAACGTGAAGTAGGCCATCTAGATGGCTAGTTTGGGCCTTGATTTCCATGACCTATGCGTTTACCTTTGCAAGCCAAATTCGTGCCTACCCCTCCTTTGTTCCAGCTCTTCTTTCAATCACCAAAACCTGAAGCTTATCCTATCGTCGCAACCAAGTAGTGAGTTAACTGAAATTATATTTCTTTGGGTGTGATGTATGGAATTTTTGTGATATGAAAAAAATTATATTGTGTGCTGAATGCATTCTTGCAAACCAATTGGGGATAAAATAAATAGAAAGAAAATGAAAAGAAAAATCTGAGGAAAAGAATAGAAATGAAAGGAAATCCCCTTCAGCGTAATAGAAAAATTCAGTTGGTATTTGTTTGGAGTATGCTGTGTACACACCCGGTTTTCAAGCTAAGTCTGGGGGTGTGGTACATTAGCGCTATTTTGGGCTTGTTCAGGGCAAGCAAATTGATGTTGCTCATTTGGGTTGCGTAGACTTTCGGTTTATCTTTGTATATCATCCCGTAACCTAAGCCTCGAAAAAACCCGAAAGCCCTACGGATTCACCTTTTGAGTTTGCTAGCACCGTGGAGAGAGTGTGACCGGGCAAGCTTATGGCTCACGAAGTTGAGGGATTTCAGCGGAGTTATCCCTGAATTCCGGTCTTTTGCAACACCCTCCTGAGTGGCTTGTTTACTTTCACACCGGGCACGACCGCACAAATTCTTCATGATTCACCATCTGAGCACAAATAAATCTCTATTTACGCATTTATACTATTGTAAATTAGTTAGTATAGTTAGAATCTTCTTTACTGAATTTCTATTTGCATGGGTATGATACTTCGCATCTCACTGTTTCTTTGCAATTCTCTACGCTAACTACCATTTTCTTATCCCACCAGATTTGTTTGCTCGGGACGCGCAAATAGATAAGTCTGGGGGTGTGATGAGTCCAGTTTATATAGTGATTTTCGGACTCATCTGGGTTGTTTTTCTTGCCATTGCACTTCACTTATTGCTCATTTATGCTTCTATTGATCACATTTCATATTTCAACTCTTAGTGCACATTTATGCCCATTTTGGTGTGATTTCTTGTATTCCAGTGGTCCTGGATGTTTTCATGTAGGTTCAAGGGTCGTGCGATGCTCGGAGTTTGATTGTGGGCAATTGCTGCCTAAAAAGCCACTGATCGTGTGCTTTCCTTCGCGCACGATCAGGCACACGACCACTGGTCGTGCGTTAATTTCCCTTACCAAACAGAGAAGTTCGCACGTTCATTGGCCTTCTTCTCGCACGACCACTGGTCGTGCGCCACTGATCGTGCGCTATTTTTGTCATTTTGGATTTTGCTACAGGTTGTTCCCGCACGCTCACAGGCATTTCTTCGCGCACGACCACTGGTCATGCGCCACTGACCGTGCGCGTTCAAAATTCTGTTTTCTATGAATACGCATTTTCACGAATCCTTTCGGCCGAATCCGTATTTTATGTCATTTCTAGCGCCGTTTTCTCGCTCCAGAGCGCCATTTTCGCCGCTCCATCACCGCCCACCTTCGGGAGGAGCTCCGACCGCCATTCTCTTGCAAATCTCAAGCCGGAGCATCCTCTAGGCCTCCTCTATTGATCGTGCACCTTCTAAGCTCCATATTGAGGGATTTCCTGCTGTATATATGTAGTTATCCGGTGAGATCGTGGCTAAAGACGATTGACGGAGAAGACGGGTACAATAGAAGAAGGTGACAGCTCTTCCGGGCCCCGGACGACAGTTGGACCCCGAGCCCGGACGAGGATTGACAACCCTAGATTCCGGCCGTGTACCTCCGATGAGTCTCCGTGCTTTGGTTGTAATCTCAACCCCCTTTATACTGTAGTATTGTTTTCCTTTATCATTTGGGTGTATGAATAATGTTTGCTAAACCTTGTTATGATATTTAGTATTTCATGTCTATGTGAAATTGATATGTGTGGTTTATACAAGTGAGGAGCGCCCCATTCCATCCTCCATCCCGCCATCACGTTCGTGTGTCGCACTAGCAATTGCTAGTGGCGTGCTTGTCGACGAGGTGCTTGCGACCCTCATTCCGTAAGACTACTCTTCCATCCGCCAAGCTAAGCGGTGCTAACGGCCTATGTAAGCCACTCCGACTCCGCCGGTGCGAACCATTCCATCTGCATGCCTACTCGTCCATCTGCCTAGCGAAGCGTGGCATAGCGGCCCGTGTAATCCATTCGCCGAACAAAGCAGTGCGCTCAAGGCCTGCACAGTTCGATTCGCTTTCCTACTCGTCCATCCGCTCTTGTGAAGCAGCGCGCTCAAGGCCTGCCTAGTCTCCATCACGCCAAGCGAAGCATTGCATAGCGGCATTGCATAGGAGTAGTTATAGTTGTTTTTCTTTATTTTCCACAAACCAAATCACCCACTTTCACACCCATCCGACAAAAGGACTTCAATCTCAAGTCCTGCCTCAATAATAAACTCCACCTTACTGTGTTCCTTGAGAGATTCGATACTTGGGGATTTACTTCCTCATATTATTACTTGACAACGACCGGTTCACTGCCGTTTCGTGCCGCAGTCTTACTACCGCCTATAGCGATGTGCTAAGATTCACGCGTCAAGCATCTATGGTGATCTCCTTTTTGACATATGACCTCTCTTATCCCCTAGATCCTATCATCTCATGAACTTGGGAAGCACATCAGAAGTTTGTCATTTATCTCTGTCACAAAGATTTTTTTCCTAGTCCTTTCAGTTCATTGATTATAAGGCTGAACCTAAAATACATGTAAGCCATTGATTCTTCAAAATTTATTTTGAAGTTCTAATATTATGAGATCAGTGAGAACTTCCTGTCTTTCCTCTCATCAGAACTTCCTTCAACCAATCTTGTCAATGACTCCCAGATTTCTTTTACTGATTGGCAATCAACAACCTTCTGGAATATGTCATCTGGCATTATTGACACCAAAATATTCATGACTTTGCATCATATGCCCTTGTCTTCTTTTAGTCTTTTTTCAAGTCTATTTTTGTAATCTGCAAAAGTTTATCATCTCATCAGTCATGGTAGGATTAAATGGACCTGAAATGATAGATTCAAATATGTTCCCGTCAATTGAATTCATATATATGTTGAACCCAAAAACCATGGTACAACGAGGAGTTCGGACCAAGGGTGTAGCTTGCACTTAATTCTCTTGAGTCGAGTCTCTAGGCCAGACTCTCGAGATAAGGAATCTCTCTCTTGATGGTGGAAAACTTGAATAGACCCCCGGGCTGCAGCAAGGAGGTCGTGCCACTAACCTAGAAGATCTTAGAGAGCTTCCCCTCCAAAGCCAAATGCAGAACTGGACACCATGGAGAGTGCTAGAAAGTTTCTGCCCACACACCCAGAAACCACGGTGAGCAGTAAGCCAGAACTCTCTAACCATCCAAAAGCTAGACAGAGGAGAGAGAAACAAATGAGAGATCTGTTGGGAAAAAATTCCTCTGGATTTTTCTTACAAATTATGTAAAAAGTGGTTTCATCATCTAGGATTCATTACCCATGTTGTCTAGTAGGGGTAATATGGTCATTAGATGTCCTAGGATATCACACTCACATTTGGGTGTCAAAGACCAATCCAAAAGAGCAGAAATTCAGTTGAGTTAATTCTATGTCGACTAGAATTCTACGCAGCTTCAACTTCAAGTCGAAGTAACTTCGAATAGAAGTAAGGATAACTCAGACTGGTAGTTGATGCAACAGTCAAAGTTGACGCAACATCAAAATGTACTCGACGCAGAAGCAGAGTTAGTCAAAGAAACATTGAAGTCGAGGCAAGTTCAAATTATATTTGACGCAGAAGGAAGAGCTCAAAGTCTAGGCCTTCATCTCGACGGATACATCGATAAGGACTCGACACAACGTCGATATCAGAGTTCATTTCAAAGTTGAGGAATATGTCAAAGTAGCTTTTATTAGATCTCAGAGGTGCGTCAATAAGAAGGCAAATATATTCGAAGCAATGTCGAATACAGACACAGAATTAGAATATTTAATGTATTCTATTCTAAAGCTCATTCAGAGGATATAAATGGAAGTTATTTGAATTCCAACGGGTCATCCATAATCAAGAATGGAAAGAAGAATTCCAGAGATACAATAAAGATATATTTGGATGTTATTCAAAAAAGGTTTGAACTGGCTACCAACAGAAATGAAAAGAGATCACAATACTACCTCTTGGATATTCTTACTAGGGAAATAACAAAAGAGGAATGGAATTTATCATGATTCGACAGAAGAATAAGGAGACAAAGAAAGAGAGAATAACAGATAGGCTTAGATATTTTTCACAGGGCTTCATCTTCTGCTTTCTTCCATTATACAAGCAGATATACATCAAAATTCAAAAAATAGATCTTCTGCTTCTGGTTTTCCTCTCTCTACTGCAACATACTAAAGCACTTGACAAAAGCTTAATAATCCTTTTCTTCTTCTTACAAAGGATTATTCATATATAAGATCCAGTTCATTAGCAGTGCCAAGAATCCTCAGAGAAATTTGCTGAAAGAGGATTCAAATTAGAAGACTTACTTCTTCTTATTCTCTACTCTTACTCTTTCTTTCACTTTCTATAAATTGAGTAAAGAGTCCTTAGAATCCCTATTTAAAGGAATCAGTGGATCAAGATCTCCTTATCAAAAGATCTAGCTTGCTGATAGTGCATTATTTATAGTTATTTTTATATAATATTCTGATAGTAATTAATTAGTTTTTATATACTTTTAGTTTAATTTATATCTAATTTACTTTATTTTGTGTTTTCAGGTAATCTGGGGCTGCTAATAGCAAATTCAATCCCACAGCCTTGTTCAGGGGAAATTCCAGAGCAATTCTGCAAAAATCTTCAGTACACGCCCCAGGTCACGGGCATGACCTGGGGGCGTGACCATGGTCACAGCCGTGCTCCGCTTTCAGCTCCCAGAAATCACTGCCACGTCGGATTAATGTTACACGCCCCAGGTCACGGGCATGACCTGGGGCGTGACCTTAAGGTCACGGGCGTGACTCGCCCACCAAGCATTCAATACGAACAATTTCCGCCGCCGAGCCATTCCAGCTTACACGCCCTTGGTCACGGGCGTGACGAAGGGGCGTGACCTCTCCCGCAACTGCCAGATTAACTCCAGATCGCGTTGTTTCCCGCCGTTTCCTATCTTGGTCAAGACACGCCCTAGGTCCCGGGCGTGACCTAGGCCGTGATCCGTCGAGATGATCAATTTTGGCAGTTTTTATTCCCCAACGTTCCTGGGCTTTCAATATGCAGTTACGCAGCTTACACGCCCTTGGTCACGGGCGTGACCAAGGGAGTGACTCATCAATTTTCTTCCTATAAAAGCCAGCTGCTGCCCAAGTGATAGAGATGGAGTCCATGCTTAGTTTGGATCATTTCTTGTATAGTTTTTCTACATTTTTCTTAGTGTAACTTTATTTTATGTCTTGTTTTTTTAATTCCTAACTTAGATTTACTTTACTTGCAATTGTATTTTTCTTTACATAGAAATAAAAATGTCTTTCTTCTCAATTATGTTTAGCTAATTTTCATAGCATTTGATCGGTTGAATTCTTAAGCTTTAATATTTCGTAATCTCTTATTCATAGTTTAGTTTTGGAAAACTAAGATTTACCGTTGATTTACAATTATTGGTTTCATATTTCTATGGTATGATAATCAAGTTTGATCTGTATTTTAGTGTATCAAGAGATCCGTAAATACGGGTAGATCGCTCATCGGTAAAAAGAGTTGTATGCATTCCTCGAGAGAGGGTGACACAAATCTTCCGGATTGGAATCAAATCCAATAGTGGGGCTCACCGCATAAAGCAAGCTTAGGGGTGACGACTGGTCGAGGGGTCTTAATCGATCAACCTAAGGTTAGGTGGTAGTTCTCTCGAGAGAGGCTCTACCATATTTTGGGAACCTCCACGGTCAAGTTTTGTCTAAATCAATTTCTTATGAGTTCTAGATTTACAAAATATTTTACTTAAGAAGGATTCTTGATCAAATGTTTCCTTTCTTTTATTATTTCTTTTATAAACCCTTTTAAATATTTTTTCCGATAAAATAATATTAATTTGCGTGAGTAGAAGTAGTCAACAGCCCCGTGGAATATGACACTTGATATTTATTTGTAAATATCCTATGCTATGAACGATAGGTGCTCTTGCCTATAGTTCGTAGAATTTGGAGAAATTTTATATCTTAAATTTTAGCTATCACTTGCTTCTAAGAGTCTCCTTAACAAAAGATTCAGACCTTGGTTCTAAGAGTCTCCTTAACAAAAAGACTCAGGCCATGGTTCTAAGAGTCTTCTTATCAAAAGACTTAGTGGTTCTAAGAGTCTCCTTATCAAAAGACTTAGGAACTGGATAGTGTATTCTTACCAAGGTGGTAGAAGAGTGGAATACCCATATTTTGGGGAACCAATATAGATTGTGTCTCATCTGTGCTGTACCAATTTTCTGTGTTGTTCTATTTTTATTTTACTATATGTTTATTTTATTCTGGATTGGTATATCTGAATGCATTGTTGTTAGGGCTGTTATTGTTCTGTGCACTTATCTTGTTAAAATTTTTGTAAACTTCATTCACCCCCTCCCCCCTCTAGAGATTACTCAGAGGACTCATTGTGCACTTTCAATTGGTATCAGAGGGAGGTTGATCACAAAGAGGTTAACACCTTGATCAAAAGATCCTCTCAATCAAATTTTTACATTGTAAATTTTTTTTAGGAAATGATTTCTAAGGATTATGCATCCACAAGGCCACCGGTGTGTAATCTGAATAAGTTTATACTCTGGAAAGCCAAAATAAAACTCTATATGAATTCTATTTAGGAAGAAATTTTTGATGTTATTGTATCAGGTCCTCCTGTCCCTTTTAGAAAAGATACAAGTGAGACTGTGACACAGGAATTTGTCCCTAGAGCAAAATGGACTGATGTTGAGAAGAAGGTGAAGGCATGTGTTGCCAGAGCCATGAACATCCTGGTGTCCACTATGTCAGATGACATATTCCAAAAGGTGGATAACTGTAACTCAGTTAAAGAAATCTGGGAATCACTCTATATACTAGTTGAAGGAAGCTCAGATGAAAGAAAGGATGGGAAGTCCTTTCTCATATCCTATAGGAGAACTTTCAAAAGAAATCTTAAGAAAATGTTGTTAAGATGTATGAAAGATTCAACATCATTATTAATGACCTTAGAGGACTAGATAAGGAGATCTCACTGACTGAGATCAATGACAAGCTTCTCATATGCTTCCCAAGCACTTACAACTCGATGATCTGGGTCACTAGAGAATCCAGATGTCACAGAGAAATCTCCACTGATGCCTTGCTAGGCAATCTCAAGTCCTATGAGCTACTGCTGAAAAGTAGGGTTGAAACTGAGGCAAAGGAGAAAGCCTCAATCCCAAGGGAATGGACTATAACATTGAAGGCAAATGAAGGAGAGCCTTCTACTTTTGAAGAAGAGATGTTCAATCACTTGGCTAGAAGATTCACAAGACTGGTCAAGTCTGAAGACTCCAGAAGGAAAGGAGCTCAAACAAAATAAGGTTTGATAAGACTCCAAAGTAGGAAATAATCTAGTTTACATGCAGAAAGCCTAGGCCCATTGCCCCTAAATGTCCTGATGGCAAAAGGATAGAAGCATCAGTAAGAAAGAGCATAAGAAGAAGTCCTTCTAGAAGGAGGACAAGAAGAAGCAAAAATGTTTCATAGCTGAAACCTGGAGTGACTCGGAATCTGAGTCAAGCTCCTCTTCATCTGATAGTGATGAAGAATATGCTGCTAACGAAGCCTGTATAATGGCTTTAGAAGATTCAACAACTAAAGAAGATCAGGTATCCTTATTTGATGACTTTAATTTTACTTTATAAGACTTTAAAAATTGCTTTAAAGATTTTTTTTTCAAAACTATCTTAATTGTCAAAAAGAACTTAAAACAATTAGAGAAGAATCAAAAGACCTTAAGAAAGATAATTTGTATTCTATTAATTCTGAATTAAGGAATCAAATATATTGAAGAGAAACCGAAATAAATAAACTAATTAATGAAAATTTAAATTTAAAAGAAGAGCTTACAAAGGCAAAAGCCTTTAAAGACTCGCTCAATGGGCGGAGTCAAAAGCTCAAGGATATTACACAAAATCTCTCCATGAGATTTAAGCACCTTGGTTTAGGAGCAGATCCATCCACCAACACTGTAATCCCTAGCAAACATGCCTGAGAAAATCTTATAGTGTTCATTTGTGATGGTTTACTTGGTAGTAGTCTAATTCACCTAGAGCGGGGAGGGGGTGAATAGGTTCCTTTGCTTTTTCTACTTATGTAGAATATTTTTAGATGTTTTGGCAAGTTAGAATAAAGCACACAGAAAACACTAAGCTATTTATAGTGGTTCCCCAGGACAGTGTGTCTGTGGGTAGTCCACTTTCCCTCTACACATTTCTAACAGTGTGTTAGGCAAGGCAAACTTTTCTAAAACTCAGCTCAATGAGCTTACAACATAGATCCCTCAGGATCTCTCAGGTTTTCTCCAAAACCCTACCTCAGGACAGCAACCCTAATACTCAGAGTTGTCCAACTCCTACCGCTCAGAAACACTTCTGGTTTCCTACCTCGGGCCTTTCAAAAAGCCCTACCTCAAACTGGGAGTACAGTCCTTCACTCAGGCTCACAGCCCTACACTCAAGCTTACAGCCCTACACTCAGGCTTACAGCCCTACACTCAGGCTTACAGCCCTACACTTAGGCTTACAACACTATACACTCAGAACACAATGTTCTTACAGAGTTAAATATGATTATGTTTCTACAATCAGAAGATAAAATATATAGACCTTCAGCTTTGGGTCTTCTGATATAGTATCACAACAGATATTGTCTATGAGTAGAGATAGCTAAAGCTATTGTACTGCTCCACTTGATCTTCCTCTTCAGCTGAAGGAAAAGATCTACTTGTTCTTCTTAGCTATAAGCAGCAAGAACAGCAGGTTGAGCTTGCTCTTTGTCGCCGTCAATGTCTTTCTTTTTCAGTTGTGCAAGCATACTGTTTCATTAACCTAACATATGCTTTTATACCTTCTGCAATCAGCACCGGCTCTAAGCAATGCCTAGTAACAGTATGGACATGAATAGAAAGGATAATCTTGCTTTATAGCCACTTACGCCAAAATGGATCTCGCCTGTCAACATTTATATTTGAATCTGTCTCAGCGATGGGCTGAAATAGGTTTCACTCTCAGTGACAGAATCGGTCTGCATCTCAGCGGCTCCGCTAAGAAAGTTATTCTTCTCAGTGGTTTCCTCTATATGCAGCTCAGCTGAGATAGACTCCTTCTCAACGGCTATACAACTGCGTCTCAGCAGTTCAGCTGAGACTAGACTGTTATCTCAGCGGTTTTGATAGTGAAAATCAAGGACTCATTCCAATATCTGGAATGACTTAAGAATGTATAAACATGATAGAGAAAGTGCTTATCAAATACAATATGTACTTAGCATTGAGTTATGCATCTTCAAATCTAGGGAACATTGAAGGGCAATATTCCCAATAATCTCCCCCTATTTGAAGAAGGCAGAACATACACCAATGCTAAGATACATTAACACAATAAACATATCATGACATATAATGAGATAGTAAGATGAGAAGTCATGACAACATAACAATATTATTGTTATCAATTATACAGACAATACATCATGTAATGAGCATCCATACACAAAACATGTTAAGTATTAATACACAAAGCATATTAAGCATTAATACATAGAATATATTAAGCATTAATACACCACATATATTAAGCTTGGCATTAATTTACTTATAAACACATGAGTGTCAGAAATTGTCTAAAGGACCAAATGCATTAGAGATAAAATGTCAATACATAATATTACAGTTTTTAGTGCAAAATTTTGTTTAATGAGAATTTAAACATTTGTTCATTATTTTCTCTTCTTTGATGCATTTTGAGCTTTCAGCTTGATCACCAGCAACATCCTTTCCAGTAGCAGCAGCTTTCATCTCAACACTCCTCTTCTTGTTCTCTTGCCTTTTGAAGTATAAGAATGGCTTTGGGATGTATTTAGATGGCATTCTTTTAGGGTTGCTTTCCCTTACCAAATTTTCTTTGAAAACCCTTTCCCTTAGGGAATTTCTCTCTAAGTGTTTGATGCATTCCTCTATTGGATACATCCAATCAATGTTTTTGCATATCTGACCATGGTTTTTGCCAAGCATTCAAGATTATGCTCTTTGAATCATCACTCCAATATTCATAGTCAGGATCTTTGCCTTGATCATTCCTGTTTTTGGCCAAGAACTCCTCAACAAGCATGACACCTTCTCTCTTCCTCATGGCTGCAAGATGTGCATCCTGTGCAATTGAAGATTAGTTTTTATACTCATCTTTGAGTATAGTTTTAATATATTTTTAATATGAAATTATATAAATTATATGAAGTATATAATTTAAATCATTCCCTTTTTTATTTCATAAACTAACATAAGCTTTTTTGTATTTGTCAGGTTTTCTGGGCACTTTGAGCAAAATTATCAAGTACACGGCCAAGTTAACGGGCGTGACCAAGGGGTATGACAACCTAGATGTGTTCCAGACCCGATTCCACCACCCCAGGCTCATTCCGTGAGGATTCGCCAAGTAGACGCCCCAGGTTACGGGTGTGACCAAGGGTCTGACCCAATGTCAAGGCCACAGCCCGCCGCCAACTGCAGAAGCGAATGCCATGTCAATTAAAATTACACACCCTCAGTCATGGGCGCGACCGAGGGTGTGACATGCAGTCACGGGTGTGAATCATCCCGCGCTCTTTCCCGCCGATGACTTCCCGACAGGCGCCATTTTGAATATTGCACGCCCTAGGTCACGAGTGTGACCTAGGGGTGACGCGCAGGTAACACCCACATTGAAGCCAGAAGGTGGCCCCTCCACAATAGCACTGATCACTCCCCTTACACGCCCTTGGTCACGGGCGTGACCAAGGGCGTGTAACCCCAGTTTGAAGCCTATTTAAAGCCAGATCCACCAAAAGTTCAGGGACGAATTTTGGGAGGCTCAAGTCTGATTTTTCTTGCTTGTTTTCATGTTTTTCTTGTAATTCTCTTTCTTTTTTGCTATTATAATTTCAATTAAATAGCTTATAGCTTTCAATCCTTAGTTGTAATTCTCTTTTGAAATCAATAAAATAGTTATTTTATTTCCTACTCCCTTCTTCTTCTTTCATAATGCACTCTTTTATTTCTATTGATTCCTTAATCTCAATGAGTAGGTAAATCTTTATTAGTACTCGGTTGAGATGATCCAAGGAATAATATAAGCTATGAAGTAAATTAAAGTTTCTTTTTCTCTTCTTCGGAAATACTTAAAATTTATCCTTGATTTATTTTTGATGAGATTATATCTTCGATATATAATTCTCATACATATTTTTGTATTTAATTTAGCGAGCGGTTTATAATACGAATTGATCATTCAAGGATAAAGAGAGTTGCATGCAACCGTCAAGAGAGGATAACATAAATCTCCAGAATTTGAGACAAATCCAATAGAGGGGTTCAATTCGATAAGGCGAGTTTTAGGTGTTTTGATTCTAGAGCGAAAGTTCGATTGATCAACCTAAACTCAGTTGAATGCATCCTCGACAGAGGTGCATTTAGAATTCGGGAATCTGCACGGTCGAAGCAGTTTTCTTAAGAGAATTAGAACTATTGTTTTCTTCTATTTTATTTCTAAGGTGATTCAAAATTGAGTGCTAGTTTTTTAAATCGTTGCTTTAATCATTATTCTAATTCGCCGCACTTTTTCTTATTAACAAACCAATCCCAAGTTTTAATTGATAAAAAAATAGAGATTTTCCGAAGTAAGAATATTCAACCACCCCGAGTCTAATACGACCTTGGTTTTTATAAACATATACTTCTTTCGATGCGGTACACTTGCCGTTCTCGTTTGCGGATATAGTTTTGCGCATCATGTTTTGGCGCCATTACCGGGGATTTTAGGTTGATATTTCGAAAAAAGAAATATCTATTAATTTTATCGCTCTTTTTCTTTCCCCCCTTCTTATAAAATTTTTAAAAAACTTAAAATACGCAATTTAAATTCTCGGAAAGGGAAATTTGGGCTATCATCCCATCGCATCTCCTAGTACCATGCAAGCCCTTCACAGGGTAGACCTCGAGAAGTCTGGGACTAAGTTAACCCGCTTTTTGAAAAAAAATTTTTATTATATATCTATATAACTATAATATTATAAAAATATTATAATAATTGTAATTTTCCTTCTTCATTTTTTTCTCATTCTTTTCACCGTTAAATCTGTTTTTTCTCTTTTTCTTTTTTTCTTTTCTTTTTAGTTTATGACTCGAGGAAACTCTTCAATTAATCTTGAATTGTGTTTTGATTCGGAAATTGATCGCACCTTGCGGCGACGTCTCTGATTTAGTGATCTACCAATAATTCGAGAATTGTCATCGGAGAGACTAACGAAGGTATAATGGAAGATCCCGACCATAACGAGGCCCCGCTATGGACTATGTCCTATTATGCGAGGCCAAATTTGGAGGGAACACAATCTAGTATTATTCGCCCAGCGGTGGCGAATAATAATTTTGAAGTTAAAACGAGTATCATTCAGATGGTACAGCAAACCATCATTTTCGATGGCTTACCGGATGAAGATCCTAATTTACATCTTTTAAATTTTTTGGAAATTTGCGATACGTTTAAAATTAATGGCATCACCGATGACACCATCCATTTGCGTTTATTTCCTTTTTCTTTGTGGACTAAGGCCAAGCAGTGGTTGGGGTCTCTTCCTAGAGGTTCAATCACTACATGGGCCGAAATGGCAGAGAAATTCTAAACAAAATATTTTCCTCCGGCAAAGTACACTAAATTACGTACGGACATTCTCTCATTCACAAAAATAGAATCGGAGTCTCTCTACGACACATTGGAGCGCTTCAAGGAATTATTGCGGAGATGTCCTCATCATGCCCTCCCATTGTGGCAATAAGTTTAAATATTCTACAATGGTTTGAATCTCCAAACGAGGCAAATGATTGATGCAGCAGCTGGGAGAACTCTTAATAACAAAACTCCAAAAGCTGCTCAAGAGCTTTTCGAGGAGATGGCCATGAATGCATATCAGTGGAATGCGCCACGGTTGCGCCCTAATAAGCCTATCAGACTCTTTGAAGTCGAGGCCACCCCTAACCGAACACATCAAGTAGAATGGCTTATTAAGCAAGTGGCGGAGATGCCTGCTTCCTCCGCCACTAACTGGGTTAATAATAATAATAAATTTAATAATAATTTTATTCAAGAGCAAGTAGACTATATGGGGAACTCCTATCGTCCTCCTTATAACCCGGATAATAATCTTCCGCTTAATAATAGTTATAATCCGGGTTTAAGGAACCACACTAATTTTTCATGGAGCAACCTCAATAATGCTCAGCGTCCACCACAAGTGAATCCACCTGGATTCGCTCCACCGCCACCACACAAGCCCTCTTCACTTGAAGAGGTCTTCACCAAATACATTGCTTCCAATGAGTCCAACATCCGGAACCTATCCGGATATATTAAAAGCCTAGAAAATCAAATTGGACAGCTCGTGAAAATGTTCTCCAAATGACAGCAAGGAGCTCTTCCGGGCAATACTGAGCCCAACCCACGGGTGAGCGTCAACGCAATAACCCTCCGTAGCAGAAAGGAGGTAACTTCTACAAATTTGGTCAAGCCCGAGGTAAACGTTTCATCTTCTCCTCCGCAAGTTGATTCTACTTTAGCTCAGCGCATAATTAAAAAGATTTCTCTTCCTTATCCTTCGAAATTTAAAGATGAGCGCAACGAGGAGCAGTATAAAAATTATTGATATTTTGAAACAAATCAAAATTAATATTCCTTTTTGCGAGGTGCTTTCTCAAATGCCTAAGTAAGCAAATTTTTTAAAAGATTTGTTAACCAATAAAAAGAAGCTTGAAAAGGTTTCATGTGCAGAAAGCTCGGCAGTTGTTTTAAACAAACTGCCAGAAAAATTAAACGATCTGGGACGATTCTCGATCCCTTGTTTTTTCGGCAATAATCTAATTAAATTGCCTTAACCGATTTAGGGGCTAGCATAAATTTGATGTCGTTTTATCTATTTAAAAAGCTTGGGTTGGGCACCCCAACACCAACTAATTTGAGCATCCAACTAGCGGATGGGTCAATAAAGTACCCAATAGGAGTCATAGAGGATGTTTTAGTTAAAATAGACAAGTTTATCTTCCCGGTAGACTTTAACATTCTAGACAGTGAGAAAGACGTGGAAGTACCCTTTATACTCGGTCGTCCCTTCCTTGCCACCTCTAGGGCAATAATTGACGTAAGTAACGTGAAGCTTCTCCTACGAGTAGGGGATGAAGAAGTTACTTTAGGAATCAACTCCACCATAAGAAACCCTCTTTCCAACTACAACTTTTGTTTCACCGTAGAAACAAATTATAAAGAGAAAATAACATCATTTTCTAAAATTGCTCCTCCTTTGTTTGAACATTCGTATATTTAAAATTTAATTCATTCAAAAGAAATAACTTGGCCATTTAAATTTGACAAAATTCAATTAAATACTAACACAGTAACAACATCATATGATGAGCCGCGGAGTTTAGAATTCAACCAAATTCTGGATCAATTTCAAAACATTTATTTAGAAAAGATTCAAAATTACCCATGTTTATTTCACCTGCAATTATTAATTCAGAAAATTTCGATTAATAGAAATTTTAAACAACCACTGCCATGCAATTGCATGGCGAATCTCAGATTATTAGGGGATTAACCCCTCGTTTTGATTAGTCAATCTATGAGATAGTAAACAGAGCACTTTTGGGAGACACCCCAATGTTATCCTTTTTCTTGCTTTTGCTTCATTTGTGTTAAGTTCTTTTTCAGGTTTTTGATCCGGCAACCCAATCTACCAACCAGGGAAGCCCACTTCTCCCCTCTTTTCATTTACTGTATTTTTTTTATAATCTTGATGATACTTCATACTTAGTTTTAAACATTGGGTATAATGATTAACTTTAAGTATGTGGGTGTAGTGTAGTTTTCTAAACTTTCTTCTCAATTTATAATATATATATAATCATAAAAAAATCTAATTTCATGGAAAGGGATGTTTGGGCTTGTCATCCCATCGCACCTCCTAGTCCCTTGCGAACCCTTCACCGGGTAGACCTTGGGAAGTCCATGATAAATAAATTATATATTTATCTCCCATTTACTTGTTATTTTTATTTTTCTAGAAATCTAGATTGAGGTCGGGTTATAAGTATTCTTACATTTTTAATTTAGCTAATATTTTGTTTTATCAGAATTTGTTAAATTTAAATTTGAATTAATTTAGTTTTAAGAAACATTTTATGTTTTTAATTCGATTAGAGAAACTATTTAGCACTAATTCTTATTTTAATTCTAAACAGCTTCACTTTGTGGTAAATTGGCTAAACATCTCTAGATTTTTATTATATTCTCTACTAGCTGTAAGACCTTAGGAAATTTCATTCCACTAAAAAAGTTGCTCTCAAAATAGTTTAATTTATAAACTAGAAGTATTTCTTTAGGCCCCACCTTTTGTTGGCAAATAAAAAAAATGTAGAAAAAATATCATATGTTATAGGAATAAGAGGGTAAAATTCATTATCCCCTAAACATATGCACCCAAAACCGTTTAAAAGATTATATGTCATGAAGTAAGAGGATAAAATTCATTACTTCTAAACATATACATTTTGGGATTTTGATTGAAGAGATTAAAAAAAAGATTATATGGCATGGAAAATAAGAGCATAAAATTCATTATTTTCCTAAACATATACAAATTCGTATTCAAATAATGTGAGATGATAAAATTCATCATCTTTATTTTAGTATCTCTTCATTTTGCCATTTTGCTTAGAACCCATCCTAAGCCAATTTTTTTGGTGGAGTTCTAAATCAGATTATTAAGAGAGCAACATTTTGGTAGGTGTCTTCTCCTTAAGGGTTCTTTTATGTTAGAATTTCTATGATTTCAATCTATTCTTGTTTGAAAATTTCTATAATTTCAGTTGCTAAATAGTTATCTTGAGAAGTAGTTAGCTAAACAAATTTCTCTTTTTAAAATTATCACCATAAATTATGATTTAATTCTTGAATTCCTAGAATTTGCTTTTAACTTACTCTTAGTTTAATAAAATTTTAGTTAATTAGAAATAATATTGATGTCTTGTAATTCTTTCTTCACTCTTTTGCTCTGGAATAACAAAAGCTCAAGTATGGGGGTGTTTGATGAGTAGTTTTTATACTCATCTTTTAATATAGTTTTAATGTATTTTTAATATGAAATTATATAAATTATATGAATTATATCATGTAAATCATTCCCTTTTTGATTTCATAAACTAACTTAAGTTTTTTCTGTATTTGTCAGGTTTTCTGGACACTTTGAGAAAAATTGTCAAGTACATGCCCAAGGTCACGTGACAGACTAGATGTGTTTTAGACCCGATTCTGCCAACCCGGGCTCATTTCGTGAAGATTCGCCAAGTACATGCCCCAGGTCATGGGTGTGACCAAGGGCGTGACCCAATGTCACGGCCGCGGCCCGCCGCCAGCTGCAGAAGTGAATGTCATGTCAATTAAAATTACACCCCTCGGTCACGGGCATGACCGAGGGCATGACATGCAGTCACGGGCGTGACTCGTCCCGTGCTCTTTCCTGCTGAGGACTTCCCGCCAGGCGCCATTTTGAAGATTACACGCCCTAGGTCATAATGTGACCTAGGGCATAACGCGCATGTAATGCCCGCATTGAAGCCAGAAGGTGCCCTCTCCGCACATGCACCGATCAAGCCCCTTACACGCCCTTGGTCACGAGTGTGACCAAGGGCGTGTAACTCCGGTTTGAAGCCAATTTAAATCCAGCTCCACCAAAAGTTCAGGGACGAATTTTAGGAGGCTCAAGTCTGATTTTTCTTGCTTGTTTTCATGTTTTTCTTGTAATTCTCTTTCTTTTTGTTATTGTAATTTCAATTAAATAGCTTGTAGCTTTCAATTCCTTGGTTGTAAATCTCTTTTGAAATCAATAAAATTTTATTTCCTACTCCCTTCTTCTTCTTTCATAATGCACTCTTTTATTTCTATTGATTCCTTAATCTCAATGAGTAGCTAAATATTTATTAGTACTCGTTTGAGATGATCCAAGGACTAATATAAGCTATGAAGTAAATTAAAGTTTCTTTTTCTCTTCTTCGAAAATGCTTAAGATTTATCCTTGATTTATTTTTGATAAGATTATATCTTCGATATATAATTCTCATACATGTTTTCGTATTTAATTTAGCCGAGCGGTTTATAATACGAATCGATCATTCAAGGATAAAGAGAGTTACATGCAACCTTCGAGAGAGGATGACATAAATCTCCTGGATTGGAGTCAAATCCAGTAGAGGGGTTCAATTCGATATGGCGAGTTTTAGGTGTTTTGATTCTAGAGAGAAAGTTTGATTGATCAACCTAAACTCAGTTGAATGCATCCTCGACATAGGTGCGTTTAGAAATCGGGAACCTCCACAGTCGAAGCAGTTTTCTTAAGAGAATTAGAACTATTGTTTTCTTCTATTTTATTTCCAAGGTGATTCAAAATCGAGTGCTAGTTTTCTAAATCGTTGTTTTAATCATTATTCTAATTCGCCGCACTTTTTCTTATAAACAAACCAATCCCAAGTTTTAATTAATAAAATAATAGAGATTTTTTGATGTAAGAATATTCAACCACCCCGAGTCTAATACAACCTTGGTTTTTATAAACCTATACTTCTTTCGACGCGGTACACTTGCCCTTGTCATCTGCGGATATAGTTTTGCGCATCAGCAATCTTTGCTTGAGCTTGAAAATCAAAGTCTTCTTATCTCAGATTGTCCAGTAGAGGCAAATTTAGAGCCATTCTAGTTCCTTGAAGAAATTTGAGGGAAAGCTCAGCATTTGTTTCAGCATTGGTCTCCTCCCCCTTTCTGGCTTCTTCAAATATTTTCTGTTTAAGCCCTTGAGTAGTAGCTGTCATTGAGCCTAATAGTGTTTGGAATTCATTTTCTAGATCAGCTTTCAGATCCTCTTTCATCTTCTCAGCTTCTCTTATTATGGTGGTTCTTGTGGACCACAAATATTCTTCAATGTGATTGGCAGCTTTCTCTATTACGTCATCTATTTTGCTGACATAGTTTTGGACATATCTCATGTCAGATTCTGCCATCTTGAGATCATTTGTTGGAACATGGTCTTCTGCATCTCCTAGGTTTGAGAATAACAAATCCTATGTGTATTTGATCTTGTGTGTTTAAGTGTGCAGCAAACAATGCCATATGACTTAAGGATAACATAAGAAGATTGCTCCCAAGTTTGAATCCAAAAGTTCAACATGCCCACTAGCGCCGACGGTAGTGGATAGCGCAGGCGCTAGACCTGATTAGAGCAATTCCGGGAGTCAGTTATAGAAGGCGCTGGCACAGGCAGTAGCGGCTAGCGCAGACGGTAGCTCGATGCACAAGAGGAATTTTGGCAGGGTTTCCTTGGAATGAAAGATACGCACGCACAAAATATTTCATAATTCAAGATAGTGCCGACAGTAGAGATAGCGCAGGCGCTAGCTCGATCTCCTATAAAAGGAACCCTCTTCTCTCATTTTGAACACACATCCTAGTAAGTGTTCCAGTGCATAAATTCCAGATCCCTATTCTGTCGAGAGTTGATCTCCCACCAAAAGTTCTAAGAGTTTCTGAAGGAGGACTTCTTCATGCCGCATCCGATCGACGATCGCTTCAACCACGCTTATTCTACAACGATCTCTCATCTCTTACTTCAAAAGTTCCTAAGAGGGAGTTTTTCATATTGTTGTTGTTTATTTCATCTCTTTACTCTTGTAATCGTGTAGAAAATTTACCTCATGTTGGCGACTAGGTCTGGGTAGGACTTAGGGTAGAAATTCAACTTGTGTTAGCAAGTAGGTCTAGGGTGTAGATCTAGGGGGTGCTCGAGGCCGTATTCGGGGGAGGATTGGCTAGAGCGGCTTAAGGCCGAATCCGGGGGAGGATTGGCTAAAGCCACCAGTTTGTGGGGATACGAGTCAGGATAGAAAACAAAAGGGACATTTTACTTTTCGCCTTCGATTTCTAGCGTCATAAGAAATCAAGTTTTGTATTTTACTATTTCAAGTTAATAAAATCATGTCTTTATTTTATCTCACTTGAGTTGTTTTGGTTTTTCACTATTTTGATCACTTTGATTTTCAAGTCAATTAAAATATAATAAAAAGTTTTAGAACCCTTATTCACGCCCCCCCCCCCCCCCCCCCCCCCCCCCACCCCCCCCACCACCCCCTCTAAGGATGCCTACAAATCCAACAAGTTGTATTAGAAGCAGGTTTTATTCCAAATGGTCTAACAACCAGGAATTGGTGGCGTCTTATGATCTCGCTTTTCCAGAGGGTCAAGGTGTTAGGAGACCTCCTCTTTTTAATGGGACAGATTTCAACTATAAGAAATCTAGGATGATGTGTTTTCTTATGACCATGAATGTAGAAGTATGGAACATGGTAGACTGAAAGTGGAGGTTAGATCTTAAATTAACTCTAGAGGGGGTGCATAGAGTATTAAAACTTTTTCCCTTAGTTTTATTTGCGGAATTAAAAATACTGATATAAGTATATGTGTATAGAGTGTTTTATAAAAACTAAATAAAAACAAATAATGAAATCAGCACAACAACAAAACATAGAAATTCACAGCACAGAAGACACAAGGAATTTTATAGTAGTTCCCCAATAACCTGGGTACGTCTACTCTTCTACCACACTTGGTAAGATCCACTAGGAGGTTTGATCAGGTGCCCTCACACCAAGGTGATTTTGTTCAGGTGTCCACACACCACAGAGCTTTTGATCAGGTGCTCAAAACCAATAGAATTTTTTGATCAGGTGTCTTGCCACCAAGGAGGTAAACTTTTGTAGGGAGTTTTAACCCTGTACAAGATGGGATAGAGAGGGGTTTAGATGTTCTTCTCTGTTAAGATGCTGAGAGAAGACTCTAGTGGATGTTGATGAAAAGCTCCCTGTCTGATATGAAGTTGTTTGACAGTAGATTGGCTGGAGCCTTTTCTTGAAGAAATAATCTTCCTGTAGCAGATGAATCTGAGAGACAAGAATGCTTCTCAAATTGTTGTTGCTCTTTTGAAGATCTGAAAACTTGCAGCAAATGACTGAGAGAAGAATGTTGAAGATGTTCTCAGTGTGTAAGAGCTGCTGGAGGAGGAAGATGAAGATCTGTGTAGTTGTTGTTCTTCTTGTTCTTCCTGTCTCCTTTTCTTTCTTTCTTTTTCGTCTGTATTTTCTGTACATCAAAACTGTAAAATGTATTCTGTATATTTCTTGTCGTGTGTGACTGAATGTAATGATCTACTGTATATTAATCTACTATATCTTCTTCCTTATTTTCTTTTGAATTCACTGACAGACATTAATTGCAAATTCCTTATATTAAGGAATATAATATATCTGAGAAGATATTCTGGGAACAGTATATCTGCAACGCCGTTTGCCTTTTCCTTTTCCATGAAATGTCCTTTTCTGCTGGATGTCAACGGCTATAATCTTGGAATAATAAAAGGAAATATATTTTCCTTACTTGATCTGATAGAAAGAGCCGTTGTTGTTAGTTGATCTGAGTTTAGAGAATGAAATGAATATAATCCTTCTGAAATTTCCGAACTTGAATAAGAGTTCTTCGATCTGAATAAAATTCGTCGAACGCAGATTCGTCGACCTCAAGATTTTTGTCGAACACAACATTTACTTCGTCGACCTCAAATGAATCTTGCTGGAATAATTAATTTTGTTGATCTGTGAGAACTTTCATCGATCTGAAGGTGTTCGTCGAACACAGACTGGAGTTCGTCGAACTGAAGTATTCGTTGACCGCTGAGCCTGGATAAATTCGTCGACTGCTGAGCTTGAGAAAAATCGTTGACCACTGAGCCGGGTTTTGTTAGTCGACCGCTGTAACAATCTGTTCATCGACCTCTGAACCGTTGAGACGGGATCATCGAGCGCTGAGCCGGCCTAGATCGTCGAGCGCAGAATGAATACCATTCATCGACCGCAGAGCGCTGTTCTTCAAACGCAGATAGCCGTTCGTCGAATGTAGAGAACATGTCGTTCATTGAACGCAGAACGCAAGTTGTTCGTCGAAACCAGAGAGCATGTCGTTCGTCGAACGCAGAGAGCTTGCCGTTCGTCGAACGCAGATATCTTTCGTCGAACGCAGTATGGAGTTCGTCGAACGTAGAATCTGAATGGAATCTTTAGTTCTAACAGCCTAAACTCTTGACCCATAAACTATACATTGGGGTCAACTTTGATCCTTGTCAACATATAGTGATCCTAGCCCAAATAAGAAATAGGGTTGTTCCAACAATCTCCTCCTATTTGGGTTAGGATACTATTTGACAAAAATTGAAAACAAACAAAAACAACAGAGCATATATATCTGATATATTTTAAATATTTTATCAGATATAAAATGAATAGTACTCTGAGCTTTGAAACATTTTAACGAAAATAAAACTGATAGAAATAGAATCAGAACCTTGATTTTCTCTGAATTCTTTCTTTCTGAATTCTTGAATTCTGATTTTGTCTGAACTTTATTGTTCTGAATTCTGATCTGTAACTGAACTGTATCTGCTATATAAATCAGCTTTCTGAAGTTGTCTTTAGCTGAGTTTCTTTGAATTCTGATTTTGTCTTTCTCTGATATCTGAATTCTGATTATGAACTTTATCTGAATTTTTCTGAAATAGAAATTGCAAACAGCAAACTATTGTGAGCTTTATCAAGCTTCTTCATACAGCAACTCCCCCTGAGAGTGTCTCCCCCTAAGCCTGGAGGTTCTTCAGCTTTCTTCCCTTACCTAGTTCATAGAACAACTCCCCCTGAGCAAAACACTACATCAAATGGAGCTTGTTCATAAAAACTTCTCCCCCTGCCTAGTTTCAGGAAGGCTGAAGCTAGGCCCCTTGAAGAAGGGACATTTGATGGAGTTAGGGAAGGATGCAAGATTGTCATTGATATTGTTCCTGCACAATAAAATAGAGATCAAGTGCAAAGGGAACTAGAAAGAGAAATAATTCTATAGGCATTTACATAATCAGAAAAACTTAGTTTGATATGATAAGGAATGAGGGGATAAATAGAAATTTTAATTTTTAATTGATTGAATCTCCATCTATCATTCCTAGCTGATTTATAAAGAATATATGTTTCTTTTCATCCAAGGGCTTGGTGAAAATGTCAGCTCTTTGCAAATCAGTAGAGATGAATTGTAAGCAGATTTTATTTTTATCCACATTATCCCTAAGGAAGTGGTGCCTAATTTCTATGTGTTTAGTCCTACTATGGAGAACTAGATTCTGTGTTATAGATATTGCACTAGTATTATCACAAAATATAATTGAATTATTTAAGATGACACCATAGTCTAGGAGCTGATTTTGTATCCATAATATCTTTGAGCAGCAACTGCATGCAGCTATGTATTCAGCTTCAGCTATTTATGTAGACACAGATGTTTGTTTCTTACAAAACCAAGACACAAGCCTATCACCAAGAAACTGGCAAGTTCCTGGTGTGCTTTTCCTGTCTACTCTGCATCCAGCATAATCTGAATCTGAGAATCCAGTTAATTCAAATTCAGATGTTGTTGGATACCAAAGTCCTAGATTAGGGCAACGCTTTATATATCTCAAAATTCTTTTTAATAAAATTAGATGAGATTCTTTGGGGTTAACTTGGAACCTAACACAAATACAGGTAGTAAACACTATATCAGGCCTACTTGCTGTTAAATAATGTAATGAGACAATAATTGCTCTATATACCTTCTGATCAACAGGTTTCCCTGATTCATCAGTATCAACAACAGCAGTAGAGGGCATGGGTGTTTTCATGGTGGAAGAATCTGACATACCAAATCTTTTCACTAATTCCTTAGCATACTTAGACTGGGATATGAAGATTACATTTGGAGTTTGCTTCACTTGAAGACCAAGGAAGTATGATAGTTCACCCATACTACTCATTTCAAATTTAGATTGCATTAGATTAGAAAATCTTTTGCATAAGTTTGAATCAGTAGAGCCAAAGATAATGTCATCTACATATATTTGAACTAGTAGAGTTTGATTTTTATGTATCCTAAAAAATAAAGTTTTATCTTCTATGCCTCTACAAAATTTATTATCTAAAAGATAACTAGCTAAGGTCTCATACCATGCTCTGGAAGCTTGTTTAAGACCATAGAGAGCTTTATTAAGCTTAAATACAAAAGAAGAGTGAGTTGGAGAGATAAAACCTAGTGGTTGTTCTACATAGACTTCTTATTTGATTTCTCCATTCAAGAATGCACTCTTTACATCCATTTGATAAACTTTGAATTTCTTGTATGAAGCAAATGCAAGGAAGATCCTGATTGCTTCTAACCTTGCAACTAGTGCAAAAGTTTGATCATAGTCTATTCCTTCTTCCTGTGAGTATCCTTGAGCTACTAGTCTAGCTTTGTTTCTTACAATGTTGCCATCTGCATCTAGTTTATTCCTGTAGACCCACTTAGTTCCAATGACAGGATGATTCTTTGGTCTAGGAACCAAATTCCCAACTTTGTTTGTCTCAAAATGATTGAGCTCCTCTTGCATAACAATGATCCAGTTGGGATCTTGTTCTGCATCTTGTAGGGATTGAGGTTCAATCTGAGAGAGAAAACAAGTGTGCATCATATTCTGATTTGCTTGATGCCTTGTTTGCACACAAGTTGATATGTCTCCAATTATTTGAGATCTGGGGTGATCTTTAATATTGACATAATCAACATGTATAGTGGGCAGCAATGATTTCCACTTGGGGAATTTGTTCAGCTGTTATATTCTGTGGAAGGTGTTCTGCTGTAATATGATTTGAACTGTCAGCAAAATCTTCTTTTCTATCTTCAGCATCCTGCTGTACACGATTTAGAGATCCTTCATTCAGTAGAGCTAATTGATCTAGCTGCTCACATAGTGTAGGTGCCTGTAGATTTTCTATGGTAGAAGAAATCTTCTCCTTGTAAAACATATTAGTTTCATCAAAGGAAACATGCATAGATTCTTCAAATTTAGGAGAAGATTTGTTATAAATCCTATATGCTTTGCTGACTAAAGAATAGCCTAAGAAAATTCCTTCTTCAAATTTTAGTTCAAATTTCCTAAAATATTTCTTATCATTATTGTGAACAAAACATTTACAACCAAATGTTCTAAAATAGTTAACTTTAGGTTTCTTCCCTTTAAGTAACTCATAAGGAGTCTTACTCTTAAGTTTGTGTATCAAACTTCTATTCAACACATAGTTTGCTGTGCTAACAGCCTCTGCCCAAAAAGATAGGGGCAAATTAGAATTTGCAAGTAATGTTGTTGCAGATTCAATTAGAGTTCTATTTTTCCTTTTAACTACCCCATTTTGTTGAGGATTTCTAGGAGCTGAGAAGCAATGCCTGATACCTTCCTTCTCACAGAATTCTTGCATGAGAAGAGACTCAAACTCAGTGCCATGATCACTTCTGATCAATGCAATATGAGTAGAGTACTAAATCTTTATGCTCTTAAGAAAGTCTGTAAGAACTTTATGGTTATCTGACTTTTCTCTCAAAAGAACACCCAAGTGAATCTAGAGAAGTCATCTACAATAACTAGAGTGTAAGACTTCCCCCCTAAACTCTTTGTTGCTATAGGTCCAAAAAGGTCCATATGTAGTAAATATAAGATTCTAGGTGAATCACTTTTAGATAAAGCTTTAAAACTATTTTTAGTTTGCTTGCCTAGTTGACATGCCCTACAAAGACCTTCTTTCTTGTATAAATCTAAAGGTAAACCTTTAACAAGATTGTCCTTAGATAATTTAGCAATGGTCCTAAGGTTTACATGTCCTAATCTTTTATGCCAAAGTTCACTAGGTTTGCTTAATTCATTAAATAAACAGATTTCTGATTTAGATGAATTGAAATTTACTAAATAAATATTACCTTGCCTAATACCTGATAAAACAATAACATTATCAGAAGATTTAATAAGACATTTTAATTTATTAAAGGTTACCTGATACCCTTCATCACATAATTGACTTATGCTGATGAGGTTGTGCTTCAGTCCTTTGACATAAACTACCTCTTTGAAGGTGACTTCTCCAACCATGATTTTTCCATAGCCTTTTGTTTGTCCACAGTTGGAGTCTCCAAATATTACTTTTGGTCCAAGCTTTGTCTTGTAATTGTTCAGGTTGGCCTTGTTTCCAATCATATGCTTTGAACAGCCACTATCCAAATACCATTTTTCATTTATTCTTGGACAGCTGTGTACCTGATCAGCATCAATTTCTGCTTCTGATTCTGATTCTTCTTCATCAGAATTGTTGGCTGAGGCATTGATTGCCATCATGCAGAAGTTCTTCTCTTCTTCATTATCTTCATCATCACTGGATGAAGAAGCATCTGCTGACTCACTGCTTGAGTCATAAATTGCCATCAGGCACTGATCATTCTTCTTTGATTCTTCTTCATTATCTGAAGAACTGGATGACTGATCTGATTCAGTCTCACTCCAAGTTTCTGCTACAAATCCTCTTCCCTTCTTTTTGTGCTTGTGGGAGGAAGACTTGCTGGAGTGTCTTATTTCCTCTTTTTCAGTTCTCTTTTTCTTCTTCTAATTTTCTGGACAATCTGGCAGAATATGTCCAGGTTTCCTGCAGCCATAACAAACAATATCTTTAGAATTTGACTTGTCATACCTTGGCTTTTCCCTTGATCTGGAGTCCTTCTTTCTGAAATCCTTCTTGGCCATTTTGTAGAACATTTTGGCTAGAAGGTTCATGAACTCCTCATCTCTTGGATCCTTTTCTTCATCTTCAGCTGCTTTGAAGGCAATATTCTTTTACCTCTTTATTACTGGAGATGAAGTGGATTGTTCAGCTTCTCTGGATTTGATGAGCTTCTCATAGGATTTGAGCTTGCCCAACAATGTTTCAGTAGAAATCTCATTGAGGTTTCTGGCTTCCTTGATAGGCCAGATCCTAGAATCTCATGTGCTGGGGAAGCACATTATGATCTTGTCATTGATCTCAGTGATAGAGATTACTTTATCCAAGGTCTTCAGCTCATTTATTATGAGGCTGAGCCTATTATACATATCAGCAACACTTTCAGATTCTCCTTTCTTGAAGTTCTCATATTGAGAAATAAGATGGGACCTTCTGTTCTTCCTTTCATCAGCAGATCCCTCAACTATATTGTTGAGAGAAATCCATATTTCTCTTGCAGATGTGCATTCCACTACTTTATGAAATATGTCATCAGACATTGTTTGAGCCAGAATGTTCAGGGCTTTTGCATCAGCACTCCTTTGCTTTTTCTGGGCTTCAGTCCATTCAGGAGGTGGAACAACATTGTTAGCAGTTATGGCTTCAGCACTAGTTGTTGCTGTGGGATCTGGAGGTCCTGTCAAAATCACATTGAATATTTCCCCATCAATAGAATTCATGTACAGTCTAATCCTTGCTTTCCATAGTGCAAACTTACTGAGATTGCACATAGAAGGTCTTGTGCTAGAATACTCTTTGTTTTATGCCATGAGTTTTTAAACAAAAATAAATAAGATAAAAACTCTAAAAGAATTTAAGATCTAATTGATCTTTGTGATTCAGGTGTTAGCCTGTAAAGAATCAACAACCCTCTGATACCAATTGAAAGTGGAAGTTAGATCTTAAATTAACTCTAGAGGGGGGTGAATAGAGTATTAAAACTTTTTCCCTTAGTTTTATTTGCGGAATTAAAATACTGATATAAGTATATGTGTATAGAGTGTTTTATAAAAACTAAATAAAAACAAATAATGAAATCAGCACAATAACAAAACACAAAAATTCACAGCACAGAAGACACAAGGAATTTTATAGTAGTTCCCCAATAACCTGGGTACGTCTACTCTTCTACCACACTTGGTAGGATCCACTAGGAGGTTTGATCAGGTGCCCTCACACCAAGGTGATTTTGTTTAGGTGTCCACACACCACAGAGCTTTTGATCAGGTGCTTAAAACCAAAAGGTTTTTTTGATCAGGTGTCTTGCCACCAAGGAGGTAAACTTTTGAAGGGAGTTTTAACCCTATACAAAATGGGATAGAGAGGGGTTTAGATGTTCTTCTCTGTCAAGATGCTGAGAGAAGACTCTAGTGGATGTTGATGAAAAGCTCCCTGTCTGATATGAAGTTGATTGACAGTACATTGGCTGGAGCCTTTTCTTGAAGAAATAATCTTCCTGTAGCAGATGAATCTGAGAGACAAGAATGCTTCTCAAATTGTTGTTGCTCTTTTGAAGATGTGAAAACTTGCAGCAAATGACTGAGAGAAGAATGTTGAAGATGTTCTCAGTGTGTAAGAGCTGCTGGAGGAGGAAGATGAAGATATGTGTAGCTGTTGTTCTTCTTGTTCTTCCTGTCTCCTTTTCTTTCTTTCTTCTTCCTTTGTATTTTTTGTAAAGCAAAACTGTAAATTGTATTCTGTATATTTCTTGTCGTGTGTGATTAAATGTAATGATCTGCTGTATATTAATCTATTATATCTTCTTCCTTATTTTCTTTTCAATTCACTGACAGACATTAATTGCAAATCCCTTATATTAAGGAATATAATATATCTGAGAAGATATTCTGGGAACAGTATATCTGCAGCGCTGTTTGCCTTTTCCTTTTCCACGAAATGTCCTTTTCTGTTGGATGTCAACGACTATAATCTTGGAATAATAAAAGGAAATATATTTTCCTTACTTGGTCTGATAGAAAGAGCCGTTGTTGTTAGTCGATCTGAGTTCAGAGAATGAAATGAATATAATCCTTCTGAAATTTCTGAACTTGAATAAGAGTTCTTCGATCTGAATAAAATTCATCAAACGCAGATTCGTCGACCTCAAGATTTTCGTCGAACACAACATTTACTTCATCGACCTCAAATGAATCTTGCTGGAATAATTAATTTTGTTGATCTGTGAGAACATTCGTCGATCTGAAGATGTTCGTCGAACGGAAGTATTTATCGACCGCTGAGCCTGGATAAATTCGTCGACCGCTGAGCTTGAGCAAAATCGTCGACCGCTAAGCCGGGTTCTGTTCGTCGACCACAGTAACAATCTGTTCGTCGACCTCTGAACCACTGAGAAGGGATCGTCGAGCGCTGAGCCGGGCTGGATCATCGAGCGCAGAATGAATACCATTCGTCGACGTTAGAGCGCCGTTCGTCGAACGCAGATAGTCGTTCGTCGAACGTAGAGAACATGCAGTTCGTTGAACGCAAAACGCAAGCTGTTCGTTGAACCTAGAGAGCATGCCGTTCGTCAAACATAGAGATCTTGCCGTTCGTTGAACGCAGATAGCCATTCGTCGAACGCAGTATGGAGTTCGTCGAAGGCAGAATCTGAATGAAATCTTTAGTTCTAACAGCCTAAACTCTTGACCCATAAACTATACATTGGGGTCAACTTTGATCCTAGTCAACATATATTGATCCTAGCCCAAATCAGAAATATGGTTGTTCCAACATAGACGTTCGGTACTCTCCTCCTACAATTGTAATAGGAGAGGCTACCTTAGAAAAACCTAAGGATAGATGGGACAATAACGATAAACCCAAGTGCAAAAATAATGCTAATTCAATGAATGCTTTATATTATGCAGCAAATAGGACTAAATTTAATAGAATTTCTACATGTGTAACTGCTTATGATATTTGGAATCAATTGGAATTTACTCATGAAGGTATATCGCAGGTGAAGGATGCAAATCTATTCCAACTAGAGTCGGAGTATGAAAAACTATAGGATGAATGCTGAAGAAGACATCAACTCGATGTACACACGCTACACCAAGATCGTCAATGCTTCAAAAGCTCTTAGAAAGATCTACTCCGATAACGACTTGGTTAGAAAGAATCTTTGCTCTCTACCTCAGAGGTTCAATCCAAAGGTGACGGCCATCTCGGAGTCGCACAACCTAAGAACGCTCCAGATTGAAAACCTCATTGGAAATCTCAAAACCCATAAGGTAGAACTCCAGATTCAACACGATTAATACAATAAGGAGCCAAAGAAAAATGTGCTGGCACTGAAGTCAAAGAAGGATAGCAATGTAGATGATGATGAAGATGAAGAATGTCTCCTGGTTAAGAACTTCAAAAAATTTATTAGAAATTCGAGAAAGAATGAACACCTTTCAAAAATACTTCTAGAAGGATGCTCGATGAAAAGGGTCTTCCTCTTCCTCAAAGAAAGAAAGAAAGTGACGATGAAGAAGAAAGACCACCACCGGAGTGCTTTCATTACAGGAAGACCGGGCATATTCGGAGCCAGTGCCCGAAGTATCTAAAGGAGCAAAAAGAAAAATGATACAAAGGGAAGGAGAAAAAGAAGTTGTTGAAAGACGCAACATGGGATGATTCTTCCTCTAAAGAATCAAGCGGATCTGAGTAAAGCAGCAAGGCGGAAGCAAACTTATGCTTCATGGAAAAAGGCAATGATGATGACACCAGTGTTCTTAGTGACACTGAGGTAACTCCTCCCACCTTCGAAGAACTTTATAATGAATTTGTTCAAACCTGTAAAGTCTATGATAAAAGTATAGAAGATAGTATTATTTTAAATTATGAAAATGAATCTCTTATCAAAGAAAATCATAATATTACCAAAAAATTAATTTCTTTAGAAAAGAGAAAGGTTTCATGCCAAGAGTGTGAACACTCTTTATGTAAGCAAAAGATCTTGAAGTTTCTCTTTCTAAGGCCCTCTCTCAAATCAAAACTCTTACAAGAGAAAAGGGGGACTTAGAGAGAAAACTAAAAACCTCTCTCTTACAATTGAAAATAACAAAAAAAGTTTTGAAAATAAATGTGTCATGCTTTAAAAGAAAACTCATCTCTTAAAAAACAAACTCATGACCTCAATATGGCCATCAAAAAATTTGGAATTGGTCAAAAATCTCTGGACATGATTATAGGGAACCAATGTTATGGTTCTGGAAAATTTGGACTCGGATATCAAAGTGACAGCTACCACCTAGCGCTAGCCACTAACACCGGCGGTAGCCCCTCATATAAAAAATCTTCTATTTCTGTCCAAAAACAAACTTCTTCAAGTGAGAGCAATGTAAAATTTCAGAAAAGGGTCTCAACCCCTCTATATCGTGTGCAAACTGTCATAGGTTTGGACACATGTCTAGCTCTTGCAGAACATTAAAACAAGGATCTCCAAAGCAAATCTGGGTACCTAAGGCATCCACTTAATCAATGGGTGGTACCTCTTGGGTATCCAGATCTTTTCTCTCATCTTCTTTCTAGATTTGCAGGCAGGCTAAGGACAAGAAGGACATATGGTACTTGTATTCGGGCTGCTCCAAGCACATGACCGGCAACAAATCAAAGTTCCTTTGCCTAGAAAAGAAGAAGGGAGGTATCGTTACTTTTGGAGATAACGGTAAAGGAAGGATCATGGGAGTCTGTACAGTGGGTAACGAATCATGTACTATTTCTAATGTTCTTTATGTAAAGGGTTTAAGACATAACTTAATATTTATTAGTCAATTATGTGATAAAGGATTAGATGTTTTACTTAAGTCATATACAAAAACATAATCATTTCATGCATTTTTTCCACTATTTAAACATCTCCAAACCTTCTGAAATTTCTGCATGAAACTAGTCTTTGGACACTTATTCAATATCAAAAAATAGAATTTTCAAAATCTTAGTATTTTGTTTACTATTTGTCGCGCTAGCGCTAGCGCGGCGCTAGCTCGGCTGTCTATTTTTCTGTGTTTTTAAATTTTTCAAAAATCAGTAAAAATATGTTCTTTTATATGTACTACTTATTTTTGCATTTCTGTCATTAATTGATTTTTGAAAATTTAAAATAAAAAATTACTAAATCCAAATTGCAAAAAATATTTTATTCTCTTCCTTTCTTTGTTTACTTGTTTGATTTCTACCTCAATATGAAGAAAATCAAATACAATATTATAAACAACAAAATAACTCACCAAAAAAATTATTTTTGAACTTAACTTTTTCTATTTACATGTATCTTGCGAAAGGGAGATTTGGGATGTCACCCCATCACATCTCCTAGTACCGGTGCGAAACCCTCGCAAGGTAGACCTCGGGAAGTCCAAGATCAATTATAAGAGTTCAAATTTTAATCATTAAAATTCCTTTTCAAAATATCAAAAAAAAAACTGAATGGACTTTCTTGTTATTATCAATTAATCTATCATTTAGACCCTATATAATGTTGAAATTCATATTTTCAAACTACTTTAAACATTGTTTTGCTTCTTATCATGCTTTGATATATCTAAACACATGTGCATCAATTGTATTGTAAAAGTTGTGTAGAACCAAGCTTAGCATGCCTCTAAGTATGAGTAAATGATTTATGATTGATAATGATATTTCTTCACTCACTTATTTTGGTCAAGTCTACATGTGTTTTTAATCTAAGAATGCTTGCTTGTGTATTATAATTGTACAATAAATTAAAATTGCACAAGTATCTTACCTACACTACTTTTATTTGCACTCTTAATATTAAGAAAAGTGGTTGTGCTTTCAAAATTAAATTGGTTTGCAAAACAAGTGTATTCAGAGAACTTTGTAAAAAACAAAAAAATAATGAAATAAATTGAAAAAGATAACTCCACCAAACACTACTTAAACCTCCTGATAAGTCTTAATAAGTATTGTGAGGTTGAGCACCTTGGAAAGAATAGTAAAGTGTCTTGTGCAAACCTTAGTTTTTTTTTACACCACTTATTCTTAGGTACACCGGATCACAAAATATCGATATTGAAAAATAAAAATGTGTGATCCCCCAAGCACTACTTTGCACCCTGATAAGTCTTAATTAGCATTGTGTGTACAGAGCACCTTGGTAGTTGTACAATTTGTATGTGCATTGAAGTGTGTGGAAGTAAAATTATTTGCGTTTTATTGTGCACTTTACTCTACATATGTCGTATATTTTTGATCAAATCATTTGTTTACCTTCTTCAAAATACATGTATGTACGTGCACATCATTATCTTCCATAACACTTCTTCTCATGAGTATTGGATCCCAATGCTAATTCTATACTACTCCTAATATATAAATACATTAGATTTCCTAGCATGCTCTCTACAATGTTTGGTATGTCTTGAATTTGTGAATTAAAATAACATTGTAGTAATCTCTTTTTGATATCTTTTTTCATGCTTGGTTACTTTAAGGTAAACCTTAATGATTTTTTCAAAAAAACATCTTCTTATTTTGGAATTTAACTCATATTTCTTCTTATGAATCGTCATGATTACAAAAAAGATGTTTTCGAGGATTTCTTTAAGCCTTCCACAACATTACCATATAATTTTTTACCTTGCGTTTTCATGCTTATATCAAGTCTTAAATCTCAAAATTCTTTTTTCTTGAACAAGTGGTAGACTTGCTTGGTAGAATTTATATTGGTTATTCTAACTAGCTTATTATCTTTATGCTAAAAACTCTGATTTATTTCTATGAAGATTTTTATGCTAAAAACTCCTTATCATTTCATTTCCTCTAAAAGTTTGATCATGCCTTATCTCTTTATAAAAAAAACTCTTTCTATGTCTAATGCTTCCTTAACCCACTTTTCCTAATAACAAAATGGGGAGAACTAACATGATAAATAATAAACGTTATCAAATGGGAAAACTAACATGATTAATGATTAAGACGATAGCCTACAAATAAGGGGAGCATTCACATAGGGGGGCATTCACATAGGGTTTCATCATGCTTTATCTATTTGTTGGGGAAATGATTTATCTTAACCCCTAAAAATGAGTAGAATATAAATTCTAAGAATGAAAAATTAGTCTATGTAAATATGCGTCAAATAGTATTCGACGCAACGTCGAAGTATAGTCGACGTTCCTCTCAGAATGAGTCGAAGTAACTCTAAACAGAATTTGACATAACCTATGTCGACGTAACTCTGACTTCTAGTCGACGTATCTAGTGAAGTCAACGTACATTAGTCGACGCAACTTCCATATTCTCCTCTCGACGTCCAGCCAGCCTGAAATGGACGCTTCCGTCGAATAGTAATCGACGTACGTCGATTTCTATATCAAATTCAAAACACGCCAGATCTCTTTCCTTCTTTCTGTAGATCTGATTCTTATGGAATTATATTATTCTCTTATACCCGTTCTGAATCAGTCTTTCCTTCTAATTGATTCTTGGCTAAATTGATTAAGTTTATTATGGATATTATTTGAAATCAGAATGATCTCTTTCCTTCTACAGAAGAATTGATTATGGAATCTTTCCTCTCTTACCATTTCTCTAACTACTAATTGATTATTCTCCTATAGTATTCTTTGAATAAACAGAGCTATAAATAAGAGGGAAGTCGGCAGAGAAGAATATGAAGTGATCCACTCCATCCATTTGAAAAAGAGGAAAAGCTCTCAAGTGAAAAGTGAGAAAGCTGAGAAAAGTGAAAGAGTGCTGCAACAAAGATTTCTTCTTCTTCTTCTCCTTCTTTTGAAGCCATACTGCTGCAATTTCTGAAAGCTCTCATTGAAAAAGAGAAAGACTTACAATTTCCTTCTCACAATAGAAGAGAGATTTCATTCACTATACTTGTGCTTCTAATCTTTTTGCTGGGAAGAAGATTCCTTCTTGTTTCAATTGTTTTTCTTCTACTTCTTCTTCTTACTCTTATTTCATTTTCAAACAGTGTAATAGAGTTTTTAGAATCTCTCTTCAAAAAATTCAGTTGTACTGGTTCTAAGAGTCTCCTTATCAAAAGACTCAGGCTGGTTCTAAGAGTCTCCTTATCAAAAGACTCAGTACAAGATAGTGAATTCCAACCAAGGGGGTAGAAGAGTGGACTACCCAAAGTTTGGGGAACCACTATATTTCTTTGTGTTGTGTTGTGATTTTCCTTTTGCTGTTACTTTATTTATTTGCTTAATTCTTGTTTGTGTGTGTGGGAAGCTTAAATCTGTGGTTATTATACACATATATATATATTTGTTAACTTTGCACAAAGTATTTTTAAATCTCTATTCACTCCCCCCCCCCCCCCCTCTAGAGAATTATAGTGAGGATAACTATGCACTTTCAATTGGTATCAGAGGGAGGTTGATCAAAAAGGGATAACTCCTTGATAAAAAAGATCCTACCTCATATATATATATTTCTAATAACTATTTTTTTATGGCACAAATCAAAGATTATGCTTCCACCAGTCCACCAATTTACAACCTTGAAAAGTTTGCACTTTGGAAAACAAGAATTAGGATCTATATGAATTCTATTGTTGAAGATTTGTTTAATGTTATTTTGACAGGTCCTCCTAAGCCCTATAGAAAGGACTCAAGTGGTAAAGTGACTCAAACACTTGTCCCAAGGGCTGAGTGGACAGTTGAAGAGAAGAAGGCAGGAACAAGTGATGCAAAACCTGTGAACATTCTTGTCTCAACCCTCTCAGATGAAATATTTCAAAAGGTTGTTGACTGTGAATCAGCCAAAGTAATCTGGGAGGCTCTTACAAAGATAGTAGAAGGAAGTGCTGATGAAAGGAAAGATAGGAAGGCTCTATTGATCTCCCAATATGAGAACTTCCAAAAGAAGAATGAAGAATGTATATCTGAGATGTATGACAGATTCAGTCTGATCATCAATCAATTAAGAAACTTGGATAGAGAGATCTCTCTCACAGAGATCAATGACAAAATATTAATGAGTCTCCCAAGTTCATGGGACTCAAGAATATGGGCAATAAGAGATCAAGAGGACAAAAGGAAATCTCAATAGATGCTCTCTTAGGAAAACTCAAATCCTATGAGCAACTACTGAAAACCAGAGAAGAGAAGGAAAGAAGGGAAAACACTCCAACCTCCTCAAAAGATAGAAACATTGCATTAAAAGCAACAGAAGAGGAAACCTCTGTCACTGAAGAAGAATTATTTAGCCTCCTAGCCAGAAGATTCAAGAAATGGGTCAGGAAAGATGGGTCTAGAAGGAGAGAGTCAAAACCAAGGTATGATAAGACTCCTACCAAAGATATTATTTGTTACTCCTGCAGGAAAACTGGACATATTGCTCCAGAATGTCCAGAGAATGCTGAGAAAAAGAAAGATCTGAAAAAGAAAGATTTCAAGAAAAAGGGGAAGAAGAAAGAAAGAAGCTTCATTGCAGAATCTTGGAGTGAAACAGACTCTGAAGTCAGCACCTCATCTAAAAGTGACAATGAAGAGTCTAAGCAAGAAGATCTATGCTTAATGGCTCTTGGAAGCTCAGAAAAAGATTGTGTTGCTGAATCATGGAGTGAAACAGGTTCAGAAGGAAGCATCTCTTCTGAAGAGGAAAAAGAAGATAACCTTATTCTCATAGAGGAATCTGAGGATAAGGATGAGGTAAGCATTTTTGATGAAATAGATTTTCTATGTGATGATTTTAAAAATGATTTTGAAAGACTCTGTTTAGATCAACTAAGAGCTAAACAAGAAATTAAGGATCTAAAAGAACAAATTAATATGAGAAAAATAGAAGATACATGTTCAAAAAATTATGAACTAAGGTTTAAAATCTATAAAACAGAAAAGGAAATAGATAGTGCTAAAATAGAAAATCAACTCCTTAAGAATAAGGTATCCCAGGCAAAAGCTTTTGAAGAATCTATAAAAATCAGAAGCCAAACACTTAAAGAAATCACTGATAAACAAACAATAAGATATAAGAATTTGGGGCTAGGGGCTGATCCTTCAACCAGTTCAATACCATCTACCAAACCTGCTTGGATGAGCCCTGTTAAATTTACTAAACCCATCAAATCAACAAACTTAAAAGAAGACTCACAAAATAAAGAAGACCTCACCTTCAAAGAGATAAACCACCTTCATGAATGATCATCATACCATTCAGAAGAAAACTCTCAAACTACCTCTGAGAAGGCAACTAGGCCAAAAGAAACAATTCATAAATAAATAAATCTTCAAACAGAAAAAGGGAAAAATAAAATCTGTGAAGACACAATTGCGTCGACTTCATATCGACGTATGAATGATAATACGTCGAATTCTAATCGACTCAATCTCTCAGATGCTTCGACCTCAAATTGATGCATGAATAAAATTACGTCGACTTACAATCGACGCAACTATTTCCATGCATCAATTCCAGATAAACGCAATCTAGAGAAAGCGCCGAATATATATCGACGCAACTCTCAACATACATCGAATAGATATCGACGCATAAAACCTCAGAGCAACTTAAATACAGGATATAAGTATTCTTCAAAAACTTTCTATCTTAACCCCCATTCAGGACCCTTTCATCCTGATCAAAATTTTTATCCTAATCAAAACTTTTATCCTGATCAAAACTTCTATCCTAATCAACAACTCTATCCTAATCAACATCTCTATCCCTCTCTAAACTTAAATTCCTATAATCTAAAGACAATTAGGTGTTATATCTGTAATAAAATTGGCCACATTGCCAAACAATGTTGGCACAATCAATCCAATTGTTTATAAAATTAGTGCAAGGGAGACTTAGAAAACCTTCGGATTAGGAAGAAATAATCCCTCAAGAAAAACCTGGAATTTTCAGACAAAGTAAAAGTCACGTCGATCTCTTAATCGACACATACGTCGATAGGAAACCCTATCAGACTATACTGACGCATACATCGACTTCCACTCGACGCAATGTCGACTTCATGAAAAAGAGCGGCAATACTAAAATATTTTCAGTCACATCTACTGTTGTACCGAATAAACCTCGAGTTGTGTCTCGTGTCGACGTTTCACCTGACATAAATAGACTTGTTGGGGAAATGATTTATCTTAACCCCTAGAATTAAGAAGAATATAAATTCTAAGTATGAATAATTAGGCTAAGTAAATATGCGTCGAATAGTATTCGACACAACGTCGAAATATAGTCGATGTTTCTCTCAGAATGAGTCGAAGTAACTCTTAGAAGAACTCGACGTAATCATAGTCGACGTACCTCTGACTTCTAGTCGACACATTTGATAAAGTCGACGCATCTTTTTCGGCGCACCTTCCTTATTCTCCTCTCGACGTCCAGCCAGGATGAAATCGACGTTTACGTCGAATAGTAATCGACGCACATCGATATCTACAAGAAATTCAAAAACACGCCAGATCTCTTTCCTTCTTTCTGTAGATCTGATTTTTATGGAATGATATTATTCTTTTATAGCCGTTCTGAATCAGCCTTTCCTTCTATTTGATTCTTGGATAATTTGATTAAGATTATTATGGATATTATTTGAAATCAGAATGAATTCTTTTCCTTCTACAGAAATATTGATTATGAAAACTCTTATCTCTTTCTAATTCTCTGTCTGCTAAATTGATTATTCTCCTTTAGCAATATATTTTAAACAGATCTATAAATAAGGAGGAGGTCGGCAGATAATGACAAGATGTGATTCACCATATACATTTGAAAAAGAGGAAGAGCTCCCAAGTGAAGAGTGAGAAAATTGAGAAAAGAGATAGTGTGCTACAGCAAAAGAAAAAGCCTTCATCTTCTCAAGTCATTCTGCTGCAAATTCTGAAAGCTCTCACAAAAGAGAGAAAAGCTTACAATCTCCTTCTCACTATAGAAGAGAGATCATATTCACTATACTTGTGCTTCTAATCTTCTTGCTAGGAAGAAGATTCCTTCTTACATATATTGATCTCTGTTCTTCTACTTGTTCTACTTCTTCTTCTTATCCTTATTTCATTTTCAAACTGTGTAAAAGAGTTTTTAGAATCTCTCTTCAAAAAATTCAGTTGTACTAGTTCTAAGAGTCTCCTTGTCAAAAGACTCAGGCTGGTTCTAAGAGTCTCCTTGTCAAAAGACTCAGGCTGGTTCTAAGAGTCTCCTTATCAAAAGACTCAGTGCAAGTTAGTGAATTCTTACCAAAGGGGGTAGAAGAGTGGACTACCCAAAGTTTGGGGAACCACTATATTTCCTTGTGTTGTGCTGTGATGTTCTTCTTGTTATTTTTCTTCTTTACTTGCTTAATTCTTGTTGGTGTGTGGGAAGCTTAAATCTATGATTATTATATATATATATATATAATTGCACAAAGTATTTTTAATCTCTATTCACCCCACCTCTAGAGAATTCTAATGAGGTTAAATGTGCACTTTCAATTGGTATCGGAGTGAGGTTGATCTAAAAAGGTTAACTCCTTGATCACAAAGATCCTACCTCTTATATATATATTTCTAAAAATTATTTTTCACATGGCACAAATCAAAGATTATGCTTCCACCAGACCACCAATGTGCAATCTTGAAAAGTTTGCTATTTGGAAAACAAGAATTAGGATTTATATGAATTCTATTGATGAAGAATTATTTAATGTTATCTTGACAGGTCCTCCCAAGCCTTATAGAAGAGACTCAAGTGGTGAAGTGACTCAAACACTTGTCCCAAAAGCTGAGTGGACAGTTAAAGAGAAAAAGGCAGGAACATGTGATGCAAAAGCTGTGAACATTCTTGTCTCAACCCTCTCAAATGAAATCTTTCAAAAGGTGGTTGACTGTGAATCAGCCAAAGAAATCTGGGAGGCTCTTACAAAGATGGTAGAAGGAAGTGTTGATGAAAGGAAAGATAGAAAGGCTTTATTGATCTCTCAATATGAAAACTTTCAAAAGAAGCATGAAGAAAACATATCTGAGATGTATGACAGATTCAGTCTGATCATCAATCAATTAAGGAGCCTGGATAGAGAGATCTCTCTCACAGAGATTAATGAAAAATTACTAATGAGTCTCCCAAGTTCATAGGACTCAAGAATATGGGCAATAAGAGATACAAGAGGACAAAGGGAAATTTCAATAGATGCTCTCTTAGGAAAACTCAAATCCTATGAGCAACTGCTGAAAACCAGAGAAGAGAAGAAAAGAAGAGAAAATACTCCAACCTATTTAAAAGACAGGAACATTGCATTAAAAGCAACAGAAGAAGGAACCCCTGTCACTGAAGAAGAACTATTCAGTTTCCTGGCCAGAAAATTCAAGAAATGGGCCAGGACAAATGGATCTAGAAGGAGAGAGTCAAAACCAAGGTATGACAAAACTCCCACAAAAGAAATTGTGTGTTATTCTTGCAGGAAACCTAGACATATTGCCCCAGAATGTCCAGAAAATGCTGAGACAAAGAAAGATCTGAAAAAGAAAGATCTCAAGAAAAAGGGGAAGAAGAAAGAAAGAGGCTTTATTGTAGAAGCCTGGAGTGAAACAGACTCTGAGGACAGCTCCTCTTCTAAAAGTGACAATGAAGAGTCTAAGCAAGAACACCTATACTTAATGGCTCTTGAAGGCTCAAAGAAAGATGATATAGCTGAATCATGGAGTGAGACAGGATCAGAAGAAAGCATATCATCTGAAGATGAAAGAGAAAATAGCCATATTCTCATAGATGAATCTGAGGATAAGGATGAGGTAAGCATTTTTAATGAAATAGATTTTTCATGTGATGATTTCAAAAATAATTGTAGAGGATTATGCTTAGATCAACTAAAAGCTAAACAAGAAATTAAGGATCTAAAAGAACAAATTAATATGGTTAAAAACCAAAGAAATAGAGAGGCTACATGCTTTAAAAAATATGAATTAAGGGCTAACATCAGAGAAAAGGAAATAGAAAGGGCTAGAATAGAAAACCAGCCCCTTAAGGATAAGGTATCCCAGGCAAAAGCTTTTGAAGAATCAATAAAAATGAGAAGCCAAACACTTAAGGAAAATCACTGAACAACAAACAAGGAGACATAAAAATCTTGGGCTAGGGGCTGATCCCTCAACCAGCCCAATTCCATCCAACAAACCTGCTTGGATGAGCCCTGTAAAATTCACTAAACCCATCAAATCAACAAACCAAGAAAAAGACTCACAAAATAAGGAAGAAGACTCCTTCAAGGAAATAAAACAATTTGATGAAACATCATATTATTCAGCTGATGACTCTCAAACTTCATCTGAAAAGGCAACTAAGCCAAAAGAAACAATACATAAAGGAGTAAAATCAGAAAAAGAAAATTTATGAAAATACATTTGCGTCGACTTCATATCGACGCATGAATGATAGTGCGTCGAATTCTACTCGACGCAATCTCTCAGATGCCTCGACCTCAACTCGGCGCTTGAATAAAAGTACGTCGACATCCAATCGACGCAACTTCTTCCATGCGTCAATACCAGATCAATGCAATCTGGAGAAAGTGTCGAATATAAATCAACGCAACTATCAAGATACGTCGAATAGATATCGACGCATAAAAACTCAGAGCAACTTAAATGCCTATCCTCCAAAAACCTTCCATCTTAACCCCAATTCAGGACCCATTCATCCTGATCAAAATTTCTATCCTAACCAAAATTCCTATCCTAATCAAACTTTCTATCATAGTCAACACTTCTATCCCTCTCTAAACTCAAATTCTCATAATCTTAAGATGATCAAGTGCTATATATGTAACAAAACTGGCCACATTGCCAAACAATGTTGGCACAATCAATCAAATTATCTGTAAAAATTAGCCCAAGGCTAACTTAGAAAACTTTAGGAATAGGAAGAAATAATTTCTCAAGGAAAACCCAAAATTTGTCAAATAAAGTCATGTCGACTTCTAATCGACGCACCGTCGATAACCCAGTTCAATAAATGAAATAGACGCATGCGTCGACTCCAATCGACGCATACGTCGATAGGAAACCCTATCATCCCAAATCAGATTATATCGACGCTCACGTCGAATTCCACTCGACGTAACGTTGACTTCATGAAAACGAGCGGCAATACTAAAATATTTTCGGTCACATCCACTGTAGTACCGAATAAGCCTCGAATTGTGTCTCGTTTCGACTTTTCACCTGACTCTAATAGACTCTTCAGTTAGAAATCCTCTCGCACTCTGCATCTTTCATCCCTCTTGCTCCTCAGTCCAACCATTTCTTCCTCTCTCTCACTGACCTAAAATGGCTCCTAAGACCAACTCAGGCTTTGACATTGACCTCGAATCTTTCCAAGCCGCCGCAGAAAATTACAAGAGCATCATAGCTCTGTTAACGGAAGCTGGATTAGACAAGCTCATCTCCACAAGATGCAAGCTCCTGGAGACAGAACTCACAGAGCTCATGACTCATGTTCAGATATCTGAACAAGGAGAAATCCAAGGAACAATCCATGAGACACCTGTCTCAATCTCTGCAGAACACATTAGGACCACCTTTGATCTTCCATCAGGTACATTCCATTGTTATCTTTGTTCAACTCAAATAGGGAAAGAAAATCAGTTTCTAAAGAGTAACTAAACAAGTCTCCTTCATCATTCCCTTATCAGGTGATGAACCTCTGGAACTCACTCCTGATGAAATCAAGAATCTGTTAATCACCATGAAGTTTTCAAAAGATAGACCAATCCACCTGAAGAAAATTGACTTTTCTGATGAATATAGATTACTGGCAGATATAGTAGGAAAAATTCTACTATGCAAGATCTCTGCCCATGATGCAGTACCCAAACAACAACTGAACATCATGGGGGACCTTATGCTGAAGAAGAAGGTAGACTGGGCCAGCCTCCTGCTCAAAATGATAGGTTACAAATACTCTCACAAAGAGAATGCCTATATGAGAATCATGAGTCAAGTACTCTTCCCCTCCTTCCCTGACCTATGTAGGTCAAAATGAATCCCTATCCCTCCAGGAAAAAGGATGTCAATAGCTCTCTTCTCAAAATGGGCCAGGCAAATTCCCAAGCCTGGAGCCATTCCTGAAAGGACTCCTTCTCCTCCCAACTCTCCTGCTCATCCTTCCTCACCTCCTCCTCCTCCTCATACAGACATCTCTTCTGTACCACCATCATCCACACCCTCACAAATACCAACTCAATCACATACTCAACCCTCCTTTATTCCTCCACCCTCTCCATCCAATACACCTCATCAAAATGATACAGTCCCCTCTTCACCTTCATCACATACAACACCTCCTCCTCCATTGACTCCTCCTCCTCCAACAGAATTTGAACCATCTCCATCCACTAACAACCTCAACACTCAGTGTATCCAATCCACAGCCCAAAGATTCCAAGCAATGCTGGATTGGCACTGCTCCAAGATTCATTCCTCCATCTTACACATGCAGACCCAAATAGATGGGGTTAGTGCCTCTGTGCAAAGCCTGAAGACCTCTATCTCTTCCTCTAAAGTCACCAGATCTTTCTTAACCTCCTTGGCTAAGAAGGTCAAGAAGGGGGAGAGGTTAGATGAAGAGCAGCTCTCCAGCCACAAAACTCCCTCTCACAAAACCCCTCATACTTCAAAATCTGACAGTTTAGCTCTACTCAAGACCATTGGGAATGAAGTAGTACCAGAGCTACATACTGAAGAGCAGATATCAAATGTACTGATTATAGCAAGAGAAGCTGCACAACAAGTAGATCTATTGCAAGGGGAGGCAAGTAGAGCAAAGAAAGAAGCTGACGAGGAAGCTGAAGCCCAGGGGGAGCAAACTACTTTGACTTAGGGGGAGCAGATTGCTGAGACTCAGGGGGAGCTGAGGAAATCACCTGTTACTGAGAAGGAGCAACCCACAAAAGTATTCACTAGGAAAAGAAAAAACTCCTCCTACCCCTGAACAATGATGATATACCCTATTTGAACAATTGTCTATGCTTAAATGCTGATTAGTCAACTGATCATGAAATTTGTTTATATAATTTCTTATTCTATCTTCTTCTGATTGCTTAGCATATTTATTCTCTATACAAATGCTTTGCCTTGTTGATTAAAAGCTGATACAGTTTCTCTCTATATAGGGTTAAGACAAATAGGGGGAGATTGTTGGGGAAATGATTTATCTTAACCCCTAGAATTAAGAAGAATATAAATTCTAAGTATGAATAATTAGGCTAAGTAAATATGCGTCGAATAGTATTCGGCGCAACGTCAAAATAGAGTCGACGTTTCTCTCAGAATGAGTCGAAGGAACTCTTTGAAGAACACGACGTAATCATAGTCGACGTACCTCTGACTTCTAGTCGAAGCATTTGATAAAGTCGACGCATCTTTGTCGACGCACCTTCCTTATTCTCCTCTCGACGTCCAGCCAGGATGAAATCGATGTTTACGTCGAATAGTAATCAACGCACGTCGATATCTACAAGAAATTAAAAAACACGCCAGATCTCTTTCCTTCTTTCTGTAGATCTGATTTTAATGGAATGATATTATTCTTTTATAGCCGTTCTGAATCAGCCTTTCCTTCTATTTGATTCTTGGCCAATTTGATTAAGATTATTATGGATATTATTTGAAATCAGAATGAATTCTTTTCCTTCTACAGAAATATTGATTATGGAAACTCTTATCTCTTTCTAATTCTCTGTCTGCTAAATTGATTATTCTCCTTTAGCAATATATTTTAAACAGAGCTATAAATAAGGAGGAGGTCGGCAGAGAATGACATGAAGTGATTCACCATATATATTTGAAAAAGAGGAAGAGCTCCCAAGTGAAGAGTGAGAAAATTGAGAAAAGAGATAGTGTGCTGCAGCAAAAGAAAAAGCCTTCATCTTCTCAAGCCATTCTGCTGCAAATTCTGAAAGCTCTCACAAAAGAGAGAAAAGCTTACAATCTCCTTCTCACTATAGAAGAGAGATCATATTCACTATACTTGTGCTTCTAATCTTCTTGCTAGGAAGAAGATTCCTTCTTACATATATTGATCTCTGTTCTTCTACTTGTTCTACTTCTTCTTCTTATCCTTATTTCATTTTCAAACTGTGTAAAAGAGTTTTTAGAATCTCTCTTCAAAAAATTCAGTTGTACTGGTTCTAAGAGTCTCCTTGTCAAAAGACTCAGGCTGGTTCTAAGAGTCTCCTTGTCAAAAGACTCAGGCTGGTTCTAAGAGTCTCCTTATCAAAAGACTCATTGCAAGTTAGTGAATTCCTACCAAAGGGGGTAGAAGAGTGGACTACCCAAAGTTTGGGGAACCACTACATTTCCTTGTGTTGTGATGTGATTTTCTTCTTGTTATTTTTCTTCTTTACTTGCTTAATTCTTGTTGGTGTGTGGGAAGCTTAAATCTATGATTATTACACAGATATATATATATATATAATTGCACAAAGTATTTTTAATCTCTATTCAACCCCCCTCTAGAGAATTCTAGTGAGGTAAACTGTGCACTTTCAAGACTTTTCAGTTAAAATTCAGCCATCTCTTCCTCTCTCTCACTGACCTAAATGGCTCCCAAGAACAACTATGGTTTCGATATTGATCTTGAATCCTTCCAAGCCGCCGCCGAAAAATATAAGAGCATCATAGCTCTCTTCACTGAAGATGGTTTAGACAAACTCATTTCCACAAGATGCAGACTCATAGAGACAGAACTCACTGAGTTAATGAATCATGTTCAGATATCTGAGCAAGGAGAGATCACAGGAACACTCTATGAGACATCTGTCTCAATCTCTGCAGAACACCTTAGGGACAGTTTTGATCTCCCATCAGGTACATACCAATGCTATCCTTGTTCAAATAAAAAAGGGGAAGCAAATAATTTTCTAAAAAAAACTAAATCTCCATCATCATTCCCTTATCAGGTGATGAACCTGTGGAACTCACCCCTGAAGAAATCAAAAGTCTGTTAATCACCATGAAGTTCTCCAAAGATAGATCAATCCACCTGAAGAAAATAGATTTTTCTGATGAATATAGGCTATTGGCAGACATAGTAGGAAAAGTTCTACTACGCAAAATATCTGCCCATGATGCAGTGCCCAAGCAGCAACTAAACATCATGGGGGCCCTTGTGCTGAAAAAGAAGGTTGACTGGGCCAGCTGCTTACTAAAAATGATAGGCTACAAATATTCTCACAAAGAGAATGCTTATATGAGGATCATGAGTCAGGTACTCCTCCACTCCTTCCCTGACCTATGTAGGTCAAAAGGAATCCCCATTCCCCCTGGAAAAAGGATGTACATAGCCCTCTTCTCTAAATGGACCAGGCAAATCCCCAAGCCTGGTGCCATTCCTGACAGGAGTCCCTCTCCTCCTAACTCTCCTAGTCATCCATCTTCACCTCCTCCTCAACATACAGACATCTCTTCCCTACCAACATCGTCCACACCAATAGTCTCTACTACCATCACAACTCCTATCCTACCTACATCTTCACATACACCTGCTCAACCCTCCTCTATTCCTCCACCTCCTCCATCAAACTCACCTCATCACAATGATACAGTCCTCTCTCCACCTTCATCACCTCCACCTCCACCATTATCTCCTACTCCAACACACCTTGAACCATCTCCATCCACTAAAACTCTCATCACCCAGTGTATCCAGTCAGCAGCCCAAAAATTTCAAGAAATGCTGGATGGACACTGCTCCCAACTTCACTCCTCCATCATGCACATGCAAACCCAAATAGATGGGGTCAATGCCTCTGTGCAAAGCTTGAAGTCCTCTGTCTCTTCCTCTAAAGTGACCAAGTCTTTCTTAACCTCCTTGGCTAAGAAGGTCAAAAAGGGGGAGAAATTAGATGAAGAGCAGCTCTCAAGTCACAAATCTCTCTCACACAAGTCCCTTCCTACTTCAAAATCTGATAGTCTTGCACTGCTTAAGACAATTGGGAATGAATTAGTACCAGAGCTACATAGTAAGGACCAGATAACAGATGTACTCTCTATAGCAAGAGAAGCTACACAACAAGTAGAAAAGGAAACTAATGTTGAAAAAGAAGCTGAAGCTCAGGGGAAGCCAAATGCTGACATAATTGAAGCTGGAGCTGAGAAAGAAACTGAAGAGGCAGAAGTAGAAGGCTTAAAAGAAGTTCCATCTCAGGCGGAGCAAACTGCTGTGACTTAGGGGGAGCTGAGTGAACCACCTGTTACTGAGAAGGAGCAACCCTCTTCTCTAAAAACTTTAGTATTCACTAGGAAAAGAAAAACTCCTCCTACCCCTCCTGAGTGATGTATTGAACAATGTTGATATTATATGATTCTAATTTTTTTCTAATTACTTAACATATTTCTTTTCTATATAAATGCTTTGCTGTGTTGATTAAAAGCTGATACAATTTCTTCCTGAGCAGGGTTAAGACAAATAGGGGGAGATTGTTGGGGAAATGATTTATCTTAACCCCTAAAAATGAGTAGAATATAAATTCTAAGAATGAAAAATTAGTCTATGTAAATATGTGTCGAATAGTATTCGACGCAACGTCAAAGTATAGTCGACGTTCCTCTCAGAATGAGTCGAAGTAACTCTAAACAGAATTCGACGTAACCTATGATGTAACCTATGTCGACGTAACTCTGACTTCTAGTCGACGTATCTAGTGAAGTCGACGTACATTAGTCGACGCAACTTCCATATTCTCCTCTCGACGTCCAGCCAGTCTGAAATGGACGCTTCCGTCGAATAGTAATCGACGTACGTCGATTTCTATATCAAATTCAAAACATGCCAGATCTCTTTCCTTCTTTCTGTAGATCTGATTCTTATGGAATTATATTATTCTCTTATATCTGTTCTAAATCAGTCTTTCCTTCTAATTGATTCTTGGCTAAATTGATTAAGTTTATTATGGATATTATTTGAAATCAGAATGATCTCTTTCCTTCTATAGAAGTATTGATTATGGAATCATTCCTCTCTTACCATTTCTCTAACTGCTAATTGATTATTCTCCTATAGTATTCTTTGAATAAACAGAGCTATAAATAAGAGGGAAGTCGGCAGAGAAGAATATGAAGTGATCCACTCCATCCATTTGGAAAAGAGGAAAAGCTCCCAAGTGAAAAGTGAGAAAGCTGAGAAAAGTGAAAGAGTGCTGCAGCAAAGATTTCTTCTTCTTCTTCTTCTTCTCCTTCTGAAGCCATACTGCTGCAATTTCTGAAAGCTCTCATTGAAAAAGAGAAAGACTTACAATTTCCTTCTCACAATAGAAGAGAGATTTCATTCACTATACTTGTGCTTCTAATCTTCTTGCTAGGAAGAATATTCCTTCTTGTTTCAATTGATTTTCTTCTACTTATTCTTCTTACTCTTATTTCATTATCAAACAGTGTAAAGAGTTTTTAGAATCTCTCTTAAAAAAATTCAGTTGTACTGGTTCTAAGAGACTCCTTATCAAAAGACTCAGGCTGATTCTAAGAGTCTCCTTATCAAAAGACTCAGTACAAGATAGTGAATTCCTACCAAGGGGGTAGAAGAGTGGACTACCCAAAGTTTGGGGAACCACTATATTTCTTTGTGTTGTGCTGTGATTTTCCTTTTGCTGTTACTTTCTTTATTTGCTTAATTCTTGTTGGTGTGTGTGGGAAGCTTAAATCTGTGGTTATTACACACATATATATATATTTGTTAACTTTGCACAAAGTATTTTTAAATCTCTATTCACCCCTCCTCTAGAGAATTCTAGTGAGGATAACTGTGCACTTTCAGTATTAATGCTCTGATTTATCATTAATGGATTTGTTATTATCAAAAGGGGGAGTTTTTTGGAACATGGTCTTCCGCATCTCCTAGGTTTGAGAATAACAAATCCTATGTGTATTTGATCTTGTGTGTTTAAGTGTGTAAGAAACAATGTCATATGACTTAAGGATAACATGAGAAGGTTGCCCCCAAGTTTGAAGCCAAAACTCCAACATGCACACTAGCATCGGCGGTAGTGGATAGCGCATGCACTAGACCTGATTAGAGAAATTCTGGGAGGCAGTTATAGAATGCGCTAGTGCAGGCTGTAGCTCGACGCATAAGAGGAATTTCGATAGGGTTTCCTTAGAATGAAAGATACGCATGTGCAGAATATTTCCTAATTCAAGATAGTGCCGACGGTAGCAATAGCGCAGGCGCTAGCTCGCTCTCCTATAAAAAGAGCCCTCTTCTCTCGTTTTGAACACACATCCTAGAGAGAGTTCCAGTGCATAAATTTCAGAGCCCTATTCTGTCGAGAGTTGATCTCCCACCAATACTTCTAAGAGTTTTTGAAGGAGGACTTCTTAATGCCGCATCCGATCGACGAATGCTTCAACCATGCTTATTCTACAGTGATCTCTCGTTCTTACATCAGAAGTTCCTAAGAGGGAATTTTCATATTATTGTTGTTTATTTCATCTCTTTACTCTTGTAATCGTGTAGTGAATTTGCCTCGTGTTGGCAACTAGATATGGGTAGGACTTAGGGAAGAAATTTGTCTTGTATTGGCAACTAGGTCTAGGGTGTATATCTAAGGGGTGCTCGAAGCCGTATCTGTGGGAGGATTGGTTAGAGCGGCTCGAGGCCAAATCCGGGGGAGGATATGTTAATGCCACCGATTCGTGGGGATACGAGTCAGGATAGAAAACAAAAAGGACATTTTACTTTTCTCCTTCAATTTCTAGCGTCATAAGAAATTAAGTTTTGTATTTTACTATTTCAAGTAAATAAAACCATGTCTTTATTTTATCTCACTTGAGTTGTTTTGGTTTTTCACTATTTTGATCACTTTGATTTTCAAGTCAATTAAAATATAATAAAAAGTTTTAAAACCCTTATTCACCCCCCCCCCATCCTCTAAGGATGCCTACAGATCCAACATCCATGTCCATTGATCTTAGGGTAGTGCATTGAAATACAACACTATTTCTGCCAATTCAAACCATTTGGTCATTTGAGTGTTGAGATGGGCTGAATCTTCCTTGATTATATGTAGTTCAGCCATCACTTCATCCTTCACATTTGAAATTGATTTATCAATATACTCCTTCATTGATGACATATGGTCATCAAGTAGTGTCTTGATTGAACTTAGAAGAAGTTCATTTGACTGTGAAGAGGTTGAGGGTGGGTGTTCCATGATGGGTTGAGGGAGGATTGTTGGATTGACAACATGTATGCTTTTCTCTTGATGTTGCAGACCATCACACTCATCTAGAGTAGAGGTCTCAGCAGATGGGGTGGATTGAATGATGTTCTCCTGAGCAGTAATCCTTGAATGCTCCCCCTCAAATTGATCACTGATCTTGTCAAATGATTTATCAGTATCAAGCTCATCATCTTCCTTTCTAGCAACATCCTCATCATCATCTTCAGCATCATCTTCTGCCTCCTGACCTTCATCTCCAGTTGATCCTTCTTGATCCCCTTCAGATGGAGTATCATCTTGATTATGCTCCAAGAAATATGTTGGTTCATCAGGGATCAAACTAATTCTTCTCTCAAGATTAGAGATGATGAGATCAATCTTACTTTGTAAATCAGTAGGAGAGTTCAATTGCTCATCACGACCTTCTGATGTAGCATGCACATTTTGTGCATCTTCGATGCTTGTGAGGTTCAGAGGATTAGTAACATCATTGTTGTATCCTTTATCTTGAGCATCACCTTCACCTTCACCTTCAATCTCTCCTTGATCAGGAATGCTGTCTGATCTCATATTAGTAGCAACATCTTCAGAATCTGATTCAGAACAGACAATCCTTGCTTTTCTTGTTCCTTTGATCAGCCTTTTCTTCTTATCTTTTGCCTCAGAGGGCTGGCCCATGGGGAGAACTCTTGTGAACCTATCAAAGGTTTTGATATCCATTCTCTTTAGATAATGGATGTTTGAATCTTTTGAGGTATCATACAGATCAGGGTATGATTTGAAGAGATAAAGAGACAGAATTCTTCCCAAATTGGGGGCTTAGAGGCATTCTTTAATCCTTTAAAATGTCACATTAGCCCAAGATGTCCTTTTCTTCATTACAATCCTTACTGTCAACTCAAACATATACTTTAATATAGTGTCATGGGATCCTGGATTGCAGAGAATAGCCTTCCCACTTATATCAGCAAATAACTTTCCTTTTTGGTTGAAATTCTTCCTCTTTAGAGAGATAGTCTTGGCTTCACTATATTCACACCATTTTAGGGTTTTGTCCTTGTCATCCTTGGAGACTTTGTCTTCATCATTGTGGAATGATGGTAGATATAATGCCTTTTCTAATTTTCTTGGGGTAATCTTCATCTTGTCACTTCCAATTTTTGACAACAGAGAGTTTTTGTAAGGAGATATCTTGACATTTGTATAGAATTCTAGCACTTCAGTTCTCAGAATTGTCGACGGCTCAGACTGCAGAAATTCTAACCCTTGAGCTTCCAGTAGCTGAATTACATCCTTTATTTTAGATGGGGCATGTTGAAATCCATTCCTGACAATTTCATATCTCTCCTGAAGATCTTTTGCAGACTTTGGTGCCATTTTGTGAAGAAGAAGAATCGCTGAGACAGGGGGAAAGAGATTTTATCTCGCCGACTGGGTTTTAGGGTTTGTAAACTTATTATTACAATTACTCTATTTATATAGATTTTAGTTTAATTTTGAGTTTGAGATTACCCTTGAGATAATTATTGATTTATCTTATTGCATTGATTGATTTAATGCCTCTAGATTCTTAATTAGGATTTGTTTTTATTTAACTAGCCAGTCTCAGCGGATCAGTTGAGATGAACTGTTAAACTGCTAGTATAGGAAATTGCTGAAACTATTCAGCCCTCTCAGTAGTTTTGCTGAGACCAGATGCTTGTCTCAGCAGTTAAGCTGAAACTTTCTCAGCTGTTTCAGCTGAGCACACTGCCTAGCAGTGAAAATTATATATTCTAGTTAAGGAATAACAACAACATATGAATAATTAAATGAAATGTAATGGACTAATCAACACTTAACATTCCTAACTCAATTTTAAATGAATTGAACTTATCCTCATCCAATGGCTTAGTAAAAATATCAGCCACTTGATTGTATGTGGAGACATATTCAAGGTGGATATCTTCACTTTCTACATGCTCTCTAATAAAATGATATCTATTTTCTATATGCTTAGTACTGTTATATGATATAGGATTCTTAGCAATAGAAATTGCACTGGATGAGTCACAATACAGTGGAGAATGACTTACCTTGAGGTTGTAGTCCTCTAGTTGGTGTTGTATCCACATAATTTGTGCACAATAACTTCCTCTAGTAATGTATTCAGACTCAGCAGTGGATATATCCATACTGGTCTGCTTCTTGCTACTCTATTAAATCATTCTCCTTCCTAGAAATTGGCATGTCCCACTTGTGCTCTTCCTATCAACTTTGCAACCTGCAAAGTCGGCATCTGAAAATCCAATTAGTTCAAAATCATTGGTTTTAGGGTACCAAAGGCCAAGTGTTTGGATGCCCTTAAGGTATCTCAATGTCCTCTTAGCAGCTGAGTAATGAGATTCCCTAGGGCATGCTTGATACCTAGCACAGACACATGTAGCATACATAATATCTAGTCTAATAGCAGTTAGATATAATAGGGATCTAATGATGCATTTGTACATGGATTCATAAAAGGGTATTCCCTTCTCATCCTTGTCCAGAGAAATGTTGGACCCCATGGGAGTTTTCATGGTGGAGGCTGACTCCATCCCAAATTTCTTAATAAGCTCCCTAGTGTACTTAGTCTGAGAGATAAAAATCCCTTCATCAGACTATTTCACTTGGAGGCCTAGAAAGTACTTGAGCTCTCCCATACTTTTCATTTCAAACTCCCCCTGCATAAGGTTGGCAAACCTTTTGCAAAGTTTGTCATCAGTAGACCCAATGATTATGTTATATACATAAATTTGGACTAGGATACACTTGCCCTTTGTTTCCCTAAGCAGCAATGTACTATCTATCTTTCCTCTCAAGAATTTGTTCTTGATGTGAAAGCTAGATAAGGTCTCACACTAGGCCCTAGGGGATTGCTTTAGACCACATAAAATCTTCTTATGTAAATAAACATGAGAGGTTATAGTTGGATGAACAAAACCTGAGGGCTGCTCCATATATACCTATTCCTTCATATTTCCATTCAGGAAAGCAGACTTTACATCCATTTGGTAGACCATGAACCCTTTGTGGGCAACATAGGCAAGGAATAACCTTATGGCCTCTAACCTTGCAACGAGGCAAAGGTTTGGTCAAAGTCTATACCTTCTTCTTGTATATACCCTTTGGCTACCAATCTTGCCTTGTTCTTGATAATGACACCATTCTCATCTAACTTGTTCCTATAAATCAACTTGGTGCCAATTATGTTGTGTCCTTGAGGTTTTGGCACCAACTTCCATACCTTGCACCTTTTGAATTGCTGCAGCTCCTCTTGCATAGCTTGAATCAAGAAGGTGTCTCGGTTGGCTTCCTCAAACGTTTTGGGCTCAACCTGAGATAGGAAGCAAAGGAATAGAGCTTCATTGTGAGCCTTGCTTCTGGTGATCATACCTAGGTTCTCATCTCCAATAATCAGGTTCCTTGGATGATCCCTCAGATGCCTGGTTGCCGCAGGCAATGTGTCAGCATCTTGTTGTACATCATCTACAATAGCTACTTCTTCAACAACTTGTTCATCTTCATCTTGTAGTACCTCAATCTCTGAATTGACTTTGCTTGAGCTGGGTTTGTCTTGAATAGACATCTCTTGCATTTTATGAACATTTCCTGTCAAAACAGGGAAACTGGACCAGCCCTTGTAAAGTAGGCTAGTCTCATCAAAAACAACATGCATAGATTCCTCAACTACATGAGTCTTCTTGTTGAATACACTATATGTTCTACTATGTGAGATATATCCAACAAGAACACCAACATTGCATTTCTCAGTAAACTTTGTAAGTTGAGTTTTTCCATTATTTAAAATGTAGCATTTGCACCCAAAGATTCAAAAATATGAAATTATTGGTTGTTTGCCTTTCAAAATTTCATAGGGGGTTTTCCCTTGGGCCTTAATAATGGATGCAATATTCAGAACATAACAAACTTTATTGACTGCCTCAGCCCAGAAGTATTCTGGGAGTGAGGAGTCACTAAGCAATGTTCTGTCAGCCTCTATTAAGGTCTTATTTCTTCTCTCAGCCACTCCATTTTGTTGTGGAGTTCTGGGAGAGGAAAAATTCTTGGGTGATACCAAAATCTTGACAAAACTTTGTCATTGCACTAGATTGAAACTCTGTGTCAGGGTCAACTCTAGTTTTGACCACAGTACATTGTAGGTCATTCTGAATTGCTTTGACATAGTTTATAAAGATGACTAAGGTATCAGATTTCTTCTTAAGGAAGAATACCCATGTATACTTTGAGTGATCATCAACAATCACTAGAGTATACTGTTGGATCTTACGGCGCCCTTAGAGGGGGGGTGAATAAGGGAATAAAATTCTTTCTATAATTTTCAAGATAATTACTAAATTGTTTTATAATGAAGGAGATTGAAATAAATAATTTAGATTTAGAATTGAAAACTTAGAACACAATATAATAGAGATTACGCCAAATGATACAAATCAAGTAAACACAAAAGAGACATGATTATATATATGAAAAAGTGTTTACATAAATTTGATTTCTATATCGCTAGAAATCGGAGGCGTACAAATATAAATTTCTTTTTGTTTACCAATCCTTCTCCCAAGGATCGGAAGGCTATCAATTGTCTCTCCCTAGACCAAGCCCAAGCCTATCCTCTAGATCTTCCCAAGATCTAGACGTAGCACACAAGGCCACGATTTCCCACCAAGCCACGCAAGGACTTGGACGCTCCGCACAAGGAAGCGATTTTCCCCTAAGCCACGCAAGGACTTAGACGCTCCGCACAAGAAAGCGATTTTCCCTACCAATACAAAGTAAAATGTATATAAATGAAAATACAAGATAAAATAAGAACTCCCTAGAAATTCAGATCTCTGAAAGGAAGGTTGAAGCCTCGAGATGATCCTTGATGTAGAAGCGCGTCCGATCTCGTCTTCAATTTCAAACCTTCTCAGCATAAATGGGAGTTCATGAGGTTCTGGAGCTCTCTGGATGGAATGCACTCAGGAAGGGACTTAGAATCTTTAGTAGTTGAAATGCACGAACACAAGGTGTCAATTTATAGAAAAATCGCTATCGGAATTTCCGACAGTGACTGTCGGAATTTTCCGACAGCGCTAAACTGCCGCTGGAGTGCCGTCGTGGGTGGAGTCGTGGGCAGTTGGTGTAACCGTCGAGCTGTCGCCTGGGCGACATCGATGTCGGATTTTCGACATCTCAAAACTGCTTTTCGTCGTGCTGCCGTGGGGGAAAGTAGTTGTAACTTCTGTGTTGTCGCCTGGGCGATATTGACTGTCGCCTGGGCGACATTGACTGTCGCCTGGGCGACAGTGACTGTCGCCTGGGCGACATCTCCTCTTCATTTTTGCCATCCGAAACTTCTCCAGACTGTAGATTGAGTCGTTCTCATCTCCGAAATGGGGTGGCACATTCCGTAATTCTTCCTGGATTGAAAGTTATGACCATTTTAAGATCAGCACACAAAACTCATCCAACCTGAGACTTGTCGTTCTCGGATCATGCCCATGAACGAGGACTTGTCTCCTCATTGAACCTATACAACCTGGCCACTATAAACACACAAAAGACTAGATCAAATACAACACGGTATTTGTTATTCTCAAACCAAGAGATGCGGAAAGCAAGCTCCAATAATCTCCCCCTTTTGATAATAACAAATACCCATATGAGAATTTAGTGAGTTTATAGATAAGTGCGATAAAAGATATGCATGAATAAAAGGTTTACTGCGTGACAGATTTTACTCCCCCTAAATATATATGTCACTAGATTTCTCATTTTATTCTCCCCCTTTTGTTATTACCAAAAGTGGGTTGTCATGATCGAGCAATAGACGCTTTCCATGAAAACTTTTTAATATACTCCCCCTAAATTGTATTCTCCCCCTAAATGTATGCTCCCCCTAAATGTTATAATTAATTACAATGGTGCATTATTTAATTATTCTCCCCTTAATCTTCTAGATTTCTTGAATTAATCTCCCCCTTTTGGTATTATCAAAAGAAGGTGGGGTGAGGGTAGTAAGGAGGCATTTAAATAACAAAGCATGATCGAGCTTTTAAATATATGAAATGATAAAGAGTTGAAGCATAGTATATAAAAGAGATTTCAAATAAAAAGATAAGAGTTGTAAGCAAGTGGAAGATTATAAGAAACATCCTTTTTGTAAGCATGAAAAGCATAAGTAAAAATATGAGTTTTAGTTCAAAATTGAAAGATGTTTTAACCTTTTTGAAATCTCAAAGTTTTTCATAAAGATACCAAGCATGAAATGAACATATTAAAGAGAGATTATACTACAATGTTACTTAATTTTAAGTTCAAGAGACACCATAACATTGTAGAGATCATGATAGGTTATCTAGTGCATTTTTATATAAAGAGTAGTATAGATAAAGCATTAGAATCCAATACTTATGAGAAGAAGTGTTATGAAAGATAATGATGTGCACATAAGTGTATTTTGGGCAATGTTAACAATTGATTTAAATCATCAAAATACAAGACATATGTAAAGTAAAGTGCACAATAAAACATAAGTAAATTACTTTCACACACTTTTAATGCACATAATTTAATTTTTTTTTTTTAACAAAGTGGTGTAAAAACTAAGGTTTGCATAAGCCACTTTACTATTCTTTCCAAGGTGCTCAACCTCACAATGCTTATGAAGACTTATCAGGAGGTTCAAGTAGTGCTTGGTGGAGTTATATTTGTCTACATATATATATATTTTTTTGTTCACATTTGTGAGACAACATTCTCCGAATACACTTGTTTTGCAAACCCAATTTTTTTTAACTTTTAACCACTTTTCTAAATTTCATAAGTGCAATTCAAATGTAGTGTAGGTAAAAAACTTATGCAAGTTTTAATTCATTGTACAAATACAATACACAAGCAAGCATTTTAGATTTAGACACACATGTTGATTACCAAAATAAGTGAGTGAAATATATCATTATCAATCATAAAACATTTACTCATACTTAGAGGCGTGCTAAGCTTGGTTCTACACATTTTTCAATACAACTGATGCACTTAAATAGATATATCAAAGCATGATAATCAAAATAATGTTCATAGAAATTTTAAGAAATAAATTTTAACATTGTAAATAATTCTAAATAATAGAATTCATACATGCTTGATATTGGCAATAAAGATCATACAGTTTTTTTTTTAAGTTTAATCATTTTTTTTAAATCAAATAAAAACAGAAAATCACAAAAACATATTTTTGTAATTTTTGAATTTTGAATTTTTGTAGTAGATTTTTCATAATAAAAAAAAATAACAAAAACATATTTTTGTATATTTTTTTTTATTTTGAACTTTTGTAGTTGATTTTTCATAATATGATTAAAAACACAAATAGCAAAAAAAAAATTGTATTTTTGAATTTTGATCTTTTGTAGTTGATTTTTCATAATATAAATAAAACAAAAATAACAAAAGTCAGAAACACAACAAATAAGTAGAAAATATGAACCAACATATTTTTATGGATTTTCAGAAATTTTAAAAATCAAAAAATTCCAACACCCACGCTAGCGTCGACGCTAGCGCTAGCGCTGGAAACAGTACTCGATTTTTTGAGCATTTTAAAAATCTGATGTTTTATTTTGATTAAGTGTCCTTAGAGTAGTTCCATGCTGAAATTTCAGAATTTTCAGAGATGTCTTGATTGCTCAAATTTGCATAAAACTTTAGCTTTTTCAAATACATGTGTTTTACAAAAACATTTAAGCTCAAAAAGATAAATTATGCAAACACATGAGGACATTTTTATTAAACAACCCAAAATATGCATGATTTAAGTGATAAGTAAATAAAATGTTCATGCAGTACATAATATAGGTATGTCCTAAGATTAAAAACTACCCCGACTAAATGTCTACACCCTAGCCCCGTACTAAGTGACAGATGGGCATGAGGAGCTGCGCGCATGCCGTAGGATGGGGTGTTAATCCCATATGCATACAAAATACGACGCTCAACCTAGCACTCTTTCCCTCCAGTGCCTCTCAAGGCCCCACTGGAACCCTCCCCGGTTAAGGACAAGACATGACTTAGAGGTTAGGTCTCTAATGTATACAACCCTACGCCCTCGTTATTGTGAGATATGAAGTCATAGGTGAAATAATCTTTTGGACAACCTATGCTTTTAAAACTAAGGGTTGGTATATAAACTATGAGTTTGTTTAATGTGATGAGTTATAAAGCCGCATAGTTTTTCTACTTTTATGAGATGATGATATGTGATAACTAGCACAATTATTAATATTCAATAAGTGACAATGCTAGTATAATGAGTTTTGGGTTTAATGTCATGTCATAAGAATTATATTGAAATTACATGTATTCCAAAATAGAGTTTCAAATTATAGATCTAGAATAGAGTGATGATTAAGTTTGATGTATATCTTCATTGCAAAGTGATTCTAGGGTCTACAAATATGAGAGATACATGCAATCAATAGTAAAGCAAATCAATACATCAAATAATGTAAAGAAAACATTATTTAAATTTTTATCATAAGATTCATAATTCTTATTATTGATTTGAGATATTTCTTGATAGAACATGAATTATGATTTATGATTATAGTGAATTTTGCATAAAATATATGTTAGATCATCATGATGTATGAGAATTCTAATCCTTCTAGACTTATGATATAGTGATATAGTGATTTTCATTTGAAAGAACATGATTGATTTGTAAGTCTAGAAAAATGATGATCATGTAGTCATATCAATGACAAAGATCAAATATATAATGTTTTGAAATTTTTAATAAAATTTGCATTCATTAATCGAATCTATTGTTCTTTGGTTTTGCATGATAATATATGATTTATGATACATTATTCATATATATTTTAATGATTAAACCATAAACTATGTGTTTGTTGGAATTTTAGTATTCTATTATAATTTCAAATCACATAGTTATCATGATATTTTAATAACATTGAAAATGTTATACCTAGCATATAAATTTGAGCATAAACTAAGAAGTGATGCTAGAATAATGAGTTTGAGTGCAATGTTATTATACATGATTTAATGGAGATAATGTTGCATGTAATATGAGAAGTTTACAAATTAATTTTATTTAGACCTATAATGAAATGATTAAACTTTTGATTTGATCTTAATGATATAACATGATTCTAAGGTCTAAATTACATGCAAACAATGGTGACACACATCACACATAATATCTAAATTAATATATGAAACAATTATACATAGGATATCATGTGATGAAAAAATCCATAAACACAGAAATTTCCGAATCAAGCGAACTAAGATAGCATTTAAAAATGGAGTTGAAATTGGGCAAATTGACAGAACCAAACAAACTTAAATGGGCAAGTTTAGTTTGCCGATAGATGGAGATTTCTGTGCTCTTTCCGAAAAGATATTAAATGCGAAAATCGGGCGAGCAGATCAAAAGATATGGCTTTTTGAAGGATTAAGCATGCGTTTAGATGAATGTTTGTTTTCGATTTTATTTGATAATATTTTTCATTATAAGGGCTATCAAATGCAACAAATAGAAAGGAATCAAAAATGTTGCCCATTTTAATTTTTAGTTTTAAGCCCTTAAATAAACCATTTAAATCCAATCTTTAAAATAGTTTCACTAGTCTTGATAATAATTTCAATATTCAATTTCTAATGATAATTCAAGACAATTAAGGGTAAAGGATTTAAAAGGATATATATAACAATTTAAAAAAAATGATAGGTAGGTCTCTTTTAAAATCATATGACTTTATGTTCAATTTTAATTCAATTTGATTTGATAAACATTAGGCTTAATATGTGAAAGTCATATTTCATAAAATATAGAGGGACCATAAGCATTTTGGATCAATAAATACAAAAAAAAAAAAAAAAAATATAAAGCACATCATGAAGTAGAGTATTGATATTTCATTTTTAATTATTTCTACTTCATGCAAATGAAAGATACTAAATGATAAGAGATTTAGGTATCCAAAGTTGATCATGTGTAATGGTTCCTTTGGGCACCCAAATATGTCGTGATGGCTTTTGAGAAGATAATGATGAATGAGCCTTTTTAATTAATGTTGATATGTCATTTTTCTTTATGGGTCTCCATTCATACATTGGTTGTTTATTACTTAAATCCATATAATGATTATGTGAATTGTTTGAAAAATAATTCATTGGAGGTTTATGTTTATTTAAATTATTTTTCAAAGTAGCTTGATGTTGATAATCATAATGATTTTTATTATATGGATTGTTTAAAATTTTATAAGAGTGATTGTCTTTCTTTAGAAGTGATTGTTGAAAGAGTGGATTACAATATGTTTTAGAAGATTGATCATTATTTTGATGATTTTCATTTCCACTCTTTCTTATAGACATACTCTTATAATATAAAGGATAATATTTTATATTTTGATTTTCATGAAAAGGAGTTTTTAAGTTTGAGTCGTGATTGAAAATATATTGAGACTTATAATAGTGACTCTTAAGAATTTTGTGAGGGTCATAATTCTTTTTGAAACTTAACTCCTTTTGAGTTGATGTATGAAAATGATCCTTTTTAGAAATGATTTTGTAAGTTAATTTATCCTTGTTATTCAAAATCTTATGATGAGATTCATTAGATGACATTTGAAATTTTTCAACAAAAGATTTTAATTGTATTAACTTACAAGATAAAACATCATTTTCAATTAACAATTTTTCATTATGCCTTTTAGAAATTAAGAGCCCTTTTTCAATTTCCTTGAATTTTTCTTTTAATAAATTGCAATTAAGACAAGGAATAGGAATTTCAACTAAAGAGCATGAACAAGAATTTGAAACATCAATATAAGATTCTACTTTAGTGTTTGCTTTTAAAGTTTTATTTTCTAAACGTAATTTGGAATTAGCATGTTTCAACTTTGAAATTTTACGTTTAGCAAATTTAAGCACACGAAATGTAGAAATAGAATTAGTTACTAAAAGAGAAGATTTAGATTTTCTTACCTTGCTATAGTTTCCGTCTTCTCTTTTGCTTGATGTTTTGCCATCAACTGAGTCCAATATTGTGACGTTGTCTTCTTCATCTTCCTCTTCCAAACAAGAGTGTCCATCATCCTTTCCGCTTGATGAGCATTCTATGGATCCATCCTTTGTGTAGCTTTCTTGAATATTTGCATAGGCTTGCATATTCTCCGGTTCTTGTGAATGTTTCGTACCTGTAGAAGGAGAATCATAAGTTCTTTCAAGAAAACTCCAAATTTCATATGCGGTAGGTAAAGTATAAATAAGTTTGAAAATATTTTGGTCTAACGCACAAAATATACTATTCATAGATTTTGCATTTCAAATAATTTCGTTTCTAGTTAGTACGCTAGATGGCTTTTTAATAGTAATATTCCAAACTTTTTCATCTAAGGCCTTAAGAAAATTTTTCATTAATATTTTCCACCCTTTAAAATTTTTGCCCATAAATAAAGGTGGTGATAATATTTTTTCATTTATATTAAAATTTTCCCCATTAGTAGAAGCGAGATCATGATCAAGAGACGCCATTATTCCCGGTTGTTAAGCCGATTTGGAATAACCATCCTCTGATACCAATTGTTGGATCTTACGGCGCCCTTAGAGGGGGGGTGAATAAGGGAATAAAATTCTTTCTATAATTTTCAAGATAATTACTAAATTGTTTTATAATGAAGGAGATTGAAATAAATAATTTAGATTTAGAATTGAAAACTTAGAACACAATATAATAGAGATTACGCCAAATGATACAAATCAAGTAAACACAAAAGAGACATGATTATATATATGAAAAAGTGTTTACATAAATTTGATTTCTATATCGCTAGAAATCGGAGGCGTACAAATGTAAATTTCTTTTTGTTTACCAATCCTTCTCCCAAGGATCGGAAGGCTATCACTTGTCTCTCCCTAGACCAAGACCAAGCCTATCCTCTAGATCTTCCCAAGATCTAGACGTAGCACACAAGGCCACGATTTCCCACCAAGCCACGCAAGGACTTGGACGCTCCGCACAAGGAAGCGATTTTCCCCTAAGCCACGCAAGGACTTAGACGCTCCGCACAAGAAAGCGATTTTCCCTACCAATACAAAGTAAAATGTATATAAATGAAAATACAAGATAAAATAAGAACTCCCTAGAAATTCAGATCTCTGAAAGGATGGTTGAAGCCTCGAGATGATCCTTGATGTAGAAGCGCGTCCGATCTCGTCTTCAATTTCAAACCTTCTCAGCATAAATGGGAGTTCATGAGGTTCTGGAGCTCTCTGGATGGAATGCACTTAGGAAGGGACTTAGAATCTTTAGTAGTTGAAATGCACGAACACAAGGTGTCAATTTATAGAAAAATCGCTATCGGAATTTCCGACAGTGACTGTCGGAATTTTCCGACAGCGCTAAACTGCCGCTGGAGTGCCGTCGTGGGTGGAGTCGTGGGCAGTTGGTGTAACCGTCGAGCTGTCGCCTGGGCGACATCGATGTCGGATTTCCGACATCTCAAAACTGCTTTTCGTCATGCTGCCGTGGGGGAAAGTAGTTGTAACTTCTCTGCTGTCGCCTGGGCGACATTGACTGTCGCCTGGGCGACATTGACTGTCGCCTGGGCGACAGTGACTGTCGCCTGGGCGACATCTCCTCTTCATTTTTGCCATCCGAAACTTCTCCAGACTGTAGATTAAGTCGTTCTCATCTCCGAAATGGGGTGGCACATTCCGTAATTCTTCCTGGATTGAAAGTTATGGCCATTTTAAGATCAGCACACAAAACTCATCCAACCTGAGACTTGTCGTTCTCGGATCATGCCCATGAACGAGGACTTGTCTCCTCATTGAACCTATACAACCTGACCACTATAAACACACAAAAGACTAGATCAAATACAACACGGTATTTGTTATTCTCAAACCAAGAGATGCGGAAAGCAAGCTCCAACATATACAACTTCCCACCTAGGCTCTGAATGGGCAAAGGAGCAAATAAGTCTATATGCAACAGATATAGACATCTTTCAGCGTCTTTGGAGCCAATACTTTTAATGGTGGACATAGTTTGCCTACCCATTTGTCAAGTATGACATGGACCACTTTTAACACATTTTAAATTTGGACTATTTCTAATTAAGTTCTTAGAAAATAATCTATACATTGTGTTGGAACAACCCTATTACTGATTTGGGCTAGGATTACTATGTGTTAACTAGGACTAAGTTGACCCTCAATGTATAGTCTAAGGGTCATAGTTTTTAGGCTGATAAGATAGCTAGAACTTAGGAAATCTTTAAGTTTCTGCGTTCGACGAACTCAATACTGCGTTCGACAAAATGCTTTCTAGGTTCGACGAACGTCTTGCATTTTGTGTTCGATGAACGACTTGCTTCATCCTCAACATCTCGGCGGCTCAGCGGTCGACGAATTCTTCAGTTCGACGAACTCTAACTTCAGATCGAAGAACTCAAGTCTGTATTCGACGAATCAGTATCAGATGTTCAGTTCGACGAACTCAACCTTCAGATCGACAAATTTCTATCTCAGCTCGACGAATTTTCTCTCAGCTTATTCAGATCAGTTATATTTTCTCAGAACTCAGTTCGACTATCAGCAATGATTTTATTCTTCCAGATAAGGCAAGATTTTATCCTTCCTTTATTTATTCCCTTCTCAATTCTCTTCCAGAGAAAATAGCCGTTGACATATTTTGGGAAAGGACAATTTCATGGAAACGGAAAAAGATATAAAGCATATCAGATTGCTGAATCAGTTGCAGTTCCAAGGAAATAATTAATGCTGATTATTCTATTCCTATTCAGAGATTTGAATTTCAAATCTATTATCATTCTCTCTAAGGAATAAGGATACCAAAAGAAAGCACACAACACAGCACAAAAAATAATCACAACACATGCACCACTTTTAACACATTTTAAATCTGGACTATTTCTAACTAAGTTCTTAGAAAATAATCTATACATTGTCTTATAGTTAATGTGGGCAAGTCTCTTGTGCCATTGAACACAAAGTGACTCACTCTCATTACCTGCAAGATACACAGTAGATAAAGAACAATTGCAAATGAAATCTAAGCAATAAATATTCCCACTCCTAGTTCCTGAGAAAATGACCTCTAAGTCAGTTGACTTTTTGATCAAGCACTTATCTTTGTGGAATTCAATGACATAGCCCAAGTCACATAGTTGAATTATGCTTGCAAGGTTTTGTTGCAACCCTTCAACATTTTCTACCCTTTTTATTGAAGCAATGCCATTGGTAATCATACCATAGCCTCTTATGACACCTTTGTCAGATCCACCAAAGATCACTTTTGGTCCATTCTTTGTTGATATGTATTCCTTTAGTAAGCATCTTGTTCAAGTCATATGTCTGGAACAACCACAGTACAAGTACCATATCTGAGTTAGATGGGTACTTGAACTATCCTGCAAGATTGATTTTACTTAGCCTTAGGTTCCCAATTAGTTTTGGGCCCTAGGTCCTTGTTAGCATGGTAAGAAGCATTTCTACCTACAGCAACTTTTGCAGGAAAGCTTTTCTTCGCATTAGGCACATTAGGGTTGTGCCAACAATCAATGGCAAAGTGTACCAATTTGCCACAACACCAACATTCGTGGATGTTGTAACTCCTTTTCTGAATATTTCTTGAAGTGAAAGGGGCATCAACATGCTTATGTTCAATGAAGAAGGTATCAGTTTGGGAGGTGAAGGTGTCAATGATGGGCAGTACAGATTTGGGCTTAGAGAATTGAGCCACCAAGCTTTTCTCCTTGAGAAGCTTTTCTTCAAGATCCTTGATGATCTTGTTCTTATGGCATATGGTGCTCTGTTGGATAATTATAATTCCCTTCAACTCACTAATTTCTCTACTCATCTGAGCTAGCAGGGTAGCATACTCAGAACATTCATGTTTGGCCGGCTGAAGGGAAGCAATTTCCATAGCTTGCCTCTTGGCTTGCTTCTTGCTCTTTTTCAGAGCATCGAAGAGGGCACCATAATTATCAATCAATTGATTGACATCCACCACTGTTTCTGAACTACTTTCATCACTAGATGAAGTTGTTCCAGATTCTAGAATTGACTCATAATCTGAAGAGTAAATGGAATGGATTAGTACCTGTTCAGGATCAGAATTGTCCTAACTATTTTCTCCTTCAGATATGGCCATCAAGCCACAACATTCTTTGACATCTTCATCCACCTCAATGTCATTATCTGAATATAATAGAGGGGCCCTGATGCCAAACCTTGCAGCTGGGTAGTCCTCATCCTCAACAGTTGTAAACAACCTTATATAGGCTTCTTCATCTTTATCAGAATCTGAGGATGAAGATTCAGATTCACTCCAGCTTCTTTCCTTCTTTGCCAAGAAAGACTTTTCACCTTTTCTGCCTTTTTGGTGATGCTTCTTATCACCTTTTTTCCTTTCTTTTGACTGGACAGTCAGCTATAACATGTCCAGGTTTGCTGCAACAATGGCAAACAATATTACAAGAATTATGTTTAACAGGTTTAGATTCATACATGTCACCCTTGGGGTGCAGCCTCCCAGATTTGTTATGCTCCTTTTGGGGTTGATAAGGTGAGGAAGGTTTGTTCTTCCACTGCTTTCTCTTCATCATATTCTTGAAGTGCCTTGAGAAGGCAGCAAACTTTTCATCTAAAGATGTGCTGTCAGATGAAATGGCCTCCGAACTTTCTGATTCAGCATGCCTTCTTGGAGGAGATGGAATTCTCTCCTTGCTCTTCTTAGAGCTCTTAGCTTTGAGAGCCACTGATCTCTCCTTGGCATGAGTTCTGATGGTGATCTCCTCCTCCTTCCTTGCAGATAACTGCATTTCATATGATAGCAGCTTTCCAAAGAGGGTATGGTAGGGGTCTCTATAAGTCTGGCCCCTTCTCTGATGGCACAGATCATTGTATCCCATTCTCTTGTTAGAGACCTTAGGAACTTATCATTCAGTTCAGAATTGTTTAAGACCCTCCCATATGTGTTCAGCTCATTGACCACCCTAAAGAACCTTTCATAGTAAAGAGCTATGCTTTCCAGATTGTGTTGCCTGAAGGCTTCATACTCTTGGTTGAGGAGAGATTTCTTATCATCCCTAACTTCTGCAGTACCCTCCTTGTACACTATGAGGGTATCCCACATCTCCTTAGTTGTTTCACAGTTCACCAAGTTTTGGAATGTGGAATCGTCAATTGCACTTACTATGATATTTTGAGCTCTCTTATCCATAGTAGCAAGGGCAATTTCATCCTTGATCAATTCAGCATTGGTCTTGGGCACTTTCCTAGTTGGATCTATAGTGGATGCCTTTAGGACTACGAATGGATCATCCTTCACAGTGATGTAGATCCTAGGGTCTGAGGCTTCAATAAATAACCTCACACTTTGCTTCCATATGCCAAAGGATTCTTTCCTGCATATGGGCAGCTTCATGGAACTAATCTCCTTATGAACTCCAGGGGCATCCATGAAATAGTAGTAGACTACAATAAGTAGGATCTGGTCAGACAGTTAAGTCCTTTTTGACCAACCTACCTCTGATACCACTTGATAGTTTGCTTGGTAGTAGTCTAATTCACCTAGGGGGTGAATAGGTTCTTGATAGGAAAATTATTTTCCCGAAATAGATTCGGTAAGAAAATAATTTTATTTAATTTGCTAAGAGGCAAGCGCACCTATCGCGTGTAGTATATATATGATATAAATATCATAATATAATCGTATTAGTCCTGGGTCCCGTCGAGTACTGTTACTTCGAGCTACGCGTATTGTTTTATCGGATAAAAAAAGTGATGAAAGTGATAATTAAAAACAATACAAAAACAAAAAAAAAGAAGACAATCGCGGGCTTGGTGTGCGTTTAGCAAAAACCAAGAAAAGCGATAATATGAAAATAAGTGCAATAATTTGAAAACAGAAATGATGACATTACAAAAAAGAAAAACATAACAATCGCGGGCTTGGTGTGCGTTTAGCAAAAACCAAGAAAAGCGATAGAAAAGACCAAAAATCTAAGTTATGAAAGCTTTAAAGAAAGCGGTAAATCTAATTATGAAAGCAGGAAAGAAAGCTGAAAATCTATTTATGAAAGCGGAAATAAAGCAGAAAAGCTAATTATGAAAGCCATAAAATCTAATTATCAAAGCTTTAAAACTAATTATGAAAGCATTTAAAACTAATTATGAAAGCATTTAAAACTAATTATGAAAGCTTTTAAAACTATTCTCATACACACACACCCAACAAAAATTAAAAAAGAAAATAAAAGAAAAGACAATTAAACTCATACACTCACACACCCAACATGAAATGAAACTAAGTTAAAATAAAATAAAATCTATACTAACACACACACACACACATATAAAATGAGACAAAGAAAGTGAAAACAACAAAATAAAACAAAACAAAACAATTTAATTAACCACCTACACTCACACACACTAATAACAAAACATGTAAAAATTATAACAAAACTAAAAACAAGATAATTACACTCATACACACACACACTCTAATTAAAACGACAAAAAAAACAAGACATGAAAGAGATTACAAAAAAAAGAAAAACAAAACAAAAGAAAAAAAGAGAATAACATGAAGAACACTAGAAGAACAAGATGAAAAATAAGATGAACACTTTTCTATTTTATTAAGCCAAAAATTTTTACATAACAAAGAGATGACAATGGATACCAAAGAGAGGAAATAAAATTAAAAACACAAATTAAAACAACAAATACAAAGGGTGGAACACAAATCCCCTAAACTTATTAGGATTTGTGAACCCTCAAAACTAAGGCCTACCCCATCTATTTATAGGCAAAAGTGGGGTGCCAATAGCAAAAAATAAAGAAAACATGGGGGGGGGGGGAAGGCAGCTGGAGGTTTGACTAAAGTAGCCAAATTTGATTTGAGTATTTGCTGGAAGTGGAGAAGCAGCTGGCTGGACAGCTGGGCAGGGCGCGGGCAGGGCGGAGCGGGCAGCTGGGCGCGGGCAGGGCGGAGCGGGCAGCTGGGCGCGGGCAGGGGCGCGGGAATTTAATTCCAGCAAAATGAGGCTGGCTGGATTCGAACCCACCACCTCAAGGAGGCTAGCCAGAGCCAGGTCCACTGGAGCAAGCGCGCTGTTCTGAAATATATATGGGTATATTAATTATATTATGTTAGCATCAGAATTAATTAAAAGCAAAAAAGGGTGGGATTGCGCAGACAGAATTAAATCCCAATAAATCCGCCAGCGCCGGGATTCGAACCCGGGCCAGCAGCGCTGCAAGCCAAGACCAGAACCAGTGAGCCAAGCGGTTCCTTCAACATATAAGGAGCAATAAATATACTTATTATAATTTACACAGATATTTTTATTTTTTAATTTAATTTTCATTTAATTTACAAAATTACTTATAAGATTATATTTTAATATATACTCTCTAATTATTTATTATATATATATATGTTATTATTATATATTATTTACTATTGTTATTTTTCATTTATTATATATATATATCAATATATATAATAATATATACTTTATTTTATATACTATTATTTTTATTTATATATATTGTTATTATTTATTATATATATATATTTATTTATATATACACTTATTATTATTTCATATATACATATATGTATTTATTATTACATATATACATAAATATATATGTATTAAAAATATATCAATATTTATTTATACTTATAATATTTACATATATTTACATATAAGATAAAACAAGATATTATTTCAATAATTTACATATTGCATGTACAAAAATACCCAAATTAGGGTAGAAATTATATTAAAAATATGCAATATTTTCTATTCATCAAATACCCCCATACTTAAGCTTTTGCTATTCCAGAGCAAAAGTAAGGGATACCTATAAGACGTTTAATAAAATTTCAAATTTACTAAAATTTTATTTAATGAAAAGTAAGATCGAAATAAATTTAGGAGATTTAAAGAGGTAAGTCCTAAATTATGAAGATGATTTAAAAAGAGCGAAAAAGTTTTAGCGAGACTTCGAAAGTTAGCTAAATAGCGTCGAATATTGCAGTCTTTGGCGCCTTTAATTAGAGTGGAATTATATAAAACTTTAACTTTTTAAAGAAAATTTTTAAGAATAAATAAAACCTACCAATTATGCTCTCGCAAACTTTTTTAAATTAAAATCTAGCCTACAATTTTATTGGCTATGGGGTAGGGAAAAAAGGTAGCCTTGGCAAAAAGAAGAGTGCTTGGATTAGGGGTGATGGATTTAATCCTCTCACCCCACCTTTTTGGTGGTTTTGCTTTGATACCCAGCGTTGGTTTACGCGGGATAAATGAAATCTTTTCTAAACTTAACCCAATGCCCGTGTTTACGGAATTATTAATTTTTTATTCCCATTGACACGAGATTTCTTTTAACAATATTGGGTGCCTGTGTTTACGGAATCTCTTTATTCCCATTGACACAGGATTTCTTTTAAAACTCCTACTTTTATTATTTTTATGCTTAGCTAAGGGGTGAGGGTTTCAACAGAAAAACTAGAATAATAAAAAAGGATTTGAGAGCAAAATTTAGTAGATTAGAATATTCCTAAAGTTTCACAAGTTCGAGTTAGAATAATTGAATCTAAAGATGGTTTGCCAATTTAATACAAAAGCGAATCTATTTAGGGTTAACTCGAGGTAGTGCTAAAAATTCTGTTCTCAAATTAAATTAAGATCGCAAGATTTTCTTTACTACTGAAAATTCCTCGATTTAAATTTTTCAAACTATGATAAAAATAAAATGGTTTTAGTAAATCAAAAATAATGAAAAACGCTTAAAGATAAACCTAACCTAGCCTTAGAAGTAACAAGAAGCTAAGTAGGGGTTTTTATTCTATTTTTGGAGTTTTTTGATAAGTTTTTTTTTTTCATCATTATTTTTTTGGAGTTTTTAAGATATGATATTTTTTTTTTATTTTTTTGATTTTTTTGATTTTTTTGATTTTTTATAACAAATTACATATATTAACACTTAATAAAAATAAAGTAACAAAAAGAAAGAAGAAAAATTAAGAAGAGTAAAAAAAAACATACAAAATACTTTTTTGGTTTTTTTTGTAATATATTTTTTTTCATCAAATTTTTTTTGATTTTTAATTTTATTAAAAACATGTACATTAATACAAAACAAAGAAAAGAAGAAAGAAAGAGAGAAAAAGGAGAAGAAAATATATATTTTTTGTGTTATGACAAAAGTGTGAGGATTTTGTTATAACAAAATTTTTATAACTTTTTTCATCAATTTTTTTTTTATTTTGATTTATATAATTTTTATGGATTTTTCAATTTTATTTCCTATTTACATATTAGATTTTTTTTTTACAAAAAGAAAAGAGAAATAAAAAGGAGGACAAAGAAGTTGCAACATAATTTGTTATGTTGTAACAACTTTGTTAATTTATTTATTTTCTTAATTTTTTTTTTTTTGTAAGTGAAAAGAGGAACAAAGATGTTGCAACACATTTTTGTTATGACATTATTACAAAGATGTTGCAACATATAAAATTTATTATTATTATTATTTTTTGGTTTTTTCTAATATGAGAGGGGCAAAAATAATTACAAAAAGAGCTAAACACCCCCATACTTAAAGATCAACATTGTCCCCAATGTTGAAATTAAGTATGAGGAACAATTCTAATTATATATGTACATAAGCATTAAAAAAGAGGGAAAATAAAATACAAGGGGGGAAAAAGCACGCCCCTATTTTGGAGACGGATTACCGGATTAATACCTGCAAAAAATGTTAAAACAAAATAACAAAATGTTATTTACAAAAGAGAGGGGGGGGGGGAGGTAAGAATGCTAAAATCGTATATAAATATATAAGTTTTTTATTTCTTTTTCTTATTTTTCTAAGTTACAAAAATAAAGTAAAACTATATATATATTTTTTTGGATTTTAATATTTTCATTATTTTTTTGGATTTTGAATAAGATAAAAATATATAAAACCTAAAAATAAAAATAAGAAATAAAGAAAGAAAGGAAAAAGATATTTACAAAAAGAAAAGAAAGATACAAAATTATATTAATTTGTTGAATTTTTCTAAGATAAGTTTTTATCATAATAAATTTTTTTGATTTTTAATTTTATTACATATATACATATTAAGTAAAAATAAGGGATAAAAAAGGAAAAGAACAAAAAGAAAAAGAAAATGAAAATACATTAAGTAAATTTTTTTTTGGATTTTCTTTAAGAATTTTTCATCATATTTTTTTTTTCTTATATGTACATTTATATACATACAAAAATAAGTACAAAAAAAAGAGAAAAAACAAAGAAAGAAAAATCATATATGATTTTGGGTTTTTCTATATTTACAAAAAGCATGAAATATATAAATAAAGTAAAACCACATATTATTATTTTTTTGGAGTTTCCTAAATCAATTTTCATCATTTTTCAAATATGCATATTTATAAAAACCTTTATACTTTATAAAAATAAAAAATAAAGAGAAATTTTAAAATAAAAATCAAAGAAGAAGAAGTGAAATCCAAGGATAAAAGTAATAGGGTTTCCCCTTTTCAAAATATCGACAAAAATCCCCTCGCGGGTCTGCCGAGTACTCCTACTTCGAGAAAACTACCTATTATTCTATCTCAAAAATTCCAATAATTCTTTAAGATTTATGTTTCAAAGTTTTCCATTATTTTGTTATTTTAATTAAAATATTATTTGATTTTGTTAAATATGCATTTTAAACTTTAATGAAAATAAAATAGAAATCATTTTTTTTGGGGTTATTAATTATTTTTTTTTTTGAAGTTTTTAAAGATGATAAAAATAAAGAACAAATATTTTTGAGTTTTTTTTTTGGGTTTTTTTTATTTTTTTTTGGATTTTTTAAAGATGATGAAAATACAAAAGCATATATTTTTGAAATTTTTAGTGTTTTTTAATTTTTTTTTGAGTTTTTGAAGATGATAAAATCAAAAAACAAATATTTTTGAGTTTTTGGGGTTTTCTAATTTTTTTGGCTTTTTTAAATATGATAAAATCAATAACGTAAACTTTTTTCGCAATATCGATGAATCTCCCCGGCAACGGCGCCAAAAACTTGATAGGAAAATTATTTTCCCGAAATAGATTCGGTAAGAAAATAATTTTATTTAATTTGCTAAGAGGCAAGCGCACCTATCGCGTGTAGTATATATATGATATAAATATCATAATATAATCGTATTAGTCCTGGGTCCCGTCGAGTACTGTTACTTCGAGCTACGCGTATTGTTTTATCGGATAAAAAAAGTGATGAAAGTGATAATTAAAAACAATACAAAAACAAAAAAAAAGAAGACAATCGCGGGCTTGGTGTGCGTTTAGCAAAAACCAAGAAAAGCGATAATATGAAAATAAGTGCAATAATTTGAAAACAGAAATGATGACATTACAAAAAAGAAAAACATAACAATCGCGGGCTTGGTGTGCGTTTAGCAAAAACCAAGAAAAGCGATAGAAAAGACCAAAAATCTAAGTTATGAAAGCTTTAAAGAAAGCGGTAAATCTAATTATGAAAGCAGGAAAGAAAGCTGAAAATCTATTTATGAAAGCGGAAATAAAGCAGAAAAGCTAATTATGAAAGCCATAAAATCTAATTATCAAAGCTTTAAAACTAATTATGAAAGCATTTAAAACTAATTATGAAAGCATTTAAAACTAATTATGAAAGCTTTTAAAACTATTCTCATACACACACACCCAACAAAAATTAAAAAAGAAAATAAAAGAAAAGACAATTAAACTCATACACTCACACACCCAACATGAAATGAAACTAAGTTAAAATAAAATAAAATATATACTAACACACACACACACATATAAAATGAGACAAAGAAAGTGAAAACAACAAAATAAAACAAAACAAAACAATTTAATTAACCACCTACACTCACACACACTAATAACAAAACATGTAAAAATTATAACAAAACTAAAAACAAGATAATTACACTCATACACACACACACTCTAATTAAAACGACAAAAAAAAACAAGACATGAAAGAGATTACAAAAAAAAGAAAAACAAAACAAAAGAAAAAAAGAGAATAACATGAAGAACACTAGAAGAACAAGATGAAAAATAAGATGAACACTTTTCTATTTTATTAAGCCAAAAATTTTTACATAACAAAGAGATGACAATGGATACCAAAGAGAGGAAATAAAATTAAAAACACAAATTAAAACAACAAATACAAAGGGTGGAACACAAATCCCCTAAACTTATTAGGATTTGTGAACCCTCAAAACTAAGGCCTACCCCATCTATTTATAGGCAAAAGTGGGGTGCCAATAGCAAAAAATAAAGAAAACATGGGGGGGGGAAGGCAGCTGGAGGTTTGACTAAAGTAGCCAAATTTGATTTGAGTATTTGCTGGAAGTGGAGAAGCAGCTGGCTGGACAGCTGGGCAGGGCGCGGGCAGGGCGGAGCGGGCAGCTGGGCGCGGGCAGGGCGGAGCGGGCAGGGCGGAGCGGGCAGCTGGGCGCGGGCAGGGCGGAGCGGGCAGCTGGGCGCGGGCAGGGGCGCGGGAATTTAATTCCAGCAAAATGAGGCTGGCTGGATTCGAACCCACCACCTCAAGGAGGCTAGCCAGAGCCAGGTCCACTGGAGCAAGCGCGCTGTTCTGAAATATATATGGGTATATTAATTATATTATGTTAGCATCAGAATTAATTAAAAGCAAAAAAGGGTGGGATTGCGCAGACAGAATTAAATCCCAATAAATCCGCCAGCGCCGGGATTCGAACCCGGGCCAGCAGCGCTGCAAGCCAAGACCAGAACCAGTGAGCCAAGCGGTTCCTTCAACATATAAGGAGCAATAAATATACTTATTATAATTTACACAGATATTTTTATTTTTTAATTTAATTTTCATTTAATTTACAAAATTACTTATAAGATTATATTTTAATATATACTCTCTAATTATTTATTATATATATATATGTTATTATTATATATTATTTACTATTGTTATTTTTCATTTATTATATATATATATCAATATATATAATAATATATACTTTATTTTATATACTATTATTTTTATTTATATATATTGTTATTATTTATTATATATATATATTTATTTATATATACACTTATTATTATTTCATATATACATATATGTATTTATTATTACATATATACATAAATATATATGTATTAAAAATATATCAATATTTATTTATACTTATAATATTTACATATATTTACATATAAGATAAAACAAGATATTATTTCAATAATTTACATATTGCATGTACAAAAATACCCAAATTAGGGTAGAAATTATATTAAAAATATGCAATATTTTCTATTCATCAGTTCTTTTGCTTTTTTTACTTATGTAGACCATTTTTAGATGTTTTGGCAAGTTAGTAAAGCACACAGAAAACACTACACTATTTATTATGGTTCCCCAAGACAGTGTATTTGTGGGTAGTCCACTTTCCCTCTACACCTTTCTAACAGTGTGTTAGACAAGTCAAACTTCTCCAAAACTCAGCTTAATGAGCTTACAACACAGATCCCTCAGGATCTCTCAGGTTTTCTCCAAAACCCAACCTCAGGCTAGCAGCCCCACTACTCAGAGTTGTCCAACTACTACAGCTCAGAAACACTTCTGATTTCCTACATCAGGCCTAAGAAGCCATACCTCAGACTGGTAGTACAGTCCTACACTCAAGCTCACAGCCCTACACTCAGGCTCACAGCCCTACACTCAGGCTTATATCCCTACACTCAGGATTATAGCCCTACACATTGATGCGCAAATCCACAACACCGTTATAGGCGGTAGCGAGACTGGGGCACAAAATGGCAGTGTACCGATTGTTCAAGTAATATAAAATGTGGGAGTGAATCCCCAAGTATCGAATCTCAAAGGAACACAGTAAGGTGGAGTTATCTATTGAGGAAGTACTTGAGATTGATGTCCTTTCGAGCGGATGGATTGCGGAAAAGGGGGATTTGGTTTATGGAAAATAAAAGAAAAACAACTAAACTATTCCTATGCAGGCCTTGAGCGCACTGCTTCGCTAGGTGGGATGGAAACTACGTAGGCCATGAACGCACTACTTCGCAAGGGCGGATGGACGAGCAGGCAAGCGGAATGAAGTGGAGGGTGGAGTGGATTTGGTGGCGCACCTTGTAAGACCCCATTTATTTTTCTTTCCAAACACCAGGTCTTAGGCCCAGAACCGCCGCTTTGCGGTGACACCTTCAATCGGAAAGTTCGCCACTACAAAATGCCGATCCTGCCGGCCAAATCGATCACAAAGAAAAGTCCATTAAAGAAGACAAGTCCACAGAATCAACATGAAAAATATAAAAATGTCCACATGATATAACTGTATAAAAAGATAACAAGGGTTACAATAATAAAGAAGAAGGAAGGGCTCATGCCCAGTACATCATATCCACACTACAAGATCACTCACTGAAGCTAACTCCTAATCACTCACTGATCCTGAATCCTGTGCTCCTGTACTGCACTGTCCTGCCTCCGTCTACACTGGCCTCTGGTGCTGCTCCATCGCCGCGGTCTCCTAAAATGATAAGGTCCACCGACCGTTAGTCAAAAACAATAAGCCAATCCCCCACCCCTCCCCCGGTGACTCCTAGGCACCGAGCAGGAAGGATGAAGCGGAGGAAAACAAGGGGTAAAATCAAAAAGCAGATGACGAGGCATGATCTACAGGAAGAGTTCTACCACTACTCAAGTATATATGTACATAATCGAAGCAGTAAAAGAGCATAGTTAGAAAGGTAAAGAATAAGTAAAGTGCAGTAAGTAAAGACATGTATATAAAATGAAAGTAACCATTGATTTATAGGAATGTCCATACAAACCTATAGACCAAGGGGTCATTTAGCAAGGCCTATCGTATAAAAAGTTCCATTTCAATTTATACGATAGGGGTAGGGGTTGAAATGCAATATTTATGCTATGACATGCAAGGTATGTTGTTTATGCTATGTTCATACAAGTGCAACTCACACACTTTGACTCTATGCGCACAGACCTTTAGTTCCCCCTTTTTGGAGCTAGCAAGACTCCCAGGATACTCCCGTAGTGGCAAACGGAAGCGGTGGGTTGGGCCTCGCCCACCTCTAGGTTGGTATTCACACAACCTAACCTTCGTGCAAATGCAAAACCGCAGAGCATCTGCGTACTCTTACTGGCTGGACCACCATACTTTTATGGCTAAGTGCAAATTCCACACTTGCCGAGTCAACGTATTGACGTCGGTGTGAACGACCGTCCAATACCGAAGACCCACCACCTTCATGCAAATGCAAACATGATCTACTATCTATCTCCAATCCATAGGCATCCGGTCTAACTTGCCCATCATCAATAACCTTCCGAGCCACCGGCTCGCCGGACCAACCCGTCCGTACCCACAAACCTTACTAAGTCACAAGCTCACCAGACTAATTAGTCTACTGCTACAACCACCGAGCCTACCGCTCGTAAGACCAAACCGACTGATATTCCCGTGATAACGGGGTGTGGGTGAGAGTATTATTATGTTAATCTTGTATAACAACTTCTTATTCCTACGACTTATGGTTAATCTTGGACTTCTCGAGGATTACCCTGTAAGGGGCTCGCTACGGTACTAGGAACTGTAATGGGATGACACCCCAAGGTTCCCTTTCTCAAGACACTTAGTGTTGTTGGTATCTACCCGTAAGAACACCCCTCTTATCATTTCACTTGAGTTAAACCTAAGTGCTTTAAGACACGCTAGGGAAAAGACGATCCTTCGTCAACCCCAAGCACAACCTTACCCTTAACCCACCATGTGCACTCTCATCACCTACACTCCTCAGGGTGGACTCCTATCTACTTAACCAACCTATGTGCACCATTTTCACCCCATTACCACCTAGTATGTCACTAAGAACCTAAGTTTCACAGTTTTACTAAACGCAGACCAAACTAACTATATGAAGCCTAAGAGTAGAGGTACTCCAAATATTAATCCAACTGACTCAAGATATTTACTGGAGGTCTATTATGATGTTATTAGACTAAATCCAGAGAATCATATTTTTCCCTAATTATTTAGTATTTAATTTAATTTCTCTAAACATTTGCCAGGTCTGAAAATGAACATGAAGTATAAGGAATTCTTATGATATGGCTCTCCAAAAATTATAATAAATCTATGATGACTAAATAACATCAGAAACAGCATATCATATTTTTACAGTAAGAAATTGTCCTCTAATTTAATTATTTAACATCGGTCTAAAATTGTAGTTTTATGAAGGAACCACCAAAAAGCTCAACACTAAAATTCTGGGAAAATTACCAAACTCTTGTATTCATCAGAAAAGGTTACTGACTAAGTTTCAGGATTTAAGAGAATCATTTTTTACTTAAATAAATACTTTCATAAAACCTCAAATTAAATAAACTGTGAAGTAGCCTACTTATTTAAGACTTCAAAAATTCTATAAAAATTCACAGAGCATCCTAATGCTCTAAAATGTTCTATCACCAATTTGCATAATTTAACAATGAGTATTGGACTATGAATTATTTTTCTTATGTCTAAATAAAAATAGGTGCCTTGTGAATGAAGTACTGGTTAAATCATTCAATTAAATACACAAAAATTACCAAAGGTGTATATCATGATAACATATACACTACTCAAGTTTCATCATCAGCCAAGGCATTTTGTTTCGGTAATCATCTATTATAAGAAATTTCTCTAAAGGGATTATGACCTAATTCAAAGGGAATAATTGCTCCCAAGATTCTTATAAAATTACCCAGGGCCTATTTATATCCTATGAACTTATCCACCATGTTCTATAACCATCCAGGGAATTTTGACCACATGGCCTTCACAAGGTTCTAAATGCACACCTAGGAATAAAACTAGTGTTCTAGGGCTTAATCACCTCTACACAACCCCAAACCACTCATGGGGATACTTTAGGTGATCCTAAACCAGTGTACAAGGTTCCATCTCATGGTGAGGAGATTTGACCACAAAATTCCAAGATAAACACCATGCCCTAACTTTGTCCCAACTTGACCTAACTTGGGTTTACAAATTACCCAACCAAAACAGTCCCAATTGGGCTGATATTTTTACCTGGAACATAACTTAACCCTAAAATGCACCCAAAAAAATTTGGAGGGCATTGGAGGTCTTTTGACCCACTAATTAATTATTAGATGATTTATGAAATTATTTCAAAAACCTTAGAAAAAGGGTCTCCTAAAAATCCCATCTTTTAGTATGTTGTGTGGGTGCAAGAGACTAGTCTAGGTTTTAAATATCAAGGTCATAGCATCTACCAATAAAAAGATATGAAAGAAAGAGTGACTACCCAACCATAGGGACCAGTCCCACCATTTTGTCTCTACAGGGAGCTACATTACTCCTTTTGGGCTGAAACAAATTTTAAACTAAGGTAGACTCTAAGGGCTACAACTTTGGTGTTGGACACTTTTTAATCAGAGGTGATCTAGTATTTTTAATAATTAAAATACTACAGCAAAAAGGGTGTGACAGAAATTAATATAGCCTTTAATTATTAACTGAATCTGCGTTCGACGAAAGTAAAACAATGCTCGACGAACGCTGAACACATCTGGGTTCGAAAAATAATGCATAGCGCTCGACGAAAATAGAGCAACCTGCGTTCGACAAATTATTTCATTCGCCGAATAAATTTATAATCTGCGCCCGACTAAATTAATGACTAACTGTGTTCGACTAAATCAGCTCGTTCGACGAACTGAAAATTCGTTCTACTAATATTATTAAAACAGCGCTCGACTAATTTCTCTAATAACAGTTCTCGATTAATTTCTCTAATAACGGTGCTTGACTAATTTCTATTATAACAGTGCTCGACTAAAGCAGACCAACTTTCGTTCGACGAATTATTTCGTTCGACTAATAAAATATTTAACCGTAAACAATAAATAAAAGATCTGATGGCTCTCCATCATCGTCCCCAATCTTTGGACGGCTCGCGACAGCCTGTCCTGGGCTTCTTTGCGGGGCGATTTCCTGGCCACCTACGCCTCTTTTCGGCCGGCCAATGCCACCACCACCTCCGTTGAGGTGGTGGCCGGCGATAGGGGTGGTTGGCTGGCCGGAGGTGGTCGAATCTGGTTTTTAGAGGAGGAAAAAAAAAGAGTACGAAACGTACTCTTTCGGAAACACAATTTGAGCCCTATTGTGCACGGATCAAGCCCCAAAATATGAAAAGATCTAGCACCATGGGAGGAGAAGAGGATCGGACCTGTTTGGGTGCTTGGCTCCTTGTCGCTTTCTTGTTGTCCATGACCGTACTAGAGATTTTGGTGCCATGCAGATTTAGGCCTCCTCTGCACGATTCTCTCCGGAGGGTGGGGGAAACTCTTCCTCTCTGAGTACTGAAGGAAATGGGCGGGGGGGGGGGGGGGGGGGGGTTTCAATCGGGATGGGATGTCTTTATTGCTGATAGCCATTAATGGCCATTAACCCAGACTTCGATTTCTTCCAATTTTCTCTTAATACAGCCCCCCTGGCCATAGAAACCCCATATTTCGTTTGTAACTGATGGGGGAAGGTGAATGATCATCAATTGGGAGGGAAATGAAGGATTAATTGCAATAAAACTCCATGAATACTCTCTTTCTCTCTCTCCGATTTGGGGGAAACTTCTCTTTTCTCTCTCATAGTCACCAAACACAGATTCCAAGAGGTAAATTCAGAAATCAGCAGGCCCACTAGATGGTGGATCTCCTTAATTGGGCCTAGCCCAAATAGATTGGGCTAGATTAGGTTAAATTGGGGTATTTTGACCTAAATTAAGCTTGAGTTTGACTTTGGTCAAATTGACCAATTGGGTTGACCCCAAAGGGTGGCTTGGGCTCCATTGACTTCCCTTAAAGGTTAGGAAGGTCTAGGCAGGGTCAATTTGACAAGATGAGGGTGAATTGCCCCTTACTAGGGCACTTTGACCAATTTAGGGTTTAGGGCAAATTGGTCAAATTGGAGGCCCATGATGGGGCTTTTTGGTCCATTAGGATCGTAGTACCCATAGAAGGGTAGGGGCATGGTCAATTTGGCATGGTGGGGGCCAATTGACCTTAATTGAGCTAGTTTGACCAATTTAGGGTTAAGGTTGACTTTAGTCAAATTGGCCTCTTAGGTTGACCCCAATGGGTCACTGGTGCTTCAAGGAGACCTCTAATGGGTTAGGGATGATATTGTGGGGTCAAGGTTCAAGGTGGGGTCCTAAAGTCCAACCCTAGGCTTGGTATCTGAAAATTGTTATTTGCAGACCACTTGGGTTTTCTCCTTCTCACCTATGTTCACAAGGTCTTGATCTCTTCCAATTATTTTGTTATGACCTAGTCATGACAAAACCAACTTAGGGGTCTAGCTGTTTGGGGGATGTTACAAATCCCAATAAACAAAAAGAATAATTTCGTCCTCGAAATTCAGGTTAGGCTTGCGGGGTTTTCACCGAGAGTGACTGAACGTAACATCCCCTAAGAATTGAAGCTATTCCTGGCTCGAAGAGCATTGACTATCTCTACCACACCAGCTCTAGTGGCTCCCAGGTGTGCTCCTCCTGTCCATAATTTTACAACATGATTTTTACCTACGGAATCTTCTTGCGTCGCAAGACTCGCACCGTCGTATCGTCTATCCTGACCTGGGTGACCTAGCTGCCTTGGTCAATCTATCCTCGATCTTCCACTCTAACCTGGGTAGATTCTTATGCCTCTAAATATTTCTTCACACGTTCAATTTCTTACTCCTTCAGGTGCGTCCGAGTAATCACTCATCTCTACTCTACAACTTTTTCGGTTCTTACTACTGATTGAACAAATCAAATTGACTAGCGTCCCAATCATCCTTAAACTTCAATGAGGGTGCACTTGTGAACCTTTATGAGTACATGTTAACCAACCACAATTAGTATCCATGTTGGTAAGACGACTCCCAATCATTTTCTACGGGGAGTTTGATTCATAAGGTATACGGGTAAAATTTTTTGAAACCCTAAGATTTTTCACAAGTCAATTTCATCATGAAAATATCTTCATGTTTATTTCACGAAATTTCTATCACTTCAACTTATGCTAGTCTTGATCTGTTTCAAATGGTCCTAAGTAAAATAAACTTGGGCCATTCTTATCATACTAAACTCAGATACTATATTCTAATTCCAATAAGTCATCGTCTAAGATCTCGGGTTATTCATCACCATAGTTCCCAAGGTATAAGGGCTATTATTGTAGTTAAAAATTTTACCATGACAGGGCGTGATTTTTAACGAATCATAAATTAATCACTTCTGAAGCCCCAAACTACCAGAACTTTCAAATATAACTAAAGCTTGCACGACCTAATTTCAGTTCCCAACTTCCAGAAGGGCATCTGCATCCCTAAGTGATTAATCTTGGAAACTTACATTTCCAATGATTCAACTAAGGTCAAACTGTTGTTCTATCTACGATGTCCTTTCATTGTCCTGGTAACACCCCAGATCACCATTCCAGACCTACTTTTACATAATCTCATCTTTGTCCAAGTGACATCGAATTTGATCAACCTCAAAATCATTATTGTTGACGACACAAAATTTTTCTAACTTAGGTCTAAGGGAAATCCAAGTCCGTCATTAATTTTCCCAATAAACAAAAGGTAAGCCCCAATAAACAAAAGATTAGCCTCTATCTATTTTTGGGCGAAGTATCTTCAATATCACCATGTTATACTCGTCCCAGGTATGCAAGGAATCCTTAGGGCACACAACCTTAGACTTGGGGTTCTATCTTGAGACTTGTTGGTATACTCCACACTTTATACTCTTCTAGATATCCTCTACTACAACCTTATCAGGATCAACATGTCACCCAATCCCAAACGGGTCCCTTCTGAACTTCAATTCTTATCCAACCCTAAGTGTTTTTCATGGTGGTTGTCTTAATGTAATCATGTCACGGATACGAGGATTGAGTATATGAGTCTCATACCATTCTTCTTCTGAGTCAATCTCTCTTTCTCTAGTCTCTTTGGGGTATCCTCGTACCTCCACCAAAAGTTATACCTACGGTCTATTTCGGACTAGGTCACTGTATAAATTGTTAAGGTAAGTCACATGTCCTAGTAGGGTTGAGTCTAACTCATTAACTAAGGGACTATCTAATGAGATCTTTGCAGCCAGAGGTATTCCCTGCCGGGGGGCAAGGTTCGCCACAGGCTACAAAAGAAAACTTGACACTCGTAGGGGAAAACTGACCAAGAAGATTCAGTTAAAAGTGGACCTTTTTTCAATGTGATTCCTATATGGGCACACCACTACTTCCGTTGCTAGTTTGTCCTCAAACTAAGCATGCGCGGGGTGGCCCAGGGTTTGTGGACTTCTTTTCTTCGGATCGAGGTTAGCTCTGATACCACTTGTAAGACACCATTTTTTTTCTTTCCAAACACCGGGTCTTAGGCCCAGAACCGCCGCTTTGCGGTGACACCTTCACTCGGAAAGGTCGCCACTACAAAACGTCGATCCTGCCGGCCAAACCAATCACAAAGAAAAGTGCATTAAAGAAGACAAGTCCACAGAATCAACATGAAAAATATAAAAATGTCCACATGATATAACTGTATACAAAGATAACAAGGGTTACAATAATAAAGAAGAAGGAAAGGCTCATGCCCAGTACATCATATCCTCACTACAAGATCACTCGCGGAAGCTAACTCCTAATCACTCACTGATCCTGAATCATGTGCTCCTGTACTGCACTGGCCTACCTCAGTCTGCACCGGCCTCTGGTGCTGCTCCGTCGCCGCGGTCTTCTAAAATGATAAGGTCCACCGACCGTTAGTCAAAAAGACCAAGCCAATCCCCCACCCCTCCCCCGGTGACTCCTAGGCACCGAGCGGGAAGGATCAAGCGGAGGACAACAAGGGATATAATCAAAAAGCAGATGACGAGGCATGATCTATAGGAAGAATTCTACCACTACTCAAGTATATATGTACATAATCGAAGCAATAAAAGAGCATAGTAAGAGCAGGTAAAGAATAAGTAAAGTGCAGTAAGTAAAGACATGTATATAAAATGAAAGTAACCATTGATTTATAGGAATGCCCATACAAACCTATAGACCAAGGGGTCGTTTAGCAAGGCCTATCATATAAAAAGTCCCATTCCAATTTATATGATAGGGGTAGGGGTTGAAATGCAATGTTTATGCTATGACATGCAAGGTACATTGTTTATGCTAGGTTCATACAAGTGCAACTCACACACTTCAACTCTGTGCGCACAGACCTTTAGTTCCCCTTTTTGGAGCTAGCAAGACTCACAGGATACTCCCGTAGTGGCAAACAGAAGCGGTGGGTTGGGCCTCGCCCACCTCTAGGTTGGTATTCACACTACCAAACCTAGACCTATCGTACGCCTCAATGCAAAACCGCAGAGCATCTGCGTACTCTTACTGGCTGGACCACCAGACTTTTGTGGCTAAGTGAAAATTCCACACTTGCCGAGTCAACGTATTGACGTCGGTGTGAACGACCGTCCAATACCGAATACCCACCACCTTCGTGCACATGCAAACATGATCTACTATCTATCTCTGAGCCATAATCTCCCCGGGCTAACTTGCCCATCATCAATAACCTTCCTAGCCACCGGCTTGCCTGACCAACCCGTCCGTACCCACAAACCTTACTGAGTCACAAGCTCACCAGACTAATTAGTCTACTGCTACAACCACCAAGCCTACCGCTCGTAAGACCAAACCGACTGATATTCCCGTGATAACAGGGTGTGGGTGAGAGTATTATTATGTTAATCTTGTATAACAACTTCTTACTCCTATGACTTATGGTTAATCTTGGACTTCCCGAGGATTACCCTGTAAGGGGCTCGCAACGGTACTAGGAACTGTAATGGGATGACACCCCAAGGTTCCCTTTCTCAAGACACTTAGTGTTGTTGGTATCTACCCGTAAGAACACACCTCTTATCATTTCACTTGAGTTAAACCTAAGTGGTTTAAGACACGCTACGGAAAAGACGATCCTTCGTCAACCCCAAGCACAACCTTACCCTTAACCCACCATGTGCACTCTCATCACCTACACTCCTCAGGGTGGACTCCTATCTACTTAACCAACCTATGTGCACCATTTTCACCCCATTACCACCTAGTATGTCACTAAGAACCTAAGTTTCACGGTTTTACTAAACGCAGACCAAACTAACTATATGAAGCCTAAAAGTAGAGGTACTCCAAATATTCATCCAACTGACTCAAGATATTTACTCGAGGTCTATTATAATGTTATAAGACTAAATCCAGAGAATCATATTTTTCCCTAATTATTTAGTATTTAATTTAATTTCTCTAAACATTTGTCAGGTCTGAAAATGAACATGAAGTATAAGGAATTCTTATGATATGGCTCTCCAAAAATTATGATAAATCTATGATGACTAAATAACATCAGAAACAATATATCATATTTTTACAGTAAGAAATTGTCCTCTAATTTAATTATTTAACATCTGTCCAAAATTGTAGTTTTATGAAGAAACCACCAAAAAGCTCAACACTAAAATTCTGGGAAAATTGCCAAACTCTTATATTCATCAGAAAAGGCTACTAACTAAGTTCCAGGATTTAAGGGAATCATTTTCTTACTTAAATAAATACTTTCATAAAACCTCAAATTAAATAAATTGTGAAGTAGCCTACTTATTTAAGTTTTCAAAAATTCTATAAAAATTCACAGAGCTTCCTAATGCTCTGAAATGTCCTATCACCAATTTGCACAATTTAACAATGAGTATTGGACTCTCAATAGCTTTTCTTAAGTCTAAATAAAAATAGGTGCCTTATGAATGAAGTTCTGGTTAAATCATTCAATTAAATACACAAAAATTACCAAAGGTGTATATCATGATAACATAGACACTACTCAAGTTTCATCATCATCCAAGGCATTTTGATCCTGTAATCATCTCTTATAAGAAATTTCTATAAAGGGATTATGACGTAATTCAAAGGGAATAATTGCTCCCAAAATTCTTATAAAATTACCCAGGGCCTATTTATATCCTATGAACTTATCCACCAAGTTTCATAACCATCCAGGGAATTTTGACCACATGGCCTTCACAAGGTTCTAAATGCACACCTAGGAATAAAACTAGTGTTCTAGGGCTTAATCACCTCTACACCACTCCAAACCACTCATGGGGATACTTTAGGTGATCCTAAACCAGTGGACAAGGTTCCATCTCATGGTGAGGAGATTTGACCACAAAATTCCAAGATAAACACCATGCCCTAACTTTGTCCCAACTTGACCTAACTTGGGTTTACAAATTACCCAACCAAAACAGTCCCAATTGGGCTGAGATTTTTACCTGGAACATAACATAACCCTAAAATGCACCCACCAAAATTTGGAGGGCATTGGAGGTCTTTTGACCCACTAATTAATTATTGGATGATTTATGAAATTATTTCAAAAACCTTAGAAAAAGTGTCTCCTAAAAATCCCATCTTTTAGTATGTTGTGTGGGTGCAAGAGACTAGTCTAGGTTTTAAATGTGAAGGCCATATCATCTACCAATAAAAAGATATGAAAGAAAGAGTGACTGCCCTACCCTAGGGACCAGTCCCACCATTTTGTCTCTACAGGGAGATACAGTACTCCTTTTGGGCTGAAACAAATTTTAAACTCAGGTAGACTCTAAGGGCTACAACTTTGGTGTTGGACACTTTTTAATCAGAGGTGATCTAGTATTTTTAATAATTAAAATAAACTACAGCAAAAAGGGTGTGACAGAAATTAATATAGCCTTTAATTATTAACTGAACCTGCGTTCGACGAAAGTAAAACAGCGCTCGACAAATGCTGAACGCATCTATGTTCGACGAATAATGCACTGTGCTCGACGAAAACAGAGCAACCTGAGTTTGACGAATTATTTCGTTTGACTAATAAATTTATAATCTGCGCCCGACTAAATTAATGACTAATTGCGTTCGACTAAATCAGCTCGTTCGACGAACTGAAAATTTCATTCGACTAATATTATTAAAACAGCGCTCAACTAATTTCTCTAATAAAAGCGCTCAACTAATTTCTCTAATAATGGCGCTCGACTAATTTGTATTATAACAGTGCTCGACTAAAGCAGACCAACTTTCGTTCGACGAATTATTTCGTTTGACTAATAAAATATTTAACCGTAAACAATAAATAAAAGATCTGACGGCTCTCCATCATCATCCCCAATCTTTGAACGGCTCGCGACAGCCCGTCCTAGGCTTCTTTGCGGGGCGATATCCCAGCCACCTACGCCTCTTTCCGGTCGGCCAATTCCACCACCACCTCCGTTGAGGTGGTGGCCGGCGATAGGGGTGGTTGGCCGGCCGGAGGTGGTCGGATCTGGTTTTTAGAGGAGGAAAAAAAAAGAGTACGAAACGTACTCTTTCGGAAACACAATCCGAGCCCTATTGTGCACGGATCAAGCCCCAAAATATGAAAAGATCTAGCACCAGGGGAGGAGAAGAGGATCAGACCTGTTTGGGTGCTTGGCTCCTTGCCGCTTTCTTGTTGGCCATGACCGTCCTGGAGCTTTTGGTGCCATGCTGATTTAGGCCTCCTCTGCACGATTCTCTCTGGAGGGTTGGGGAAACTCTTCCTCTCTGAGTACTGAAGGAAATTGGGGTGGTTTCAATCGGGATGGGATGTCTTTATTCCTGATAGCCAATAATGGCCATTAACCCAGACTTTGGTTTCTTCCAATTTTCTCTTAATACAGCACCCCTGGCCATAGAAACCCCAGATTTCATTTGTAACTGATGGGGTAAGGTGAATGCTCATCAATTGGGAGGGAAATGAAGGATCAATTGCAATAAATCTCCATGAATGCTCTCTTTCTCTCTCTCCGATTTGGGGAAAACTTCTCTTTTCTCTCTCCTAGTCACCAAACACAGATTCCAAGAGGTAAATTCAGAAATCAGCAGGCCCACTAGATGGTGGATCTCCTTAATTGGGCCTAGCCCAAATAGATTGGGCTAGATTAGGTTAAATTGGGGTATTTTGACCTAAATTAAGCTTGAGTTTGACTTTGGTCAAATTGACCAATTGGGTTGACCCCAAAGGGTGGCTTGGGCTCCATTGACTTCCCTTAAATGTTAGGAAGGTCTAGGTAGTGTCAGTTTGACAAGGTGAGGGTGAATTGCCCCTTATTAGGGCACTTTGACCAATGTAGGGTTTAGGGCAAATTGGTCAAATTGGAGGCCCCATGATGGGGCTTTTTGATCCATTAGGATCCTAGTACCCATATAAGGGTAGGGGCATGGTCAATTTGGCATGGTGGGGGCCAATTGACCTTAATTGAGCTAGTTTGATAAATTTAGGGTTAAGGTTGACTTTAGTCAAATTGGCCTCTTAGGTTGACCCCAATGGGTCACTGGTGCTTCAAGGAGACCTCTAATGGGTTAGGGATGATATTTTTGGGTCAAGGTTCAAGGTGGGGTCCTAAAGTCCAACCCTAGGCTTGGTATCTGAAAATTGCTATTTGCAGACCACTTGGGTTTTCTCCTTCTCACCTATGTTCACAAGGTCTTGAGCTCTTCCTATGGTTTTGTCATGACCTTGTCATGACAAAACCAACTTAGGGGTCTAGCTGTTTGGGGGATGTTACACACCTCAAACACACATATAAACAAGATAATTTCATAAACATGAAATAAACATTACAAATAAAGGTTTATAGTGCCATTTATCGATATAATGAAGAACACAATCAAATGCATCCACACAAGTAGAGAAAAATGAAAGAGATGCAACCGAATCCGCAGGCTTATTGTAGATTCTCGGTAGGAATCGTCGGGTTGTCAATCCGCATCCTAGCTCGGTCCCAACTATCTTCCGGGGTAGAAGGGGGCTGTCACTTCCTCCTAATGGACCCGTCTTCTCTGGTAAACTACAATCTGACCACGTCTGATGCAAAGAACTCCAAGCTTGGCGATGAAGATGAGTGTAGAATCCTCTTCTTGAAGTACTTGGATGATGGAGGCGGCCGAGAGGATACTCCGACTCAAGATTTGAGCCAAGTATGTGTCCGAAGCACCTCCAAATGGTGGGCGGTGATGGAACGGCAGACTGGAACGGAGCTGGAACCCTTAGGCATGGGAAAGAAGATGGATCGGACGAACCCCCCATTAGGTCGAGATCTGCAGCTTTTATAGAAAATGTCAGAAATTTGGTCACGCACGGTCGAACGCACGACCGTGCGTGAACCATGCGATATTAATTGAGAATAAATGCCAGGAAGATGAAGCAGGCGCGCCCGTGCGTTTTACTCGCGCACAGTCGAAGCCGATCATGCGTAAAAACGCACGGGCAAATTCAGAAAGTTCGAAATCTGGCAAACAACAGGAGGTCGTGTGTTTTGTTCGTGCACGGTTGAGGCCAACCGTGCGTGATGAAAACGCACGAGCGCGGTAGATCACCATATTGACCAGCCGATCATAGCGCACGACCGCAGCCGACTGTGCGTCAAGTAAACGCACGACCATGCGATTCATACAGGATGAATTCTGGGCAATATGGACAATCTGCCCACCTGCACAACAAATCCAAACGTTGGGAACACACCTCCAGCACAAGTATAAAATCCTAAAAAGAATGGGGAGCACATTGTGCTTGCCCCCAGCAACAAAGAACATAATTGCACACCACAATAGGCCAAAAAGTGCACTTCGTGCGAGAAGAGTGAACCAGTGAAATATAAGCATTAATGAACTAAAAGTGAAGTGCCAATGCAGGAAAACTAGCCCAGATAAGTCCATAAAGTGTATATAAATGGCACTCATCACACCCCCAGACTTACCTGTTTGCGCGTCCCGAGCAAACAAATTCTATGCAAGCAGGGAAAGAAAAGTAGATGGCTTCGAATTACAATACAGAGTACCATGCGAAGTTGCATGCTCACGTGCATAAGAAAAATAATAGAGAAGATTTCTCATTATACAAACTGTTTATAGATTTCTAAAAGAGTAAAAGCATATTACAACTGCTCAAAATGGTGAACTACGGTGAATCATCCGGTCTCGCATACGGAGAAAGTAAACTAAGCACTGAGATGAGCATTGCTCAAGATTGGGGTGCAGGACAAACTCCACCAAAATCCATCGGTGTCGGTGACCATAGGCTCACCCAGTCGCATTCTCTCCACGACACTAGATTGGTTCAAGGCGTGAGTCAGTAGGACTTTAGGTGAGAGATGGGGCTTGGGTTATGGTGAGGTAAACAAAGATAAACATGGAGGCTAAGCACGCCTAACCCAACATGAGCTTAAGGTAGAGCTACCCGCGCTACTATAAATAAACAAGTGCACCACACCCCCAGACTTGGACTTTTGCAATAGGTGTGTGCACCGCCTACTCCCAATACATAATTTTTCTAAACAATTTTCAATAAAACTCATTATTCTTTTTCTCCTTTTATTTATCATCATTTTTTTTATCTTTCTTCTTCTTGTCTTTTCTTTTCAGCAAATTTTTCAAATGAGCATATCCACAAATTCACAAAATAAACACCACAATCAACACCCCCCAAAATGTAAATAAAACTAAAACTAAAGCTCATATTTGGGTGTGCGACTAGGTTAGGCTTTTGGGCTTTGGTGAGATAAATGCAGAGCTGAATCAATGAAAGGGTAGGCACAAAGGGGCTAGCAAGGGTAGACAATAGGCATGAAATAAAAAGTTCAACCGGGCCAAAATAATGGCCTACGTCATTCTCACGCACTAGAACTATCCTATGCCAATGTTTCAAGAATCGCTTGGGGTAAGTTCTAGCCACCGAGAAAGATTCTCCTTTCTCCCGACTCAAGCAATACGAGTCTAGCGATCGTTTACACACATCCCTATGCTACCGTTTGATTCACACCGGATTCACCATTTGAGTAGAGTAAACAACATTTACACTAATAGAAAAATATAAAACCATAAGTATAACAGTAGTCTAATCTACACAAATTTCTATGTAACCAAACACTTGACAAGGAGCACTACTGGAGTCAACATTTTACTCCGCTACATAGTCCTAATCCAGCACCTAGACTTTCCCAAATATGCAGAAGAATTAAATTCAACTCAGAGCACGCATACAGATGAGTACGCGCTCAAGTGGGTGATGTGGTGCGCAAAGAGAATGAACAACAATTTTCACTAAACTAAAATAAAAGTACTTCTAGCATGCTATGCAATAGTGCACGTGAGTGGGCACATAGAACTACTCTCCCCAGACTTAAACTAGACAGTACACAGTATATAGCTATGAAATTAGAAAAGATGTTGGGTATTGTATCCACAATAGCCCTGATTTGAAGAAGCCCCCTTCAAACTAAGACAAATTGTAATTGTATTTGATTATGCACTTTAACTGTGATGTGACAGGTTATTCCACTCTAAGTACAAACCAATGTCAGGTTTCAATGAGTCATCAAACATAGGCCTGTGCAATGTAATCCCTCATTGTATAGACCAAAGTGTTGGCTCATGTGAAATCTCTCTATTGGGATGTACTTCATTTACAAAGTGTTAAAGAAGAAGGACTGGAGCTGATGATGGAATCATTTGAGAATTTTCCTAAGTAAAATTCGATTATATCAATTAGAACGTATAGTCAAATTCGACTATATGGTTTGAATGGATATAACCGAATTCGGCTAATCCCTGTCCGAAAGGTTTATTTTTCTAAGTAAAAGAATAGTCGAATTCGATTAATGTAATTCGGTGAATCTGTTTAGTCGAATTCCTAGAACTGCCGAATTCGACTATGTGGTTTAACCGAATAAATTCGGTTAATGCCATTCGGTTAATCCATTTAGCCGAATCGGTCTGCTGGTATTTTCCGGTTCAATTCGACGGCGTATTCTTTAGGGCATTCCCCATGTACAGTACACGTGGAGCTAGATCCCTAATTCGCGCTTATGACCGTTGGAAGAAGACTCTATGAATACCTAAGGATTATTTCCAAATAACTCTAATCGTGAATTGAAAAATCTCTCGCAAACTACGACTGACGACCGACTATTCTCACACAAGTGTTTCGTCTCCGTCAAAGCCAACGATTCGTGATTCGTCTTCAAAAGTTCAATCGTCAAGATCAAGATCTACTGATTAGCTCTCATCTTCTATTGATCAAGTCGATTCAAGTTCTCAGATCTAGTTTCAAATCGTCTTCAAGATTTCTTCATTCTTCATTTTCAAAGAACTGAAGTTTATTGCTAAGAAGAAGAAATCTATCTCTCAAGATCTGAAGAAGAACTTCATCAGAAGTTTAAGAAGATTGTTTTTCAATTTACTGTTGTTGTAAGAACCATATCTTAAACCTTGTAGGAAGCTTGCTTCCGAGTTATTGTGTAGATCCTTGTTTGAGGATCGAGTTGTAGGAGTAGTTTTACTCCGAGTTGTAGGAGTGGTGTACTCCGAGTTGTAGGTGTTTTGACTCCGAGGTGTAAGATTATTGTTAATCTGAGATTGGTGAAGTAGCCGAGTCTAGCCTCAAAGTGCTAGATAGGCGAGATGGGAAAGAGGACTACCCACATCGGGGAACCTCTATAAAATCATTGTGTCTGTGCTGTGCTTTATTGTGTGCATTTTTGTGTTATATTTTAATTCCGCTTAAAGACATAGAATCCACCTATTCACCCCCCTCTAGGTGATTTAGGCCGCAACTAGATACTTTCAAAAGAGCTAGGAGAAGAGAGTACCCAATGCTCAGAATTGAGCATACCAGAAGATTGGCATTTAAGTCTAGACCCAGCTGCAGCATCCGCCATCCAGAAAAAAGGACCTGCAGGGGGTGAGCTCCGCAAAAACAAAAAAAAATTATACAAAATAAAATGAAAAACACTAACTAAACTAAACTAGATGAAATAAAAATGCAAGAAAAGTAAAATAACTATTGGGGTTATTGTCATCCCAGCACGACTTATTCAAATTTAAAACAGTTCTAGCTAATAGGTCTATGAAAAGAAAAGTGCACAGGTAACTGTTCTAATATGCGTGTCGGTAGGGGGTACCGATACGGCCATAGAACAGTCATGCCTCTACCCGAATATAGATAAAACCTGCCCATCACAGGTAGAGGAAAAAGAAAGTAAGAAGAGGAGGAGTCCTCACTCAACTCACCAAGAGAATCCTTGCCTAGCAAGGTGTCATCATCAGGGAGGACACAAGAGGAGAGTACAATAGATGGCAGGTCCTTTGTGGAGGGGGAATAAACCTCCTCACACAAGAAGATGTGCGCATCATTGAATTGGGCAAACTGCACCAAGTCCTCCTGCATTACCTGTGAAGACTCAACCTGCACATGCTCGAATAAAGAAAGGGGATCAAGAAATAAATAAGACGAATGACATAAAGAATCAAAAATTGGGGAGTAGTCCCGGTCTCACTCCCGATAGGTTGGGGAAGTATGATATTGTCGGCATTATCGATAATGGTGCAAGGCTCAGTAGGATCAACAGTGGCCTCACCCATGATTTGGAATTCCTCCACCGGTGCTGAGGTAGAATCCTCGTCACCTTGGAAAATATCCCCCTCCATAGGAATTGGCACAACACATAAATCACCTACCTTATCCTGCGAAACATCCTCAATAATGTCGTCAGAGACAAATGTAGTAGAATGCACAATAGGGTGAGGAATAGTGCTCGGATAAAAGTCAAGCACCGATTCCTCACAAAGAATCGAATCCACGTAAGGTAATATATGCACAGGGGAGATGGGCTCAGCCATATCAAAGCCTAGATCAGACACAACTCTGATGAGCGTGTCTGCATCATTCCCTTCAAAACATGAAGGTAATACATCAACGTGATCAGAGATGGAAGGTGTGCTATCAGAGTTAGGAGTCGGGACGATCCGGATATTCGACTCGTCATCCTCGTCCAATTGGCAAAGAAATGCAGCACAATCCTTCAAGGCATGATCCATGCTCCGACAAAACAAGCACTGCTTTGCATTTTTCTTCGGCTCAAATTGGACCGGAGATGAATGCAAAAAAGGCACGTGCGGAGCGGAAGAGTAGCCATACGACTTACGCACACCATATGGAGTACCAGAAGAAGTCGGTGCTCCATATACTGGTCCTTAAGTGTTAGGGCTAATATCTCCCTTTGGACATCTATCACTAGCATGAGAGATATCTCCACACCAACGGCATCGAATATTAAATGCGGTCCATATTGTGTGAAGATAACAAGATTCAAAAGAAAAATACTATTGCACAAAACACACCTAACAATAAATTACTAAGACAACCTAAAATAAAACAGGAAAAAAGAATAACAAGAACTGAAATAAAATAAAGGATGCAATTTGCAAATGGAAGAACATCTCTCGCAGGATCTCCCTCTCCAGAAAACTCACACGACTGTGTTCCCCGGAAACGGCGCCAAAAACTTGATGCGCAAATCTAGCACACCACTATAGGCAGTAGCAAGACTGCGGTACGAAACGGTAGTGTACCGATCGTTCAAGTAATATAAAATGAGAAGTGAATCCACGAGTATCGATCTCGAAGCAACACAGTAAGGTGGAGTTTACTTTCGAGGAGGGACTTGAGATCGAAGTCCTAAGGTCATATGGATTGTTGAAAATGGGTGATTTGGATTGTGGAAAATAAAAGAAAAGAACTAAACTACTCCTATGCAGGCCGATATGCGCTGCTTCGTCGGGTGGATGGAAACAATGTAGGCCGCTATGCACTACTTCACTAGGCGGATGGGCGAGAAGGCTTGGGATGGAGTGAGTCGCACCGGCGGAATGAGGGTCGCAAGCACCTCATCATAAAGCTCACACCTAGCAATTGCTAGTGTAGCAAACCCAAACACTCACACCACAATTACCACAAGAGCTCAGCTCAAGCACTCATACAAGAATAATAATATTGCATAACAATGAAATGAAGATTAAATCAAATGTAGAGTGCAAACATCATCAAATAAAGAAGATTACAGTAACAATAATAGTCCAAGAGGAGTAAAATGCAAGAGATACAACCGAATCCGGAGGCTTGTTGTAGATTCACGGTAGGAATCGTCGGGGTGTCAATCCGCGTCCTAGCTCGGTCCCAACTATCGTCTGAGGTAGAGGAGGGCTGCCACTTCCTCCCAATAGACCCATCTTCTCCGGTAAACTACAATCCGGCCACGTCCGATGCGAAGAACTCCTTGTTTGGCGATGAAGATGAGTGTAGAATCTTCTATTTGAAGCGCTTGGATGATGTGAGGTGTCCTCGGGCAAAAGGGGGAGGAAGAGTTGAAGAAAACAGAGAAGTCGCTCCATCTGGTGAAAGAAATTGCAGAACTGTTCGGGGCCCTGAAAACATAAAAATCGCAGCTTAAATAGAAAAGTTGCAGAATTTTGTTCATGCACGACCGTGCATTTTAGAAACGCACGACAGTGCGTGAACAAAATAAAACATAATATTTTTTAGACAAAAGAGGGGCTCTTGCATTTTACTCACGCACGATCAAAACCGACCGTGCGTAGAAATGCACGACCAAATCCAGAATGCCATTTTTGGGCCATAAATGAACGTGCACGGTCGGCGCAATCATGTGTCAAGGAAACGCACGGCCGTGCGATTCATGCAGATATGAAATCTGGGCATAATGGATGATTTGCCCACCTGCAAAGCACCAAACAACAATCACACAACTGGGAATACCCTTCCAGCTCAATCCAAATACAGAAAAAGGGTTGGGGAGCACCATGTGCTTACCCCCAACAAACAAAGCGCGTAATTGCACACCAAAATGGGCATAAATGTGCACTTCATGAAGAAATGTGATTTAGAAAAATATGAGTGAATGCATGATGAAAGTGAAGTGTTTATCAATGAAAACATACCTAGATGAGTCTATAAAATGCTATATAAATGAGACTCATCACACACTCAAAAAAAATGTTCATACAGAGTTTAATGAGATTATGTTTCTACAATCAAAAGATAAAATATATAGACCTCCAGCTTTGGGTCTTTTGATGTTGTATCACAGTAGATGCTGTCTTTGAGAAGAGATAGCTAAAGTTATTATACTGCTCCACTTGATCTTCCTGTTCAGCTGAAGGAAAAGATCTACTTGTTCTTCTAAGCTATAACTAGCAAGAACAACAGGTTAAGCATACTCTTTGTCGTCGTCAATGTTTTTCTTTTTCAGTTATCCAAGCTTACTATTTCATTGACCTACCATATGCTTTTATACCTTCTGCAATCTACAACAGCCCTTAGCAATGCCTAGTCATAGTATGGACATGAATATAAAAGATAATCTTGCTTTATTTCCACTTGCGCCAAAATGGATCCCGCCTTCCAACATTCATATTTGAATCTGTCTCAGCGGAAGGGCTGAGATAGGTTTTACTCTCAGCGGCAGAACTAGTCTGCGTCTCAACGGATCTGCTGAGACAGTTATTCTTCTCAGCGGTTTCCTCTATATGCAGCTCAGCTGAGACAGACTTTTTCTCAATGGCTATACAGCTGCGTCTCAGTGGTTCATCTGAGACCAGATTGTTATCTCAGCGGTTTTGACAGTGAAAATCAAGGACTCGTTCCAATATCTAGAATGACTTAAGCCTGTATAAACATGATAGAGAAAGGGCTTATAAATTACAATATGTACTTTGCATTGAGTGATGCATCTTTAAATCTAGGGAACACTAAAGGGCAATATTCCCAACAATTAGACCTAATGAAAATCAATCTAATAATAACTTAGAGCATTGTGTAGAATTGAATAACCACCATAATAAGATCACAGTATTCAATAGGGTAAACATTGCTGAAAAAAAGATTTTTTGGTTAGCACCCCTTAGAAAATTAAATCCATAATTATCAAATTATTAATAAAAGGAATTATTTGTCGAATAAAACTCGACGCAATTTTAAAGATGCGTCAAATGCAACTCAACGCAGTTCAGCATATGCTTTGACATTAACTCGAAGCAGGTATGAAGGTGCGTCGAATTACACTCGACGTAACCACTATTCTGCATCGACTTATTATCGATGCAACTATGTGGACATGTCGAATTACACTCAACGCAACTCTAGATAAGCATCGAATTCTTCTCGACGCATCTTTCCAGCAAGTAATTTTAAAATATCTAGACTTCTCTCTCCTATTTCTCATTACAATTCTGGATGACTGTACTGTTCTAAGGTTAGGCAAAAGGCCAAACATTGCTGGCATAATAAACCATCACTTCTTCAACATAAGGGTTATCCTAAAAGACCAACTTATTATTTCATAACTGTTGGGAAAATGATTTCTCTTAACCCCTGAAAATGAGTCAAATATGAATTCCAAGAATGAAAAACAAGGCTAAGTAAATATGCGTCGAATAGTGTTCGACGCAACGTCAAAATGTAGTCGACGTCTCTTTCAGATTAAGTCGAAGTAACTCTAGGAAGATTTTGACGTATGTGTTATCGACGTTACTCTGTTTTCTAGTCGACGCAACTAGTGAAGTCGATGCACCTTAGTCGACGCACCTTCCTTATTCACCTCTCGACGTCCAGACAGGATGTACTCGACGCTTGCATCGAATGGCAATCGACGCACGTCGATTTATTTGACAGACTTAAATATGCGCCAGATTTCTTTCCTTCTTTCAGTAAATCTGATTTGTATGGAATAATGTTAATATTTTATAGCCGTTCTGAATCATTCTTTCCTTCTATTTGATTCTTGGCTAATCTGATTAACTCTATTTTGGATATTATTTGAAATCAGAATTCATTCTTTCCTTCTAAGAAATAAACATTATGGAAACATTTTTTCTTTCTATTCTCTCTAACTGCTAATTGATTATCCTCCTATAGTATTATGTTGAATTAACAGAGCTATAAATAAAGAGGAGGTTGGCAAAAAATAGATGAGAGTGATCTACCACACACATTTGAAATAGAGGAAAAGCTCCCAAGAGAAAAGAGAGAAATTGAGAAAAAGCTCTGCAGCAACATTCAAGCACTTCTTCTTCTTCTGCTTCTAAAGTCATACTGCTGCAAAATCTGATAGCTCTCACAAAGAGAGAAAGGCTGCAAATCTTCTTCTCTCTATAGAAGAAAGATTCAATTCACTTCTTGTGCTTCCAATCTTCTTGCTAGGAAGAAGATTCTTTCTTGTTTTTATTTATTCTCCTTTCTTTCTTTCTCATTTAAACATTGTAAAAGAGTTTTTAGAATCTCTCTCAAAAAAATTCAGTGTACTGGTTCTAAGAGTCTCCTTGTCAAAAGACTCAGTTGGTTCTAAGAGTCTCCTTGTCAAAAGACTCAGGGTGGTTCTAAGAGTCTCCTTGTCAAAAGACTCAGGGTGGTTCTAAGAGTCTCCTTATCAAAAGACTCAGTGCAAGATAGTGAATTCCTACCAAGGGGGTAGAAGAGTGGACTACCCAAAGTTTGGGGAACCACTATATTTTCTTGTGTTGTGCTGTGATTTATTTTCTTGCATTTACTTTATTTTCTTGCTTAATTCTTGTTGGTGTGTGAGAAGCTCTAATCTGTGATCATACACATATACATATTAACTTTGCACAAAATAATTTTTAAATCTCTATTCACCCCCCCCCCCCCCCCCCCCCCCCTCTAGAGAATTCTAGTGAGGTTAATTGTGCACTTTCAATTGGTATCAGAGGGAGGTTGATCTAAAAAGGATAACTCCTTGATCAAAAAGATCCTACCTCTCATATATATATATATTTCTCAAAACTATTTTATCATATGGCACAAATCAAAGATTATGCTTCCACCAGACCACCAATTTGCAACCTGGAAAAGTTTGCACTTTGGAAAACAAGAATTAGAATTTATTTAAACTCTATTGATGATGAATTGTTTAATGTGATCTTGACAGGTCCCCCCAAGCCATTCAGGAAGGATTCAAGTGGAAAAGTGACTGAAACACTTGTTCCAAGAGCTGAATGGATAGAAGATGAGAAGAAAGCCCAAGGACATGATGCCAAGGCTATGAATATCCTAGTCTCAACCCTCTCAGATGAAATTTTCCAAAAGATTGCTGATTGTGAGTCAGCTAAGGAAGTATGGGAAGCTCTCACCAAAATGGTAGAGGGAAGTGCTGATGAGAAAAAGGATAGAAAGGCACTACTGATCTCCTAATATGAAAACTTCCAAAAGAAAGAAAGTGAAAGAGTTGCTGACATGTATTCAAGATTCAGCCTCATAGTCAATGAATTGAGAACACTTGAGAAGGACATATCTCTCACTGAGATAAATGATAAATTGCTGACTTGCTTTCCTAGCTCTTGGGACTCAAGAATCTGGCCAATCAAAGACTACAGAAGTCAAAAAGAAATATCAACAGATGTTCTGTTGGGTAAATTAAAATCCTATGAACAACTGTTGAAAACCAGAGCTGAGAAAGAAAAGGCCTCTCCACTCTCAAAAGAAAAGAGTATTGCATTGAAAGCTATTGAAGGTGAACCATCTACTAGTGATGAGGAACTAATCAGCTTCCTGGCTAGGAAGTTCAAGAGGTGGATCAAAACAGAAGGATCCAGAGGAAGAGATTCAAAAACCAGGTATAATAAAACACCTACTAAAGAGATTATCTGTTACTCTTGCAGGAAACCTGGACATATTGCACCTGAATGTCCTAAGGAGAACAGCACTAAGAAAGATCTGAAAAGAACAGATCTAAAGAAGAAAAAGAAAGAAAGAGGCTTCATTGCAGAAGTCTGGAGTGAAACAAACTCTGAGGATAATTCATCCTCTAAGAGTGACAATGAAGAGTCTAGGCAAGAAGACCTATGCTTGATGGCCTTTGAAGACTCAAAGAATGATGATAAATCATGGAGTGAAACAGGATCAGAAGAAAGCATATCTTCTGATGATGAAAAAGAAAAGAACCTCATTCTCATAGAGGAATCTGAGGATGAGGATGAGGTAAGCATGTTTGATGAAATAGATTTTCAAAGTGATAACTTTAGAAATGATTTTATGAGAATGTATCTAGATCAACTAAAAGCAACAAAAGAAATTAAAGATCTAAAAGAACAAATCAATGTAGCTAAAAACTAGAGAAACACATAAATTAAATCCTTTAAAGATTATGAATCAATAGCTAGCAGAATAGAAAAGGAAATTGAAAGGGCTAGAATAGAAAATCAGTTCCTTAAGGATAAAGTAACCCAGGCAAAAGCCTTTGAAGAATCAATAAAAATGAGAAGCCAAACTCTTGAAGAGATCACTGAAAAACAAACAATAAGACACAAGAATCTTGGGCTAGGGGCTGATCCCTCAATCAGCCTAATTGCATCCAACAAACCTGCTTGGATGAGCCCTGTAAAATTCACTAAACCTGTCAAATTAGACAACCAAGAAAAAGAATCACAACATAAGAAAGAACACCTCTCCAAGGAAATTGATGATACATCATATTATTCAGCTGATGACTCACAAACTTCATCTGAAGAGATAACTAAACCAAGAGAAACAACTCATAAAGAAGTAAAAACAGAAAAAGGAATAGTAAAAATCTATGAAGATCCAGTTGCGTCGACATCTACTCAACGCAACCTCTCAGATGCATCGATCTCTTCTCGACGCTTAAACAAAAGTACGTTGACTTCCAATCGACGCAACTCTTTTTACGCGTCGAAATCAGATCGACGCCACCTGGAGAAAGCGCCGAATAGAAATCGACGCGACTATCAACATGCGTCGAATCGATATCGACGCACACATATTCAGAGCAACGTAAATGTCTTCCCTTCAAAAATATCTCATCTAAACCCCTATTCAGGACCCATTCATCCTGATCAAAATTTCTACTCTAAACAATATTCCTATCCCAATCAACACTTCTATCCTTCTCTAAAATCAAATCCTTACAACTCTAAGACAATCAAATGCTATATATGGAACAAACCCGGCCACCTTGCCAAACAATGTTGGCATAATCAATCAAATTATATGTAAAAGAAAATCAGTCCAAAATTGACTTAGAAACCTTTAGGAATAGGAAGAGACAAAAAGAAATAAGCACATAGAGCTGTTCTGAAAAATTAAAAGTCACGTCGACTTATAATCGACGCACCGTCGACGACTCAGATCAATAGGCATAATCGACGCATACGTCGACTATTATTGACGCGTACGTCGACTAGAAATCTCTTCATCCCAAAGCAGACTATATCGACGCTCACGACGAATCCCACTCATCGTAACGTCGACTTCATAAAAACGAGCGGCAAGGCTGAATCATTTTCGGTCACATCCACTGAAGTACCTAATAAGCCTCGAATTGAGTCCTGTTTCGACGCTTCACCTGACTTAAATAGACTCTTCAGTTAGAAACCTTCACGACCTCTGCATCTTTCATTCTCCTTGCTCCTCCGTCCAGCCGTCTCTTTCTCTCTCTTTCCCACTGATCTACAATGGCTCCAAAGATAAATTCTGGGTTCGACATTGACCTTGAGTCCTTCCAGGCTACCGCAGAAAACTACAAGAGCATCATTGCTCTCTTCACAGAAGCTGGATTAGACAAACTCATCTCCACAAGGTGCAAGCTACTGGAAATAGAGCTCACAGAGCTGCTGACTCTTGTTCAGATATCTGAACAAGGAGAAATCCAGGGAACACTATATGAGACACCTGTCTCAATCTCAGCAGAACATGTTAGGGCCACCTTTGATCTTCCATCAGGTATATCCTAATATCATCCTTATTTAAATGAAAAAGGGGAAGAAAATAAGTTTGAGAAGAATGACTAAATAAGTCTTAATTATCCCCCTATTAGGTGATGAATCCATTGACCTCACACCTGATGAAATCAAGCATGTGCTCTCCACCATGAAATTCTCAAAAGACAGACCAATCCATCTGAAAAAGATAGACTTTTCAGATGAGTACAGATTGCTGGCAGATATAGTAGGGAAGATACTGCTATGCAAGATTTCAGCCCATGATGCAGTGCCCAAACAGCAGCTGAACATCATGGGGGCCCTTGTTCTGAAGAAGAAGGTGGATTGGGCCAGCTGTCTTCTCAAAATGATAGCCTCCAAATATTCCCACAAGGAAAATGCTTATATGAGAATCATGAGTCAGGTTCTCTTCTATTCCTTCCCTGATCTCTGCAGGTCAAAAGGAATTCCTATCCCTCCTGGAAAAAGGATGTCCATTGCCCTCTTCTCCAAATGGACCAGGCAAATTCCCAAGCCTGGTTCCATCCCTAAAAATACTCCCTCTCCTCCTCCTCCACCGTCACCTCATCATCTCTCACACCATGAACCATCTGAATCCACTGAGTCTCTCATCACCCAGTGCATACAATCTACAGCTCAAAGATTCCAAGCAATGCTAGATGAGCATTGCTCCCAGATTCATTCCTCCATCCTTCACATGCACACCCAAATAGATGGGGTTAGTGCCTCTGTGCAAGATCTGAAGTCATCTCTCTCTTCCTCTAGAGTGACTAAGTCTTTCTTAACCTCCTTGGCCAAGAAGGTCAAGAAGGGGGAGAATCTAGATGAAAATCAGCCCTCCAATCCTAAATCTCCTTCTCAAAAATCCCCTTCTTCTTCAAAATCTGACAGTCTTGCACTGATCAAGACAATTGGGAATGAGTTAGTACCTGAGCTCCATATTGATGAACAAACAATTGAGGTACTCATCATAGCAAGAGAGGCTGCAGACCAAGTGGTACTACTGCAAGGGGAGGGAAGCAGAGCAGAAAATGAGGCTGAAAAGGAAGAAGGTGAGAAAGAATTGAATACTGTTATAAATCAAGAAGAAAATGAACCAGCTGCTGAAACTGAAAAAGGAAATGAAGCTGATGCTGTGATTACTGAAGAAGGGACTCAGGAGTCAGGGGCAGGGGGAGCTGAGACCCAGGGGGAGCTGAGGGAATCACCTGCTACTAGGAAAGAGCAATCCACAATAGTATTCAAGAGAAAAAGAAAAACTCCTCCTACTCCTCCTGATAATACTTGAAAACAATGTTTCACATACTTTACTTTGTGATTGGTCTGAACATGAAGTTTGTTTATATATTCTCTTCTGATTGTGTGAAATCTTCATTATCTTTACAAATGCTTTGCTATGTTAATTATATGCTAATTTCTCTCTAAGAAGGGTTAAGACAAATAGGGGGAGATTGTTGGGAAAATGATTTCTCTTAACCCCTGAAAATGAGTCAAATATGAATTCCAAGAATGAAAAACAAGGCTAAGTAAATATGCGTCGAATAGTGTTCGACGCAACATCGAAATGTAGTCGACGTCTCTTTCAGATTAAGTCAAAGTAACTCTAGGAAGATTTCGACGTATGTGTTGTCGACGTTACTCTGTTTTCTAGTCGACGCAACTAGTGAAGTCGACGCACCTTCTTTATTCACCTCTCGACGTCCAAACAGGATGTACTCGACGCTTGCGTCGAATGGCAATCGATGCACGTCGATTTATTTGACAGACTTAAATATGCGCCAGATTTCTTTCCTTCTTTCAGTAAATCTGATTTGTATGGAATAATGTTAATATTTTATAGCCGTTCTGAATCATTCTTTCCTTCTATTTGATTCTTGGCTAATCTGATTAACTCTATTTTGGATATTATTTGAAATCAGAATTCATTCTTTCCTTCTACAGAAATAAACATTATGGAAACATTTTTTTCTTTCAATTCTCTCTAACTGCTAATTGATTATCCTCCTATAGTATTATGTTGAATTAATAGAGCTATAAATAAAGAGGAGGTCGGCAGAAAATAGATGAGAGTGATCTACCACACACATTTGAAATAGAGGAAAAGCTCCCAAGAGAAAAGAGAGAAATTGAGAAAAAGCTCTGCAGCAACATTCAAGCACTTCTTCTTCTTCTGCTTCTAAAGTCATACTGCTGCAAAATCTGATAGCTCTCACAAAGAGAGAAAGGCTGCAAATCTTCTTCTCTCTATAGAAGAAAGATTCAATTCACTTCTTGTGCTTCCAATCTTCTTGCTAGGAAGAAGATTCTTTCTTGTTTTTATTTCTTCTCCTTTCTTTCTTTCTCACTTAAACATTGTAAAAGAGTTTTTAGAATCTCTCTCAAAAAAATTCAGTGTACTGGTTCTAAGAGTCTCCTTGTCAAAAGACTCAGTTGGTTCTAAGAGTCTCCTTGTCAAAAGACTCAGGGTGGTTCTAAGAGTCTCCTTGTTAAAAGACTCAGGGTGGTTCTAAGAGTCTCCTTATCAAAAGACTCAGTGCAAGATAGTGAATTCCTACCAAAGGGGTAGAAGAGTGGACTACCCAAAGTTTGGGGAACCACTATATTTTCTTGTGTTGTGCTGTGATTTATTTTCTTGCATTTACTTTATTTTCTTGCTTAATTCTTGTTGGTGTGTGAGAAGCTCTAATCTGTGATCATACACATATACATATTAACTTTGCACAAAATAATGTTTAAATCTCTATTCACCCCCCTCTAGAGAATTCTAGTGAGGTTAATTGTGCACTTTCAATAACTCCTTATGATGATAGAAGAAAGGGGCCCCAACAAGTGAGGGTCTATACTAATGTTTAAATTCATGTGCATAAAAGAGATCATTCTACCACAAACCAGCACTGATACCTGGACAATGGATGCTCCATACATATGACTGGAGTAAAAGAGGTGCTAGAAAACTACAAGGTCAAGGAAGGCCCCTAAGGTAATCTTTGGTAACTCCCACTCTGGTCAGACCATAGGATATGGTGTGCTCAGAGTTGAAGAAATCTCCTTCTCCAAGGTAGCTTATGTTGAGGGTCTTCAACATAATCTAATCAGTATTAGCCAATTATGTGATGGTGAATACAAAGTTGAATTCACTATTTCTTTATGTCATATAGTTAGTTCTGTAACTAATCAAATAGTATTGACTGGACTTAGAAAGGGTAAGGTATATGTAGTAGATTTTGATTATGTTAAGTTTGAAGTTTGTTTGTGTAACTCTGATGAGTCCTGATCATATACACATTTATGGACTCATCCGGGCCGTTATTTAGTCATTTCTCCGCACTTTAGCCTTGTTTTAGTTTATATTTGATAATCCATGCTAGGTGCACATCTTGGCCCACTTTGGTGTGATTTTCGTGCTTTTTGTCTTTAGTAGTATTCTTGTGCTGTTAGGTGCCACTTTTAGTGGCTAGATCTGTGGTTATGCTGGAATAGGAGTCGTGCAAGTGTTCCCGGTGCAATTCTGCACAGGAACACTGCGCACGATCACCGGTTCTATTGCGCACGACCACTGGTCGTGCGCCACTGATCGTGTGCACTTAACCCTTTTCACGAGTTCTGCTTGGTGCAGTGCGCACGACCACCAACACCAGTGCGCACGACCACCGGTCGTGCGCCACTGCTCGTGCGCACTTACCATTTAATTTCCGAGTTCTGTTTGCTCCAGTGCGCACGACCATCAACTCCAGTGCGCACGACCACCGGTCGTGCGCCACTGGTCGTGCGAACATTCTATTTTATAATTTCGTATCTTGCAGGTTCCACCCAGGCAGTGCGCACGATCGCAGAATTCCAGTGCGCACGACCACTGGTCGTGCGCCAATGATCGTGCGCAGTATTTAATCCAGCGCCTATTTAAACGCCTGTTGCGATTTTAGGGCGGATCGTTCATGCCGGGAGCGGGATTCCTGTTCCGTACGCCGCCGATTTCCACCTTGGGACGCCTCCACTTCATCTCCTACGCAAAGGGAAGCCTCCTCCATCCATTCTAAGACCTCCTCCATTGTCCGTGAGTGTTCTCCATCGTCCGCAAGCCTCCAAGCAAGCATTCTTTCATTCCGCTCGGTGAGAAGAAGAAGAAACCTAAAGTCGAAGACGACGGAGCACGTAGGGAGATCGTGACAGCTCTCTACGCCGGAAGCATTGTCCGTCCGAGTCCGGAGGTAGCCCGACAACCTACCATTCCGGCCGTGAACGGCCGCTAGTCTTCAACATCGGTTATTTCTTTCCTCTTTCCTCGTTGTACTCTTTGAACCTTGTAAAACTCGAATATTGAGATGTTATTTGTTTAAATGAATGTGTCTTTGTTATTCTTCATGGTTTGGTTGTGATTCACTCCGTTCTCATTCACTCACTCGCGCCCGCACGCAAGGTGTTTGACCCGCGTTAGCAAGAGCTAACGGCGGTTGTGAAGAGGTGTTTGCGACCCTCACCCTCTCGCACTTGAGTTCACTTCATCCGCCTCACGAAGCACGGCATCGCGGCCGTTGCATCCACTTCACTTTGCGAAGCGGTGTTTTTCGACCCGCATTTCTTTTGTTATTGCTAAGATTAGGAAAACCAACCAAAAACCCCTCTTTGTGTTTGTTGAACGCTTGTGTAACAATCATCACTGCGCGATTCGTTTACCCATCCTGCATTCCTCAAGAGACCGACATCCGGGGAATTTATTCTCCACAATTATTACTTGACAGCGACCGGTGCACTTGCCGACACGCATCAAACTCCAATCTAGAAAATAATGAATTATGACATAAGAGACTTAGTCACTTAAATTTTTGAACAATAGCTAAGTTATCCAAGCATAACCTAGTAAGAGGCTTACCAATTGGTAATTATAAGAAAGGTCATTCTTGTAGAGCATGCCAACTAGGAAAACAAACCAAATCAACATTCAAGCTAATTAGAAAGAATGATTCTCCTAGAACCCCCTATCTATTACACATGAATCTATTTGTTCATATCTCCACTCAAAGCTTAGCAGGCAAGTTGTATACATTAGTCATTATAGATGACTTTTCTAGATTCTGTTGGGTGTTCTTTCTAAAAGCTAAGTAAGAAACCTTCAAGATCCTTGATGAGTCCCGATTATATACACATATATGGACTCATCTGGGCCGTTTATCTAGTCATTCCACTGCACTTTAGCCTTGTTTTAGCTTATATTTGTTATCACTTGCTATGTGCACTTCTAGGCCCATTTTGGTGTTATTTCGTATCTTTCTTTGTTATTAGTTTTCTTGCGATGTTAAGTCCCACTTTCAGTGGCTAGACTGGTGTCGTACGCTGGAACAGGTGTCATGCAGGTGTTTCCGGTGCAATTCTGCACAGGAACACTGCGCACGATCACCGGTTCTATTGCGCACGACCACTGGTCGTGCGCCACTGATTGTGTGCACTTAACCCTTTTTTATGAGTTCTGTTTGGTGCAGTGCGCACGACCATCTACGCTAGTGCGCACGACCACCGGTCGTGCGCCACTGTTCGTGCGCGCTTATCATCAATTTCATGAGTTCTGTTTCAACCAGTGCGCACGACCACCTACGATAGTGCGCACGACCACTGGTCGTGCGAACATGTTATTTCATAATTTCTGTCTTTGCAGGTTCCGTCCAGGCAGAGCGCACGATCACCGAATTCTAGTGCGCACGACCACTGGTCGTGCGCCACTGACCATGCGCACTGTTTATTCCAGCGCCTATAAATCGACCTGCTCGCGATTTAGGTCGGATCCTCCGCATTTTTCCGCCGTTCTTCTGCCGTTCCACGCCAGTTTCGCCCCTCCACCGCCGCCCACCATCTGGAGGTGCTCCGGGCTTGTTATTCACGCCAATCTTGAGCCGGAGTTTCCTCTCGGCCTCCTCCTTCATCCAAGAGCTCCAAAGGAAGACCTAGCCGCCATTGCCATAAGCAAGAGGAAGTTTGCAACCTCTACCGGATCGTGACACGAAGAAGACGGGTCCATTGGAGAGTCGTGACAGCTCTCTCTACCCCGGACATAGTTGCGGACCGAGCTTGGACGCGGATTGACAACCCGGCGATTCCAACCGTGAATCTACAACGAGACTTCGGATTCGGTCGATTTCTTGTCTTGTTCTCCTCTTATTGATTGTTGTAATAGTTAGATCTTTTGTATTTTGATGAAGAACACTATAGACCTTGCTATTTAAAGTTATTTCATGTCTATGTGAAGTACTCTTTTGTTTATTTGTGTGCTTGAGGTGCGCCACCATCCATCCTCCATCCCGCCGTCACGTTCGTGTGCCGCACTAGCAATTGCGAGTGGCGTGCTTGTCGAAGAGGTGCTTGCGACCCTCATCCGTATGCCTACTCTTCCATCCGCCTAGCGAAGCGTGGCATAGCGGCCCGTGTAACCCATCCCGCCTAACGAAGCAGTGCGCTCAAGGCCTGCACAGTTCGATTCCGCTTGCCTACTCGTCCATCCGCCCTTGCGACGCAGCGCGCTCAAGGCCTGCCTAGTCTCCATCCCGCCAAGCGAAGCATTGCATAGCGGCATTGCATAGGAGTAGTTGATAGCTTTTATTTTATTTTCCAAAAGCCAACCCAACTCCCCCGCATTCCATCCGACGTTAAGGACTTCAATCTCAAGTCCTACCTCGAACGTTAACTCCACCTTACTGTGTTCCTTGAGAGATCGATACTTGGGGATTCATTCCCATTTTATATTACTTGAACGATCGGTACACTGCCGTTTCGTGCCGCAGTCGAGCTACCGCCTATAGCGGTGTGTGAGATTTGCGCCATCAAGTTTTTGGCGCCGTTTCCGGGGAACACAGTCGTGTGAGTTTTCTGGAGAGGGAGAATCTGAGAGAGAAGCCCTTCCATTTGTTTATCGCATCTTTTATTTTATTTCTGTTCTCTTTATTCCATTTTCTTGTTTTATAGTAGGTTGCTTTAGTAAATTTTTGTTAGGTGTAGTATTTCGCACAATAGTGTTCTTCTTTTTGAATCATTTTATATTCGCACTATGTGGGCACATCTTAATTTCCGTTGCCGTTGGTGTGGAGCTACTTCCCACTCTAGTGATGAATGCCCTACGGAGAATAGTAGGCATAATTCTTATAGCCCAGCATATGGAGCACCGACTTCGTCTGGTACTCCATATGGTGCGCGTAAGTCTTGAGGCTACTCTGCTGAGCCTTTACCGTCATACTTCTTTTCGGCTTCAGCACCCGCTGTGCCAAAGAAGCCTGCTAGGCAGTGCCAGTTTTGTCGGAGCACAGATCATGCCCTGAAGGATTGTGTTGCTTATCTTCGCCAATTGGATGAGGATGACGAGCCGAATATCCGGATCGAACCGAATCCTAACTCTGGCGGCACACCTTCAACATCCGGTTATGTGTCTTTGTCACCTTCACATCTTGAAGGGTATGGCATGGACACGGTCACTGGATGTGTGGCTGATCTGGGCACCGACATTGCTGAGCCTATTCTCCCGGTGCATCCACCACCTCTAGTGGATTCGATTCTTTGTGAGGAATCGGTGCTCGACTTTTATCCGAGCACTACTCCTTTCCCTGTTGTGCATACTACACTCGTCTCTGACGACATTGTTGATGATGTGTCGCAGGAGGAGGCGGTTGATCTGAGTGTTGTGCCTATTCCTATGGAGGAGGACAACCTTCTAGGTGAAGAGGAATTTTCCTCAGCACCGGTGGAGGAAGTCCAAATCCTAAGCCTGGCCACCGTTGATCCCGCCGAATCTTGTAGCATTGATGACAATGCAAACATTATTTTACTTCCCCAACCTAATGGGAGTGAGACCGGGACCACTCCCCCGATTTTTGATTATTTATGTTCTTCATCTTGTTTATTTCTCGATCCCCCCTCTTCACCCGAGCCTGTGCAGGTTGAATCTTCACAGGTACTTCAGGAGGACTTGGAGCTTTGTGCTCAAGTCAATGATGAGTGTGTCCTTTTATGCGAGGAGGTTGATCCCTCCTCCATTAAGGAAGCCTCATTCATTGCCTTCTCCTCCTGCGGACCTGCTATGGACGATACCTTGCTGGGCAAGGATAGTTTTGGTGAGATGAGTGAGGACCAGGCCTCCTCCTCTTCTTACTTTCTTTTCCCTCTACCTGTGAGGAGCAGGTATTTATATTCGGGTAGAGGCATGACTGTTCTTTCTCCGTATAGGTACCCGCTACCGACACGGATATTAGGCCAGTTACCTGTCCACTTCTCCTTCCATAGGTCCATTAGCTAGAACTCTTAAAGTTTGAATAAGTCGTGCTGGGAGGACAATAACCCCAGTAGTTATCTTTCTTTTCCTGCATTCTTATTTCTTCTAATCATGTTTAGTTAGTAGTACTTTCTTTTCAGTTTTCTTTTGTCTTTTGTTTTTGCGGAGCTGACCCCTGCAGGTATCTTTTTCTGGATGGCGGATGCTGCAGTTTTGTCTTAGCTTACACGCCAATCTTCTGGTGTGCTCATTTCTGAGCACTGGGTACTCTCTTTCCCTAGCCTTTTCTGATTTTCATGTCATATATTTTGTGGATTGTTTAGTTTAAGTCTGGGGGAGAGTAGTTTTGTTTACCCGCTCACGTGCACTATTGCACTGCATGCTAGAAGATTTCATTTAACATGTTTTGTTTATTTTCATTGCACACCACAGCACCCACTTGAGCGCGTACTCATCTGTATGCAAGCTCTGTAGTGAATTTAATTCTTCTGCTTATGTGGGAAAATCTAGGTGATGGCTTAGGACTATGTAGCAGAGTAAAATGTTGACTCCCGTAGTGCTCCTAGTCGAGTGCTCGGTTGCATAGAAATTTGTGTAGATTAGACTTCTTTTTATATTTATGGTTTTATCTTTTTCTATTAGTGTAAATGTTGTTTACTCTACTCAAATGGTGAATCTGGTGGAATCAAATGGTAGCGTAGGGATGTGTGTAAACGATCGCTAGACTCGTATTGCTTGAGTCGGGAGAAAGGAGAATCTTTCTCGGTGGCTAGAACTTGCCCCAAGCGATTCTTCAAGCATTGGCATAGGATTGTTCTAGTGCGTGAGAATGACGTAGGCCATTATTTTGGCCCGGTTGAACTTTTTATTTCATGCCTATCGTCTACCCTTGCTAGCCCTTTTGTGCCTACCCTTTTCTTGATTCAGCTCCACATTTATCTCACCAAAGCCTAAAAGCCTAGCCTAGTCGCACACCCAAATCTGAGCTTTAGTTGTAGTCTCATTTACATTTAGGGGGGGGGGTGTTGATTATGGTGTCTATTTTGTGAATCTGTGGATGTGCTCATTTGAAAATTTTGCTGAAAGAAAAAAAAAGGACAAGAAAAAGAAAGATAGAAAGAAAAATGAAAAAAAAAGAGAAGAAAGAAAAATGAGTTTTATTGAAAAATCATGTAGAAATATTATGTATTGGGAGTAGGCGGTGCACACACCTATGATGCAAAAGTCCAAGTCTGGGGGTGTGGTGCACTTGCATTCGATTTTGGTGCGCGGGTAGTTATTTTTAAAGCTCATTTGGGTTATGTGTTTATGCCATTTTGTTTATCATTGTTTACCTCACCGTAACCCAAGCCCCATCTCTAACCTAAAGTCCTACCGACTCGCGCTATGAACCAATCTAGTGTCGTGGAGAGAATGTGTCCGGGCAAGCCTATGGTCACCGACACCGATGGATTTCGGTGGAGTTTATCCGGCACCCCAATCTTGAGCAATGCTCATCTCAGCGTTTAGTTTACTTTCTCCATATGCATGACCGAACGATTCACCGTAGTTCACCATTTTGAGTAGTTGTAATATGCTTTTACTCTTTTAGAAATATATAAACTTTTTATATAATCAGAAATCTTCTCTACTATTCTTCTTATGCACGCGAGCATGCGACTTCGCATGGTACTCTGTATTGTAGTTTTAAGCCATCTACTTTTCTTTCCCCGTTCGCATGGAATTTGTTTGCTCGGGACGCGCAAACAGGTAAGTCTGGGGGTGTGATGAGTCCCGATTATATACACATATATGGACTCATCTGGGCCGTTTATCTAGTCATTCCACTGCACTTTAGCCTTGTTTTAGCTTATATTTGTTATCACTTGCTATGTGCACTTCTAGGCCCATTTTGGTGTTATTTCGTATCTTTCTTTGTTATTAGTTTTCTTGCGATGTTAAGTCCCACTTTCAGTGGCTAGACTGGTGTCGTACGCTGGAACAGGTGTCGTGCAGGTGTTTCCGGTGCAATTCTGCACAGGAACACTGCGCACGATCACCGGTTCTATTGCGCACGACCACTGGTCGTGCGCCACTGATCGTGTGCACTTAACCCTTTTTTATGAGTTCTATTTGGTGCAGTGCGCACGACCATCTACGCTAGTGCGCACGACCACCGGTCGTGCGCCACTGTTCGTGCGCGCTTATCATCAATTTCATGAGTTCTGTTTCAACCAGTGCGCACGACCACCTACGATAGTGCGCACGACCACCGGTCGTGCGCCACTGGTCGTGCGAACATGTTATTTCATAATTTCTATCTTTGCAGGTTCCGTCCAGGCAGAGCGCACGATCACCGAATTCTAGTGCGCACGACCACTGGTCGTGCGCCACTGACCGTGCGCACTGTTTATTCCAGCGCCTATAAATCGACCTGCTCGCGATTTAGGTCGGATCCTCCGCATTTTTCCTCCGTTCTTCCGCCGTTCCGCGCCAGTTTCGCCCCTCCACCGCCGCCCACCATCTGGAGGTGCTCCGGGCTTGTTCTTCACGCCAATCTTGAGCCGGAGTTTCCTCTCGGCCTCCTCCTTCATCCAAGAGCTCCAAAGGAAGACCTAGCCGCCATTGCCATCAAGCAAGAGGGAGTTTGCAACCTCTACTGGATCATGACACGAAGAAGACGGGTCCATTGGAGAGTCGTGACAGCTCTCTCTACCCCGGACGTAGTTGCGGACCGAGCTTGGACGCGGATTGACAACCCGGCGATTCCAACCGTGAATCTACAACGAGACTTCGGATTCGGTGGATCTCTTGCCTTGTTCTCCTCTTATTGATTGTTGTAATAGTTAGATCTTTTGTATTTTGATGAAGAACACTATAGACCTTGCTATTTAAAGTTATTTCATGTCTATGTGAAGTACTCTTTTGTTTATTTGTGTGCTTGAGGTGCGCCACCATCCATCCTCCATCCCGCCGTCACGTTCGTGTGCCGCACTAGCAATTGCTAGTGGCGTGCTTGTCGAAGAGGTGCTTGCGACCCTCATCCGTATGCCTACTCTTCCATCCGCCTAGCGAAGCGTGGCATAGCGGCCCGTGTAACCCATCCCGCCTAACGAAGCAGTGCGCTCAAGGCCTGCACAGTTCGATTCTGCTTGCCTACTCGTCCATCCGCCCTTGCGACGCAGCGCGCTCAAGGCCTGCCTAGTCTCCATCCCGCCAAGCGAAGCATTGCATAGCGGCATTGCATAGGAGTAGTTGATAGCTTTTATTTTATTTTCCAAAAGCCAACCCAACTCCCCCGCATTCCATCCGACGTTAAGGACTTCAATCTCAAGTCCTACATCGAACGTTAACTCCACCTTACTGTGTTCCTTGAGAGATCGATACTTGGGGATTCATTCCCATTTTATATTACTTGAACGATCAGTACACTGTCGTTTCGTGCCGCAGTCGAACTACCGCCTATAGCGGTGTGTGAGATTTGCGCCATCAATCCTCTCAAGGTTCATTAGACAAATTCAATCTAAATTCAATACTCAGGAAGCTATGATCAGGAGTGATCATGGTACTGAGTTTGAAAACCAGTTAATCAATAGATTCGGTGAGGATGAAGGGATAAGACAAAGCTTTTTTAGTTACTATAACCCCCCCCCCCAACAAAATGGGGTGGCTGAAAGGAAAAATAGAACCCTAATTGAATCAGGAACGGCATTATTGGCTGAATCCAATTTCCTAAAGTCCTTCTGGGCTGAGGCAGTGAATACATCCAACTAAGTTCTGAATAGATGACTCATCCACAAAACTAAGTTAAAGACTCCTTATGAGTTATTGAAAGGAAAGACACCTATAGTCACATACTTTAGAATTTTTGGGTATACTTATTTCATTCTGAACAATGGAAAGATCCAACTTGCCAACTTTGAGAAGTTGGTTGATGATGGGATATTCTTGGGATACTCCTCATCAAGCAAGGCCTATATGTGTTATAATAAGAGCCCTTTAAAGATTGAGGAGTTAATGCATGTGGTATTTGATGAGACTAAGATGTTTTTCAAGGGCAAGGAGACATCCACCAATGCTATATTGCAGGAAGAAGATCAACTTGCAGATCAAGATGAAAGGCTCAACATTATAAATCACTCATCAACCTGTCAGGACAAAGGAAAATAGCAGATTGACAATGAAACATATGAAGATTTTGAAGCAGATGATGATGTCATTAAAGCACATGTTCTACCAGAAACAGAGATCACTATACAAGAAGAAAATAGTGCTCCCACAGTCAATAAGGAAGAACAAATCTAGGAGGATGTGAATCCACTCAACAGTTTAATAAGAACTAGGATAATACTAAAGGATTACCCTTCATCTCAAGTTATAGAAATATGACAGTGGGAGTGAAGACAAGAACCAAGGTCATAAATGGGATTATGTTGTAGTGCTTCCTCTCACAATATGAGCCAAGGAAGTTTGAAGAAGCAAATAGTGATCTCGACTTGATAGGTTCCATGCAAGAAGAGCTTGCACAGTTTGAAAGAAAGAAGGTCTGGTCTCTAGTTGAAAGACCAAGAAATTACTTAAACATAGGAACAAAATGGGTACATAAAACAAGATGGACTCAAATGGAGTCATAGTCAAGAACAAGGCCAAACTTGTTGCTCAAGGATACAGGAAAGAGGAGGGAATTGACTACAATCATACATTTGCTCCAGTGGCTAGAGTGGAAGAAATCAGAATGTTCCTTGCTTATGCTGCACATATGAAGATAAAGGTATATCAAATGGATGTGAAGAGTACTTTCCTAAATAGTACTCTTCAGGAATAAGTATATGTGGATCAACCCCCAGATTTTATCAACCCATCTCATCCCTCCTTTGATTATAAATTAGATAAAGCACAGTATGGTCTCAAGCAAACTCCAAGAGCTTGGTTTGAGACCTTATCCACCTTTCTTCTAGATTACTCTTTTATAAGAGGTAAGGTGGATAAAACACTTTTCACTAGAGCACATAAAGATCAGCTTCTTCTAGTACAAATATATGTAGATGATATAGTATTTGGCTCAGCAGGCCAAAGACTTTGCAAAAGGTTTTGAAAGTGGATGTTAGATCATAAGTTACTCTAGAGGGGGGTGAATAGAGTATTTATAACTTTTCCTTATTTTTTATAGCAGAATTTAAGTAGTATTATATATATGTGTAAGCAGTGTGAGAAATATATATATGCAGAAAAACTAAATAAGTAAAAGCACACATCACAGCATAGAGAAACAAACAAACACAGAGGACACAAGGAATTTATAGTGGTTCCCCAATAAATCTGGGTAGTCCACTCTTCTACCACCCTTGGTAGGAGTCCACTAGGAGGGTTGATCAGGTGCCCTAACACCAAGGTGATTTTGATCAGGTGTCCACACACAACAGAGCTTTTGTTCAGGTGCTCAAAACCAACTAGATTTTTTGATCAGGTGTCTTGCCACCAGGGAGTTACACTTTTGAATGGAGTATTAACCCTGTACAAGAGAGGTGAGAAAGAGGTTATAGTGTTCTTCTCTGTCAAGATGTTGAGAGAAGACTCTAGTGGACATGTTGTAAAGCTCCCCCTTTCTGATTGAAGTATTTGACAGATGATGGAGAGGCTTTCTCTTGAAGCAAAAATCTTCTGTAGCAGATTGATCTGGAAGAAAAAGTTCTTCAGATTCTTTGTTGCTCTTTTAGAAGACTTGAACTTTGCAGCAGAAATCTGAGAGATTGATCTTTGAAGAAGATGTTCTCAGAGAAATGTTGATTGCTGCTTGAAGAAGAAGAAGACTGGGAATATTTGACTAAGTGTTCATCTTTTTCTTTCTCTATCCTTGTTGATGTTCTCTCTCTGTATCGTGTAAGAATGTATATGAATTCTGTCGAGAGAATGAGACAATAATGTCTGTCTTTGATATATTCTCTTTTTGGAAATAGAATAATCAGACTTTAATTCTTTCTTGGAAAAACAACAAAGACAAAACGACTTTGGCAGGTCCTTTAATTCCTTAGCCGTGAAATACTCCTTTGCATTAAAGGAAAGAAAGGAATATATTCAAAGAATATAATATTCTTACCTAACTGTCTTGAATACGTCCAAATATATTGAATATATCCGTTAGAGTCATCGATCTGTGTTCAGAGTACTGACAAATAACTGATATTTAAGAATTAAATAATCTGGACCTTGTATTTGTCGATCTGAGCTTTAATAAAGAATTTGTCGAGCGCTGGCTAAAAACTGTCGAACGCTGGCTGAGATCTGTCGAGCGCTGGCTGAGATCTGTCGAGCGCTGGCTGAAATTTGTCAAGCGCTGGCAGCCATCTGTCGAACGCCGATAGCCATTTGTCGAACGCTGGGAACTTAAATTTTCCTTAAGTTCTAGCTAATCTAACAGCCTAAAGACTTGACCCTTAAACTATGCAATGGGGTCAACTTGATCCTAGTCAAAACATAGTGATCCTAGCCCAAATCAGTAATAGGGTTGTTCCAACAATCTCCACCTATTTGGGTTAGGATACTATTTTACAATCAATAAAATAAATACAAAAAAAAATAAACAGCAGAGCATAGAAATATATCTGACAGAATGTAAATTCATTTCAGCAGATAGAATAGAATATAGTGCTCTGAGTTTATGAATATTACAACCAAAATGTTAAACAAGAACAGAATGGAGAGTCTGAACCTTTTTCATTTCTTTGTTGATGAAGGCTTGAAGATGATTTCCCTGTTAGGATCTTCAGATTTCTTCTTACTTATATAGAGATCCTGAGCTCCTAGAATAGTTTGAGATTTACCTTGAATAACTACTGCTTGTGGTACTGCATCAAAAATTCTTCAGCATTGAAAAGGTTCTTTGATTTATACTTTTCAAATTCCTTTCTTCTGTACTCTGACATGGTTGAAAACTGAGAGTAATCTTTTCCTTCAGCTTTTGCCTTATTAATTTGAGCTATGGAAATTGTCTCCTTGAATCTAGCCATCTGTGCTATTTCTTCAGCTTCTGTATTAACTGGGGAAAGAGGCCTTTCATCATGATTAATGGCCTGCACTGAAGGTTGTTCAAAAGGGATATTTCTTTTCCTGTGTAAGGATCCATCAGATATTGGATACTTGTACTCTATAGAAAATTTCTTGGAAGAGGTTGAAGAAAATCCTGAAGACCAAGAGCTCTGATAACTACTTGTGTTAGCTGGTGTACTTAATTGTTGAGAAGTGAACTTCTGAGAGGAAGAAGACGGTGCTGCTGAACCTGCTGCTGGAAGAGGAGGAGGAGGATGGTTATATTTGACAGGCTTGTCAGAATAATAACCAGTTTTCCTCATCTTCTTTCTTCTCTTATTTTCATTTCTGGAGAACTTCATCCAATGAGGGGTATCTTTGTCAAGAGGGATATTATGAAGAATGTAATATGGAATATCACTATCTGGGTTAGGAGGCTTGGGGACAGCCATTGACTTTGCTTTTCTTTTCTTTCTTTTCTTTGATGATGAATCATCAGAATCACTGTCATTATCTTCATTAGAATCAGAAGATGGAATTGGTTCATCATATAAGGCATTGACCAATTTAAGAGCTTTAATCTTTTGCTCTTCAGCTTCAAAAGCTTCATCTTCTGCTTTCTAGATTTCATCAAAATCAGGAATTGGGGATTCATCAAAAACAAAAGTTGGAGCATCAAAACTTTTGATAATTTCCTCTAAAAGTACAACTGATTCTTCTGCTTGACTTTGAATTTGAACTGAAATGGAAACTGGATCTGCAATCTGAACTTCAAAACTTCTGATAATCTTTTTCAACAAAACTTTATCTATTGGAGCAGTATATGGAACTATTGCTCTAGAAGATACTTGATATCTTGGCAGATTTGAGAAAATTGAATCAAACTTAGACAGCAAAGAAATAATATCTAGAGAATGATGAATATAGATATTATTTATTTGTTCTATAACTGAATCTTCTGAAACTATAAACAAATCAAACATTTCTGAATCAAAAACTGTAACTTCTGAAACTAGAGCTTCTGAAACTTCTTCAAACACTGGAGCTTCTGGAGCTTCTTCATAAGACATCTCCCCCTTCCTAGCTTTAGGGAAACCTGAATCTAGGCCCCTAGAAGAAGGGACAGAAAGAGAGGAAGGAATTGAAGATATTGTAGAAGATAATTCAGAAATTGCTGTAAGAATTTGAGCAAGTTTTGCATCCAAGGTGGAGTCAAGATTAGAAAGAATATGATGAACTGGAGCAAGTCTTGCATCCAGGATTTGATCTATCTTGGGAAGAATGTGATCAAGAATCTGACCAACAACAAATTGGAAATTTAGAAATAGAAATTCAGGTGGATGAGATGAAGATGATTGAGAAGTGGATGGAATGGAAGTTGGTACAAAAATGTTTGCAATATTGGCATGTTGTTGAGGGATGTCTGAATGGATAGGGCAAGAATGAGGGATGGGTGACTGATGGTCATCATGCATGGGAGATGGAGGTGGAGAAGTATGAGGAGGTAGAAGGGTAAATAAAGGAGGTGGAATGTCATCAATGTGTGTAGGAGAATTTGGTGGAGTTTGTGCAGGGGAAGTATGCTGAGGTGGAGATGGGAGAGGAGGAGAAGAAACAAGAGGAGGAGCTTCTGGAAGGGTTGAGGGAGTGACTGGATCAGTCCTGATGCCTTCAGAAGCTTTCTTTGGTGCAACTGCTCCTGGGTCCTTCTTTGGAATAACCCTGTCCCATTTGGCAAAGAGAGCTGAGGTCAGCTTCTTGCTAGCATTTATTATTACCTTGGGAGAGACTAGAAGGTCTTGGTGCCTTTCCTGCAAAACTATGTCAATAACTCTTCCAAAACTGACATTATCCTTAGAAATTTTCTTCTTAATCAATTCAAAAAGAATTGATCCCCAGTTAACTTTCTTCTTTTCCATTAAGGCCACCATCAAAAGAAATTGGTGCCTTTTAATGTAATCATGACCTGTTGTCTTCCCTAACAACACCTTTCCAACAATATCAGATAAAAACTTGTATTCCAAGGACAAGTTTTTCTTGAGCAAATGGTTAGGGTTTCTAGTAGAATGACCCATTTTAACCAAAGCTTCACCATATTCATCAGAGCGTAACACTAGATCATCATAACCATTCACAAAACCAAAAACTTCAGATAGAATGGTTGGGGTAAGAGAAACCTGATGACCTGAGATGGTTCCAGTTAAACTTTCATCCACTGGCTTAGCCGTGTAACACCATTCTTTTATTTCTGCAGTATGCAACTTTATCCTCGTGCTCGTGAACTTATTCAACAGTTGTTCTTCAAAAAGTTGAAGAATATCTTTGAATACTTGGTCTGATCGTGCGAAAGATTCCATATCAATGTCAAATCTGGCGTCGAACTTCATGGAATAGAGAGCGTCTTGAGAAATCACCATTAGTACCTGCAAGAGAGAAAGATCAAGTGTAGAGGGGAACTGGAGGGAAACGATTTTTGTAGGCGCAATCTATTAAGAAGTAAAATAGAGATTATATAGACCAGAGAAGGGGGCACATTTGTGGAGCGAGGTTCGGCAAAAACCTAATAAAAAGCAGAAGTCGAAAAGACTTTAGGTCTCCGTCATACAGCGTTCAACAAAAATATCTTTTTCGTCGACCACCGTTCGACAGGTTGTTGGAACACTAGTTTTGGATTTGAGTTAGGATCCATCAATTTGTTTATTTAAAAGGCTAAGAAAATTAAGAGAAGAATGAAATAAATAATAAGCTAAGAAATAAAATATATATATAATAGGCTGAGAAATAATAAGAGAAGAAAAATAAATATTATATATTGTTTCTCTGCGTTCGACGAACGGCGAGCTGCCTGCGTTCGAAGAACTCTAGCCACACTACGTTCGACGAATGACCTTAGTTATTCAGCGGTCGACGAAATCCAGCAGTCTCAGCGGTCGACGAAAAGATGCGGTCGACGAATTCGAACGGCGCTCGATGAAATATTATCAGCCGTATAATTTATCAGTTCTGAAATCATTTAAATTTAGAACAGCTATCTCATAATTATTTAGCTGCTCTCAGCTTGACTAAAATGATTCTATATTGTCAGATAAAGCAATATTTGAATACTCTCTATTTATATATTGCTGGCCTTTAAATGATATAGCCATTAAAGCTATTAAATAAATATAAAGCTGACATTTCCAATAACAGCTCTTTTCTCAATATATTCTCTAGCCGTTTGAAAAGTTATTGCAGGCACAGTTGGCTGATATTCAAACATAGAACTGGCAGCAATCGTATAAAAGCCAAGAGAGAGAGAAAAGACATATTGATGATGTGAGACAATGCAATGAGCAGAGAGAAATAGAGAGGCAGGAACCTCCACAGCTCACAGAAAGAAATCAGGAGAAAAGCAAGAAAGAAGAAGCTCTAATTTAGAGAGCAATAATTTCATTTATTTCTTTCTTGCTAATAAATTTTCTCTACAGATCGTCTCAATCCTGAGACACCTTATCCAGATCACTTGCTCAGGATCACAACTGTAGAAGAAGAAAGGAGTTATCAAATTCCAGAGAAGCAGCTTCCTCACCTGATCATCAACTATATTCAAATCAGGGGGAGCTCTTCAACTTCAAATCAGGATCTTCAAGAGTCTTCTTAGAAAGAGAAGAACACTAAACATTTTCTGTTTTCTTTTATTTCTTCCCATCTTGTACAGGGTTATAACTCCCTTCAAAAGTTAACTCCCGGTGACAGGGCACCTTAGCAAAAACCTGCATCTTGGTTAGAGCACCTTATCAACAGCTCACCTGGTGTGTGGACACCTTATCAAAATCACCTTGGTGTGAGGGCACCTTATCAACAACCTCCTAGTGGATTCCTACCAGTGGGTAGAAGAGTAGATGTACCCAGTTGAGGGGAACTACTATACATCTTGTGTCATCTGGATGATTGCTTTTTGATTTATTTTCCTGTGCTGTGATTATTTCTATGCAATTCTAGTTTTTGTGTTTATTACTCAGCAAACTCACTTATATACAAATATATATATCACTTACTTTGACATTAAAAATTTAAGCAAGATCTTTTAATAAGATAACTTAAGATCTAACCTCCACTTTCAATTGGTATCAGAGGGGTGTTTGGTTGTTACAGGCTAACACCTGAACCAACAAAGATTTTCCTTAGATCTTTTTTATTTTAGTGTATCATTACTCTGTTTTATAAAAACCTCATGGCACAGAATACAGGTTATGCTAACTCTCCTATGTGCAACTCAAGCAAGCTTGCAGGACCTCCATCAACTTATGATCAAAGGAAGCTACAAAGTGCTAATGCAGAGGCCATGAAGATACTAGTTCAAACCATGTCAAATGACACTCTGTCAAATGTTGAAGACTACAAATCAGCAATGGACATCTGGAACTCCATTACAAGTATGGTAAATGAATTTTCTTCCACCTCTACAGTCTGTATTTATGATACAGAACCTCCAATTAGTCTAAGTATAGAAGAAGAAGAGAAAGAACAAAAAGCCAGAGCTTTCTGCATGCTAGCCATATATGGCTCATATCAAATCAAAGATGCAGAAGCTGAAGCAGAAAAGGTAAGTGAGGTAAAATCAACTCCCAACTCTACCTCTGATAATTTTAAATCTGTTGATACTTGCATATCTATTTTTAAATTAACATTTACAGATCTAAATAAACCAGACATAGAAATATTGGAGTTAACAGAAATAAATATTTTAACTCCTGAAAATAATAAAATTCAAGAAAATTTGAAAAACTCAAAAGAACAAATTATTTTTTTTTAAAATAAGTCATTTAGGGCTAAAGAAAAAGAAATATTTTTTGTTCAGCAAAATCTGTTTAAATTTTCAAATTTATATTTTAATGAAATAAAAAGACCAAAATCTGATGCTTAACATTTTTTTAACTCAAATTATAATTAATTGAACAGCAACTTTAAGATTCATCTGAATTTTCTATCTCAAAAATTTGTCAGATAACTTCACTTTCTTATAGATTTTCTCTACAATTATGTTGAGATTTCTACTCAAATTGCATAGATCAGAAATGATCAAAGCACTGAGTGTGAGTCTCTTCTGATTAAGGGGATTTTATAAAAAGAAGGTATCAGACAATGATTTTCTGATTTTAATTTGGCTTAGGATTGTTAGAACCCAGCCTTAATTTTAATTTGGCTTAGGATCCCAACTCAAATAGGGGGAGATTGTTGGAACACTAGTTTTGGATTTGAGTTAGGATCCATCAATTTCTTTATTTAAAAGGCTAAGAAAATTATGAGAAGAATGAAATAAATAATAAGCTAAGAAATAATATATATATATATAATAGGCTGAGAAATAATAAGAGAAGAAAAATAAATATTATATATTGTTTCTCTGCGTTCGACGAACGGCGAGCTGCCTGCGTTCGAAGAACTCTAGCCGCACTACGTTCGACGAACGACCTTAGTTATTCAGCGGTCGACGAAATCCAGCAGTCTCAGCGGTCGACGAAAAGATGCGGTCGACGAATTCGAACGGCGCTCGATGAAATATTATCAGCCGTATAATTTATCAGTTCTGAAATCATTTAAATTTAGAACAGCTATCTCATAATTATTTAGCTGCTCTCAGCTTGACTAAAATGATTCTATATTGTCAGATAAAGCAATATTTGAATACTCTCTATTTATATATTGATGGCCTTTAAATGATATAGCCATTAAAGCTATTAAATAAATATAAAGCTGACATTTCCAATAACAGCTCTTTTCTCAATATATTCTCTAGCCATTTGAAAAGTTATTGCAAGCACAGTTGGCTGATATTCAAACATAGAACTGGCAGCAATCGTATAAAAGCCAAGAGAGAGAGAAAAGACATATAGATGATGTGAGACAATGCAATGAGCAGAGAGAAATAGAGAGGCAGGAACCTCCACAGCTCACAGAAAGAAATCAGGAGAAAAGCAAGAAAGAAGAAGCTCTAATTTAGAGAGCAATAGTTTCATTTATTTCTTTCTTGCTAATAAATTTTCTTTACAGATCGTCTCAATCCTGAGACACCTTATCCAGATCACTTGCTCAGGATCACAACTGTAGAAGAAGAAAGGAGTTATCAAATTCCAGAGAAGCAGCTTCCTCACCTGATCATCAACTATATTCAAATCAGGGGGAGCTCTTCAACTTCCAATCAGGATCTTCAAGAGACTTCTTAGAAAGAGAAGAACACTAAACATTTTCTATTTTCTTTTATTTCTTCCCATCTTATACAGGATTATAACTCCCTTCAAAAGTTAACTCCCGGTGACAGGGCACCTTAGCAAAAACCTGCATCTTGGTTAGAGCACCTTATCAACAGCTCACCTGGTGTGTGGACACCTTATCAAAATCACCTTATTGTGAGGGTACCTTATCAACAACCTCCTAGTGGATTCCTACCAGTGGGTAGAAGAGTAGATGTACCCAGTTGAGGGGAACTACTATACATATTGTGTCATCTGGATGATTGCTTTTTTATTTATTTTCCTGTGCTGTGATTATTTCTATGCAATTCTAGTGTTTGTGTTTATTACTCAGCAAACTCACTCATATACAAATATATATCACTTACTTTGACATTAAAAATTTAAGCAAGATCTTTTAATAAGATAACTTAAGATCTAACCTCCACTTTCACAGGTGAAATTTTCTTTATCGATTCTGAAGTTAAAAAGTTTCGTCGACCACCGTTCGACAAATGATTCAAATTCGTCGTCCTCCGTTCGACGAATTGAGGGGATAAATAGAAATTTTAATTTTTAACAGATTGAATCTCCATCTATCATTCCTATTTGATTTATAAAGAAGATATGCTTCTTTTCATCCAAGGGCTTGGTGAAAATGTCAGCTCTTTGTAAATCAGTAGAAATAAATTGTAGGCAAATTTTATTTTTATCCACATTATCCCTAAGGAAGTGGTGCCTAATTTCTATGTGTTTAGTCCTACTATGGAGAACTGGACTTTGTGCTATATATATTGCACTAGTGTTGTCACAAAATATAGTTGAATTATTTAAGTTGACACCATTGTCTAGAAGCTGATTTTGTATCCACAACATCTGTGAGCAGCAACTGCCAGCAGCCATGCAATCAGCTTCAGCTGTTGATGTGGATACAGATGTCTGCTTCTTATAAAACTAGGACACAAGCCTATCACCAAGAAACTGATAAGTTCCTGATGTGCTTTTCCTGTCTACTCTGCATCCAGCATAATCTGAATCTGAGAATCCAGTTAATTCAAATTCAGATGTTATTGGATACCAAAGTCCTAGATTAGGGCAACCCTTTATATATCTCAAAATACTTTTTAGTAAAATTAGATGAGATTCTTTGGGGTTAACTTGAAACCTAGCACAAATACAGGTAGCAAACATTATGTCAGGCCTACTTGTTGTTAAGTAAAGTAGTGAGCCAACAATTGCTCTATATACTTTTGAATCAACAGGTTTCCCTGATTCATCATTATCTACAACAACATTTGAGGGCATGGGTGTTTTCATGGTGGAAGAATCAGACATACCAAATCTTTTCACTAATTCCTTAGCATACTTAGATTGGGATATGAACATTCCATTTGGAGTCTGCTTCACTTGAAGACCAAGGAAGTATGATAACTCACCCATACTACTCATTTCAAATTTAGATTGCATTAGATTAGAAAATATTTTGCACAAATTTGAATCAGTAGAACCAAAGATAATATCATCTACATATATTTGAACTAGCAATGTTTTATTTTTATGTATCTTGAAAAATAAGGTTTTATCTACTATGCCCCTAAAGAAATTGTTTTCCAAAAGAAAACTAGCTAAAGTCTCATACCATGCTCTAGGAGCTTGTTTGAGACCATAAAGAGCTTTCTTAAGCTTAAATACAAAAGAGGGTTGAGTTGGAGAGATGAAACCTGGTGGTTATTCCACATAGACTTCTTCTTTGATTTCTCCATTTAAGAATGCACTCTTCACATCCATTTGATATACTTTGAACTTTTTATATGCAGCAAATGCAAGAAAGATTCTGATCGCTTCAAGTCTTGCAATAGGAGCAAAGGTCTGATCATAATCAATGCCTTCTTCCTATGAATATCCTTGAGCTACCAATCTTGCTTTATTTCTTACAATGTTGCCTTGTTCATCTAGCTTGTTCCTGAAGACCCATTTAATGCCAATGACTGGATGGCCTTTTGGTCTTGGAACCAAATCCCAAACCTTGTTCCTTTCAAATTGGTTGAGTTCCTCTTGCATTGCAAGAATCCAGTTTGGATCTTGTTCTGCATCAGTTATAGTTTGAGGTTCAACTTGTGATAGGAAGCAAGTATGCATCTGATTTTGGGGTAGTTGATGCCTTGTTTGAACACCTGCTGAAATATCTCCAATCACTTGTGAAATTGGATGATATCTAACTGTGATGTGGTCAACAGTTGGAGTTTGTTCAGCAATTGTATCCACTTGGGGAATTTGTTCAGCTGTCACTTGAATTGATTTGTCGGCAAGATCTTCTGGTTGATCTTCTTCTTCACTATCTTCAAGTGCTTGAGTTGATGGAGGTAAAGAATCTCTCTTCTGTAGATTCAACTCATTGAGATCTTCACATAGGTCTGGTACCTGCAAAGTATTTATGGTAGAGGTGGCACTCCTCTCCTCATTTAACAGGTTAGTTTCATCCAAAGAAACATGCATGGACTCCTCTATCTTAAGAGTAGATTTGTTGTAGACTCTATATGCTTTACTAGATACAGAGTATCCAAGGAATATGCCCTCAACTGCCTTAGCTTCAAACTTCCTTAGTATTTCTTATCATTGTTATGCACATAGCATTTACAACCAAAAATCTTAAAATAGCTAACCTTAGGCTTTTTATTCTTGAGTAGTTCATAGAGAGTCTTACCCTTAAGTTTATGTATCATGCTTCTATTCAACACATAATGTTGTGTTCACTGCCTCTGCCCAAAAGGAGAGTGGCAAATGAGCATCAGCAAGCAATGTAGTTGTTGATTAAATTAGTGTTCTATTTTTCCTTTCAGCTACCCCATTTTGTTGAGGGCTTCTAGGAGCAGAGAAACACTGCCTGATCCCTTCTTTTCCACAGAATTCTCTCATTAGAAGAGACTCAAACTCAGTTCCATGATCACTTCTGATCAATGCAACTACAGTAGAGTACTCAGTCTAGATGGACCTGGGAAAGTATGTTAGAATTTTGAAGGTGTCAGACGTGTTCCTAAGAAAGAACACCCAAGTGAATCTAGAGAAGTCATCTACAATAACTAGAGAATAATGCTTCCTCCCTAAGCTCTGTATTGCAGTAGGTCCAAATAGATCTAAATGCAATAAATACAGAATCCTAGGTGAATCACTCTTGGATAAAGATTTGAAACTACTTCTAGTCTGCTTGTCTAACTGACAAGCCCTGCAAAGTCCTTCCTTCTTGTATGAACCAGAAGGCAGTCCTCTGACAAGGTTGTCCTTAGAAAGCTTATAGATAGTTCTAAGGATAATGTGTCCAAGCCTTTTATGCGATAATTCATTTGTCTTACTTATTGAATTAAATAGATAGATGTCTGTATTGGCAGAGTCAAAATTGACTAGATAAATGTTTCCTTGTCTAATACCAGATAATATATTTATATTTTTATTATTGGTAATAAGAAATTGGGAAGGGTTAAAGGTTACCTGATAACCTTCATCACATAACTGGCTTATGCTGATGAGGTTGTGCTTGAGACCATTGACATATGATACTTCCTTGAAGGTGACTGCTCCAACCTTGACTTGTCCATATCCTTTGGTCTGTCCACAGTTGGAGTCTCCAAAGACAACTTTGGGTCCAAGCTTTGCCATATAATTGCTTAGGTTGGCCTTGTTTCCTGTCATATGCTTTGAGCATCCACTATCCATGTACCAATATTCCTTTATCTTTGGATAGCTGTGTACCTGCAAAGACGGAAAAATAAACTAGTTGTTTTTGACCCAAACTACCTTGGGTCCTTTTGTCATACCACAATATTCAGAAATAATGGACCTTTCAGGCTGATCCTTATAGCCTTGTGGATGATATCTCCTTGGAGGTATAATCCATTCAGTAAAAGGATTTTTAGTGTGTTTAGAATTAGAATTCCTGAAATTTTGTGTATAGTATCTGTTCGACAAATTTGGGTGAATTCGTCAATTGCCGTTCGACGAATGTGCATGATTTCATCGAGCGCCGTTCATATGATAACTATACTGAAAATCTGTTTTCAATTTTCATCGATCTCTGTTCGACAAATTTAAGTCTTTTTGTCGAGCTCCGTTCTACGAATTCTTCTGAATTCTTTTATTCTTAACAGACTTGCTTGAAATAACTTTATTTGCTTCTACAGTCTCTTTGCCTTTATCAGAGACAAATTTTATAGGTGTAGAAAGTATGTTCTTCTTAATTAGAGGTGGCTCACTTGATGAAGCACCCAAGCCCAGTTTGCTATTAAGTCTAGCATTTACTGTGCTTGTTATGTCCATCAGTTTGATGCTTCTCCCATTTAGGGATTCTTCAAACTTTTTGGCTTCAGACAACTTGCTCTCAATGAGAACAATCTGTTCCCTGGAGGCAGCCAACTCTTTCTTAAGATTTATATTTTCTTCACTTATAATTTTCATTTCAGCTAGCTTACTTCTTAGTGAGATTATTTCTTTCTCAGATTTTAGTAAGTCTAAGCAAAGAACTTTGAATTCAGCTTTGAATTCAACTGAAGTAAAATCAAAGTTTGATAATACCTGATCTGCATCATCTTCTGCTTCTGATTCTGATTTTTCTTCAGAGTTGTATCCTGAGGCATTGATAGGCATCATTTAGAAGGTTCTTTCTTCTTCATCATCATTGGAACTGGATGAGGAAGCATATTCCGACTCACTGCCTGAGTCATATATTGCCATCAGACATTGGTCACTTTCCTTTGATTTTTCTTCATCATCATTAGATGAACTGGATGATGACTCAGATTCAGTTTCACTCCATGATTCTGCTATAAATCATCTTCCCTTCTTTTTGTGCTTGTAGGAGGAAGATTTGCTGGAGCTTCTTTTCTCTTCTTTTTTCCTTTTTCTTTTCTTTCTTTTGATTTTCTGGACATTCTGTCAGGTAGTGTCCAGGTTTCCAGCAACCATAACAAATAACTTCTTTAGGAGTTGATTTGTCATACCTTGTTTTTTTCTTGATCTGGACTCCTTCTTTCTGAAGTCCTTCTTAGCCATTTTGTAAAATCTCTTGGCTATGAGACTCATAAACTCCTCATCTTTTGGAGTCTTTTCTTCTTCTGCATTAGCTGCTTTGAAAGCTATGTTCTTTTCTTTCTTTGTTGCTGGAGATGAAGTGGATGACTCAGCTTCCCTGGATTTGATGAGCTGCTCATAAGATTTGAGTTTGCCCAACAAAGCTTCAGTTGTAATTTCATTGAGACTTCTGGCTTCCTTGATTGGCCAGATCCTAGAGTCCCATGTACTAGGGAAGCACATTAGGATCTTATCATTGACTTCAGTGATAGAGATCACTTTGTCTAGAGATTTCAGCTCATTAATTATGAGACTGAATCTGTTATACATATCTGCAACTGTCTCTGTTTCTCCTTTCTTGAAGTTTTCATATAGAGAGATCAAGTGTGATCTTCTGTCTTTTCTTTCATCTGCAGAACTTGCAACCATATTATTTAGTGAGATCCAAATCTCTATAGCTGAAGTACATTCAACCACTTTTTGGAATATGTCATCAGACATAGTTTGAGCCAGAATGTTCATGGCTTTAGCATCTGCACTTCTTTGCTTCTTTTGAGTTTTTGTCCACTCAGGAGGTGGGACAGCATGGTTGTCAGCTGTAGCCTCAGTGCTTGTTGATGTTGTAGGTGCTGGAGGCCCTGTCAGAATAACAATTAAGATCTCTTCATCAATAGAGTTCATATAAAGCCTAATCCTTGCTTTCTATAGTGCAAACTTATTAAGATTGCACATAGGAGGTCTTGTGCTTGAGTACTCCTTGTTTTGTGCCATGAGTTTTTAACAGAAAATAGATAAAATAAAAACTCTAAATAAATTTAAGATCTAATTGATCTTTATGATTTAGGTGTTAGCCTGTAAAAAATCAACTTTCTCTGATACCAATTGAAAGGGACAATTGATATCCTCTGTTGAGGGTGATTGATAAAATCAACCTGCTTTGATACCAATTGAAAGTGGAGGTTAGATCTTAAGTTACTCTAGAGGGGGGTGAATAGAGTATTAAAACCTTTTCCTTAGTTTTTATAGCAGAATTAGAGTAGTATTATATATATGTGTAAGCAGTGTGAGAAATATATATATGCAGAAAAACTAAATAAGTAAAAGCACACAGAACAGCACAGAGAAATAAACAAACACAGAGGACACAAGGAATTTATAGTGGTTCCCCAATAGATTTGGGTAGTCCACTCTTCTACCACCCTTGGTAGGAGTCCACTAGGAGGGTTGATCAGGTGCCCTAACACCAAGGTGATTTTGATCAGGTGTCCACACACCACAGAGCTTTTGTTCAGGTGCTCAAAACCAACTAGATTTTTTGATCAGGTGTCTTGCCACCATGGAGTTACACTTTTGAAGGGAGTATTAACCCTGTACAAGAGAGGTGAGAAAGAGGTTATAGTGTTCTTCTCTGTCAAGATGCTGAGAGAAGACTCTAGTGGACTTGTTGTAAAGCTCCCCCTATCTGATTGAAGTATTTGACAGATGATGGAGAGGCTTTCTCTTGAAGCAGAAATCTTCTGTAGCAGATTGATCTGGAAGAAAAAGTTCTTCAGATTCTTTGTTGCTCTTTTAGAAGACTTGAACTTTGCAGCAGAAATCTGAGAGATTGATCTTTGAAGAAGATGTTCTCAGAGAAATGGTGATTGCTGCTTGAGGAAGAAGAAGACTGAGAATATTTGACTGAGTGTTCTTCTTTTTCTTTCTCTATCCTTGTTGATGTTCTCTCTCTGTATTCTGTAAGAATGTATATGAATTCTGTCGAGATAATGAGACAATAATGTCTATCTTTGATATATTCTCTTTTTGGAAATAGAATAATCAGACTTTAATTCTTTCTTGGAAAAACAACAAAGACAAAACGACTTTGGCAGGTCCTTTAATTCCTTAGCCGTGAAATACTCCTTTGCATTAAATGTCAACGGCTATCTTTGCCTTGGAATAAAGGAAAGAAAGGAATATATTCAAAGAATATAATATCCTTACTTAACTATCTTGAATACGTCCAAATATATTGAATATATCCGTTAGAGTCGTCGATCTGTGTTCAGAGTACTGACAAATAAATGATATTTAATAATTAAATAATCTGGACCTTGTATTTGTCAATCTGAGCTTTAATAAAGAATATGTCGAGCGCTGGCTGAAAACTGTCGAACGGTGGCTGAGATCTGTCGAGAGCTGGCTGAGATCTATCAAGCGCTGGCTGAAATTTGTCGAGCGCTAGCAGCCATCTGTCGAACGCCGATAGCCATTTGTCGAACGATGGGAACTTAAATTTTCCTTAAGTTCTAGCTAATCTAACAGCCTAAAGACTTGACCCTTAAACTATACAATGGGGTCAACTTGATCCTAGTCAAAACATAGTGATCCTAGCCCAAATCAGTAATAGAGTTGTTCCAACAGGTTTGTTGACCTAATGCAGTCTAATTTTGAGATGAATAGCATGGGAGAATTATCCTACTTTCTTGGTCTCCAAGTAAAGCAAAATGCAGATGGCATTCTCATATCCCAATCGAAGTATAACAAAGAGCTTATCAAGAGATTTGGGGTGGAAAATGCTTTGTCATGAAAATGCACATTGCTACCAATACTGTACTTGATGGAGATGAAAATTGTAAGTCATTTGATCAGAAGATTTATAGAGAAGCCATTGGCACACTCCTCTACTTTACAGCTAGCAGACCAGATATCATGTTTGTTACATGTATATGTGCTAAATTTTAGGTTGACCCCAAATAATCCCCCATGAGTTCTATAAAATGAATACTCAGATATCTAAAGGGTGCACCTGAACTTGGTTTATGGTATTCCACAGAATTTGGATTTGATTTAGTAGGCTATTCAGATGTAGATTATGCTGAATGCAGGCTTGATAGAAAGAGCACCTCAGGAACTTGTAAATTCCGGGGTGATATACTGATCCCCTGGTTTAACGAAAAGCAAATATCAGTCTCCACTTCTACAACTGAAGCTAAGTATATAGCTGCTGCTCACAAATATTATGGATGTAGAATCAGGTATTAGATTACAACTTTTCCCTTGAGAACTCCACAATATCCTGTGACAGTTCTAGTGTTATTTCTATAGCTTTCAATCATGTTCTCCACAGTAGAACTAAGCACATAAAGATAAGACACCACTTTCTCAGAGATGGTGTAAAGAAGGTGTTGAAACCGATTTCTCAGTATCTTGTGGAGCTCGGGGCCCTCAACGAATTGAGGGGCGACTAGCCCTTACCGGTCCCTCGGAAGAGATAGGCAGATAACCCGGACAAAGAACAAAGACCCTGGTCTCAGCAAGAAGGTCCCTCCACTAACCCGGAAGATCGTTGAGCGCTTCCACTCCCAAGCCAAAGCTAAGACTCGGGCACCTTGGAGAGCTAGAGAGCCCAAACCAAAGCGACCTATGGAGAGAAGAAGGCTCAAAGATTTTGAAACCGGTCTTCTTCCAAGGTGCCCCTTAAGGTCTAATTATAGATTTTGGTTTTGTGGTCTGTCAATAGCCAACTCCCGTTGTCCCTTCTTACTATCCGCACCCCAAATTGGTCTGCTAACAGCCAAACTCCGCTGTTCGGAGGGGCTACCCGCAGACCACCAGGGGTTTTTTGGTAAAGGACCACCCCAGGCGCCGGCGAACCAGAGACCCCTGACCTGTTTAGCGAACACGGGGCTCGCCAAAAGATCTGGCTGGCTCGCCAAAGCCGCCTAGCGAGCTCCTCCGACCGGCTGGCTCACCTGTCTCTACGGCTCGCCTGCCGAACCGCTCCTAGTAGGCCGAGCTCGCCAAAATGGCTAACTGTACCCCAGAAATGGCAATTTGTACCCCGAGGTCCCGGACCTGCCTAGCGAGCTCCTCCGTCCGGCTGGCTCGCCTGCCCCTAGAGCTCGCCTGCCGAACCGCTTCATAGCTCGCTCCTTAGGTTGTGCGAACCAGGGACCCTTCCTCGCGAACAACGGGGTTGTACATAATCCCCGCTCTTCGCGAGGTTGCTTCGAGCTCACGAAGAAACATCCAACCTCTGGTGTTCGCCTATTCGGCTGACGTGGCAGGAGTCTTGTGGTGGGCCCCGCGCCCAAAACTATAAATACCGCCTACCGTGGCTAGTGATCAAGCTTTTCCTTCCCCTTCTTTCTCGCAGAAAACAACCTCTCAGAATGTCCTCCAAGCCGAGCGCGCGAGATCGACTGAAAGCTTCCAGAGAGATGGCGAAAGCTCAGGCCGCCGAGCGCAGCGCCTGGATGTTCAACCCCGCCACACCTCCTTCCCCAGAGCCAAAAAAGGCCAAGACGGTTTGGAGGTCGCAGGGGGAGGACGTGTCCTCACCTCCTGCCTCGCCTCCGCCGCCGGATACCGGGCTCTCCCAACAGGTATTCTTCGTCTAGAATTTTTATACCGACTACCCACTTACTCCTTCTCTTCTCGCAGAATCCTCCACCTGAGGAACGCATGGCGGGCCTCACGCTGACCTCTTCTCATGCTCCGTCCCCCGCAAAGCTGGGATCGCTAGGCGCTGGGGCCGGGACCTCGACCCAACAGGCGCCTCTCTCGCAACCCCGTAAGTCATACGTATCCTCCTTTATGTCCGCTTGAGTCCATGCGATATCCATGCGTTGGTGGCTTATGCAGATACTCCACCGCCGAGCCCCAAGAAGAAAGGCTCTATGCCGGCGTGCTCACCGATCTCGCCTAAGGTCAACTTGGAGACCCCCGGCTTCGGTTTGGTGGGCAGGCGAAGTCTAGGCGGCTCGCTTCTCGATGGTGCCCAGGTCGCGGAGAGAGTGGTGTACCCCCACGGTCTGGGGAAACCCCATGTCCCGGGGTTCCGTGGAAACTTCCAGGGTCGATCGGAGCCTTCTCACAAGCAACGTCGCGGGTCCTCCTCCCAAGGTTAGTACATCTGTCCAGGCTCGCCTTCTCGCTCGCCCCCTGATCCTACTAGTTCGTCCTTCGCAGACATTTCGGAAGCCACGCCTGAGTCAGAGCATGGGAGGGTGGAGATGTCACCGCCGCCCTCGCCGGGCCAGATGGAAGACTTCTTGGGCGACCCGGGCGACCCCGAGCGAATGAAGAGACGGGTGTCAGAGGTGCTTCAAAAGCATGGCATGATGCTACGCGGGCTGGAGGAGCGATATGACGCAGACCGGGCTGTCTTCGATGAGAGATTCGCCGCGCTGGAAGACGCTAATGCGCGCTTGATCGCCGAGGCGGAGCCGGTGACTCGCGCAGACGTCACCTCGCCCGACGTGCACATCTCGCGGGGCGAGGATCAAGCACACCTAATCCTACACGAGTTTAAAGCACTTCGCGAATACCACTATCCGAGAGTGCCGCCGCGTGCGGGGAAACGGGGTCGGGGTCGCTGGAAATGGTTTCCTTACCCCTGAGACTGCCGCGGTTTTTTAATTCTACTATCCCCTACTTTTATTTCTTTCATGACGCTTCTGTTGAACAATATCTGGTGTTGTAATATTCGCGAGTCCATCGTGACTCGCCTCTTATCGTTTTTTATTCTTCCTTTCATTTCTGTGGTGTGCCTGTGGTTCATTTAGTTTGTTCGCTGTGTTTGATACGATCGCCCTTGTGGAGCGCTCGCGAGCTTCTGTGCGACGTTGTGCCCAAACCCCCTTTTCTCGCGGGCCGGTCTTGGGCGGGGTCTAATTACCGCGCAGCGGCGAGCCCGGGCTCGCAAGACTGCAGTCCTACCGAGTAGAAATCTACTTTATTTTCGCTATCCGCACTCCCGACGCTTCGATTCCCATGCCCATCCGATTTTCCTATAAATAGTTCGGATTCACTTTTTCATCCGTCGCATTTATTTCTCAAGTCCTCTCGCATTTACGCTCATCTCTGTTCTCGCAAGTTCGTGCTCACGTTCGTTGCTTGCAGGCTGCCTCCTCCTGACCCGATGCGAACAAATCAATTAGTGGGGGCGGATGGCGAGAGCGAGGGGCGGTCAAGATGCGCCTCAGCATTTCAAGCTCATGAATTCTACTGCGCGAACATCGCGGCAGAGGAGTACAAACATGCCGTGGATCGTTATCTCCCGGAGGGTTACTCGTCTCGCTGTCCGAGCGAGAGATCTACATTAAACAAGACCGAGGCTGACGAGCTCGCGATCCCCATTGCGCACTTCAAGAATGGGTTGCGACTCCCTTTATGGCCTGAAATTCGCCAGGTACTTCGCTTAGCCTTCTCGCCGCTCCCTGTTCGCTATCGCAACTTTCTCACTGTTCTTTGTAGGTGCTACGGTATTATGGGGTGTTGCCGAGCCAGTTGACCCCGAATGCGATCGCGGACGTTGTCGCGTTCGCTAGTTACCTGCGGGAGGAGAGGATCGAGTTCAGTCTCCTCGTCTTCCGCAAAGTGTTTTCCTTCCGCGCCTTCCGAGACGGGACCACTTACTTCGCGAGTAAGCACGTCACCGTCTGCGAGACGGTGAACAAGAGTCATTACTGGACCCAGAAGTTCCTCCTGGTGAAGGGGCCCTTCGGCAATCTCCACTTCACCCCCCTCCAGCGGGATGACGCCACTTACCGCCCTCCGGGCTCGCTGAGCGGCGCCGACGCCAAACTTCTCCAATACCTCTCCGGGAAGAACTTCGAAGTCGCCTATCTGCGGCGCAACGTTGACTCGTTACTCGCCGTTCCTCAAGGGGAAGGTAGGGCTCGCTCTCGCTCCACTCTCCTTTCCTCTCTCTTCGCTGTGTAACGTTCTTACTCTTTCAGGCGAGCGCGAGATCCCTGTTAATCCTCTGCACGCACAAGGCATCACTCTTACGGCGGACACTCTCGTGACCGTGGCGGCAGAGGCTTGCCGCGATCTTCCTATTACCGGGTCCGGCAAGAAGCGGCCTCCGTCTGCGAGCCAGCCTGGTTCGCAACCCTCCTCTAAGAAGCCGAAAGGGAAAACCCTCGCAGTCAAAGACAAGAGAGCGGTCGTCGATCTGAGCGAGACCGACGGCTCGCCCCCTTCTCCTGCGAAACAGCCGGACCCGTTCGCGAGCCAGGGCGCCGGGAGCTATTCCTCAACCCCCCAACCCAAGAGCCACAAGAACTTTGGTCTGGGTGAGAAGGTTTCTGATATCCTTGGCGAGCCCCTGCTCGCTTGGGATCCCGACGCCAACCGGATTTCTTGCTCCACCCTTCACCCCTCCTGGGTGGAGCTCGGTAAGGCCGGGGAGGAGGCGTTCTCTCTCACCTTCGGCTTATATGGCCGCGAGGACGCCGCCGCCTATAAAGAGATGGGTCCAAGGCAACTGGTCTATGAGGAAATGCGAGCCCAGTTCCGCTCGACGGAGCTCGCTCATATGGCGGGGCGCCGTTATCTGCAGGCGGATAGGGACATCCGCGCGTACAGGGAGGAGCTTAAGAGGGCTCGCGAGGAGATCAAGGGCCTTAAGGAGAGAGAGGAAGCGTCGGAAAGCCTCCTCGCCGGGATGCAGGGCAAGATGGTAAGCGGCCCTTGGGCCTCTTTTCTTCGCTGTTCGCGACCTCCGACCTTTGCCTAACCCATTTGACGCCAACTCAGGATGCCGACGTAGCAACCAAGCTCCTCGCTCGTAACGACGAGCTGGAGTTGGAGAATACCATGCTGAAGGCTCGGGTGGACGAGCTGGTTCGCAGCGTGCTACCTCCTTCTCCTGGGCGAGCCGGTTCTCAACAGAGGGCTGCCGAAAGCGAGGAACAGAGGCGGTGAGATGCACAGGAGGTCGCTAACCTCGTCTTCACGACACTTAAGGGTGCGAGTCTGCTTGCGGAAGACGCGATGGAGTTTACAGCCGAAGACGTCTGCCCGGACCTCTTCGACTTGGCGCCATGGTTGGGGGCTCGCAAGAATGGCGAGGGCCTCCCAGAATGAACACCCTTAGTCTCTTTTCTCATTATTTTGAATGTATATTATTCTTTTTGGGCTGGCGAGATCGCCGCCGAACATAGAAAAATCTTGGGGAATGATTGTTATAATTTTTTCGTTAGCATTTATGTGCATGCTCGCGTTTCTTTTTTCTCTCGCACTTGCTCTTTCTTTTGAATTCTCATGACCAGTTGTTTTGTGGTAGTGCTTCCGGGGGGCTCGCGAACGCGTGTGTCTGGGCTCGCCTCGCCAAGGTTCTCCTCTTATGGATTTCGCTGACCCGGGCCGTCGCCGCCCGCGGATACCGCTCGACGAACCCAACCTTGGCGAACTCAGACATAGGCATCCCGCGAACTAAACCTCCCTGACTTTAGTATCTCAACCCGCTACCTTAGGCCTTATCAGCCTCGACCCTTTCAATTTTGCGAACCGAGCCCTTCTGACTCTAACACCTCAACCTGTTACCTTAGGCCTTGTCCGCCCCAACCTTTCCAATTTTGCGAACCAAGCCCTTCCGGCTCTAACACTTCAACCTGTTACCTTATGCCTCATCAGCCTCAACCTTTCCAATTTTGCGAACCAAGCCGTTCTGGCTCTAACACCTCAACCTGTTACCTTAGGACCTTGACCGCTATTGCCAGCCTCTCCAGAGATCCACCTGAACCACCCGTCTAGGTGAGAGCCCGGGAGCGGAATCGATCTGGGGCATTCCAGCACCAACATATCCAACCTTGCCAGCCTCTCCAGAGATCAACCTGAACCCCCCGTCTAGGTGAGAGCCCGGGAGCGGAATCGATCTGGGGCATTCCAGCACCATCATATCCAACCTTGCCAGCCTCTCCAGAGATCAACCTGAACCCCCCGTCTAGGTGAGAGCCCGGGAGCGGAATCGATCTGGGGCATTCCAGCACCATCATATCCAACCTTGCCAGCCTCTCCAGAGATCAACCTGAACCCCCCGTCTAGTGAGAGCCCGGGAGCGGAATCGATCTGGGGCATTCCAGCACCAACACTTGTTACCTTGCCAGCCTCTCCAGAGATCAAACTGAATCCCCCGTCTAGTGAGAGCCCGGGAGCGGAATCGATCTGGGGCATTCCAGCACCAACACTTGTTATCTTGCCAGCCTCTCTAGAGATCAACCTGAACCCCCCGTCTAGTGAGAGCCCGGGAGCGGAATCGATATGGGGAATTCCAGCGCCAACATATCCAACCTTTGTCACACCGGCACGGTAGTAGTTATAAGCATCATAAGAAAGGAGTAAGACATTAATTAAACAACATAATAAAGCTCTCAAGGGTAAAACCTTTTCAAATCATCCCCACTTCGGGCTCGGTCGAGGGGTACCCCTTCCACATCCTGGAGGTGATACCCTCCCGACTTGAGCACCCCGCTTACAATATATGGACCCTCCCAGTTGGGGTTAAGCTTACCCACCGTGGCCCCTCTGCCGGCCGCATCGACCTTCTTCAGGACTAGATCTCCTTTCTGAAAGTGTTTTATCCGGATATGTTTGTCAAAATATCGAGCCATCCGCCGCTTGACCTCTTCCTGCCTGATGGTGGCCAAGTCCCGGAGTTCTTCCACCAGGTCCAAGGACAGCCTCTGCTCTGCATTGTTACCTTCTAGCCACTCTTCATCCCCCTCGCTCGCAGTGATCACCCGGGGGGTCTTTACCTCAGACTCTATGGGGAGGACGACCTCGGACCCGTGAGAGAGCTTGAATGGAGTCTCCCCGGTGGCGGTATTTGGAGTAGTCCTCATGGCCCAGAGGATGGAGGGTAGCTGTTCCACCCAGCTTCCCCGAAGGTTCTCCACTTTCTTTTTTAATAGGTTAACGATTATTTTGTTCGCCGCCTCCACCTGCCCATTGCTCCTCGGGTGGTGGACCGATGCGAACCTGAGGTCAATGCCGAGCTGAGCGCAGAAGCCAACAAACTCTTCACTAGCAAACTGCGGCCCATTGTCCGTCACTATAGCTAGAGGGAGTCCGTGCCTGCAAATTATCTCCCCCCCCCACACAAAATTCCTTACAACCTGAGAGGTTACCTTAGCGAGTGATTTCACTTCTACCCACTTGGAGAAGTAGTCGATTATGACCAGTAGGAACTTCCTTTGGCCGCTGGCTTGGGGAAAGGGACCGACCAGGTCCAGCCCCCATATGGCGAAGGGCCAGGGGGCTGTGATGGTCCGGAGCCTTTGAGCTGGGAGGAGTTGGAGCGGAGCATAGAGCTGGCACTTCAGACACTTTCTTGCGTACTCTGCCGCATCCTTGCTGAGAGTGGGCCAGAAGTAGCCTTGCCTCAACACCCTCCCTTCCAGGGTCCGACTCCCGGAGTGACTGCCGCACTCCCCGGAGTGGATTTCTTCCAGCACTCTCGGGACCTCCTCCTCGGAGACACAACGGGCCAGGAGTCCCGATAGGGTCTTTCTATATAGCCCCGCTGCATGCAAGGAGTAATAGGCGGACTTATACCTGAAGCGCCTCTTGTCCACATCCTCTCCAGGGAACTGCCCGGAGGATAGGAAGGTGATGAACGGATCCATCCACGAGGCTCGTCGATCCACCTCCATCAATTCTCCTTCCTCGATGGAGAGCCGGAAGAGTTCCGAAGTCGCCCCTCCCGCTCGAGGACCAATCTTGGCTAAGAGGTCCGCCTGGGTGCTCTCCTCCCTCGGCACATGCTTGATGGAGAAGGTGCGGAACTGCCCGATGTCCCCCTTAACCTTCTCCAGGTATAGCAGGAGGTCGGGTCCTTTGCTTCAAACTCTCCCTTGATCTGGCATGCTACCACCATGGAGTCCGTGGAGACCTCCACATCCTGCACACCCAGTTCACGGGCCAGCCGAAGGCCCGCTATCACTGCTTCGTACTCAGCCTGGTTGTTGGTAATTGGGAAATGGATGTTTAAGGCTTGCTCAATCCGAATCCCCTGAGGACTTACCAGGACCATTCCCCCTCCATAGGAGTATTTTCCCGACGCTCCGTCCACCAACATCTTCCATGCCTCTGGGGGAGGTGGCTCGTGCTCCCCCACTTCGGCTGCATAGTCGGCCATGAAGTCTGCCACCGCCTGAGCCCTGATGGACGTCCTGGGCACGAACGTGATATTGAATTCACTTAGCTCCACAGACCACTTTGCCAACCTCCCTGAGTGCTCCACTCCTTCCATGATTTTACGGAGCGGGTGGTCCGTCACCACCTTGATTGAATGGGCTTGAAAGAAAGGCCGGAGTCTCCGGGCTAACACCACCAATGCGAAGGCCAACTTTTCCAAGATCGGGTACCGGAGCTCTTCCTTCTTCAGCACTCGGCTGACGTAGTAGATAGGGAACTGTTTCTTCCCTTCCTCCTGGATCAACACGGAACTTACTGCTTCGGACCCTACCCCCAGGTACAGGGATAGGTCTTCTCCTGGCCTCGGTCCCTGGAGCAGAGGGGTTTGGGTGAGCTATTCTTTCAGAGCCTGGAAGGCCTTCTCGCACTCCGGGGTCCATTCGAACTTCTTGTTGCCCCGCAGCACCTTGAAGAAAGGCGCACACTTTTCTCCCGCCTTGGAGAGGAACCTGCTGAGCCCGGCCAACTTCCCTGTAAGGCTCTGAACCTCCTTCGGATTTCTCGTCGACCCAAACTCCATCACCGCTTTAACTTTGTCCGGGTTGGGTTCCACTCCTGCGGGGGTGAGCAAGTGGCCCAGGAACTTCCCTCGGCTCGCCCCGAAGACACACTTCAAGGGATTGAGTTTCATCTTGTACAGCCGCAGGGTCCCGAACGTCTCCTCAAGGTCTTGGAGGTGAGACCCAAGGTCTCAGCTCTTCACCATGAGGTCGTCAACATAGACTTCTAAATTTCTTCCTTTCTGCTCACGGAAGACCCTATCCATCATCCTTTGGTACGTAGCCCCTGTGTTCTTGAGCCCGAAGGGCATCATCTTATAGCAATAACATCCATCCCCCGTGATGAAGGAAACATCCTTGATGTCCAGGGGGGTGCATGCGGATTTGATGGTATCCTGAAAAAGCATCTAAGAAAGACATTACAAAAAAAACCAACGGCTGAGTCAACCAGCGCGTCGATTCTGGGCAGGGGGTAGCAATCTTTCGAGCATGATTTATTAAGAAGCGAAAAGTCGATACACATACGCCACTTACCTCCTCCCTTTTTTACCATAACGACGTTGGAGACCCAGCCTGGATACTGGATCTCCGATACAAAGCCTGCCTGCAGGAGCTTGCCCACCTCCTCGCGGATGGGCCCTTCCAGCTTGTCTGCGACGGCCCTCCTCTTCTGGCGGATGGGGCGGGCGCCGGGGTCGAGGTTGAGGCGATGGCAAGCCACATCCGCGTCGATCCCGGGCATTTCCGCGGCGCTCCAAGAGAAGACGTCCACGTTCTTCTGTACGCAAGCCAGAATCTCCGCTTGATCTTCCGGGCTGAGTTCTCCGCTGACCCGGACTTTCTCCACCACCCCCAGCCGGGTGGTGACCTCGAGCTCTACGACCTCATCCACAGCCTCCAACCGGGACTGCTCTCCCCAAGCCCTCTCCTCTTCAGGACAAGTGGGAGCCTGGGTTTCCTCCTCGACTTCCTTCTCTACCACCATCAGCTCTTCCGCCCTTCCCTCCTGGGCCTTCCCTTCTTCTTCCTTTCCTTCCGCCCGGGGTACCTCAGCTACCCCTTCCTGGGCATGGACTTCATCTCCCTCCATCTTCTCCTCGGCTACCTCCATACTTCCGGCTTCGGCCGCCTCCTCCATCATCCTATCCCACTCTTCTGCTTCTCCCATCCAGGAGATGGTGTTGACAGCCGTTACGTAGCACTGTCTCGCCACCTTGGGATCCCCCCATGATCCGCACCTGAACCCCTCCGTCATTGAATTTAAGGCATTGATGAAAGGTGAAAGGGACACAGCGAAACGCGCTGATGAGTGCCCGTCCGAAGATAGCGCTGTAACTGCTCGGGGCGTCCACTATGACAAAACGACAGTTCCAGGACTGCCCACCCAGGGTCACATGAAGCCCTACTCCCCCTTCTACTTCCTTCCTCTCCCCCGAGAATTCGAACAGAGGGCCATCTGAGGCCAACACCCTTCTGGGCACCACCTCCATCTTGTCAAACGCCTTCTTGAAGATGACGTTGACCGAACTTCCGTTGTCCACTAGGATCCGGGAGACGGTGAAGTTCTCGATCGCCGTCTGAATAACCAGCGCGTCGCAGAATGGATCCTCATAGCCCGGCATGTCTTTCTGGGTGAAAACGATTTTTTCGACCGGGGGCGGAGCGATGGATGTCGAAGCCACGCTTCGGCGGTAGATGGTATGGAGGCTAGCCTTGTGGGTCGCCTCCACCCCTACCCCCCCATGGATCACCCCGATCCCTCCTCTACTCCCCATATCGGTTCTATCCTCACACCTTTCCTCATCCTCCTCTTGAGGTTCAACCTCTACGATCCTTACTGGCTGCTGCTGTGGTGGCGCGGGCGCTCTGCCCCTCTTAACTTCTAGGAACTCCGGACAGGTGTCCGTCGAGTGACCTTCCACATCATGGAAGATACAATATGGCAACGCCACTTCCCTTGCCTCGGCCTCTGCCACCCTATTCCTTCTCCTCCTAGCGACTTCCATTTCCGCCTCTCCTCCCCTTCCCCTTCCTCTTCCTCTTCCTCGTCCAATCGCCATGGCCTGTTGGGGAGGGGGAGGCATTTGCATCGGACCTTGCCTCCACCCTAACTTGGGGGGCCTCCATTGACGTCCGACATGGTTACCCCTTCCTGGGCCGTAACCCCTTCCCTGCCCTTGCATTCCTCCACCTTGCAGCCTCCATTCCCCCTCCGGGGCCTGGGGCTCTTCCCTTCTCCTGACCTCCTGCTGCCTCACTTCCGGCTCACTGAGCTTTGCTAGCCTCTTGGTGAGCTCCGGATTGGCTTCCTCACTTGCGACTTCCTCCGCCACCCTCTCCATCAGCTCTTCAAATGAGACGGGGGCTTTTCTCTTCAACGCCATCTTGAAGAAACTCTCTTTCAACTCGACCGTGAAGGCGAGTTGGAGTGCAAACCCAGGCATCTCCTGAGTGAGCTGCACTTCCTCCTGGAATCGATCGGCATACTGAGCCAGCGACTCCCTGGGTCCCTGCTTCACTTCGAAGAGGGAATCAGGTCCTTCTTCCTCTTTTTTGAGGTCGAGAACCTCAGCAAAAAACTTCGGCGCAAATCCTCGAATGAGTAGATTGACCCTGCAGGGAGATGATGGAACCAGTCCCTGGCCTTCTCCTTGAGGGTGACGGCAAAGAGCCGACACTTGAAGGCATCTGACATCGGCCTGATGGAGACCGAGTCTTCGAAACTCTGCAGGTGCTGGACAGGGTCATCTCTACCGTTGTAGTACACCCGGTCCCATTCTCCAAATCCCCCCGGGACGGGTGCGGAAAGCACCAACTCGCAAAAGGGGCTTCCCCCTCCTGTCACTCTTCCTGGCTCCACTCATCCCCCAAGCTCGCTCGCCAAACTTGAGCTCGTCGGGACTGTGCTCGCGAGGGCGGTGCTCGCCTGAACCACCCCGACAGTCGCCGCTTCCTCTTGGCGCGCACTCGCCAGTGTCGCGCTCGCTGGGACAGAGCTCTCCAGCACTGAGCTTGCAGGCACGAAGCTCGCCAGACTGGCGAACAGCACTCGCCCTTCCTGGCTCTGACCTAAACCAACGGCAACTTCCTTTCCTGCCTTTCCCCCTGGTGCCTTCTCGCCGACTGCTGTTGGGGGAGGGGTCGCCTGAGGTGCTGGGGTCGCAAACTCACTTCGCAGAGCTGTGACCGTGAACCCCAAGGTGTCGAGCACCTCCTTTCTAAAATCCGCGAGCATCCTAGCCATCGCCTCCTAAGGAGTCTCGCCGAACTCCTCGCCCTGCTCCTCATCACCTGCCATAACCCTTCTCTGGAACTTTCTTGAACCAGCAACGCTCCACGCTCACCGCACCAAAATGTTGAAACCGATTTCTCGGTCTCTTGTGGAGCTCGGGGCCCTCAACGAATTGAGGGGCGACTAGCCCTTACCGGTCCCTCGGAAGAGATATGCAGATAACCCGGACAAAGAACAAAGACCCTGGTCTCAGCAAGGAGGTCCCTCCACTAACCCGGAAGATCGTTGAGCGCTTTCACTCCCAAGCCAATGCTAAGACTCGGGCACCTTGGAGAGCTAGAGAGCCCAAACCAAAGCGACCTATGGAGAGAAGAAGGCTCAAAGATTTTGAAACCGGTCTTCTTCCAAGGTGCCCCTTAAGGTCTATTTATAGATTTTGGTTTTGTGGTCTGTCAATAGCCAACTCCCGCTGTCCCTTCTTACTATCCGCACCCCAAATTGGTCTGCTAACAGCCAAACTCCGCTGTTCGGAGGGGCTACCCGCAGACCACCTGGGGTTTTTTGGTTAAGGACCACCCCAGGCGCCGGCGAACCAGAGACCCCTGACCTATTCAGCGAACACGGGGCTCGCCAAAAGATCTGGCTGGCTCGCCAAAGCCGCCTAGCGAGCTCCTCCGACCGGCTGGCTCGCCTGTCTCTACGGCTCGCCTGTCGAACCGCTCCTAGTAGGCCGAGCTCGCCAAAATGGCTAACTGTACCCCAGAAATGGCTATTTGTACCCCGAGGTCCCGGAGCTGCCTAGCGAGCTCCTCCGTCCGGCTGGCTCGCCTGCCCCTAGAGCTCGCCTGCCGAACCGCTTCTTAGCTCGCTCCTTAGGTTGTGCGAACCAGGGACCCTTCCTGGCGAACATCGGGGTTGTACAGAAGGGTAAGATCAATCTTCAATACATTTCTACTGATAATCAAAGGGATGACATATTCACTGAGCCACTTGATGAAAGAAAGCACAATTTCTTCATCAATGCACTGTGAATGCTTGATGAAGCTCTTTAGGTCACATTTATTATGTAATAAAACCTATTTTCCATAGAAATGTATTGTTGGGAAAAATAATAATTTTTTTGAGAAAAATACAAATGTTTATTCAGAGCTGCGTCGAATACAAATCGATGTACCATCAATTTCTACTTGACGCTAGCTTCAAGAGCTGACTGGGATAGTTAATTCGAATGGCACTCGACGCAGCGTCAAATTCATATCGACGGATGCGTCAACTTAAGAGTTGTTGCAAGAACCCAAATTCACGTTGATTACCACTCGATGCAATGTTGACATGTCAAGCACGCGCAATGTTGCATGTAGAAGCTACATCGACTTATTTTGGCGCACTGTATCTATTTCTTCTCAATGTTTCTTCGAGTACAACTCTAAGTTGCGATGAATTGTCTTCTAAAAGCAACTTAGTCGTTAGACTTTATTGTGCTTTCGAATTCTCTCCATCTCGCTCTCCCCTTCTTCTGCCTCTCTACTTCTGTCTTCTTTCTTCCTTACAGGTACACGATGATAAATCAATGGTCTCCCATAGAGATTAAAGAGACATTATTAAAGCAATTTATTTGGCACTAGAAACATTGTTGTCTCAGTTCTCTTCTCTATATCTAGATTTCTCATAAGACTGTTATGGCAAGTTTTGTGCCCAACATCAAAGGTTAAGGAACTTCACTGCCCAGACGAAGCCATCAAAAAGAAGTTGTAATCGTCGGCACTACCTGCTGATGTCTTTGTATCTTTTTTCAATGATATAAAGCAGAGGGAGAAGTGTGACTGCAGGCCCCTTCTGGTTCAGTGTACACTACAATAGAGCATCCATATCAACAATCTCCATATGTTTCTTTAGGAGAACCGGACATCATCTCCCAATTCTCTCTGGCACCTACACCATCCTCTCCTCCCATAATTTTTCCTGCAATCAAGGGGGAGTCATCAAATCATGGGGAGTCTGATCTATTCTCAAATGATGAGGATTATTTGGCCAGTTTGAAAGAATTCTCATTATGGATTGATTCACCAATCCCTGAGAACGCAGAACTCAAGCTTGCTTATGAAGAGTCAACCACAGTGCCACCTACTGTATCTACTCAGGCTTCTGTGCCTATTCCATATTTTGTGGATTCTACATCAGACCCTCTTCCTTCTGCTCCTATTCTAATAGCCCCAGCACCAGCCCCCAGACAATGGGCCACATTCAGAGGAAGAAATGTAGTCAGAGGAAGAAACGCATTTAGCTGAAGGGGATATGGGAGAAACAGACCTATCTGGGAGAGATACACAAAGGAATAGAGAAAATAATACAAAAAGGACAGGTCCTAAAACAAAACCTATGAGAAAATTGTACCTGAAAAATCAGATGAAATTATACACTAACCCAATTCTTGAGAAAATCTTTGAAGAGGTTAGAGAAAGAGAACAATATGAGTATGAGGCATCTCAAAGGGAAATTGAATTAAAGAGAAATAAATTCATTGAAAGACTTAAAAAGGGGGAAGATGTTGTGGAAGAAGAGCAAATAAAAGAGGCAATTCAAATTCCAAGTACTCTATTTGACTCTTTAAAATATGCTGCCAAGTACCCTCAAGCTAAAATCCTGAAAGATAGGATAACTTGACAAAAGGGGTCCTGGATGTAATCAAGACATGGAAGATCAACCATATAAAAAGAAGAAGAAGATTGTGTTCAAGAAAGCTCCAACTTCTTGTAACCCTCAGTCAACATTCATAGTTCCAGATCCATATTCAGAAGAGCTTGATCTGGTTGAATTAAATGAGCTAACTGCTAAAGTCATCAACCTTGGATTCAAGATCAATGATGTCTATCCTGATGCAGAAGCTGACTTGAAAAAATTATTCAAAGAGTATGACAGAATCCAGAAGAATCCAGAAAAGGCCAAACTAGCCAGCTTCAAATATGTTGAAGCAAAGTTCAGAAAAGTCAATGAGGCATTATCTACTTGTATTAAAAAGAAAAAGTAGAATATTTCTTTGGGTAACTAACTCTGATAAAACACTTATTTCTATTAATCAGATGTGCGAATTTATTCTGTTATAGTATATTCATATGTACTCTACTTTATTTTTCAATATGATTGAAATCACTTAAATTTTTTGTAAAATTTGTCAAGATAAATAGGGGAGATTGTTGGAAAAAACTTCCTCTGGATTTATCTTACAAATTATGTAAAAGTGATTTCATCATCTAAGATTCATTACCCATGTTTTATAGTGAGGGTAATATGGTCATTAGATGTCCTAGGATATCACACACACATTAATATAGTGTCAAAGACCAGTCCAAAAGAGTGCAAAAATTCAGTTGAGTTAATTCTGCTTCGACTAGAAGTCAACGCAACTTCAATTAGAAGTAACTTAGAATAGAAGTAAGGATAACTCATTCTGGTATTTGATGCATCAGTTGAAGTCGACGCAACATCTAAATATTTGTTATGCAGAAGGCGAAGACAGTCAAAGCAATATTGAAGTTGGCGCAACTTCGAATTACATTTAAGACAGAAGGAAGATCTCAGATTCTATGTCTTAATCTCGACAAATACTTCAATAAGGACTTGACACAACATCGATATCAAAGTTCATTTCAAAGCTGAGGAAGATGTCGAAACAACTTCTATTAGAACTCAGAGGTGCGTCGATAAGAAGGCAAATTGAAAGTGCACAGTTAACCTCACTAGAATTCTCTAGAGGGGGGGGGGGGTGAATAGAGATTAAAAATATTTTGTGCAAAGTTAATATATATATATGTGTATAATCACAGATTAGAGCTTCCCACACACCAACAAGAATTAAGCAAGAAAATAAAGTAAATGCAAGAAAATAAATCACAGCACAACACAAGAAAATATAGTGGTTCCCCAAACTTTGGGTAGTCCACTCTTCTACCCCCTTGGTAGGAATTCACTATCTTGTACTGAGTCTTTTGATAAGGAGACTCTTAGAACCACCCTGAGTCTTTTGACAAGGAGACTCTTAGAACCAACTGAGTCTTTTGACAAGGAGACTCTTAGAACCAGTATACTGAATTTTTTGAAGAGAGATTCTAAAAACTCTTTTACAATGTTAGATGTAAGAAAGAAGGCAGGAAAGATATAAGGACAAGAATGAATTTTCTTCCTAGCAAGAAGATTGGAAGCACAAGAAGTGAATTGAATCTTTCTTCTATAGAGAGAAGAAGATTTGCAGACTTTCTCTCTTTGTGAGAGCTATCAGATTTTGCAGCAGTGTGATTTCAGAAGCAGAAGAAGAAGAAGTGGTTGAATGTTGCTGCAGAGCTTTTTCTCAATTTCTCTCTTTTCTCTTGGGAGCTTTTCCTCTTTTTCAAAATGTATGTGGTGGATCACTCAACTGTCATTTTCTGCCGACCTCCTCTTTATTTATAGCTCTGTGTATTCAAAATAATGCTATAAGAGGATAATTAATTAGCAGTCAGAAAAATAGAAAGATGAAAATGTTTCCATAATATTTATTTCTGTAGAAGGAAAGAACCAATTCAGATTTCAAATAATATCCAAATAAGTTAAATCAAATTAGCCAAGAATCAGATATAAGGAAAGAATGATTCAGAACGGCTATAAAATATTGACACTTATTCCATATAAATCAGATCTATTGAAAGAAGGAAAGAGATCTGGCGCATATTTAAATTCTGTCATGGAAATCGACGTGCGTCTATTACTATTCGACGCAAGCGTCGAGAGCATCCTTTCTGGACGTCGAGAGAAAAATAAGGAAGGTGCGTCGACTGAGGTGCGTCGACTTTATTAGATGCGTCGAGTAGAAATCAGAGTGGCGTCGACTAGACTTACGTCGAAATCTTCCTAGAGTTATTTCGACTCAACCTGAAGGAAACGTCGAATACTATTCGACGCATATTTACTTAGCCTTGTTTTTTTCATTCTTAGAATTCATTTCTAGGGGTTAAGAGAAATCATTTTCCCAACACAAATGTATTTGACGCAGCTTCGAATACAGACATAGAATTAGAATATTTCCTGTATTCCTTTTTGAATCTAATTCAGAGGATATAAATGGAATTTATTTGAATTCAACGGGTCATCCATAATCAAGAATGGAAAAAAAATCCAGAGATACAATAAAGATATATTTGGATGTTATTCAAAAAGGTTTAGACGGGCTACCAACAGAAATGGAAAGAGATCACAATACTACTTCTTGGATATTCCTAATAGGGAAATAACAAATGAGGAAAGGAATTTTTCATTATTCGATATAAGAATAAGGAGACAGAGAAAGAGAGAATAGCATATAGGCTTAGACATTTTTCACAGGGCTTCATCTTCTGTCCTCTTCCACCATACAAGCAGATATACAGCAAAATACAAAAATAGATCTTCTGCTTTTGGTTTTCTTCTCTCTACTGCAACAAACTGAAAGCACTGGACCAAAGCTTAACAATCCTTCTCTTCTTCTTATGATGGATTAATCATATAAAAGATCCAGTCCACTAGCAGTGCCAAGAATCCTCAGAGAAATTTGCTGAAAGAGGATTCAAATCAGAAGACTTACTTTTTCTTATTCTCTACTCTTACTCTTTCTTTCACTTTCCGTAAATTGAGTAAAATGTCCTTAGAATCCTTCTTCAAAGGATTCAGTGGTTCAAGATCTCCTTATCAAAAGATCTAGCTTGGTTCAAGAAGTCTCCTTAACAAAAGACTCAGACTTTGGTTCGAAGAGTCTTCTTAACAAAAGACTCAGACATTGGTTCTAAGAGTCTCCTTATAAAAAAGACTCAGTTGTTCTAAGAATCTTCTTATCAAAAGACTCAGGCACTAGATAGTGCATTCCTACCAAGGTGTTAGAAGAGTGGAGTACCAATATTTTGGAGAACCACTATAGATTGTGTCACATCTGTGTTGTGCCAATTTTCTGTGATGTCCCATTTTTATTTTACTCTGTATTTATTTTATTCTGCATGGGTATTTCTGAATGTATAGTTGTTAGGACTATTATTGTTCTGCGCACTTATCTGGTTAAAAGTTTTTAAACTTAATTCACCCCCTCTAGAGAATACTCAGAGGACTCACTGTGCACTTTCAAGATCTTCTCCAAAGGTGCCCTTGGGGGTCTATTTATAGTTTTCCCAAAATGGTCTGCTGATAGCTGAATCCTGCCTCTTGGTTTTACTAAAAGCAGTATAAATTGGTCTACCAATAGAGGAACCCCACTGTCTTGAATGGCTAGTTGCATGCCAAAATGTTACTTCCTGGAAAAAATGGGTTACCGAGCAGACAGGCGAGTCCAGGCTATTCTAAGCCTACTCGCCAAGGTGGGGCTGTGACTCGCCACTCACACCGAACTGGGGGAAAGTGCAAGATCGAGGCGAGTCAAGTTGGGACTCGCCACTCACCCATCTGGCTCGAGAAGATATGGGAGATCAGATGACAAGAGTGGAGAAGGATGTTTCTGGTATAAAGAAGATGGTGAAGTTCATGATCAAGGCATTAAAGCAAAAACCATCTACGCCGGAGCGGAGGGAGTGGGACAGCCCAGAACAGGATCCACCCCGTCATTCGGTTCAGAGGACTCGCAGAAGACAATCCCCAAGTCCAAGTGTGGAGGAGATAGACGAGGAGTAGTGGAGTAGGACGGTCCGAGGGGAACAAGTTTTTTTATTGTTTTGTTTTTTAATAATACAGGTATTTTGACACATGTTCTTGGATGCTTGAATATTTTTATCTGATTTTTCTTGGTAGTTTTTAAAGTTTTTGTTATACATATTATTTATGAATTTTGAAGTCATGAAGTGAAGATTTTTAGGCAATTTTAATATCATATGTAGTATATTTTAAAACCTTATGTTTAGAGATTTTAATACCTCATAGTAATTTTGAATTCAATTATTGATAAATGAAGTAAATATATATATGTAATGAATATAAGAATAATAGATAGTAAAAAATAAACTATGATTTTGAGTTTTTATTAATTTGATTTATAAACTTATTAAGTTAAAGCATATCATGAAGTAGAATAGTTGATACTTTATTTTCTGTTGATTTCTACTTCATTCATTTGATGATACTTAATGAGTAAGAGATTTAGGGATCCAAAGGGGACCAAGAGTGGTGGTTCCTATGGGTACCCAAATATATCGTGTAGGTTTATGGGTAGATATTGATGAATGGATCCGTTCATGTGATGTTAATGTTTCAGTTTTAGTTTTGGGCCTCCATTCAAACTTTGGTTTAGTGTTATTCTTATATGTGAAATTTCCATAGTGATAATCTTTACATTGATGATTGTTGAAGGTATTTTTCATAGGAATGTTATGAGCGTTTAATTTTGTGTTAGGAGAAGTTTGATGTTGTAAGTGATAATGATGGTATTTTGGAATTTCATTTTCAATTTTTTGAAGTTTTTTATTTCCATTGTTTGGTTTATTCATATTTTGAGATATCATATTTAACTTGCTTTTAGAGATTGTTTGATATTGAGAATTTTTCTTTAAGATTTCCTTAAGCAAGATAATTTTAGTTTCTAATTCATTGTTCTTAAGTTTCAAATTGTGTCTAGCTTTATTATACGCAATTGTGCTATTTTTAAGAGTAGAAACAATTGAATCAATATGGTTTTGGTATTCATTTCTGTATTCCTCAAATGTTTCATCCATCTCTTCAATTTCAATTTTATAACTTTTGCATGTAGCACAATCACCTTTTAAAGATGAATTTTCCAAAGATAATTTTTCATTATGTTCTTTTATACAAATAATTCCTTTTTCAAGTTCCTTAAGTTTTTCCTTAAAATTATCACAATTAAAACAAGGTTTTGTGTTTTCAAGTAAAGGACAAGAAGGTGAAACCATATCATAATTAGATTCTAAATTAACATTAGCTTTTAATCTCTTATTTTGTAAACGTAAACTTTTATTAGTAATTTTCAATCTCTTGATCTTACGTTTAGCAGTTTTTAGTATATTGAAACTAGAAATGGAAGTTATCGCACAAGAAGAAGATTTTGACTTTCTTACAGCGCTTTTGGTGGAGGCAAAATGTGTGCATGAAGTTCCTTCGTTATCTTTTGGCCCTTCCTTCATCATAGATGAATTTTCATCTTCTTTTTCTTTTGATGTATTGCTCTCTTATTCCAAGTTAGTTTCCATGATTTCCATGGCTTTGCTACGAGAGGGATCTTCTTGAATAGTAGTGGATGCTTGTAAGTTCTTCTCCTCCTGTGTTTGATCTATACCTGCGAGAGGAAAATCATACATTTCTTCAAGAAATTGCCAAACTTTGTATGCACTAGAAAAACAATATATTAATTTGAAAATTTCATTTGTTAGAGCACAAAATAAATAATGTTTGGCTTTTGCATTCAGTTGGCGTTCCTTTTTATTTGATTCATCTGCAGGTCTTACAATGGCTAAATTCCATACTTCGACATCTAAAGTCTTAATAAATTTTTCAATTAAAATTTTCCATCCTTTATAATTTGTTCCTTCAAATAAAGGTGGTTTAAGAGATATTTCTTCTTCACCGAAATTTGCCCCACTAGTAGAAGCGAGATCATGAGACGCCATTATTCCTGGTTGTTAAGCCGATTTGGAATAACCTGGCTCTGATACCACTTGTTGGATCGGTAGGCGCCCTTAGAGGGGGGTGAATAAGGGTTCTCAAAAACTTAAGTTATATTTTAAAAAGCTTTGTAATAATGCAAGAATAAAGTCATAAGAAGTCAAGTAAAACAATTAAAGTAGAGACATGCTTTATTAATATCAAATAAAGTTTTACAAAAGTTGACTTCTATGACGCTAGAAATCGGTGGTGATGAATAGTAAATTCTTTTTGTTTTCTATCCCGACTCGCATCCCCATGAACCGGTGGCCCTAGCCTTATCCTCCCCGGATTCGTCCTCAAGCCGCTCTAGCCAACCCTTCCTCGGATGTGGCCTCGAGCACCCTCTAGACCTAGCCTAGATCTAGTCGCCAACACGAGGCGAGTTTTCACCCTAAGTCCTACCCAGACCTAGTCGCCAACACAAGGCGATTTCACTAACTGTTTACAAGAAAAATATGAAATGAAAACAAAAACTCCCTCTTGATGAACTTCTGAAGTTGGAGAGGAAGATCCGTTGTAGAGTAAGCATTGTAGAAGCGGACTTTGTTTGGATCCGGCGTGATGAGATTCTCCTTTAGAAGTTTGCAGAACTTTGGTAGGACATCAACTTTCGGCCAAGATAGCCTCTGGAATTCTAGCACTCTATCTCTCTCTGATATCTCTCTGATGTGTGTCTAAAATGAGAGAAGAGACGTCCTTTTTATAGCCTCAGTGCTAGCGCCTGCGCTATCCCATATTAGGACACATTCTGCGAGGCAGAATCTTCAATCCGAGGAAACAATTCTCCCTTGCCAATTGTGCTCCTCGCTATCGCCTGCGCTATTGGATACCGCCTGGCGCTATCTCCTTCTATAAGTGCTCCCGGCATCTACGCTTAAGTAAATATTTCGTTGATCGGAAATTCGTCGAGCGCAGCTAAGAATTCGTCGAGCGAAATTTCGTCGAACGCATTTCTAAGCATTTCGTCGAGCGCCGCTGACAGTTTGTCGAACAACAGCTAGCGCCTACGCTAGTACTACCGCCTGCACTAGTAGGTGTTTTGGTTTTGACAGCTCAACTTTGGGTGCAACCTTCTTATGTAATCCTTGAGTCATGTGGACTTTGTTATCCTGCACACTTAAACACACAAGATCAAATACACATAGGATTTGTTATTCTCAAACCTAGGAGCTACGGAAGACCATGTTCCAACAGGAATGACCCTGACTAGGCTCCAATCACAACCCAGCTTCAGCTTAGGCCTCGGGGTCTTAGAATAGGCGCGAACCTTTTTCCTTAATTTACCCACCTATAACAACTTTCATGAGATTACGCCAATCTTGAGCCATAGATTTGCAGATCAATACTGCCTCGGAGGGCGGTGAAGGCAATCAACTGGCCGGTGAGCAGGAGGGAGTGATGAGTCCTGATCATATACACATTTATGGACTCATCCGGGCCGTTATTTAGTCAATTCACCGCACTATAGCCTTGTTATAGCTTATATTTGATAATCCATGCTAGGTGCACATCTAGGCGCACTTTGGTGTGATTTTCGTGCTTATTGTCATTAGTAGTATTCATGTGCTGTCAAGTGGCACTTTCAGTGGCTAGATTTGTGGTTGTGCCTGGAATAGGAGTCGTGCGAGTGTTCCCGGTGCAATTCTGCACAGGAACACTGCGCACGATCGCCGGTTCTATTGCGCACGACCACTGGTCGTGCGTCACTGATCGTGTGCACTTAACCCTTTTTCACGAGTTCTGTTTGGTGCAGTGCACACGACCACCAACGCCAGTGCGCACGACCACCGGTCGTGCGCCACTGCTCGTGCGCACTTATCATTAAAATTCTGAGTTCTGTTTGCTGTATTGCGCACGACCATCAACGCTAGTGCGCACGACCACCGGTCGTGCGCCACTGGTCGTGCGAACATTTTATTTTATAAATTTCGTATCTTGCAGGTTCCACCCAGGCAGTGCGCACGATCGCAGAATTCCAGTGCGCATGACCACTGGTCGTGCGCCAATGACCGTGCGCAGTATTTAATCCAGCGCCTATTTAAACGCCTGTTGCGATTTTAGGGCAGGGAGGACTTGCGGGAGCGGGATTCCTGTTCCGTACGCCGCCGTCCACCACCTTGGGACGCCTCCACTTCATCTCCTACGCAAGGGGAAGCCTCCTCCATCCATTCCAAGACTTCCTCCGTTGTCCGTGATTGTTCTCCATCGTCCGCAAGCCTCCAAGCAACCATTCTCTCACTCCGCCCGGTGAGAAGAAGAAGAAACCTGAAGTCGAAGACGACGGAGCTACGTAGGGAGATCGTGACATCTCTCAACGCCAGAAGCATTGTCCGCCCGAGTCCGGAGGTAGCCCGACAACCTACCATTCCGGTCGTGAACGGCCGCTAGTCTTCACCATCGGTTATTTCTTTCCTCTTTCCTTCATTGTACTCGTTGAGCCGTGTAAACTTGAATATTGCAATGTTGTTTATTGAAATGAATGTTTCCTTGTTGTTCTTCATGGTTTGCTTGTGATTCACTCCGTTTTCCACTCACTCACTCACGCCCGCACGCAAGGTGTTTGTTCCGCGTTAGCAAGAGCTAACGGCGGTTGTGAAGAGGTGTTTGCAACCCTCACCTTCTCGCACTTGAGTACATTCCACCCGCCTAACGAAGCACGGCATCGCGGCCGTTGCATCCACCTCGCCTCGCGAAGCGGTGTTTTCGACCCGCATCTCTTTTGTTGTTGATAAGATTAGGAAAACCAACCAAAAAAACCCCCTCTTTGTGTTTGTTAAATGTTTGTGTAACAATAGTCACTGCGCGATTCGTTCACCCATCCTGCATTCCTCAAGAGACCGACATCCGGGGATTCTATTCTCCACAATTATTACTTGACAGCGACCGGTGCACTTGCCGACACGCATCAGGGAGCGAGCAATAAGGCTGACCCTGACAACCGCCTAATTCCTGATAAGCAAACATTATTCCTCATCGCATTCAACTAACACCTCGTGGGATTAACTAACTGTATTTGCTCTCGCAGTACCACAATATATTAACCTCGTGCCAACCCCTTCATGGCAGAAGTCACCTACTCGAGATCTATCCTAGGAGTTTGCCAAAATGACTCTCTCCCATGTGAGCACTGCTGCTGGCGTTGTCGCGACCCCTATAGAGCAGGGTCCTGACAAGGCTCCCCTACGAATGCGTTTGAGAAAATCCTTGGTGCTTCCTACCTTTTGCCCCTTTGGTGGGAAGCCGAGCTTACTCACCGGTCAGCACCGCGAGCTCACCCCATACCACATGGGGAAGGCTATTGAGGACTCGCTCGGTATGGGACTTCACTCACGCATCTTCATTTTTCGACTCAGCGCTAACTTTTTCCATTCTCTAGATGTCGACACTCAAAAAACCGACGAGTCTAATTATGTAGTACTCTACTTGGCATCGCCTTCTCCTGACATGATTGACGAGTACCTAGGAGACCCCTCCAATGCTACTGAGATGAAGGGTCGACTAGCAGGCATCCTGTGGAAGCATGGATATATGCTTTGCGAGCACCAGGAGGAGAGGGCTTTGACGGAAAATGAGTCCTTCCCCCGCATCCTCACTCTAGAATGACAAATGGAAGCCCTCGAGGGAGACTACACTGTACTCACATAAGAGGTGTAGTGGCTCATGGGAGGCACCGCAGCGTCGTTGGAGGAACACTTTAGGCGGATCGGCGAGTGCACGCTCGCCCTTCAACACGAGATTACTGTCGCTAGTTAGTATGCCCTTGTGAGGCGAGTTCCCAGGTGGCGGATGAGTGAATGGTGTCCTTGGAGGTGAAATCTGCCATGCCTCTGGCACGCTCGCATTCAAGTCTCCCCTCTTTTTTTTTGAAATTGACTAGTTATTATTTATGTTTGCTGCATGAACATAATTACTTCCTATTGTGCTTAACCCCGCCTCGTGGGGGTTTATGTTTTTCTCTTCATTTTGCGCGGCTCACATGTTGTGTTATTTTTGTTAATGTCCGATAGTAAGGTTTCCAGACTAAGATTTATCGCGCTGGCTCATTGAGATAGAGCTAAGGAGCCTTCGCACGTGGGTAAGGGAAAGTGTGTATGGGGTGAGCGGGTTGCGTCATTAGTCGTGAGTCATCTCTTACCCCTTTTTCTATAAAACCCCCCCTTTATTTCTGTACCAACCTACCACATTAATTACCCTTTTGCTCTTCTTCCCACTTCGACTCGCTCATCCTACTCGCCAATCTCTCTAAAGATGTCCAAGCCTTCTGACCCCTCTGATGGGTGAGGGAATTGCATTGCGAACTTTGCTGACCACCTCTTCCCTAAGGGGAAAGTGTCGGAGGATGACCGCCTCGCATTCAAGGTCACCTTTCTATTGGAAGGATACTCAGCTCACTGCCCAAGGGCATACGAGGTCATCAACTCATTCTACAAGGATGAGCTCGCTTTCCCTTTGTCGCACTTTAAGGTTGGACTTAGCCTCCCCCTGTGGCCGGAGGTGAAGCAGTTCCTCAAGTACTTCGGGATTGTGCCCGAGCAGGTCAATACGAACTCGATTGCTATGCTCATGGCATTCACCTGCTACATCCGCGGTGAGAGGATAGATTTCAACCTAACAGCCTTACACAAGCTGTTCATCTATAGAGTGACCTCAGTTGGAGTTGCCTTTCTGACCGGCTCGCGGATCAAAGTCTGCGAGACCCTTAACAAAGTCCACCACTGGAATGACAGGTTCCTCTTCATCAAGGGGAACTTCGGCAACATTCCATACACGCATGTCCAGCAAAGCGAGTCTATATATCGCTATCCTCACATGTATGGAGAGCTGGCGGAGTTCTATAAGTTCTTCCTTAAGAAGAACTTCAAGGTTGCCTACTTAAAATGACGCCTTGACTCGCTCCCCCCGTTGCCACATAGGGAAGGTATTCTTCTACCTGCATTATTTAGACCGCCCTCTTTTTGCTCGCCCACCTTATTTAACTCTTGTTTCCACATTGTAGAGGAGCATCTTATTCCTCTGAACCTGCCTCATGCAGGTTGCGCAAAGCTGGCCTCCTCGCTTGACTTCGTGAGGGCCATCGCGGAGGCCGGTGCAGATGACCTGGGTAAGTCCAAGTCCAGCAGCAGTAAAGGGAAGAGGGCGATGGTGGATCTTGACCCCCGTCCCCTTCCGGCTCGTGGAAGAAGCTTAAGAAAACTGTGTCCTCGAAGAGGAAGACTACCACGGCGAGCCGCTTGGAGCCCACGACCCGGGACGATGTTGGAATGAGTGGGGCGGATGTGACATATGTGCACCCCCACTTCGTCTTGAGGGAGAAGCCTCAGGACCTCGCGGGTGACCCCTTGCTCATTTGGGAGGGGGAAGGGGAGAAGGTTGTGATTTCCACTCTCCATCCCTCCTGGTTTGAGCACGGCCCAACTGGCGAGCACGCCTACGCCCTTGTTTACGGGCTGTATGGGAGAGAGGAAGTTGTCGCCTACAAGAAGTCTATTATGCGGGAGGTCAACTATGAGAGCTCACGGGCCTAGATGCGTGCCATGGAGCTCTCGCATATGGCGTCGCACCATGGCCTCTCCTTCATGAAGAGGTTCAATAAGGTCAAAGTCGCCCAAGAGCTGGCACAGGAGTAGGCTGAGGATCTTGAGATGTGTCTTGGAGTCACCGAGAGGCTTCTCGCGAAGGCCCCGAAGAAGGAGTTAAGCCTCACTTGAGAAGAATTTTGCTTTCCCTTTTTTTCTGTTCCCTTACATGAATCCAATGCATGATGTCGAGGCCGCAACCTAGATGGCGACTCGAGTCTGCAAGTTGGAGGCTGAGGTGGAGGCTCTCATGGCGCAACTCGCTCGGGCCCCTGCAGATTCGCACGGCAGTGGGGCGTGGCGAATCCGCTTCTAAGCATGAGGAGGTGTTGTAGTTCACTCCTAGTGAGATCGAGGTGACCCATAGGCTCATGGTGATTAAGGCCACCAAGACCTTACCCGACATGTTGTGAGACATCAACACTTTTTGGGCAGGGTGGGAGAACATTACCGTGGAGGAGTTGATCCCAGCACTCTTCCTCCCCCCCCCCCCCCCCCCCCCCCCCCCGATAGTCTTGTCCTCCATCTCGCACGACTACTTGCTGGCTGACAAAGATGATGGCGAGTGAGGATCATCTTCCGAGGACCTAGACTTCTTCTTCTTGTTTTTTCTTTATATTGAAGGGGTGAGCCCCAAAACTTTTATAAATCTCAATGAATGATATGAAAATTTTCCAAGTCATTATTGAGTCTTCCCTATTTTTTTCTTTATATGAGTACTCATGGCGACTCACCTTAGTCTTTTAGACTCGTCGAGTGCCTACTTTAGGGACCAAAAAATGTTGAATTCCCCCTACGAGACTTGTGAGACCTATAAACTTGCGAGACATAGGCTTTGTGGTATCTGTGTGCTCGCAACCCTGTAACAAAAACTAGGGATAGTTCTCTGCCTGAGATTCCACGAGAGTGTCGAGCCCCTGCCGTGGTCTCGAGCCGTGTGACTCGCATGTTCGTTGTCACCTATGAATGAGTGAGTGGGTTTCGTGGATGTCCAAGACGAGACTGTCTTAGCTCGCCTCCTTCACTTGTCTGGGCTGTGTCCACCTCTCATCCCCTCTACTCTTCTTCCATGCCACTTAGATGATCAACCTGCCCTGCCGGCTTGTGAGAGCCCGACCAGCGAAACCATCTTAAGGATTCTTCCGACTACCATTTTAACCTATCACCTGAGTGGTCAACCTTGTTGGAACACGGTCTTCCGCATCTCCTAGGTTTGAGAATAACAAATCCTATGTGTGTATTTAATCTTGTGTGATCTAAGTGTGCAGGATAACAGGTCAAAATGACTCAAGGTTTACATATGGTGGTTGCCCCCGAAATTGAGCCATCAACTCCAAATTGATCACTAGCGCAGGCGATAGTGAATAGCGCCGGCGCTAGCTCGATGCACAGAAGGCATGCTGGAATTGTTGCCTCGGATTGAAGATTCTGCCGCGCAAAAAGTCTCCTAATATGACATAGCGCCGGCGGTAGTGGCTAGCGCAGGCGCTAGCGCTAGTCTATAAAAAGGACCCAAGTCCTCTCGTTTGAAAAACACATCAGAGAGATATATTGAGTGCCAGAATTCCAGAGGCTATCTTGGCCGAAAGTTGATGTGCTAGCGAAGCTCTGCAAAACTTCTGAAGGAGAATCTCGTCACGCCGGATCAGATCGAAGTCCGCTTCTACAACGCTTATTCAACGGCGGATCTTCGTCTCCAACTTCAGAAGTCCATCTTGAGGGAGTTCTTATTTCTTTATTGTTATTTCATATTCCTCTTTGTAAACGATTAGTGAAATCGCCTCGTGTTGGCGACTAGGTCTGGGTAGGACTTAGGGGGAAAATCGCCTCGTGTTGGCGACTAGATCTAGGCTAGGTCTAGGGGGCTCGAGGCCACATCCGGGGAGGGATTGGCTAGAGCGGCTTGAGGCCGAATCCGGGGAGGATAAGGCTAGGGCCACCGGTTCGTGGGGAAGCGAGTCGGGATAGAAAACCAAAAGGTTTCTTTTCTATTTAGCTTTGATTTCTAACTTTCATAAGAGATCAAGTTTTTGTAATCATGTCTCTCAAGTTAATAAAATCATGTCTCTATTCTTACTTTACTTGATTAGTCTTGATCTTCTTTATTATCATATTCAAAGCTTTTTCTAAAATAATCAAAATAGTTTTAAAATCTTTAAAACCCTTATTCACCCCCCCCCCCCCCCCCTCTAAGGGCGCCTACCGATCCAACAAACCTGCCCTGCCATCTTGCAAGAGACTGGTCAGCGAAAGCATTTCAGGGTCTCTTCCAATATAGCTTTCCAACCCGCCACTTGAATGCTCAACCTGCCCTGCCATCTTGTAAGAGCCCAGTCAGCGGAACCATCTCAGGGGCTTTTCTAACATAACATTCCAACCTACCACCTGAATGATCAACTTGACATGTCGTCTTGTGAGATCCCAATCAGCGGAACCATCTCAAGGTCTCTTCCAACATAGCTTTCCAACCTGCCACCTGAGTGGTCAACCTGCCCTGATGTCTTATGAGAGCCCGGTCAGAGGAACAATCTCAAGGACTTTTCCAACATAAATTTCAAATCTGCCACCTGAGTGGTCAACTTACCCTGCCATCTTGTGAGAGCCTGATCAGCGTAACCATCTAGGATTGTAAGAAATAAAGCACGCTTAGTTGCTCAAGGCTATTCACAAATCGAGGGGGTAGATTTTGAAGAAACTTTTGCACCCGTAGCTCGCTTAGAATCTATACGAATATTTTTGGTATTTGCGAGTTTTAAAAGAATAAAATTATTTCAAATGGATGTTAAAAGTGCCTTTTTAAACGGGTTTATAAAAGAAGAAGTCTATGTAGAACAACCCCCCGGTTTCATAAATGAAAAATTTCCTAATCATGTTTACAAACTAGAAAAAGCGCTTTATGGATTAAAACAAGCGCCCCGTGCATGGTATGATAGACTTACATCGTTTTTTTAAAGCACGGTTATGTTATGGGAAGTGCCGACAACACACTCTTCATTAAGCATAATAATAACGATCTAATTATTTTACAAATCTATGTTGATGATATAATTTTTGGAGCCACTAATGAAGAGTTGTGTAATGAAGTAGTACTAGAAATGAAAAAAGAATTTGAAATGAGTCTTGTAGGAGAATTGTCTTATTTTCTTGGTTTTCAAATCTCACAACAAAGTGATGGTATATTTATTTGCCAAACAAAATATGTTCACAATATGCTTAAACGATTTGGATTTGAAAATCTTAAACAAGCTTCTACTCCTATGAGTGCTTCTTTAAAACTAGGAAAAGATGAATCCGGAATTTCAATTGGTCAAACGTTATATAGAGGAATGATAGGATCTCTTCTTTACTTAAGTGCATCTAGACCAGATATAATGTTTGCCGTATGTTTATGTGATCGCTTTCAAGCCAACCCAAAAGAATCTCATTTAAAAGCGGTAAAACGGATTTTTCGTTATCTATTAGGGTCATCTAAATTAGGTTTGTGGTACCCACACAATGATACATTCACACTCCACGGCTATTCCGATTCGGACTACGCCGGGTGTTCACTAGATCGAAAAAGCACTAGCGGTACTTGTCACTTCTTAGGACCCTCCTTAGTAGCTTGGTCTAGTAGGAAACAATCCTCGGTTGCACTCTCCACCACGGAGGCCGAGTATATTGCACTTGGTAGTTGTTGTTCACAAGCACTATGGATGAGTCAAACACTAGAGGACTTTGGATTTCATCTTAAAAACATTGACCTTAAATGTGACAACAAAAGTGCAATAGACCTCACATATAATCATGTACATAATTCTAGATCCAAACACATCGATGTTCGTCATCATTTCATTAGGGATCACATTAAGAAAGAGCATGTAAAAGTAAGTTTCATTGGCACGGACTCCCAACTCGCTGACATATTTACTAAGCCTCTTCCCGATGCGAGATTTCGATTATTACGACTTGAGTTAGGTGTCCTAGATCTTTCGAGTTAAAACACTTTCACAAAACACAATTTTTTGCATTTTTCACCATCGAAAACACCTCCTACAAATCTGAAATTTCAACATTAAACTACTATTGGGACACCTAATCAGGATCAACAATCAAAAAATTTAAACTCCTCGAAAATCGTGTACTGTATTCCGCGCTAGCGCTAGCGCCGGTGCTAGCGTGACTTTCTGATTTTCTGCATTTTTAAAATTTTGAAAAATTCCAAAAATTATGATAATAGATATGTTCTATTTGTTTTTGCACCACTAATGTTATTTAAATTTTGAAAAATAAAAAACAACACTATAAAAGACAAAATTCCAAAAATATGTTTTGCTTTTGTTTAAAGCTTTTGTCATTTACCAAAATCAAATATAAAATTACAAAAGACAAAAACCAAAAATATGTTTTGCTTTTATTTAAAGTTTTAAAAAAAAATCAAAATACAAAAACATAAAACTTGAAAACAAATCCAAACTTTTGTATGTTTTTTTTATGAACATCAAGCATGATTTAAATCTATTCTTTAGAGTCTCTATAATGTTACAATTTATTTTTTCAAACTTCTTTAACATTGCTTTTATCATGCTTTGATCTATCTATTAATATGTGCATCAATAATAATTAGAAAAGTTTATGTAGGACTAAGCTTAGCATGCCTCTAAGTATGAGTAAATGTTTTATGTTTGATAATGATATTCTTTCACTCACCTTTTGGCTTAGTCTACTTGTGCTTCTTAATCTAAGAATGCTTGCTAATATATTGTAATTGTACATAAAATTAAAATTGCACAAGTATCTTACCTACACCACATTTATTTGCACTATTAAATATTAAGAAGAGTGGTTAAAATTTCTTCTTTAAAGTGTTTGCAAAGCAAGTGTAATCGGAGAACTTTGTTCAAATCAAAACTCATCATAACCTTGACAAAGTCACCTCCACCAAGCACTACTTGAACCTCCTGATAAGTCTTAATAAGCATTGTGGGGTTGAGCAACTTGGATAGATTAGTAAAGTGTCTTGTGCAAACTCTTCATTTTAAAAATAAAACCACTTCTTCTTAAGTACACATGATCACAACAAAAAAAATCAACCTTGATAAATCAACTTGTGTGATCCCCCAAGCACTACTTTGCACCCTGATAAGTCTTCATAAGCATTGTGTGTGCAAAGCACCTTGGTTGTTGTACATTTTAATTTGTGCTTAAAAGTGTGTGGAAGTAAAATTATTTGTGTTTTTATTGTGCACTTTACTCTATATTTGTCTTGTATTTTTTTTGGTTAACACACTTGTTCACTTTATTCAAAATACACTTGTGCACATCATTATCTTCCATAACACTTCTTCTCATGAGTATTGGATCCTAATGCTAATTCTATACTTACTCTTTATTTATAAAATGCACTAGATAACCTAGCATGATTTCTACAATGTTTAGTTTGTTTTTGAAATTATGAATTACCATAACATTGTAGTACTCTCTCTTGTGATAATATTTATTCATGCTTGGTTTCTTCATTGGTGAAATTAAACTCTTATTTAACCTTTGATGTACAAAAAATCTTCTTTATGAAATTAAAACTTCAATATTTTTTTGAATTATCACTTCTTATACAAGATGTTTTCTTTTAAGTCTTCCGCACCTTTGCATTATGCTACAAAACTCTGATTTATGAAAATATAGATACTCAAACTCTAATCTAATTCAATGAAAATATAGATACTCAAACTCCTTATCATTTCCTTCTCTCAAAGCTCGATCATGCCTATTAAACTTATTACAACAGCTTGAAGTGGTGTCTCCTTACCCGCTTTTGCTAATAACAAAGGGGGAGAACTAACATGATAAAATACAAAAGGGGGAGAACTAACATGATAACATATCTAACATGCTTAATTCAGTTAAGAACATATTAGGAGAGCATTCACTTAGGGGGAGCATGTATTTAGGGGGATCAATACTAAAATGCTATAATCATTATTTATCCTAAGTCATCCTTTTCACACACACACAAATATGTTTCTTCATGATTATTTAGATTAATGCTCTGATTTATCATTAATAGATTTGTTATTATCAAAAGGGGGAGTTTGTTGGAACACGGTCTTCCGCATCTCCTAGGTTTGAGAATAACAAATCCTATGTGTGTATTTAATCTTGTGTGATCTAAGTGTGCAGGATAACAGGTCAAAATGACTCAAGGTTTACATATGGTGGTTGCCCCCAAAATTGAGCCATCAACTCCAAATTGATCACTAGCGCAGGCGATAGTGAATAGCGCCGGCGCTAGCTCGATGCACAGAAGGCATGCTGGAATTGTTGCCTCGGATTGAAGATTCTGCCGCGCAAAAAGTCTCCTAATATGACATAGCACCGGCGGTAGTGGCTAGCGCAGGCGCTAGCGCTAGTCTATAAAAAGGACCCAAGTCCTCTCGTTTGAAAAACACATCAGAGAGATATATTGAGTGCCAGAATTCCAGAGGCTATCTTGGCCGAAAGTTGATGTGCTAGCGAAGCTCTGCAAAACTTCTGAAGGAGAATCTCGTCACGCCGGATCAGATCGAAGTCCGCTTCTACAACGCTTATTCAACGGCGGATCTTCGTCTCCAACTTCAGAAGTCCATCTTGAGGGAGTTCTTATTTCTTTATTGTTATTTCATATTCCTCTTTGTAAACGATTAGTGAAATCGCCTCGTGTTGGCGACTAGGTCTGGGTAGGACTTAGGGGGAAAATCGCCTCGTGTTGGTGACTAGATCTAGGCTAGGTCTAGGGGGGCTCGAGGCCACATCTGGGGAGGGATTGGCTAGAGCGGCTTGAGGCCGAATCCGGGGAGGATAAGGCTAGGGCCACCGGTTCGTGGGGAAGCGAGTCGGGATAGAAAACCAAAAGGTTTCTTTTCTATTTAGCTTTGATTTCTAGCTTTCATAAGAGATCAAGTTTTTGTAATCGTGTCTCTCAAGTTAATAAAATCATGTCTCTATTCTTACTTTACTTGATTAGTCTTGATCTTCTTTATTATCAAATTCAAAGCTTTTTCTAAAATAATCAAAATAGTTTTAAAATCTTTAAGACCCTTATTCACCCCCCCCCCCCCCTCTAAGGGCGCCTACCGATCCAACAAACCTGCCCTGCCATCTTGCAAGAGACTGGTCAGCGAAAGCATTTCAGGGTCTCTTCCAATATAGCTTTCCAACCCGCCACTTGAATGCTCAACCTGCCCTGCCATCTTGTAAGAGCCCAGTCAGCGGAACCATCTCAGGGGCTTTTCCAACATAACATTCCAACCTACCACCTGAATGATCAACTTGACATGTCGTCTTGTGAGATCCCAATCAGCGGAACCATCTCAAGGTCTCTTCCAACATAGCTTTCCAACCTGCCACCTGAGTGGTCAACCTGCCCTGATGTCTTATGAGAGCCCGGTCAGAGGAACAATCTCAAGGACTTTTCCAACATAACTTTCAAATCTGCCACCTGAGTGGTCAACTTACCCTGCCATCTTGTGAGAGCCTGATCAGCGTAACCATCTCAGGGGCTTTTCCAACATAACTTTCCAACCTGCCACCTAAATGGTCAAGCAGCCCTGCTGGCTTATGAGGGCCCTGCTAGCGAAACCATCTCAGGAGCTCTTCCAACATAACTTTCCAACCTGCCACCTGAGTGGTCAACCTGCCCTACCGGCTTATGAGAGCCCATTCAGCGAAACCATCTCAAGGTCTCTTACAATATAGCTTTCGAACCTGCCACCTGAGTGGTCAACCTGCACTGTCGTCTTGTGAGAGTCCGATCAGCAGAATCATCTCAGGCGCTTTTCCAACATAACTTTCCAACCTGCCACCTGAGTGGTCAACCTTCCCTGCCGTCTTGTGAGAGCCCGATCAGTGAAACCATCTCAGATGATTTTCAAACATAACTTTCCAACCTACCACCTGAGTGGTCAACCTGCTCTACCAGCTTGTGAAAGCCCATTCAGCGGAACCATCTCAGGGGCTCTTCCAACATAACTTTCCAACTTATCACATGAGTGGTCAACCTGCCCTATCGTATTGTGAGAGCCCGATCGGCGGAACCATCTCAGGGGTTCTTACAACATAACTTTCCAACCTGCCACCTGAGTGGTCAACCTACAATGTCGTCGTATGAGAGCCCGGTCAATGGAACCATCTCAGGGGCTCTTCCAACATAACTTTCCAACCTGTCACCTGAGCAGTCAACCTACCCTGCCAGCTTGTGAGAGCCCGATCAGCAGAACCATCTCAGGGGTTCTTCCAACATAACTTTCCAACCCGTCACCTGAGCAGTCAACCTGCCCTACCGTCTTATGAGAGCCCTGTCAGCAGAATCATCTCAGGGGCTCTTCCAACATAACTTTTCAACCTGCCACCTGAGTGGTCAACTTGCCCTTCCGGCTTGCGAGAGCATGGTCAGCCAAACCATCTCAGGGTCTCTTCCAGCATAGCTTTCCAACCTGCCACATGAGTGTTCAACCTTCCATGTCATCTTGTGAGAGGTCGGTCAGCAAAACCATCTCATGGGCTTTTACAACATAACTTTCCAACCTACAACCTGAGTGGTCAACCTGCCTTGCTGGCTTGTGAGAGCACAGTCAACGGAACCATCTCAGGGTCTCTTCCAACATTGCTTTCCAACCTGCAACTTGAGTGGTCAACCTGCCCTGCCGTCTTATGGGAGCCTGGTCAGCGGAACCACCTCAGGGGATTTTCCAACATAACTTTCCAACTAGCCACCTGAGTGGTCAACCTGCCCTGCCGTCTTGTGAAATCTCGGTGAGCAAAACCATCTTAAGGGCTTTTCCAACATAAGGACTTTAACTTTTAAATTGCATGAAACTTTTGGTTCTCGGCACCCTTCTCTGCCAGGGCAGAGGTCCACGCATCACAAAATAAATCTACCAAGATAAAAAAATTCATTATTAACTAGGCATAAAAATGCTTCAGGTCGTCACCGCTTCAGGTGTTGCTAAAAGGGACTCCCTCAACATTCTGGAGGCGATACCCTCCCAATTTTAGCACTTCCAAAATTACATAGGGACCCTCCCAGTTGGGGCAGAGTTTTCTAACCATCGCTGACTTTCTCGCAGCATCAAGCTTTTTGAGGTCTAGGTCCCCTTTGCAAAATGCTTGATTTTAATGTGTCTATCAAATTACCATGACATCCTGCGCTTGATCTCCTTCTTGTGAATGGTTGCTAGGTCTCAAAGTTACTCCATGAGGTCAAGCGAGAGTCGATGTTCTTCTTCATTATATACTCTCCATTCATCGTCTCCTTCCCCTGCGACCACAACTCGAGGAGACCTCACCTCAAACTTTACCAGCAACACAGCCTCAGAGCAATGGGAGAGATTAAAAGGAGTTTCTCCCATGGTCGTGCTGGGAGTAGTTCTTAAGGCCCAAAGGACTGAGGGGAGATGCTCCACCTAGTTACCCTTGAAGTTTTCTACCTTCTTCATAATAAAATTTACAATGGTTTTGTTCGCTGCCTCCACTTGTCCGTTGCTCCTGAGATGATGGACAGATGTGAAATGAAGGTCGATGCTAGGGAACTACGGCTCGTTATCTGTGATGATGGTCAGGGGCATCCTGTGTCGGCAGATTATCTCTCCTCTAATGAAATTTCTTATTACCTGTGAGGTTGGTTTTATCAGCGCCTTAACCTCTAGTCAGTTGGAGAAATAGTCGATCATGATCAGGAGGAACCTTCTTTGCCCACTGTCCTGAGGGAAAGGGCCTACCAGGGCCATTTCCCAAATTGCAAAGGGCCACGATGTCGTGATTGTCCTGAGCCTTTGCGCTGGTAAAAGCTGCAGCGGTGCAAAGAGCTGACACTTTTTGTTGGATCGGTAGGTGCCCTTAGAGGGGGGTGAATAAGGGTTTTAAAACTTTTTCTTATATTATGAATATCTTGAAATAATAAGTGATTAAGAAGGTGAGAAATCAAACAAAACAATTAAAATAAAGTAGAGACATATTTTATTAATATGAAATATGGTAGTACAAAAGTTGATTTCTATAATGGTAGAAATAGGTGGCGAATAATAATAAACTCTTTTTGTTTTCTATCCCGACTCGCATCCCCACGAACCGATGGCCCTAGCCTATCCTTCCCCGAATTTGTCCTCAATCCACTCTAGCCAATTCAACCCCGGATATGGCCTTGTGCACCCCCTAGAAATAACTGATATCTAGTCGCCAACACGAGGAGAATTTCATCCCTAAGTCCTACCCAGACCTAGTCGCCAACATGAGGCGAATTCTCTAACGGTTTATAAGGAATATGAAATGATAATAATAAAAACCCCCTCTTAAAGAACTTCTAAAGTTGAAGACGAAGATCCGTTGTAGAATAAGGGTTGTAGAAGCGGACGTCGTTTGGATCCGACGTGAAGAGATTCACATTCAGAAATTCGCAGAGGTATGGTATGAGATCAACCTTCTGCCAGATCAGGATCTGGAATTCTAGCACTCAACCTCTCTCTCTAATGGTTGTGTGAAATGAGAGAAGAGGGGTCCAATTTATAGCCTCAGCACTAGCGCCAGCGCTACCGCTACCGCCAGCACTATCCCATATTAGGACATATTTGGCGCGGGAGAATTTTCAATCCGAGGAAACATTTCCTTCTTGCCTTTTGTGCTCCACGCTATCGCCTGCGCTATCCTCTACCGCTTGGCGCTAGCGCCTTCTAAATGTACTCCCGGGATTGTGCTAATCATCGTTAGCACTGGGCGCTAGGTGCTACCACCGGCGCTAGTGGGCATGTTGGATTTGTTAGCTCAATTTTGGGGGCAACCTTCTTATGTCATCCTTGAGTCATATGGACTTTGTTTCCTGCACACTTAAACACACGAGATCAAATACACATATGATTTGTTATTTTCAAACCTACGAGATGCGGAAGACTACGTTCCAACAAACTCCCCCTTTTGATAATAACAAATCCATTAATGATAAATCAGAGCATTAATATATAAGCATGATGAAACCTGTACTTGTATGTGTGTCAGAGTGATGACTTAGGATAATTATTGATTTTAGTATTTATAATTCCCCCCCCCCCCCCCTAAATACATGCTCCCCCTAAGTGAATTCTCCCCTAATATGTAAGCTATCATCTTAATTAATCATGTTAGTTTTCAGAAATCCTATAAATAGGACCAAGGGGGCACCATTTGGAAGGATCTCATTCTAGGCTAGCTCTCTCCCTCTCTCTCCCTCCCCAAGTCTCTCTAGGGGGGTGAGGAGAGCCTCCAGTGGTGCCCAAGCTTAGTAGTGGCTTGGGAGGGGATGTTCCTGAGGGGCTTCCGGGTATGTGGCGGGACCTCCCCACTAAGCCCTTGGTCCAGTCCCTAGTTCCAACACCTTCAACCTAGAGCTCTCCCTTGGGAGGAGTAAGGATTGGTCGCCCCTCGGCTAGCTGAGGGCCCCAAACTCCACAGAGACTAAGTCTTGTTCGCAAGTCTCGGTTTCAACACATGGTGCGGTGAGCGTGGAGTGTGACCGATTCACGAAACTCTCGAGATGAGCTCCATGGATGGAGGTGGAGGAAGTTCCGACCCAGGTCATTCGCAGCCCCCGGTGGCTGGAGTGACATTGGAGATGTTTGAAAACTTCAAGCGAGAGGTCATGCAGACCTTGCAGATCGCCTTCGCCACAACGGCCGTAGGCAGAAGAGGAGATGGTTCGGAGGTCCCGCTCCAGCAGGTGGAGGAGGGAACTCTCGGCCAGCAGTTCAGAAAGGAGATACCGGTGAGAGGGGAGTGGGGAGGTGCCATACCCCCACTCGCCCACCCTCAAGGGGGCGAGCTCAGGAGGGGGGCGCCCTCCCAGCTCGCCCCAGCCCCTCAAGGGGGCGAGCTCAGGAGGGGGGCGCCCTCCCAGCTCGCCCCAGCCCCTCAAGGGGGCGAGCTCAGGAGGAAGGCACCGTCCCAGCTCGCCCCGTCTCTTCCAGCCCAGTCCCAAAAGGGGGCGAGCGGGGAGGCATCCGACCCCCACTCGCCACACCCCAAAAGAAACCAAGTGAATGTTGATGGTCGAGACCACCTCGGGTGGAGGCTATCCAATAGCCCGGCGAGCGCAGAGGTCAACAATTCGACTCCGCGAGAGCAAGGAAGTAAGGACTTCAAAAGAAAAAGATCCAACCGCCCGAGGTGGAGGCCGGGACCAAACACACCCCCTCCACCACCTCAGCAAACCATAGAGATTGGTGGGGGTAGACGGAGGAGAATCAGAAAAGCAGGAAGAAGTAGGAAAGGAAGGGGTAGGGTGGAGTCACCCTACTGCGACTTCCACCAGGAGGAGGGTCACGCGACGTTCACTTACCCTGAGTTCTCAGAGATGAAGGATGCGAGGGGTCCAGGGCAACAACAACGACTACCAGAAGAAGTCGAGGAAGACCAAGACTGGGAGTGGGAGGCTCAGTTCGGCTTCCATACTTAAGTTTCATTTTCTAGCCTTAAGTTCGTGTAATGCAATGTTCCGTTTCCATGTCTAGTTTTTCCAACATGTACTAGGATGGTTTAATATAATGAAAGTTTTTCAAAAATACTTAGCCCCGATGCTGGCCCGCTGACCAGGCTCCCACCTAGCTGGCAGGGCCGGGAACCGCTCGAGGGCGGGGAAGAGAATGCTTAGCCTCGATGCTGGCCCGCTGACCAGGCTCCCACCTAGCTGGCAGGGCCGGGAACCGCTCGAGGGCAGGGAAGAAAGTATTTAGTCCCGATGCTGGACCGCTGACCAGGCTCCCATCAAGCTGGCAGGTCCGAGGATCGCTCGGGGACAAGGAAGTCACAAGTATTTAGTCCTGATGCTGGCCCGCGGACCAGGCTCCCACCTAGCTGGCAGGGCCGGGAACCGCTCGGGACAGGGAGGAAAAGGTCCACCACTAGTAGAGCTCACTCCTAGAAGTGTGTCGACCCTATGTCCACCACTAGTAGAGCTCGCTCCTAGAAGTGTGTCGACCCTATGTCCACCACTAGTAGAGCTCGCTCCTAGAAGTGTGTCGACCCTATGTCCACCACTAGTAGAGCTCGCTCCTAGAAGTGTGTCGACCCTATGTCCACCACTAGTAGAGCTCGCTCCTAGAAGTGTGTCGACCCTATGTCCACCACTAGTAGAGCTCGCTCCTAGAAGTGTGTCGACCCTATGTCCACCACTAGTAGAGCTCGCTCCTAGAAGTGTGTCGACCCTATGTCCACCACTAGTAGAGCTCGCTCCTAGAAGTGTGTCGACCCTATGTCCACCACTAGTAGAGCTCGCTCCTAGAAGTGTGTCGACCCTATGTCCACCACTAGTAGAGCTCGCTCCTAGAAGTGTGTCGACCCTATGTCCACCACTAGTAGAGCTCGCTCCTAGAAGTGTGTCGACCCTATGTCCACCACTAGTAGAGCTCGCTCCTAGAAGTGTGTCGACCCTATGTCCACCACTAGTAGAGCTCGCTCCTAGAAGTGTGTCGACCCTATGTCCACCACTAGTAGAGCTCGCTCCTAGAAGTGTGTCGACCCTATGTCCACCACTAGTAGAGCTCGCTCCTAGAAGTGTGTCGACCCTATGTCCACCACTAGTAGAGCTCGCTCCTAGAAGTGTGTCGACCCTATGTCCACCACTAGTAGAGCTCGCTCCTAGAAGTGTGTCGACCCTATGTCCACCACTAGTAGAGCTCGCTCCTAGAAGTGTGTCGACCCAATGTCCACCACTAGTAGAGCTCGCTCCTAGAAGTGTGTCGACCCTATGTCCACCACTAGTAGAGCTCGCTCCTAGAAGTGTGTCGACCCTATGTCCACCACTAGTAGAGCTCGCTCCTAGAAGTGTGTCGACCCTATGTCCACCACTAGTAGAGCTCGCTCCTAGAAGTGTGTCGACCCTATGTCCACCACTAGTAGAGCTCGCTCCTAGAAGTGTGCGACCCTATGTCCACCACTAGTAGAGCTCGCTCCTAGAAGTGTGTCGACCCTATGTCCACCACTAGTAGAGCTCGCTCCTAGAAGTGTGTCGACCCTATGTCCACCACTAGTAGAGCTCGCTCCTAGAAGTGTGTCGACCCTATGTCCACCACTAGTAGAGCTCGCTCCTAGAAGTGTGTCGACCCTATGTCCACCACTAGTAGAGCTCGCTCCTAGAAGTGTGTCGACCCTATGTCCACCACTAGTAGAGCTCGCTCCTAGAAGTGTGTCGACCCTATGTCCACCACTAGTAGAGCTCGCTCCTAGAAGTGTGTCGACCCTATGTCCACCACTAGTAGAGCTCGCTCCTAGAAGTGTGTCGACCCTATGTCCACCACTAGTAGAGCTCGCTCCTAGAAGTGTGTCGACCCTATGTCCACCACTAGTAGAGCTCGCTCCTAGAAGTGTGTCGACCCTATGTCCACCACTAGTAGAGCTCGCTCCTAGAAGTGTGTCGACCCTATGTCCACCACTAGTAGAGCTCGCTCCTAGAAGTGTGTCGACCCTATGTCCACCACTAGTAGAGCTCGCTCCTAGAAGTGTGTCGACCCTATGTCCACCACTAGTAGAGCTCGCTCCTAGAAGTGTGTCGACCCTATGTCCACCACTAGTAGAGCTCGCTCCTAGAAGTGTGTCGACCCTATGTCCACCACTAGTAGAGCTCGCTCCTAGAAGTGTGTCGACCCTATGTCCACCACTAGTAGAGCTCGCTCCTAGAAGTGTGTCGACCCTATGTCCACCACTAGTAGAGCTCGCTCCTAGAAGTGTGTCGACCCTATGTCCACCACTAGTAGAGCTCGCTCCTAGAAGTGTGTCGACCCTATGTCCACCACTAGTAGAGCTCGCTCCTAGAAGTGTGTCGACCCTATGTCCACCACTAGTAGAGCTCGCTCCTAGAAGTGTGTCGACCCTATGTCCACCACTAGTAGAGCTCGCTCCTAGAAGTGTGTCGACCCTATGTCCACCACTAGTAGAGCTCGCTCCTAGAAGTGTGTCGACCCTATGTCCACCACTAGTAGAGCTCGCTCCTAGAAGTGTGTCGACCCTATGTCCACCACTAGTAGAGCTCGCTCCTAGAAGTGTGTCTACCCTATGTCCACCACTAGTAGAGCTCGCTCCTAGAAGTGTGTCGACCCTATGTCCACCACTAGTAGAGCTCGCTCCTAGAAGTGTGTCGACCCTATGTCCACCACTAGTAGAGCTCGCTCCTAGAAGTGTGTCGACCCTATGTCCACCACTAGTACAGCTCGCTCCTAGAAGTGTGTCGACCCTATGTCCACCACTAGTAGAGCTCGCTCCTAGAAGTGTGTCGACCCTATGTCCACCACTAGTAGAGCTCGCTCCTAGAAGTGTGTCGACCCTATGTCCACCACTAGTAGAGCTCGCTCCTAGAAGTGTGTCGACCCTATGTCCACCACTGGTAGAGCTCGCTCCTAGAAGTGTGTCGACCCTATGTCCACCACTGGTAGAGCTCGCTCCTAGAAGTGTGTCGACCCTATGTCCACCACTGGTAGAGCTCGCTCCTAGAAGTGTGTCGACCCTATGTCCACCACTGGTAGAGCTCGCTCCTAGAAGTGTGTCGACCCTATGTCCACCACTAGTAGAGCTCCCTCCTAGAAGTATTTAGTCCCGATGCTGGTCCGCTGACCAGGCTCCCATCTAGCTGGCAGGGCCCGGAACCGCTCGGGGGCAAGAAGGAAAGTACTTAGCATCGATGCTGGCCCGCTGACCAGGCTCTCACCTAGCTGGCAGGGTCAGGAACCGCTCAGTGGCCGAAAATTCTCTTAAGTATTTCCAGCGAGGTGGCTCAACTAGCCGGGCTCTCGCTAGCCGGCAAGGTTGGGGAACCTCTCGGGGAGGCGCTGTGGCTTTTCCAAGATATCACCAATAACCGGATTCCCAGCGACACTCGTCGAATATGCAGGGTTGGACATTTCTTTCCGAGCGTGAGCCACGCTCGAAAAGAGCGGGGATTGTGTACAACCCTGTATTCGCCGAGTGGGCCCCGGAGGCCCAAGATATTTTTAGGCCCAATATTTTCAAATGACGCGACCCCGGGAGGAGGAGGGGTGAGCATTTGGAGGGAGTCAATTCTGAGGGGCGCATCCCAGGACTGTTCCCTTGTGAGGGCGAGCCGGGGAGGGCCGGGAGGCCTCCGACTCGCCCAGAGCCTTGTGAGGGCGAGCCGGGGAGGTCCGAGAGGCCTCCGGCTCGCCCAGAGCCTTGTGGGGGCGAGCCGGGAGGGCCGGGAGGCCTCCGGCTCGCCCAGACCCTTGTGGGGGCGAGCTGGGAGGGCCGGGAGGCCTCCGGCTTGCCCACACCCTTGTGGGGGCGAGCTGGGAGGGCTGAAAGGCCTCCGGCTCGCCCACACCCTTGTGGGGGCGAGCCGGGAAGGCCGGGAGGCCTCCGGCTCGCCCACACCCTTGTGGGGGAGAGCCGGGAGGGCTGGGAGGCCTCCGGCTCGCCCACACCCTTGTGGGGGCGAGCTGGGAGGGCCGGGAGGCCTCCGGCTCGCCCAGACCCTTGTGGGGGCGAGCCGGGAGGGCCGGGAGGCCTCCGGCTCGCCCACACCCTTGTGGGGGCGAGCTGGGAGGGCCGGGGGGCCTCCGGCTCGCCCACACCCTTGTGGGGGCGAGCCGGGAGGGCCGGGAGGCCTCCGGCTCGCCCACACCCTTGTGGGGCGAGCTGGGAGGGCCGGGAGGCCTCCGGCTCGCCCACACCCTTGTGGGGGCGAGATGGGAGGGCCGGGAGGCCTCCGGCTCGCCCACACCCTTGTGGGGGCGAGCCGGGAGGGCCGGGAGGCCTCCGGCTCGCCCACACCCTTGTGGGGGCGAGCCGGGAGGGCCGGGAGGGCCGGGAGGCCTCCGGCTCGCCCAGACCCTTGTGGGGGCGAGCCGGGAGGGCCGGGAGGCCTCCGGCTTGCCCACACCCTTGTGGGGGAGAGCCGGGAGGGCCGGGAGGCCTCCGGCTCGCCCACACTCTTTTGGGGGCGAGCCGGGAGGGCCTGGAGGCCTCCGGCTCGCCCACACCCTTGTGGGGGCGAGCCCGGAGGGCCGGGAGGCCTCCAGCTCGCCCAGACCCTTGTGGGGGCGATCCGGGAGGGCCGGGGGGCCTCCGGCTCGCCCAGACCCTTTTGGGGGCGAGCCGGGAGGGCCGGGAGGCCTCCGGCTCGCCCAGAACCTTGCCGGGTAGGCGGTCTGCGTTTAGCGCCCAAGAGTAGCGGGATTTGGCTATTCGCAGTCCAGTTTTGGTTATTCGCAGTCCAAGAGCAGCGGGATTTGGCTATCTGCAGCCCAGTTCAAGGGTATTTTGGTAATCTGGCAGACCAGTTTTCGGCTATTTGCAGCCCAACTTCAGAAATCCTATAAATAGGACCAAGGGGGCACCATTTGGAAGGATCTCATTCTAGGCTAGCTCTCTCCCTCTCTCTCCCTCCCCAAGTCTCTTTAGTGGGTGAGGAGAGCCTCCAGTGGTGCCCAAGCTTAGTAGTGGCTTGGGAGGGGAAGTTCCTGAGGGGCTTCTGGGTATGTGGCGGGACCTCCCCACTAAGCCCTTGGTCCAGTCCCTAGTTCCAACACCTTCAACCTAGAGCTCTCCCTTGGGAGGAGTAAGGATTGGTCGCCCCTCGGCTAGCTGAGGGCCCCGAACTCCACAGAGACTAAGTCTTGTTCGCAAGTCTCGGTTTCAACAATCATCACCAGAAAGAAGGGAATGGGATAGCCTACAGAGGATCCGCCAAGACATTCTGTTCGGCGAACTCGCAAATGATTGTCACAAAGTCCAAGTGTGGAAGAGGTAGATGAGGCAGAGTAGTGGAATAGGAAGGACCTGAGGGGAACTAAATTTTTAGTTTTGTAATAATACAGGAATTTGAACACATGTTCTTGGATGCTGTCTACTAGCGCCGACGCTATCTATTATATTTACATTTGTTGTTTTTGACTGTTTGGTTATCTTTATCTGGTCCTTCTTTGGTAGATTTTGAAGGTTTTGTTTTACGTTTAATTTATAAATTTGAAGTCATATGAAGTAGTATGAGTTTGAAATCATATGACTTGAGATTTTAATATCGCATAGAAAATTTTGAATTTATTTTATGATATATAATGAGTTTTGGAATAATAGATTGGTCATTAGAAATAAAGGGTATGACTTTAAAATTTGATCATTTGATTTATAAGTCTTTAAGTGATAAAGTCGTGTGTCTATATGATGACCATACCATGATAGTAAAACAAAAAACAACACAAATAAATTAAGGCGAATCATGAAGTAGTAATTTGTATGTTTTATTTTGAAAATATTCTACTTCATGCATTTGGTGATACCTAATGATTAAGAGATTTAAGTATCCAAAGGTGACCAAGTGTGGTGGTTCCCTTGGGTACCCAAATATAATGTTTAGGTTTGTGAGTATATATTGATGAATGGGTCCATTCATGTGAAGCTAAAGTTTCAGTTTTAATCTTGGGCCTCCATTCAAACCTTGGTTTCTTATGCATCAAATTTCCATTTTGATAATCTTTATATTGAAGATTATGATTGTAATGATTATTGAAGATATTGTTTATAGGAAATTTGTGTAATGTTACTTTTATGTTTGGAGAAGCATGATTTTGTAAATAATGGTGATTTTGACTTTGATTTACAAATACGTTGTGTTTCTTATTTCCATTATTTGGTTTAGTTAAAATATTCATATTCATATTCAACATGTTTTTAGATATTTCTTGATATTTTGAATTTTTATTTATAATTTTCATAAGTACGTTGATTTTTTATTTTAATTCATCATTCTTAATCTTTAAATTATGCCTAGCTTTATTATAAGCTATTGTGCTATTTTTAAAGAGTGGAAACAATAGAGTCAATATGATTTTGATAGTCATTTCTAAATTCCTCAAATGTTTCGTCCATCTCTTTGATTTCAATTTTATAATTTTGGCATGTAGCACAATTGCTTTTTAAAGATGAATTTTCTAAACATAATTTTTCATTTTGTTGGTGCCAAAAATGGTACCTCCAAAATTCACACTAAAGGGGATGGGAGAAAAACTACGAAGTGCAGGTTACTAAGGCAGAAGATGCTGGGACAAAAGGAAAACGATCACGAAGAAATGAGACCGCTTACACAGGTTGTAAGCTGGAGCCTCAGAGCAAAAGTCCTCTTTCTGGTACCCCTACCCCTCTATTTATAGACGAGGGGGCTGCCCAAATGGGCAGAACTGTAAACTACGGGCTGCCCGGGGTACAGGAGAGTTGGGGCAGGGAAATGGGGTACAAATAACAAAAATAAAGAAAACGATCAGACCGCTTAAGCTGGCGATCTCGCATTGTCTTGACCGCTCGGTACTTAGAAAATTCTGGTTGAGGAGGCATCTGGCGATCTGGGCGATCATATAAATTGAGACCGCTGAGACCGGGAAAACTGAACAATGAGAGGAGGTCGCGGGCTTTCTGGGCAAACATAATCCCCGCACATTTTTAAGTTGCACCTGGAACTTCAAAAATGTAAGCTTTGACTGCTGAGACCGCGACCATCATTAATGCGGCTTGGTCTATAAATACCGGCAGAAACTTTCATTCTGCAAGATATTGAGATATTCCAATCCTTGAGCGGTCTTTGAAAATTAGGCAGGTTCGATCTTCTTGCAAAGATGACTATGCTCGATCTCTTAAAGGTTCTTCCATCGAAAGCGAACTCCCCTGGGAAAAAGGAAAGTGTCAGCTCAAAGAAAGGAAAGAAAGCGCCAAAATTCTTAACGAAAGCGAGCACTTCAAAGGAGACCGCCCGATCTCCATTAAAGAAAACTGAGCTTCCTGAGAATTCGATTGTGTCGGTCTCTGTTGCTTCTGAACCATCTAATACTTCTTCAGATCCTGTATGGAAATTGCCTGACTTTTCCATTTCTTTTAATTGTCAGAAATACCTGGAGGCGCTGGATCAAACATCTTCCAAACTTCCTGAGACCGTCTCTACTGAGGTCATTCTGGCTGGGCTGCGTCAGAAGAAAGCCGAGGCCGAATCCTTGAGGCAGAAGATTGCTGACCAGGAGATCACTGCGAAGGGCAAGAAGAGAAAAATTTCAAGTCCATCTAGTTTGACTTATAAGAGAAGCAGAAAAAATGAGGAAGGAAAAGACGTGACCGCCACGGGGGCGACCGTATTTCCTGAATCTGTCGACCTGGAAGACTCTGCGGAGTTTCAGAAGGTGAATGCTAAGGGCGATCTCCCCTTCCTTCCCGCGGTCTCAACCTTACCAAGAGAGGATGATTCTGGATTAATCGCCTACCTTGATGAGGTTTCTTCTAATAATTCATCTTTTTCATCATTGCAGGTGTTGGATCCCCTAGAGGCTTCAGCTCTCAGAAATGTTGTTGTTGATAAGGAGATCGCGGACCGGGAGAAGGAGATCGCTGACGCAGCGATCAAGGCAAAGGAGGAGGAAAAGAAAAAGATGGAAATGGAAGAGATGATGAAGAGGAAGAAAGAGAAAGAGGTAGAGGAACAGAGGGAAAAAGAAGAGAAAGAGAAGAAGGAGAAAGAAGAAAAAGATAAGAAAGAAAAGAGGGAGAAGAAGGAGAAGAAAAAGAGAGAGGACGAGGAGAAAAAGAAAGACAAGGAGAAGAAAGAGAGAAAAGAAAGAGAGGAAGAGGAAAAGAAGAGAGAGATGGCTAAGACCGTCGAGGAAGAGAAGAAGAAGGAGGCGGTCAGAGTTGCTGAGGAGAGAGCGGCTCTGATCGCCGAGGAGAAAAGGAATAGAGAGGCGGTCAGGGCCGCCGAGGAGAAGGCAGCTCTAATCGCTGAGGAGAGGAAGAAAGAAGCGGTCAGGGTCGCTGAGGAAAAGGCGGCCCTGATCGCTGAAGAGAGGAAAAAGGATGAGGTCTTGCAGACTTCGGAGGACAAAAACGCTGAGGAGGAGATCGCGGAGAAGCTGCAGATCGCTAAGGAAAAAGCTGCACTTTCTAGCGGTCTCCTGGACAATTCTCTTCAGGGAGATCGTTTGAACAAGGCTGCAGCAAATCGTGCGGCGGCGGTCTCGATTTTGCGAGCTGGTAAGAATAAAATGATTCTCCAATCAGCTGAGTTCCTTCCATTACCTATAGTTCGTTCTGTTTCTCCTGAAAGAAAGCGTGAGATCGTCTTTATTGAGACCGACGATATCCTCTTGAGTAATGAAGAATTGAAAAGAAGAAAAAAAGAGGGAGAAAAGTCGCAGAAAAGAGATTTGGAAAGAATGGATATGGAGCGTTTAAGGGGATCAGATCGCCTTTCACTGACCGCAGATCCCGCGGTCACTAAAGATACCAGGAGATCTTTACGTGACTGTGGTCTCAACTTCTTTCTAAGTACTCTTTCTGTTTATTTAAAGAGCTTATCTGATCGTATGTTCGTGATTGAAATAACCCATCTCTTGTGACCGCAGATGACCATGATGCTGAGATCGAGGAGGGAGAACTTCCTCAGCACATCAAGATCTCCCCTCAGCTAACCAACATCCTTAACCCAATGTTCGAGGATGTTCGCTCTATGCTGATGAGGGAGCGAACTCAGAACGATCAGATTCGCGATCTCGAAGGAAAATTGCGCACCAATGAGAAGAGGATTCGAGAAGAATGCGATCTGAGGATTGCAGAGATCGCGCGAGCTCTTAAGAAGGCTGAAAAGGAGGCTGAGTACTACAAGGGGAAGGCTGCGGCGCTGTCCGCGGAGAATGAGAGGCTGAGGAGCGGTCATGGAAAGATGCTGATGCGACCGGGTACCTCCAGCGATCATCCAGCGGAGAGACCGCAACCTGAAATTGTACTGATCCCTATGGAGCAGGTGGACAAGGAGATGTCAAAAATTCACCGATCTGCAATGCTGGCCAATCATAGCTTGGTGTCGGTTATGGCCGCAGTGAACGACATGCAAGATGTCGCAGCACATATAGGGAGAAACAGGCCTCCTAGGAGATGAACATTTAATTTGAGACCGAGCGGTCTCTGGATTTAAACAATATTTTGTAAAATTTTACTATTATTTTTCCATATATTTGTGTGGCTGTTTTTAATTTTAATGCTTTGTGCGGCCTTGATTTGTAAAGTTTCGATCTCTTTATGCCTGGATTGCTTGTATTGCTGCTGTGTTTTTATTGACTGAGATCGCCAACCATAGTATGCTGATGAGTCCCGATTATATACACATATATGGACTCATCTGGGCCGTTTATCTAGTCATTCCACTGCACTTTAGCCTTGTTTTAGCTTATATTTGTTATCACTTGCTATGTGCACTTCTAGGCCCATTTTGGTGTTATTTCGTATCTTTCTTTGTTATTAGTTTTCTTGCGATGTTAAGTCCCACTTTCAGTGGCTAGACTGGTGTCGTACGCTGGAACAGGTGTCGTGCAGGTGTTTCCGGTGCAATTCTGCACAGGAACACTGCGCACGATCACCGGTTCTATTGCGCACGACCACTGGTCGTGCGCCATTGATCGTGTGCACTTAACCCTTTTTTATGAGTTCTGTTTGGTGCAGTGCGCACGACCATCTACGCTAGTGCGCACGACCACTGTTCGTGCGCCACTGTTCGTGCGCACTTATCATCAATTTTTTGAGTTCTGTCTCGACCAGTGCGCACGACCACCGACGATAGTGCGCACGACCACTGGTCGTGCGCCACTGGTCGTGCGAACATTGTATTTTATAAATTTTCTTACCTTGCAGGCTCTGTCCAGTCAGGCGCACGATCACAGGATGCTAGTGCGCACGACCATTGGTCGTGCGCCAATGACCGTGCGCACTGTTTATTCCAGCGCCTATAAAATGACCTGCTCGTGAATTAGGTCGGGCATCCCGCATTTTTCTGTCGTTGCTTGCGCAGTTCCGCCCAGTTTCGCCCCTCCATCGTCGCCCACCATCTAGAGGTGCTCCGGGCTTCTTCTTCACGCCAATCTTGAGCCGGAGTTTCCTCTCGGCCTCCTCCTTCATCCAAGAGCTCCAAAGGAAGACCTAGCCGCCATTGCCATCAAGCAAGAGGAAGTTTGCAACCTCTACCAGATCGCGACACGAAGAAGCGGGTTCATTGGGAGGTGTGACAGCCCTTCTCTACCCCGGACGTAGTTGCGGACCGAGCTTGGACGCGAATTGACAACCCGGCGATTCCAACCGTGAATCTACAACGAGACTTCGGATTCGGTCGATTTCTTGCCTTATTCTTCTCTTATTGATGTGTATATGTTTTAGATCTCATTATTATGATGAAGTGGCACTTAAACTAGTTGTATTTCTATTTATTTCATGTCTATGTGAAATATTTGTTGTTTGAGTTGCTTGAGGTGCGCCCCATTCCATCCTCCATCCCGCCGTCACGTTCGTGTGTCGCACTAGCAATTGCTAGTGGCGTGCTTGTCGAAGAGGTGCTTGCGACCCTTATTCCGTTAGCCTACTCGTCCATCCGCCTACCAAAGCGTGGCATCGCGGCCCGTATTCCATCCCGCCTAACGAAGCAGTGCGCTCAAGGCCTGCATAGTTCGATTCCGCTTGCCTACTCGTCCATCCGCCCTTTCGACGCAGCGCGCTCAAGGCCTGCCTAGTCTCCATCCCGCCAAGCGAAGCATTGCATAGAGGCATTGCATAGGAGTAGTTGATAGATTTTCTCTTTATTTTCCACAAACCAAATCAACCCCCGTGTCCGCAATTCATCCGACCCAAAGGACTTCGATCTCAAGTCCTTCCTCGAACGTTAACTCCACCTTACTGTGTTCCTTGAGAGATTCGATACTTGGGGATTTACTTCCTCATATTATTACTTGACAACGACCGGTTCACTGCCGTTCGGATCGCAGTCTCGCTACCGCCTATTGCGGTGTGCAGGATTTGCGCATCAAGTTTTTGGCGCCGTTGCCGGGGAACACAGTCGTGTGAGTTTTCTGGAGAGGGAAAACCTGAGAGAGAAGCCCTTCCTTTTGTAATTGCATTTTTTGTTTTATTTCTTTTTATTCCTTCTTCTTGTTTTATAGTAGGTTGCTTTAGTAAATTTTTGTTAGGTGTAGTATTTCGCACAATAGTGTTCTTCTTTATGAATCGTTTTATCTTCGCACTATGTGGGCACATCTTAATTTCTGTTGCCATTGGTGTAGAGATACCTCCCACTCTAGTGATGAATGCCCTACGGAGAATAGTAGGCATAATTCTTATAGCCCAGCATGTGGAGCACCGACTTCGTCTGGTACTCCATATGGTGCGCATAAGTCTTATGGCTACTCTGCTGAGCCTTTACCGTCATACTTCTTTTCGGCTTCAGCACCCGCTGTGCCAAAGAAGCCTGCTAGGCAGTGCCAGTTTTGTCGGAGCACAGATCATGCCCTGAAGGATTGTGTTGCTTATCTTCGCCAATTGGATGAGGATGACGAGCCGGATATCCGGATCGTCCTGAATCCTAACTCTGGCGGCACACCTTCAACATCCGGTTATGTGTCTTTGTCACCTTCACATCTTGAAGGGTATGGCATGGACACGGTCACTGGATGTGTGGCTGATCTGGGCACCGACATTGCTGAGCCTATTCTCCTGGTGCATCCACCACCCCTAGTGGATTCGATTCTTTGTGAGGAATCGGTGCTCGACTTTTATCCGAGCACTATTCCTCCCCCTGTTGTGCATACTATATTCATCTCCGACGACATTGTTGATGATGTGTCCCAAGAGGAGGCTGTTGATCTTAGTGTTGTGCCTACTCCTATGGAGGAGGACAACCTTCTAGGTGAAGAGGAGTTTTCCTCAACACCGGTGGAGGAAGTCCAAATCCTAAGCCTGGCCACTGTCGATCCCGCTGAACCTTGCGGCATTGATGACAATGCCAACATTATTTTACTTACCCAACCTGATGGGAGTGAGACCGGGACCACTCCCCCGATTTTTGATTATTTATGTTCTTCATCTTGTTTATTTCTCGATCCCCCCTCTTCACCCGAGCCTGTGCAGGTTGAATCTTCACAGGTACTTCAGGAGGACTTGGAGCTTTGTGCTCAAGTCAATGATGAGTGTGTCCTTTTATGCGAGGAGGTTGATCCCTCCTCCATTAAGGAAGCCTCATTCGTTGCCTTCTCCTCCTGCGGACCTGCTGTGGACGATACCTTGCTGGGCAAGGATAGTTTTGGTGAGATGAGTGAGGACCAGGCCTCCTCCTCTTCTTACTTTATTTTCCCTCTACCTATGAGGAGCAGGTATTTATATTCGGGTAGAGGCGTGACTGTTATTTCTCCGTATAGGTACCCGCTACCGACACGGATATTAGGCCAGTTACCTGTCCACTTCTCCTTCCATAGGCCCATTAGCTAGAACTCTTAAAGTTTGAATAAGTCGTGCTGGGAGGACAATAACCCCAGTAGTTATCTTTCTTTTCCTGCATTCTTATTTCTTCTAATCATGTTTAGTTAGTAGTACTTTCTCTTCAGTTTTCTTTTGTCTTTTGTTTTTGCGGAGCTGACCCCTGCAGGTATCTTCTCTGGATGGCGGATGTTGCAGCTCATTTTAGCTTACACGCCAATCTTCTGGTATGCTCACTTGCTGAGCATTGGGTACTCTCTTCCCCTAGCCTTTGCTGATTTTCATGTCATATATTATGCGGATTGTTTAGTTTAAGTCTGGGAGAGAGTAGTTTTGTTTACCCGCTCACGTGCACTATTGCACTGCATGCTAGAAGATTTCATTTAAAATGTTTTATTTATTTTCATTGCACACCACATCACCCACTTGAGCGCGTACTCATCTGTATGCAAGCTCTGTAGTGAATTTAATTCTTCTGCTTATGTGGGAAAATCTAGGTGATGGCTTAGGACTATGTAGCAGAGTAAAATGTTGACTCCCGTAGTGCTCCTAGTCGAGTGCTCGGTTGCATAGAAATTTGTGTAGATTAGACTTCTTTTTATATTTATGGTTTTATTTTTTTCTATTAGTGTAAATGTTGTTTACTCTACTCAAATGGTGAATCTGGTGGAATCAAACGGTAGCGTAGGGATGTGTGAAAACGATCGCTAGACTCGTATTGCTTGATTCGGGAGAAAGGAGAATCTTTCTCGGTGGCTAGAACTTGCCCCAAGCGATTCTTGAAGCATTGGCATAGGATAGTTCTAGTGCGTGAGAATGACGTAGGCCATTATTTTGGCCCGGTTGAACTTTTTATTTCATGCCTATCGTCTACCCTTGCTAGCACCTTTGTGCCTACCCTTTTCTTGATTCAGCTCCACTTTTATTTCACCAAAGCCCAAAAGCCAATCCTAGTCGCACACCCAAATCTGAGCTTTAGCTGTTTATTATTTTCATGAGTTGGGTTGTTGATGTGGTAATATGTTTGTGAAGATGTGGATGTGTCCTTTTGTTTATTTGCTGAAAATGATAAGAAAAGAAAAAAAAATGAGAAAAAGAAAAGAAGTTAAAAAGAAAGGAAAGAGAAGGAGTGTTTAATTGAAAATCTTTATGTATAGATTTATGTTTGGGAGTAGGCGGTGCACGCACCCATGCTGTTAAGTCCAAGTCTGGGGGTGTTGTGTACCCGCGTGTTTGTGTGGTGAATGAGGATAGTTTCCTGCATTAGCTCATTTGGGTTTTGTGCTTGAGCCGTCGTTTTTATCTTTGTTTATCCTCACCTAACCCAAGCCTCTTTTAAAACCTAAAGTCCTATTGATTCACGCATTTGAGTCAAACCTGTAACACCCTGCCAGTACGAATAATATAACAGTAGGTCCGGCCGGGACCCCACGCCATACTAACCACACTAGCTAGGAGTTAAAAGGTAATAAACAGAAAGAAACTACAACAGAGTATACTAAACACTAGCGGAAGCATAAAGATTTAACATTTCCAATAGAATTGTCCACTGTCATAGGAATGAAACCAAGAAAGAGAGTTATGGCCTTAAGGCCTTACATTTAGCAAATGTACCAAAAACTCCAAAACATACATCGGCACGCAGGCCGGCAATACATGAGAAAGCTAAAAAGGAGGTTGGCCTTCAAGGGCCAACTCAACAAAAGGGGCCACCGCCCGCTATTTCCCGCTAGGCTCACCTGCACCTGCATAAGAACATTCCACCAAGCGGTGGCAAACAAGGTAACGGTCAGCACAGCTGACCAAATTATAACGACCCCACCCCTTTCCCGGGGTGGCGGAGATTCTACCCTGCAAGCAAGCCATACTAGCACAAGTACTAAAATAAAGAAAGTGCAACTACACAAGGTGAGGTTTCAAGCACATTCAATCTTCTCGGTTGAGCATCAAAAAGGAGGGAACCTAGGTATGCACATGATGTTGGTTGGGTTCACCCGAAGGTTCCCCGCAACTGCCTAAACAACCGCATGAGGCTAACAACATCAATTCCACAAACACTCCACCGTAAGGGCCATCGCCTTATGTGGGAAAAAGAGCTTTTGGTCGGTCTAGGTAAACCACCTTCCACGACCTCTCCCATGATCACACGGCTACATGAGGTAGGGACCTCTTACCGATCTGCATGGAAACGGGTTCGGTTTAGCTTTGCCCGTGCTCTAATCGTCGCGATCTGTCGCACGACGCGGGTACGGCTTCGCCTCGGCCCGTAAGGGTTTAGCACCTTCAAGTGCTACACAAATATAAGCTACGCACCTAATCCCTTCACAAGGATCTAGGCTTCACAAATACTCAAAAAGGGGAGGTATAATACGCTCCGCATAAATTTCGCGGTGAAGGTTTGCCTTCATCCAATCTCAAAGCATGGGGCTTTCGTTAGGATCTTCGCAAGACGCCTACACTTAAATCCCGCACTACTATAGATGATCTCACGGAGTCATTCTCCGACACGCATTCTAGGCTTAACCTAAATGCAACGTCGCAATCCAAGCATCACCGATTCGGGCTCACGGCCACGAATAGGCTTCACACAAAATGCCTAAATCCGCACGACTACCGGATTTTCTACATGCAATATGCCGGGGACGGACACAATCGACCCGGAGTTCCGGAGAACTTGAGGGAATCCTACACTTCACCCATTTGGTGAAAGGGATCCCTCATGCAAGCATAGAGAAATGAAGGAGAGGACAAAAGGCAAGTCCAAACAACGGGAGAAGAAATCGTTACCCTAGGAGCATTCTTTTTCGCCATGGATCCGAGATTCTAGACGGAGGGAAAAGACCGCACCGGGCTGCACTCTCCAGATTTGGAAACGGTTCGCGAAACGGAGCTCCGGAGCTCCGTCAATGGCGGAATCTCCCTTCTTCTTCCTTGGCTCCTCCTTCTTTCTCTAGGGTTTGGAGAGAGAATGGCTTAGAGAATATGAGGTTTAACCCCCTCTCATCAGCCCTAAAGGTCTCCCGCAACTAAACCTAGCCGTTGGATCAATTTCCAAAAGATTTGGACGGTCCGATCTTCTTCTCCGCTCAAAATCGCGGAACAGAATAAACAGGGCGCACGATCAACGGCGCACGGTCAGTGGTCGTGCGCGAAGAGGGAAATGGTCGTGCGCACTGTCCAAGACAGAACTCGATATTCTTCTGAATTAACGCACGGTCGCTGGCGCACGATCACCGGTCGTGCGCGATGAGGACAATGGTCGTGCACATAAGACGAGACAGAACTCCGAATCTTCGCGGGTTACGCACGATCATTGGCGCACGATCACTGGTCGTGCGCGAAGAGGACAATGGTCGTGCGCATTGACCTGATCTGGAATTTTGAGCTTATCCCGAGCGCAACACTACCATTCCGCCTACCTCGCCGAACCACGATCTTTGGGGTGTTACAACTCCACCCCCCTTAAAAGAATTTCGTCCCGAAATTTCGAAAACAGTAATAGCAGGAATTTACAGTTTTTAAAGAAAATTTACCTGAGAGAAATAGCTCGGGGTACTCCGCAAGCATCGCTTGCTCTCTCTCCCAAGTTAGCTCCTCTCGGCCGCAATTATCCCACCGGACCTTTACCATCCGAATGGACTTGTTCCGCAACTGCTTTACCTCGGTATCCTCGATGCGTAAGGGTTTGACTTTCGTCGACAACCCACTATCCACCGACACTTTGCCAACCGCAACGATATGAGTAGGCTCTTGCACTGCCTTCCTCAGAACTGAAATGTGAAACACGTCGTGCAGACCGCTCAGCTCTGCAGATAGTGCAAGCCGATAACCCGCATCACCAACACGTTCCACAATCTCAAACGGTCCTAAGTACCTTGGACTGAGCTTTTTCAAGCGTCGGATCCTTGATACCCCTTTGAACGGTTTGATCTTCAAGTAAACCCGGTCACCGATGGCGAACTCTAGGTTCCTATGCTTGGCGTTGCAATACTTTGCTTGCCTATCCTGGGCAATCAATAGCCTTTCTCGAATTGTTCGGATCGTCGAAGTTGCTTCCTCAACATCCTTTCGCTTTAATAGCTTAGTATCGCCCGTTTCTGCCCAAGACAACGGTGTACGACACTTCTTACCATAGAGGGCCTCGAAGGGGGCCATCTTTATACTGGTTTGGTAGCTATTATTGTAGGCGAATTCGATCATATAGAGATGATCTTCCCACTTCTTTCCAAAATCTAGAGCGCACATTCGGAGCATATCCTCCATAGTCCTGTTGGTCCTCTCGGTCTGTCCATCCGTTTGCGGGTGGAAGGTCGTGCTAAATTTCAATTTAGTGCCCAACAGTTCATGGATAAGCCTCCAATCTTTCGATGTGAAACGCCCGTCACGATCGTTGACGATGCTACGAGGGACACCGTGCAGCCGCACAATACTATCGACATAGAGCTTCGCTAGCTTTTCTACAGAATCATCCTTCCGGTTCGGAATAAAATGCGATACTTTTGTCAGTCTGTCCACGATCACCCAGATGGCGTCGTTTCCATGCTGCAATCTCGGCAATTCGTGCACGAAATCCATCGAAATATCGTCAAACTTCCATTCCGGAATTGGCAAGGACTTCAAAAATCCACCGGGACGTTGACATTCCACCTTCACCAACGCGCAGGTGTTGCACTTGGCCACGTAGAGGGCAATGTCCTTCTTCATACCCGGCCACCAGAAAAGTTTCTTCATGTCCATGAACATTTTCGTGCTCCCCGGGTGGATAGAGTACTTGGTATGATGAGCCTCGTACATCAATTCCTCCCGTAGAGTACCAACGTTTGGGACGCACAATCTGCCATTCTTTCACATAAGGCCATCCTCGAAAGAGAAATCAGCATTTAACCCGTCAACGGTTTCCGCTTTGTAGCGTTTCATGCTCTCATCCAGCTCCAATGCCTGTCGAACTCGGTCGGCAAGGTGGTATTGAACCTCCGTCCAGTTCAAGCATGCTGAAGTAGACGCTCTTCGATCAACGCAAATGATCTCCATTTCTTCTAGCTCACGGATTAGACGCTCATCGTGCATCAAAATCCAATTTGCTTGAGCGGGAGCCCGACGACTCAACGCGTCCGCAACCACATTTCCCTTTCCAGGAGTATAGTTGATGTCGAAGGTGTAGTCCCCAAGGAACTCCAACCACCTCCTCTGTCGCATATTCAACTCCCTTTGATCTAGCAAGTACTTGAGGCTCTTGTGGTCGGTAAAGATGTCGATCTTCACGCCATACAAATAATGCCTCCAAAGCTTAAGAGCAAATACCACGGCCGCTAGCTCCAAATCATGGACCAGGTAATTCCTCTCATGAACCTTCAACTGCCGGGAGCCGTAGGCAATTACCTTACCGAACTGCACTAGGACACAACCCAAACCACTCCCTGAGGCGTCGCTGTAAATTTCGTAGCCTTCCGTACCACAAGGCGAGCATAGAATGGGTGCTGTGGTCAGACGGCTCTTCAGTTCTTCAAAAGCTCGTGCGCACTCGGGCGACCAAACGAACTTATGATCTTTCCTAGTCAATTTAGTGAGAGGAAGTGCAATCCTCGAGAAGTTTTCCACAAAGCGCCTATAATAGCCGGCTAGTGCTAAGAAACCTCGGACTTCCGCTATGTTTTTCAACAAAGGCCAGGCTCGGATCGCTTCTATCTTCGACGGATCAACCGCAATTCCATCTCCACTAACGACGTGACCAAGGAATGCTACTGACGGTAGACAAAACTCGCACTTGGAGAACTTGGCATATAGCTGACTCTTCCTCAAGGTGCCCAGAACTGCGTGCAGATGCTCTACATGCTCCTCTTCCGATTGAGAGTATACCAAAATGTCGTCGATGAAGACGATCACAAATTGATCCAAATACTCACGGAATGTCCTATTCATTAAGTCCATGAATACCGATGGTGCATTAGACAGACCGAACGGCATCACCGTGAACTCATAGTGCCCAAAGCGGGTACTGAACGCTGTCTTTGGAATGTCACATTCCCTAATTCGCAGTTGGTAATAGCCGGACCTTAGGTCCAGTTTGGAGTATACCGTCGACCCAACCAGCTGGTCGAAGAGATCATCGATTCTTGGAATCGGATATCGGTTCTTCTCGGTCAACTTGTTTAGCTCTCGATAATCGATACATAGACGCAAGCTCCCGTCCTTCTTTTTCACAAAGAGGACCGGTGCACTCAAAGGCGAAGAACTTGGACGTACGTAGCATTGCTCTAGCAGCTCTTGCAATTGAACCTTCAGCTCTGCCAATTCCTTTGGCGCTATCCGATACGGTGAGCGGGCCACAGGTTTGGCACCTGGCACCAACTCGATACAGAAATCGATCTCTCGCTGAGGCGGAGCCCCAGGGAGTTCGTTAAGAAACACGTCAGCGTACTCCGCTACAACTGGGACATCACATAACCTGGGCTTTGGCTCCGAAGCCTCCAACAAGGTGAAGAACAACTCGGTGCCTTTTCTCACCGCCTTAACCACTTGGAGAGCGGACATCAGCGTCTTGCTCGCTCCTCACATGCCGGCAAACGTGGTTTCTCCATCGGCGTTCCTTCCCAGAGTGATCTCCTTAGAATTGCAATCTATGCATGCACGCTGCTCCGAGAGCCAGTCCATGCCGAAGATCACATCGAATTCAGCTAACGGTAATAACGATGCTTCCAAATCGAAATCTTGATTTCCGATCCGCACCTTCACACGGCTCTTCCTATCCGCAGACATGAGAGATCCATTGGGTAGCACTACTTCTAATCTGTCCTCTACGAAGGTAGATGGCACTCCGATTCGCACCACGAAGTCCTCAGACAGAAAAGAGTGCGATGCACCCGTATCAAATAGAGCTCTCGCCGGATAGTTGAGAATTAGGACAAAGCCTAATTGCACACAAAAAGAAACATACAGTTGCACAACGGTATAATCACAAATAGCTACGAAAAAGCTAATTTTTTATTTCATACTTGTGACAACATCAGCTTGTCGTATGGCTTCTTGCTGGCCAAGCGAGTAGACTCTCGGCTGAGTCGGAGTAATGTGCTGGGAAGCCGAAGACTCCGCAGCTTTACCCTTTTCCGCAGCTCGAGCATAGTCCAAAGCTCGATTCTCTGTCTTCGGGGGACCACTTCGACACACTGCGGCCTTGTGTCCCACCTTCCCGCAGGTGAAACACGTGATAGGGCTCCGCACCGTCGTTGCTCCCGAAACATTTGAGCGGGTTTGCTCCGCCGGTTTGAACTTCATTTTGTTCTTTCTGAATTCTGACTTAGACTGAGAGACCGGCACATGAAACTCAGGTTTCTTTGCCACGGCTTTTGCTTGTACCCTCTTCATGTCCAACTCTAGGGATCTAGCAGTTTGGACCATCACAAGATAATAGTTAGCCGCTTTTCGTTTAAACCTTTTCCTATCCTTTATTTCATACTTGTGTCAAACTCAGGTTTCTTTGCTAACGGTGAAAGGAAAGTTCTTCTATAATGCACTCCTGCAACAAGATAATAGTTAGCCGCTTTTCGTTTAAACCTTTTCCTATCCTTTATTGATGAATGGAGCTCTCCAGTTGAAAGATATAGAACAAATGGATCCATCCAAGACGGACGCTGATCAATCTCCATGACCTCTCCTTCTTCAATTGTGGGCGAAATAATTCCGAAGTTGTTCCTCCTGAGAGAATTCCAAATTTTGCCAGCTCATCTGTTTCCACGTTCTCACCCCTTGGAATATGGTCGATGGTAAAGCTTTTGAACTTCCCTACCTCGATTTTTACCAGAACTAGATACCGCTTTAGAATACTATCTCGAGTTTCGAAAGTTCCATTTACTTGAGAAGCCATCACCAAAGAATCTGTGAAGACTTTGACATCGTCAATCCCCAGCTCTCTAGCAAACTTAAGACCGGCTAGCAAAGCCTCATATTCCGCCTGATTGTTTGTTACTTGAAAATAGAACTTCAGCGCCTGATCCAACCTTACTCCATTTGGGTTGATTAAGACAACTCCCGCCCTGGAAGAATTTTTTCCTGAGGCTCCATCCACAAAGATTTTCCAGGCAAGGGGCACTCCGATCCCCTTCTGCTACTCAACTTCTTTGGCATCCACCATGAAGTCTGCTAAGACTTGAGCTTTGATCGCCACCCTTGGGACATAGGATATATCAAACTCAATGAGCTCTATTTCCCACTTTGCCAACCTGCCTGAATGCTCTGGCTTCTCCAAGACATTCTTCAATGGAAGATCAGTAACGACTAGAATCAAGTGAGCTTGAAAATAAGGTCTTAATCTTCTTGCTGAAGTTATAAGCATTAAAGCCAACTTTTCGAGAATAGGATAACGAGTCTCTGCATTCTTCAAGATTCGACTCACATAATAGACTGGGAACTGCTTCTTTTTCTCCTCTCGGACCAAAACAGAGCTTATGGCATCAGCTCCGAATCCCATATATAGAAAAAGATTTTCTCCCTCTCGCGGGCTTTGGAGCAAAGGAGTTGATGTCAATTGCTTTTTAAGCTGAGTGAAAGCATCATCACATTCCTTCGTCCACTCGAACTTACTCCCTCCCCGGAGGGTTTTAAAGAAAGGTGCACTCTTATCCCCTGACCGGGAGATAAAGCGACTTAAGCCCGCCATCCTCCCTCCCAGCTGCTGAATTTCTTTTGGGGACTTGGGAGGTGGCATTTCCAGAATAGCTTTCACTTTGTCAGGATTGGGTTCCAGCCCTTCTGGAGTAAGGAGGTGACCCAGAAATTTCCCTTTACTTGCCCCGAAAACGCACTTCAACGGATTCAACCTCATATTAAAAGTTCAAAGGGTTGCGAAAGTTTCCGAGAGGTCTCTAAGATGAGAAGAGAATAATCTGTTTTTTACCAAAAGGTCATCAACATATACTTCATGGTTCCTTCCTTTTTGACTCCTGAAAACTGTATCCATCATTTTCTGATAGGTTGCTCCAGCATTTTTTAGCCCAAAAGGCATTACGAGATAACAAAAGCAACCGGCATTTGTGATAAATGAAGTATGAGGTATATCTGGTTTATGCATTCTGATTTGATGGTAACCTAAAAAAGCATCTAAAAAGCTCATAAAAGAATAACCTACCGCAGAATCTACTAAAGAATCTATCTGAGGCAAGGGATAGCAATCCTAGGGGCAAGCTTTATTGAGTTTAGTAAAGTCAACACACATCCTCCACTTCCCACCTGACTTCCTTACCATTACAACGTTTGACACCCATTCTGGGTATTGGATTGGTTGGATGAACTTTGCCTTCAGGAGCTTCCCTACCTCTTCACGGATGGGCTGTGCTAGAGTAGTTGCAACAGACCTCTTCTTCTGCTGGATCGGGATGAAGTTTGGGTCAAGATTGAGATGTTGGAATGCAACATTCGGATCCACTCCAGGCATATCATCCGCCGACCAAGCGAAGATATCTTGATTTTGCAGAAGGCAAGAGATGAGTTGACCTTTGTCAGCTTCAGATAATTCAGCGTTGATGGAGAGGCTTCTGCTCTCATCTTCCTCGCTAATCCGAACCTCTTGAGCTTCTTGGGCAGGTTCTAAGAGAACTCCATCTCTTGCACCTTCCTCGATTTCCTCTGCAGTTTGGATTTGTTCAGGAACTTGAATTGATTCATCCATCATGACTTCTTGGGAAGAAAAGGACACGATCATGTTGACTGTCTTTACGTAGCATTCCCTAGCTTTCCTTGGGTCGCTCCTGATTCGGTGTTGTTTGCCGTTCAAGGCGAACTTCACCGCTTGATGGTAGGTGGAGACAATGGCCTGATATGCATTCAAGAAGGGTCTTCCAAAGATGGCGTTGTAGCTACTGGGAGCATCAACGACTATAAATTTGACCAGCTTCACTATCCCTCCCAGAATCACAGAAAGAGTGACGAGTTCTTTATTCTCTCCTGAAAAACCATAGAGGGGGCCTTCAGTTGAAAGGAGGGGTTTACCTGTCTTCAACGCCTCGAAGGCAGGTTTGAAGAGCACGTTGACTGAGCTTCCCGTGTCTATCAGAATCTTTTCTACTGTATAATTTTCAATTACAGCTTTGATGACGATCGCATCGTCGAAGGGATTCGCGGTCTGAGGAAGGTCTTCATCACCGAAAGTGACCGTTCCCCGGACCGGGGCTGAAGAGGTGCCAGCAACCTCGGATTGATAAACCCTTTTCAGACTTGCCTTCCTTGAAGATTCCGGACCTGCACCTCCGTGGATGCAGAAGAGATTGCCCAAGGCGCCTTCGTCATCAACATCCACACATTCATTGGGAAAGCCAATATTGCCGAGATGGCCAATATCGTCCACTTCTTCGCATGCCCAATGGACTTCCGCTACTTCCTTAGCCTTGGAGGTTGAGGCTTTGGCAGAATCATTCTTCTGAATGAGATCTCGAAGCTTACCCTCCTTCAGAAGCTTCTCCAAGAACAGGCGGAGAGCTCTACAATCTTCTGTCAAATGTCCCCTATCTCTATGGTACTCACAGTAGAGAGTAGGATTTCTGGTTTTTGGATCCGAGTTGAGCGGAGCTGGCTTCTTGAAAAAGGGCTGCTTTTGAAGGATTTGGAGCACTTCACTCATAGAAACACCAAAGTCTGTAAAAGACTCTTGGGATTCATTGTAGAGCGAAGGCATGGGCAGAAGAGGAGGTTGGGCATACTGGATCTGGTGGACTAGGGTGACTTGCGGAGCAGGGGTAGCAGGGGTTTGAAGAAATGAACCTTGAAGCGGGAAAGAATGGTTACCTCGATTGAAGCGGTTGTTGCGATAATTCTTACCTCTCGGAGCTGGAGGCGGGAGCTCCTGTTGAGGCTTTGAGGAGGACGGAGCCGGATAAAATCCCGCAGAGCCTTTCTGAGTGGCTCTGTTTGTCAAATTGCTCACATAGGTAGGGTTGTTGATCTCCCCTTCTATGTAGCGATTGGCAATGCTGATCAGCTCCTGATAGGAGCTAGGCTCCTTGGTTGTGACTTTGAACTTCAGAGGACCCTCCTGCAGGCCACTGATCAAAGCTACCATATAGAGCTCGGGATCCATATCCCTGACTCCGAAGATTTCTTTCTAAAAACGGTCAACGAAATGCGCCGCAGTTTCGTTGTCGCCTTGCTTAATCTTGAAGAGGGTCGCAGGACCACTCTTCCTTTTCTTCGCGGTGGCAAATCATAGAAGAAGCTCTTGCCTCAGGGCAGCAAAGCTCGAGATAGATTGACAAGACAGGTTGTAGAACCATTCCATGGCCGACCCATCAAACGAGGTGACCATCAGCTTGCACCTTACTCCATCTGAAATGGTTCTGAGGGCAACAGCAGACTCGAAGGCTTGAAGATGACACATTGGGTCGGTTTCTCCTGTATACACTGGAAGGCGAGGTTCTCTGAATCCATGAGGGATCGGATCCCGACGAATCTCATCGGTAAAGGGGGAAGGCTCCCCAAAAACAGAAGGTCTTGGAGGAGGAAGAAAAGGTGCGGGAGGATCTTGAGGGTAAGCAAACCCTTCTTCAAAATTCAGGGTCTGAGCTGGAGGCCCCTGGGCTGCGGCTCGAAAAGAATTACGGCGGGCGGCGAACTCCTCATGCTGAGATCTCTGAGGAGCTGCGGGATGGAAGATGGGGTGATCGCTCGGGTGACCGCTTGCCATGCGGTCAGGAGTGGCGACCTGAGAGGATTGGGGAAGGATCTTCTGGGAGATCGCGGCTAGAACCTGGTTCATAGCCTCAATCTGCTTCGCGGACTCCTGCTGAGTCCGGACGACTTCTTGCCGATCTCGGGCGGCCTCTTGCTGAGACCGCGCGATCTCCTGCTGAACAGAGGCGGCGTCCTGCCTAGCTCGGGCGGCCTCGCGGAGAGCTTGTTCAACACGAAGCTCGAAGCGGCGCTCAAGCGCTTCTAACGGGTTGTGATCAGAAGGGGGAAGCTAGGAGATCGCAGGGGACGACCTCTACGGCGATCAGCCATCTTGAAAGTCTATGAATTTCACCTGACACTTCGGATCTGAAGGACGCGTGTTCGTTCTGTTGGTGCCAAAAATGGTACCTCCAAAATTCACACTAAAGGGGATGGGAGAAAAACTGCGAAGTGCAGGTTACTAAGACAGAAGATGCTGGGACAAAAGGAAAACGATCACGAAGAAATGAGACCGCTTACACAGGTTGTAAGTTGGAGCCTCAGAGCAAAAGTCCTCTTTCTGGTACCCCTACCCCTCTATTTATAGACGAGGGGGCTGCCCAAACGGGCAGAACTGTAAACTACGGGCTGCCCGGTGTACAGGAGAGCCGGGGCAGGGAAATGGGGTACAAATAACAAAAATAAAGAAAACGATTAGACCGCTTAAGCTGGCGATCTCGCATTGTCTTGACCGCTCGGTACTTAGAAAATTCTAGTTGAGGAGGCATCTGGCGATCTGGGCGATCATATAAATTGAGACCGCTGAGACCGGGAAAACTGAACAATGAGAGGAGGTCGCGGGCTTTCTGGGCAAACATCTTTTACAATTAATAGTTCTTTTACAACATCCTTGAATTTTTCATTAATATTATTACAATCAAAACAAGGTTTTAAGATTTCAATTTTTGGGCAAGATGGAGAAGCCATATCACATTTGGATTCTGAATTAGTTTTTAAACTTTTATTTTCTAAACGTAATTTTTTATTATCAATTTTTAATTTCTTCATTTTACGTTTAGCAATTTTTATTATATAGAAATAAAAAGAAGGATTAGACTTTCTTACAGCTCTATTGGAAGAGGCAAGATGTGAACATGAGGTTCCTTTTTTGTCTTCTAGACCTTCCTCCTTTATAGATGAAATTTCATCTTCTTTTCCTCTTGATGTATTGTTCTCTTCGTCTAAGACACTTTCCATGTTTTTGCTATGAGAGAGATCTTCTTGAAAAGTGGTGGATGCTTGTATGTCCTTTTCCTCTTGTGTTTGTACCATACCTGTGAGAGAAAGATCATACATTTCTTCAAGAAATTTCCATATCTTGTATGCACTAGAAAAACAATATATTAATTTGAAAACTTCATTTGATAAACCACAAAATAAATAGTGTTTGGATTTTGCATTTAGATGATGCTCCTTTTTATTTGATTCATCCGCTGGTCTAACTATTGCTAAATTCCATGCTTCGATATCTATAGTTTTAATAAATTTTTCAATTAAAATTTTCCATCCTTTATAATTTGCTCCTTCAAATAAAGGTGGTTTAAGAGATTTTTCTTCTTCATAAAAATTTACCCCACTAGTAGAAGTGAGATGATGAGACGCCATTATTCCCGGTTGTTAAGCCGATTAGAATAAAACCGCTCTGATACCACTTGTTGGATCGGTAGGCACCCTTAGAGGGGGGGGGGTGAATAAGGGTTTTAAAACTTTTTCTTATATTATGAATATCTTGAAGTAAAAAGTGATTAAGAAGGTGAGAAATCAAACAAAACAACTGAAATAAAGTAGAGACATGCTTTATTAATATGAAATATGGTTTTACAAAAGTTGATTTCTATAACGCTAAAAATTGGTGGCGAATAATAATAAACTCTTTTTGTTTTCTATCCCGGCTCACATCCCCACGAAACGGTGGCCCTAGCCTATCCTTCCCCGGATTCGGCCTCAAGCCGCTCTAGCCAATCCAACCCCGGATATGGCCTTGAGCACCCCCCTAGACCTAACCTAGATCTAGTCGCTAACACGAGGCGAATTTTAGCCCTAAGTCCTACCGAGACCAAGTCGCCAACATGAGGCGAATTCTTTAACGGTTTACAAGGAATATGAAATGATAATAATAAAAACTCCCTCTTGAAGAACTTCTGAAGTTGAAGACGAAGATCCTCTGTAGAAAAAGCATTGTAGAAGCGGACGTCATTTGGATCTGGCGTGAAGGGATTCTCCTTCAGATATTCGCAGAGGTTTGGTATGAGATCAACCTTCGGCCAAATCAGGCTCTGGAATTCTAGCACTCAACATCTCTCTCTAATGGTTGTGTGAAACGAGAGAAGAGGGGTCCTATTTATATCCTAAGCGCTAGCGCCAGCACTACCGCTACCACCAGCGTTATCCCATATTAGGACATATTCGGCGCGGGAGAATCTTCAACCCGACGAAACATTTTCTTCTTGCCTTCTGTGCTCCGCGCTACCGCCTGTGCTATCCGCTACCGCCTGGCGCTAACGCCTTCTAAATGTACTCCCGGGATTGCGCTAATCATCGCTAGCACTGGGCTCTAGGTGCTACCGTTGGCACTAGTGGGCATGTTGGATTTGTTGGCTCAATTTTGGGGGCAACCTTCTTATATCATCCTTGAGTCATATGGATTTTGTTTCCTGCACACTTAAACACACAAGATCAAATACACAAAGGATTTGTTATTCTCAAACCTAGGAGATGCGGAGGACTGTGTTCCAACACTTTTGACACTTCTCTGAATACTCTGCAGCGTTCTTGCTTATCGTAGGACAAAAGTAACATTGCCTCAACACCCTTTTTTCCATGGTCTGACTCTCGGAGTGGCTTCCACACTCTCCTGAGTGGACCTCCTCTAGAACCCTCTTGAGAGTTCTTCCTCAGAGACACACCTTGCGAGGATCCCGAAGAGGGTCTTCTGATACAGGGATCCTTCTTGAAGCACATAGTAGGCTGATTTGTACCTGAATCGCTGCTTATCTGGGGCCACCTCCGGGAACTTGCCCGAGGTCAGGAAGGCTGAAAGGGTCCATCCACCCTGGCATCTAATCGATCTCTATCAACTCTCCTTCTTAAATAGATGGACGAAATAATTCTATCACCGTTCCTCCTGCTCGAGGGCCGTGTTTCGCCAAATAGTCTGCCTAGTAAGAAAGCTGAAGAGAATGTGGCTAAAATATATGAAAGATTAGCCTAATCATCAATGAGCTCCAGGGTCTAGACAAAGTGTTCTCACTAACTGAGATCAATGACAAACTTCTCATATGCTTCCCAAGCACTTGGGATTCAAGGATCTGGGACATCAGAGAGTCCAGATGTCATAGAGATCGTCACTAATGCCTTGCTAGGCAAGCTCAAGTCCTATGAATAACTACTAAAGAGCAGAGCTGAGACAAAAGCCCGGGAGAAAGTCTCAACTCCCAAAGAAAGGACTATAACTTTGAAGGCAGCTGAAGGAGAGTCTTCCACCTCTAAAGAAGATATGTTCAATATCTTGGCCAAAAAATTCAGAAGATTGATCAAGTCTGAAGACTCCAGAAGGAAGGAAAGGAGCTCAAACAAACCAAGGTTTAATATGACTCCAAAGCAATAAATAATCTACTTTGCATGCAGAAAACCTGGGCACATTACCGTTGAATGTCCTGAAGAGCAAAAGGATAGAAGCAGTAGCAAGAAAGAGCATAAGAAGAAGTATTTGAGGAAGAAGGATAAGAAGAAGGGAAAAGGTTTCATTACTGAAACATGAAGTGACTCGGAATCTGAGTCAAGCTCTTCTTCATATGATAGTGATGAAGAATGTGCTCTTGGCGAAGCTTATCTAATAGCTTTAGAAGATTCAACTGAAGATGATCGAGTATCCTTATTTGATGAATTTGATTTTTCTTTAGAAGACTTTAAAAACAGTTTTTAGGATTATTGTCAAGACTATCTTAACAGTCAAAAAGAACTTAAAACAATTAGAGAAGAATTAGAAGACCTTAAGAAAGACAATTTGTATTCTATTAATTATGAATTAAGAAATCAAATATATAGGAAAGAAACAGAAATAAATAAGCTAACTAATGAAAATTCAAACTTAAAAGAAGAGCTTTCAAAGGTAAAAGCCTTTGAAGACTCACTCAATGGGAGGAGTCAAAAGCTCAAGGATATTACACAGAATCTCTCCATGAGATTTAAGCACCTTGGTTTATGAGCAGATCCATCCACCAGCACAGTAATACATAGCAAACCTGCCCGAGAAAATCCTATAGTATTCATTAGACCTAATGAAAATCAATCTAATAACAACATAGAACCTTATGAAGAATTGAATAACAACTCTAATAAGATCACGGTATTCAATATGGTAAACATTGCTGAATAAAAAGGAATTCTAGGTTAGCACCCCTTAGAAAATTAAATCCATAATTATCAAATTATTAATAAAAGGAATTATATGTCGAATCGAACTCGACGCAATTTTAAAGATGCGTCAAATACAACTCAACGCAGTTCAGCATATGCTTTGACATCAACTCGAAGTAGGTATGAAGGTGAGTTGAATTACACTCGACGTAACCACTATTCTGCATCGAATTATTATCGACGCAACTATGTAGACACGTCGAATTACACTCGACACTACTCTAGAAAAGCATCAAATTCTTCTCAACGCATGTTTCCAGCAAGTAAATTTAAAACATTTAGACTTCTCTCTCCTACTTCGCACTACAATTATAGATGATTCTACTGTTTTAAGGTTAGGCAAAAGGCCAAACATTGCTGGCATAATAAACCAGCACTTCTTCAACTTAAGGGTTATCCTAAAAGACCAACTTATTATTTCATAACTCCTTATGATGATAGAAGAAAGGGACCCCAACAAGTGAGGGTCTATACTAATGTTTAAATTCATGTGCAGAAAGGAGACCGTTCTACCACAAACCAGCAGTGATACCTGGATAGTGGATGTTCCATGCATATGACTGGAGCAAAAGAGGTGCTGGAAAACTACAAGGTCAAGGAAGGACCTAAGGTAATCTTTGGTAACTCCCACTCTGGTCAGACCAGAGGATATGGTGTGCTTAGAGTTTGAGAAATTTCCTTCTCCAAGGTAGCTTATGTTGAGAGTCATCAACATAATCTAATCAGTATTAGCCAATTATGTGATGGTGAATACAAAGTTGTATTCACTAAGTCTTTATGTCATATAGTTAGTTATGTAACTAATCAAATTGTATTGACTGGACTTAGAAAGGGTAAGGTATAGGTAGTAGATATTGATTTTGCTAAGTCAGAACTTTGTTTGTTTAACTCCAACCTAGAAAATAATGAATTATGGTATAGGAGACTTAGTTACTTAAATTTTAAAATAATAACTAAGTTATTCAAGCATAACCTAGTAAGAGGCTTACCAATTGGTAAGTTTAAGAAAGACCGTCCTTTTAGAGCCTGCCAACTAGGAAAACAAACCAAATCATCATTCAAACCAATTGGTAAGAATGATTCCCCTAGAACCATCTATATGTTGCACGTGGATCTATTAGGTCCTATCTCCACTCAAAGATTAGCAGGCAAGTCTTACACATTAGTCATTGTAGATGACTTTCCAAGATTCAGCTAGGTGTTCTTTTTAAAAGCTAAGTTAGAAACCTTCAATATCTTCTCAAGGTGTTGAATTTTGAAGTGTAAGTGGAGTTCGGGCAGTCTGCTTCTGGAGACCGTAGAGTTCGCGCTGTCCGCGTAAGCTCAATTTTGGCAGACTGCTATGGTTAGCCAAATTTGCCCAAGTATATTTCTATTCTTGTAGAGACCGGGCGGTCTGATACATGACTAAGTAGATACCTGGCAGTCTGCATGGGCTTGCTCTGGCAGACTCTCTTAGTTGGTCCAGGTTGCTCAAGTTGGTTATGTTTCGATAGTAACCGTACGGTCTTGTTCTGGTGACCACGCTCTCCAATAAGGAAGGTGACTATATCCCTCTGAGGTGGTGACGACATCCATTTGCTTGCATATAAATAGAGGTGACTGTATCCCTCTGAGGCGGTGATGACATTCGTTTGCTTGCCTATAAATAGAAGTGTAGGGACCGTCATTCATAAGTGAGAACTGTAAGAACTAAAGTTTGGATTGTTTGTGCCGGTCTAATTTTTGAGGTCGTGCGGGTTGAAGTTTGTTGACCGGTTTGTATTGTTCGCAGGTTAGCGATCGGCGGTCTCCTGTCAGCAATCTTCTTATATTTCCAGCTTTGAATAACCAGTTCACTATGGTCTCATCTGCGCGATCTGTATTTGTAGTTCTTGGACTATTTGTAGCAAACTCTGTGATCAGGCGACCTTCAGCAGTTAGGCGATCTTGAGTTTCGGTCTGGCAGTAGTTCGCAGTTCTTTCTCTTCTGTTTGCGGGATACTTCTGTGATCTAGTGACCGTGCGGTCTATTGATCAAGAAGTGCAGACAGGTTGTTTTCTCAGCAGTTCAATAAGAGCAGGTTGTCCGGTTTAAGGTTGGTGGTCTGATAGATTAGCAGGTCAGCGATCTGTTCTATTCGCGTGGTCTCGGGATTTTCGTGCGGTCTTGCTGTGATCGAGCGATCTGTGCAGTCTCAGCTTGTCTAAATGCCAGATGCTTGTTTTGTTGCTTGTTCTTCTCTTCTCAATTTCTCTTATAAATCATGTCTCGCCATGTATGCCTCGCATTGTAAAGAGATAGTCAATAAAATATTTTCTTGTCCTTTATTGTCACTGGTTACTTAACTTGAAATTGATTGAAGTCTTCCACTGCATTATCTTCGATCCTTCTAAAATTTTAACATGGTATCAGAGGTAGGTTCCAAGCAGCTATCTGCCACAGAATCTTGCTTGAGTCTCTGAAGTTATTATTAACCAGTGTGATAGCAATGGAAGGAGGATACGCAAGAGGTCTTAGTATTGAGCTCCTTACGCAGACTAACTTTAAAAAGTGGAAGTCTTGCATGGAGAGCTATCTTCTTGGCGAGGATTTATGGGAGGTAGTCGGAGGAGATGCAAGACAAACAATGATAGCTGAGGAAGGGAATGTTGAGTAGGTAAAGGCTTGGAAGAGAACAAATGCAAATGCAGAGTTCACTCTCAAGCATGTTATCATTCCAGAGCTATTTGATCACATTATTGGATGTCGATCTGCTGTTGAGATTTGGACAGCCATGGATGGCTTGTTCAACAAAAAGAATGTAGCTCGGCTATAGTATATTGAAAATGAGTTGGCGAAAGCAACTTAAGGAGATTTGTCCATTTCATCTTTCTTCTTGAAAATGAAGAACCTATGTGCGGAGATATCAGCGTTGGACCCGGAAGAGCCTATTTCAGAAGCAAGGTTGAAGAGGCACATAATCTGCGGCTTGCGGAGGGAGTATGTGGCCTTTGTCACTTCTGTGCAAGGTTGGGCCAATCAGCCATCTTTGTTAGAGCTGGAAAACTTGCTTGCTTCGCAAGAGAGCTTGACAAAGCAGATGGATGGGATATTTGTCTCTAGGAGAGAAAGTGAGGTTCTCTATTCTGGCAAGAAGAAGAGATGGGACAAGAAGAAGAAGTCATATGTTAGCGATGGACCTTCAACTTCATATCAGCAGGAGAGGAGCACTGCTCCTAAGCGTGATGGGAAGAAGAAGGAATGGCCAAGGTGCTACAAGTGCAATCAGCTTGGTCATTTCAAAAGAGATTGCATAGTCAATTTTCAGCCAGGGCTTGCTGAAGGAAAAGAAGAATTTATTTCCAATACAGGAGATAGATGGAATGATGGAGCTTTCATGACAGGATCTTTTGTTCGAACTTTGGCTTCTATTAACTATCAAGATGATTGGATCATGGACTCTGGTGTAGTCATCACCTCACCAGAGACAAGTCGAAGTTCTCTTCTTTGCAGGCATACTCAGGTAATGATGTTATCATTACTGCTGATGATACTGTTCATACAGTTGAGAAGGATGGAGTCGTTTCTTTGAACGGTGATAGAGGTCCACTCACTTTGAGGAGTGTCTATCATGTGTCGGGGATGAAGAAAAACCTCTTCTCGGTGACCAATGATGTTGATGTTGGCTATCATGTTCTGTTTGGTCCAACAGAAGTTAAGTTTCTTCGGAATGTGTCAGCTGTGAAGGCAAATGTCACTCATGTAGGAAAATGGGTGAAAGACTTGATTGTGTTATCAACAAGTTCATATGTTGATAAGATGAGGACAAATGACAGCACCACTATCTGGCATGAAAGACTTGGACATGTTGGGATGGATAAGCTGAAGGCCATGGCGGGAAGAGTCCTTGTGAGAGGTTTGCATATTATGTTATCTTTCGGTGAAGGTCTTGTTTGTGCAGGTTGTCAATATGGTAAGGCTCATCGCCTTCCATTTGACAAATCACAAAACAGATGCAAAGCACCATAGGAGTGTATTCATGGTGATCTGTTTGGACCTACCGCAACTGTCAGTCTTGGAGGTAGCAGGTATATGTTGGTCTTGATTTATGACATCACAAGATATACTTGGGTATATTTTCTGAAGGAGAAGTCGGAAGCGTTTGAAAATTTTGTGGAATTTAAGGAGCTAGTGGAGGGCCGGCTTAATCTGCGGATCAAGAAGTTCAGAACTGACAATGGAGGAGAGTTCACCTCAAATGCGTTCTTCAACTTCTACAAAAAGCATGGCATCCGGAGAGAGCTTTCTTGTGCTCACACTCCACAACAGAATGGAGTTGCAGAGCGGAAGATCCATCATCTAACAAAGACCTGCAAGTGTTAGCTTCATGCCAAGAGCATTCCAAAGTCCTTATGTGCAGAGGGAATGTCTTGTGCAATGTATGTCATCAATCGTATACCTCTAAGTCCCATCAACATGAAGACCCCTCATGAGTTGATGTTCAAAATAAAGCCTACTATGGAACACCTTCGATTGTTCGGATCTACCTGTTATGTGCATGTTCCATATGCTCTTAGAACGAAGCTAGATGCGAAAGTAAGGAAGTTGGTGTTCGTTGCTTATGATTACCGGAAGAAGGGATGGAGATGCATGGATCCCGAGACACAGAGAGCTGTGGTCTCAAGGGATGTGGTATTTGATGAGTTAACATCATACCCGGATAGCTCATCTATTGAGTTACAAGAGAGCAGGATAGATGGAGGACAAGGAGAAACTGTAAAGAATGTTCTGGTGGAGTTGCATGTTTCACCAGGTGCTCCAGTTGCTTCTAGCTCTGGGTCAGGTGCTTCTGGTTCTGAAAGCAGGGGGAGTGATGCTCCAAGCATGCCTGAAAGGAGAGCTAGTCCAAAAAAGGTTGCAGAAGAGGTGGATCAGAGTAAAGCTCTGAGGAGGTCCAAAAGGACTCTCATTCCACCAGATTGATATACATGGGGAAACTTGGTGAGCTTTGTCTCATGTTTCTTCGTAGGTCCCTTAGATGAGAGAGAGCCATCTTGTTTTGAAAATGCCACTTGAATAAAGGAGGGGGAAGATGTCATGGATGAAGAGATGGATGCCCTCAGGAAGAATGAGACTTTGGATCTTGTGCCCAAGGTTGCAGTGTTACTGTTGTGACTTGCAAGTGGTTTTGCAAGCTGATGAAGAAGGTTGATGGTAGCATCGAGCGATGCAAGGCTCACCTTGTAGCTTGAGGGTTTTCTCGAAGTATGGGGAGGATTATGAAGAAACTATCAGCCATGTTGCCAAGATGTCTTCAGTTCGGGTGGTGATCGCGTTGGCAGCTTGCCAAGGGTGGAAGATTTGGCAACTCGACGTGAAGAATGCTTTCCTTTACGGTGAGATTGACAAAGACATCTTCATGGATCAGCCACCTGGGTATGTTTCTGAAGCTCATCAAAGACATGTGTGTAAGCTCAAGAAGGCTCTTTACGGCTTGAAGCAGGCTCCTCGGGCGTGGTATGGAAAGATCGCAGAATATCATTAGTTTTGTGGATACTTTGCTTCTGCTTTAGATTCAAGTTTGTTTGTAAAGAAGTCGGGGGAGCTTCAAGTCTTAGTACTGTTATACGTTGATGATATGATCGTCACAGGGATTCTGAGATGGAAGCAGCTAGGCTTCGGGCTGAGCTATCTATCAGATTTGCGATGAAGGACTTGGGAGAGCTCCACCATTTCCTTGGATTTGAGGTGGAGAGGAAAGAGAGCGGTATGCTTGTCTCCCAGAAGGGATATGTAGATCGAATTGTGAAGTGATTCATCTTGAAAGGAGGGAATAGCAGCTCTACTCCACTAGAGGTTGGTGTGATACTTCGACGAGATGAGGGGAAAGTTCTTTCTGATCCTTTGGTGTTCCAGGCTTTGGTCGGAAGTCTGATATATTTGACGATCATGAGACCAGATATTTCTTATGCAGTTGGTCGAGTGAGTAGATATATGGCAGAGCCTCAGAAACCTCATCTAATCGCGGCAAGGAGTATTTTGAAATACATAAAGTCCACCTCTGATTTGGGTCTCTTCTATGGGAAGGACTCGGGCTTTTATTTGCAAGGATACATGGAAGCTGATTATGGAGGAGACTCAGATGATTGGAAGTCGACCTCTGGATATGTCTTTATGACTGCCTCTACAGCTATTTCATGGTGCAGCAAAAAGTAGGATTCTGTGTCTGTCTCTACTACAGAAGCGGAGTACAAAGCCTCAGCTTTGGCAGCTCAGGTAGCCATCTGCCTTAGGAGACTTGTGGAAGACATTCATGGGGAGGTATGAGGTCCTACTCTTCTTCATTGTGACAATGAGAGTGCCCTCAAACTGGTGAACTATCCAGTTTGTCATGCACGAACCAAACATATTGAGATTCAACATTATTTCATTCGGGAGAAGGTGTTGGAGGGATCTCTAGTGGTTGAGCATGTGCAGAGCAAGGATAATGTCGCAGACATATTTACAAATCCATTATCAAAGGGACCGTTTGATTGGTTGAGGAGTTTACTTGGGCTGACTTCCACTTCCCATTGATAGGTGGAGTCCGGGCGGTCTGCTTCTGGAGACCGTAGAGTTCGCATTGTCCGCATAAGCTCGGTTTTGACGGACTGTTATGGTTAGACAAATTTGACCAAGTATATTTTTGTTCTTGTAGAGACCGGGCAGTCTGAAACTTGACTAAGTAGAGACCTGGCGGTTTGCATGGGCTTGCTCTGGCGGTCTCTCTTAGTTGGTCCAGGTTGCTCAAGTTGGTAATGTTCCTATAGTAACCGCGCGGTCTTGTTCTGGTGACCGCGTGCTCCAATAAAGAAGGTGACTTTATCCCTCTGAGGTGGTGATGACATCTGTTTGCTTGCCTATAAATAGAGGTGCAGGGGCCGTCATTCATAAGTGAGAACTGTAAGAACTAAAGTTTGGATTGTTTGTGCCAGTATCATTTTTGAGGTCACGTGGGTTGAAGTTTGTTGACCAGTTTGTTGTGTTCGCAGGTTAGCGGCCAGCGGTCTCCTGTCAGCAATCTTCTTATCTTTCCATCTTTGAATAACCAGTTCGTCAGCGGTCTCGTTTGGACGATCTGTGTTTGTAGTTCTTAGATTGTTTGCAGCGAACTCTGTGATCAGGCAACCATCAGCGGTCAGGCGGTCTCGAGTTGCAGTCTGGAAGCAATGGGCAGTTCTTTCTCTTCTGTTCGTGGGATACTTATGTGATATAGTGATCGTGCGGTCTGGTGATCAAAAAGTGCGGACAATGTGTTTTCTCAGCAGTTCAAAAAGAGCAGGTTGTTCGGTATGAGGTTGGCGATCTGATAGATTAGCAGGTCAGCGATCTGTTCCGTTCGCATGGTCTCAAGAATGTCGTGCGGTCTTGCTGTGATTGAGCGGTCTGTGCGGTCTCAGTTTGTCTAGATGACAGATGCTTATTTTATTGATTGTTCTTCTCATCTCATTTTCTCTTATAATTCATGTCTCGCCTTGTATGCCTCGCATTGTAAAGAGATAGTCAATAAAAGATTTTCTTGTCCTTCTATTGTCACTGGTTACTTAACTCGAAATTGATTGAAGACTTCTGCTGCATTATCTTCGATCCTTCTGAAATTTTAACACAAGGTTCATTAGATAGATTCAATCTGAATTCATTACTCAGTTTGTTATGATCAGGAGTGATCATGGTACTGAGTTTGAAAACTAGTTAATCTTTAGATTTTGTGAGGATGAAGGAATAAGACAAAGCTTTTCATCTCCTAGGACCCCCCAACAAAAATGGGGTGGCTGAAAGGAAAAAATAGAACCCTAATTGAATTAGGAAGGACATTATTGGTTGAATCTAACTTGCCAAAGTTCTTTTGGGCTGAGGCAGTGAATACAGCCAACTATGTTCTGAATAGAAGTCTCATCCACAAAACTAAGTTAAAGACTCCTTATAAGTTATTGAAAAGAAAGACACCTATATTCGCATACTTTAGCATTTTTGGGTGTACGTGCTTCATTCTGAACAATGAAAAGAGACAACTTGCCAAATTTGACAAGAAGGATGATGATGGGATATTCTTGGGATACTCCTCATCAAGCAAGGCCTATAGGTTTTATAATAAGAGCTCTCTCAAAATTTAGAAGTCAATGCATGTAGTGTTTGATGAGACGAACATGTTCTTCAAGGGGAAGGAAACTTCCACCAATACTATATTACAGGAAGAAGTTCAACTTGCAGATCAAGTTGAAAGGCTCAGCCTTATAAATCACTCATCAGCCTGCCAGGACAAAGGAAAACCGCAAACTGACAATGAATCAGATGAAGATTCTGATGTAGATGATGATGTCATTAAATCACCTGCTCTACCAAAAACAGGGATTACTCTACAGGAAGAAAATAATGATCCCGCGGACAATGAGGAAGAAGAAATCCATGAGGATGTGAATCCGCTCAACAGTTCAACAAGAACTAGGATAATCCTAAAGGATCACCCTCCATCTCAAGTTATAGGAAATATGATAGTGGGAGTGAAGACAAGAAACTAGGTCACAAATGAGACTATACTATAGTGCTTCCTCTCACAATATGAGCAAAAGAAGTTTGAAGAAGCAGGTAGTGATCCCCACTAGATAGATGTCATGCAAGAGGAGCTTGCACAGCTTGAAATAAACAAAGTTTGGTCTCTAGTTGAAAGACTAAGAAATTACCCAATTATTGGAACAAAATGGGTATTTAAAAATAAGATGGACTCAATTGGAGTCATATTCAGGTACAAAGCCAAACTTATTGCTCAAAGATATAAGCAAGATGGGGGAATTGACTACAATCAGACATTTGCTCCAGTGGCTAGACTGGAAGCAATCAGAATATTCCTTGATTATGCTGCACATATGAAGATAAAGGTATATCAAATGGATGTGAAGAGTGTTTTCCTAAATGGAACTCTTCGGGAAGAAGCATATGTTAGTTATAGAACGATCACCTAAAGGGGGGGGGGGGGGGGGGGGGTTAGGTGATTATGGTTGTTTTGAAATATTTTTGCAAGAGACGTATATAATGTAAGCACAGCACAGAAAATCCCAACAGACAACACAAGATGTATGGAGGTTCCTCAAGACAGGGTGTCTTGAGTATTCCTCTGTCCCTCTGTGCCTACCTAACAGTGTTCTAGGCTCGGCAAACTCCGCCAATGTCTCCGACCCGCAAGCCTTACAACTCGAACCCGCAAGTCCTATAGCCTAGGCCCGCAAGCCCCTATTGCACTCAAGCGCGCAAGCTCGACACTCAGGCACTCAAGCCCTACATAGAACAGACCCGCAAGTCTTGCCCCTTGGACCCACAAGTCCTGCAGCCTAGGCCTGCAATCCCCTACTGCACCCAATCCCGCAAGCTCGACACGGTTGGACCCGCAAGTCCTCTGCCATGGCCTTCAAGCCTCACAGATCTCAAGCCCTCAAGCTCGGCAAGGTTGGACCCGCAAGTCCTCTTCCTTGACCCTCAAGTCTCACATATCTCAAGGCCTCAAGCTCGACACTTAGATCTGAAAACAGATCTTACAGTTTTGGCCCGCAAGCCTTACAAAGAAAGATAGAATATAGATTCATATGTCTGGTGGAGATCGACTTCTTTTCTTGAAGAAGATACTTCTGATTTGAATCTTGGTCGCACAGATCTTCTTCAAGCTTTTCTTCTATCTGGAACTCCCTTTATCAGCCGATGAAGCTAGACTGATTCTCTGAGAACAATGGATGAAGATCGATTTGTTCTCAGTTCTTATTTTCTTCTTTTACGCCGCTTTCACTGTTTTATTAGTTCTTGGATAAATTATTTTGTATGCTTTGTGTTGCTTTTTTAGGGCAGACACCTATCCCTTTTATAAGACTGAGGAGCCGCTTAACAGTCTCCTATGATATCCTCCACTGACAGATGCCCCATACTTTAAGAGCACGTGCTGATTGGACAATCAAGCGGCGGCATTAAATGCTGACAACGCGACTGGCAACTTTTGAATCTTTCTTGACGATATTTCCATTGTTATGATGTTATGGACAATATCTCGACGACAAGACTTGTCGTTGACTTAGACTAGGGTAGTTCTTCAAGTCTCCTTCCTTCTTCTTCAGATTGTGATATCTCGATGATACGGGACATCCCTTCTGCACTTGCACTTAAGACAACATGAAGTCATCTAACTGATGTCGGCGTAATCTTCTTGACTGCTCGATATCGTTGTAACCACCTTATCTTGTTTATGACATAATCGATATCATGTCGACAGACTAATCTTCAGCAATTGTCTGTCTTCATATGACCTTCTTTAGTCTTCTCGACGTCAATTCTTCTTTACGAAGATATCATCGACATCAGTCTTACATAGCCTTTCCAACGACAAGGCTTCTTTATGACGATATCATCGACATTCTATCTTGTGTTTGTACTTAAGTCTTCGTTCTTCATCTCAGCATTCTGATATCATTATGAGGTGTTGTAGTATTATTGTCACAATGATATCATCATACGCATGTTTTCTCGATGATATCCGATATGATCATTATGCTTTGCTCTACACATCATTTCAATGACATGCATACACTTTTCGATGATATGTCCAGTTCTTTTCAATGATATGTGTCGGCTCGATATTCTTTGAACTTGTCTTCTACTGAGATGATAAAGCTAAGAAGGTAATCAAATGCATATTGAAGTTCTCTTGAATTGGTGACTTCTCCAAATCAGGAATCATGAGGGCAAGATTCCCAACAATCTCCCCCTATTTGAAGAAGTCAGAACCCCAATTCAAAATTACTTTCACTTACCAATAAATGTGAGTTTATGCAGTAAACGTTAACATAGTTACCATTCCCTTAGCTTTTGCATCTTCTTGAGTTGGTAGCTCCCCCTTAATGTGATGTCTCTTTTCTTTACTCCCCCTTGACTCATGCATCTTCTCTTCCCAAGTTATTCTTTTCTCCCCCTTTCTGACTTTTTCATTATAGGCCTTGTAGACTCCGTGTTCATGTGCTTGATCCTTTGTCGATGATCCTTTTGTTGTCGTCGTGAGTATGGTTCATGTCGTTGAGACAATTGTTTGTGTCATTGTGACCAGTGTTCGATATTAGTCTAACTTTGGCACTTGGTAGGCTTTTATCACTAGATTGCTTCAGCACTTGTCCTGCAAGTTGTTCTTACTATCATATGTAGGGCGATTAGTGATCAATAAGTTGAAATTTACTCTAATTTTAACATCCCCAGTTAGAATTTGAAGAAGTTAAACTTAGCTTCATCTAGGAGCTTTGTGAATATATCAGTCACTTGTTTGTCTGTGGGAACAAACTCAAGGGTGATATCTTCATTCTCCACATGCTCCCTGATGAAGTGATACCTGATCTCAATGTGCTTAGTCCTACTGTGTGAGACATGGTTCTTAGCAATTGAGATTGCACTGGAAGAGTCACAAAACAAGGGTGGCTTGGTCATCTTTAGATTGTAGTCTTCAAGTTGATGCTGAATCCATAGCAGTTGAGCATAACATCTCCCAGTTGAGATGTATTTTGATTCTACTGTGGATATTGCTACACTTGTCTGCTTCTTGCTGCTCCAAGAAATCGGTCTTCCTTCAAGTAATTGGCATGTTCCTGGGGTACTTTTCCCGTCTTCTTTGCATCCTGCATAATTTGCATCTGAGTAGACTGTCAGTTCACACCCATTGTTCCTAGGGTACCATAGGCCAAGATTTGATGTACCCTTTAAGTATCTTAGGAATCTATTTACAGAGACATGATGAGATTCCTTAGGGTTCACCTGATATCTAGCGCAGACACATGGGCAAACATTAGGTCAGGCCTAATTGCAGTTAGGTATAGCAAAGATCCAATCATGCATCTGTACTTGGTTTCATAAAAGAGTATTCCCTTCTCATCCTTGTCCAGAGACACATTGGTTCCCATTGGAGTCTTCATAGAGGAACCATTCTCCAATCCAAACTTCTTGACTAGCTCTCTAATGAACTTGATATGAGAGATGAATATACCATCTTCAGATTGTTTCACTTGGAGACCTAGGAAGTATTTGAGCTCACCCATGCTGCTCATCTCAAACTTTCCCAGCATCAAGCTGGCAAACTTTTTGCAGAGATTGTTATCTGTAGAGCCAAAGATAATGTCATCTAAATAGATCTGCACTAGCAAAATCTCCTCATAACTTCCCTTAGGAATAATGTCTTATCAATCATTCCCCTGGAGAATTTATTCTCAATGAGAAAGCTTGACAGAGTCTCATACCAGGCTCTAGGTGCCTGCTTCAAGCCATATAGGGCTTTCCTAAGAAAGTAGACATCGCCAGGATAAGTAGAATCAACAAAACCTGAAGGCTGATCTACATAGACTTCTTCTTTGAGGTCACCATTAAGAAAGGTTGACTTCATATCCATCTGATAGACTTTGAATCCTTGGTAGGCTGCATATGCCAAGAACAGTCTGATGGTTTCTAGTCTGGCCACAGGGGCAAAAGTTTGATCAAAGTCAATCCCCTCTTCCTGTCTGTATCCCTTTGCCACTAGCCTTGCTTTATTCTTAGTGATGAGTCCATTCTCATCCAATTTATTTATGTAGACCCACTTAGTTCCTATGATATTCTATCCTTGTGGTTTAGGAACCAACTTCCATACTTTGCATCTCTTAAATTGGTTCATCTCCTCCTGCATTGCTGCAATCCAAAATGGATCCTGATTTGCTTTCTCAAATTTCTTGGGTTCTATTTGAGAGAGAAAACTCAGGTACAATGCTTCACTCACAGCTCTACTCCTTATCAGCACACCTTGGTTGACATCTCATATTATTTGCTCTTGAGGATGATCTCTTATTTGTCTCAAGGCAACTGGCAGTATTCTGGGGACTTCTGTAGTGGCAGGTTCTTCAGGTTGCATTTCCTCTGCTGTTTCAGAGCCTTCTATAGCCTCTTCTTCAATTTCAACTATTGTTGAGTGGTTATTATCTTTAATTGAGGTCACAGCCTTGTCTTCAATGGATAACTTCTCCATTTTCTCTTTTGTACCTGCATTCACTAGAGAATTAGACCAACCTTTATATATAAGGCTAGTCTCATTAAATACACCATGTACAGATTCTTCCACTGCTTGGGTATTGATGTTGTACACCCTATAAGCCTTGCTATAGGAGATGTAACCAACAAGAATACCCTCACTGCTTTTCTCAGCAAACTTGGTTAGCCTGGCTTTCCCATTATTAAGTACATAACATTTACTACCAAAGATCTTGAAGGTGGATAAGGTAGGTTTTCTGCCTTTCACCAGTTTATAGGGAGTCTTCTTATGGTCTTTGATGATGGAAGCCCTGTTTATCACATGACAAGCAGTATTGACAGCCTCTGCCCAGAAGTATTCTGGAAGAGAGGAATCACTTAGCATTGTCCTACTTGCCTCTATCAAGGTTCTGTTTTTCCTTTCTGCAACCTCATTCTGTTGAGGAGTTCTAGGGGAGGAAAATTCTTGGGAGATACTCAGTTCTTGGCAGAATTCTGTCATGGCTCCTGACTGAAATTCTGTACCATGGTCACTTCTGAACTTGACCACAGTACAGTCCATCTCATTCTGGATCTGCCTGACAAAGCTCTTCAAGATATTTAAGGTATCTGACTTCTTTTTAAGGAAGAATACCCAAGTGAACCTTGAGTAATCATCAACTACCACAAGGTTGTAAGCCTTCCCTCCCAAGCTGAGAACTGACATAGGACCAAACATATCCATGTGCAATAGAAATAAGCACCTAGAGGAATCTTTGTCAGAAATGCTTCTAAAGCTGGTCCTTGTCTGCTTCCCAAGTTGGCAAGCTTGACAAGGACCTTCCTTGATGCACTTAATATTAGGTCCATGTCTTACTAGGTATTGTGAGAAAAGCTTGCTTATGGTCTTATAGTTAATATGAGCAAGTCTCTTGTGTCATTGTACACATAGAGCCTCTTTGTCATTAGCTACAAGACACACAGGCATGGAAGAATTTGCATTAAAGAAATTTAAGCAGTAAATATTACCACTCCTAGTGCCAGTTAAGATAGCCTCAGAGTCTAAGGACTTCTAAATCAAACACGTATCCTTGTGGAAGATTATTACAAAACCTAGATCACAGAGCTGACTTATGCTTATGAGATTATGTTTCAATCCCTCATCATAAGCTACCTTTGAGATGGTAACTAGGCCATTAGAAATATTACCATACCCTTTAGTCATCCCCATTTCTAAACCTCCAAAGATCGTTGTTGGTCCATTCTCCACAAGGATGAAGCTTCTTAGATACTTTCTGACTCCAGTCATGTGCCTGGAGCAGTCACTGTCCAAATACCATATTGGAGATTGATTGGCATTTGGACATAGCTGCATGAAGATTTAATTTCCCTTAGGTACCCAATTTGGTTTGGGTCCTTGGTTCCTGTTAGGAGGATAAAATGGAATGTCACACCACTGAGGGTTCTGCACTCTCTTTACATTGGGTCATGTTGGGTTGAACCAACAGTCCAGGGAAAAGTTTTTTATTTTCCCACAGCACCAGCATTCATATCTATTATACCTTCTCTTCTGCCCCACCATTTGATTGGGATGGGAGTGTTAGTGAGCAGGAGGGAAGACTACTGGTCTAACAGGTCTTGGGTGAACCTTACAGGTGTGAGAGTGGAGTGGAGCTGGTCTTACCACTTGTTGGTTCACCTTCCTGGTAATAGGCTTTGTGGAAGCATCCTTTCCCTTACTATTGAGTGTTGTTTCTATAGGTCCATGGGCAGAAGGACCTAATACTAGCACCTTCTTAAAAGACGATTGAGCTTTAGAACCTTTGTCCTTGACAGTCTCTTGATTGAATCCTATACCAGCTCTGAATGATCCAGAGAAGGTATCAGTAATGGGCAACACTGTCTTGGACATAGAGAAGCTTGCAACAAGTTTCTTCTCAGCCAGCAGCATCTCCTCAAGATTCTGAATGATTTTGTTCTTCTGACCTAATTCAGCATTCTTAAGCTTTGTGGCTTTCTTGAATCTGACCACTTCTTTGCTCATGGCAGCCAACTTTTCAGTTGTCTCCTTGAGCTCAGACTGGAAAGTCTTTAAGGAATCTAACTCCTTGGTCTGGATTTTGAGGAGTTTCTTAGAGTTCTTGAAAGCTTTCTATAGAGCTTTATACTACTTTATTAGGTCAGATTCAACATCATATTGAGATCTTGAGGTTGTGATGTTAGCAGCAGACACACTCTCATTATCATGCAAGGAGTCTTCCACTAGTTCAGAATCAGGGCAGACTAATGAGCTTTGGTGGGTACCTTTTTAGGAGAGATATCATCCTGGTTGTCTTCCTTTATGGCCATTAGGCCAATCAGAGCCTTTTCCTTAGTATCTGAGGAGCTTGAATTAGAATCACTTAGAGTTCTGATTTTCTTTGCTATAAACCCTCTTTTAGGTTTCTTCTTGTCCCTTGATCTTCTCTGATCTTCATAGTTCCTTGATTCCCTTTGTACAACCTTGGGTTTGCGCAGAACGAAAAAACAGACCACTCGCATATGACGCACCCCGCGCGAGGGCGAGTGAGAAGTCTAGCTCGGCAGCAATGCTTCAAAGACTACTCGTGGTAAAGCCGCGCAAGCGCGAATGGGCCAGAGTCGTGAGTGGCACTATACAGCCCGTTCAGCAGACCTTACCTTCAGTTCAGCGAACTCTAGTTTATGTTCGGCGTTCAAGATACAAGTAACAAAAGCAGGTGATCCAGATCCTCGCGGACCGTACCCGCGGTCTCATAAGCGAGCTGGCTTCTTTCCAAGTCTCGGTGTTCGACGAACTCTGTTCTGCGTTCGATGAAATCCATTCGACGAACTTGCCTCTTAGTTCGACGAGCGCCACTCTTCAGCCGCGGCGAAATCATCTCAGCGGCTATTTCTGTCCTATCCTAGCGGACCCGCTGAGATAAGCGATTATCTCAGCAGGCTCAAGCACCTTCTCAGCGGCTCCCGACCCTGTCTCAGCGGGAGAGCTCGCAGGAGGAGGTGCGAGACCCGGGCCCGGGGGATGTCGCCGGAAGAGGTGCGAGCGAGGTATTCACAGACCGCTCACCTAAGTGGGGTTTTAGGACCAACAAGTGGAAGAGGTAACAAAGAAGGCGAGCCAGGGCTTCAGGGGTCGCTTGCAGGAAGGCGGGCAATCCAGGTCCTCGCTGACCGCTCGCGAGAAGGCGGACGGGCCGGATTTCTTTCAAGTGTCCGTGTTCGACGAAATCCGTTATGCGTTCGACGAACTCACGTCACATCCTTAGTTTGACGATTTGGTTTCTCAGCTCGAACTCGATCGTCCTGCCGGTTCAGCAGCTTTACTCCAGGCCAAGGGGAGCTCGCAGAAAGGCACGCGAGTCGCGTCCCTACGAGCCCAATTCTCAAGGTCAGCTCGCAAGAAGGTAGGTGAGCCGGGCACTCGCCAATCGCTCAAAGGAAGGCAGAGCCCCCTCACGCATTCGGAGAACTCAGCTCAAGGTTCGACGAAATTCGTTCTGCGTTCGAAGAACGTCGAGCTTAAGTTAAGACTGACGAACTCGGCTCGGCGCTCGATGAAATTTCTCCCAGCGGTTTTCCTCCATCTGCAGCTCAGCTCAACGGGAAGCGAAATTACCCCTCTGCCCCTGATGGTCTGCAGTTAGCCTTTCCAAACAGCGGAGTTTAGCTGTTAGCAGGCCAAATTGGGGTGCGTTTAGTAAAACCAAAAAGGCGGAATTCCGCTATTGATAGACCACGAGCAAGAAACTATAAATAGACCTTAATGGGCACCTTGGGAAGAATATTCCTGATGAGTACTTTTTGTACTCATCTTTTAGTATAATTTTAATATAGTTTTAATATGAATTTATATAGATTATTTGTATTATCTTATCTAATTCATTCCTTTTTATTTTGGCCAATAATTTATGCTTAGTTTATGTTTTTCAGGTTTTCTGGGCACTTTGAGTAAAAATGTCAAGTACACGCCCAAGGTCACGGGCGTGACCAGGGGGCGTGACCAGGGGGCGTGACAGCCTAGATGTGTTCCAGACCCGATTACGCCACCCCGGGATCATTCTGTGAAGATTCGCCAAGTACACGCCCCAGGTCACGGGCGTGACCAAGGGCGTGACATCCAAGTCACGGTCGGGACCCCGCCACCAGCTGCCACCACGCCTGCCACGTCATTTAAAGTTACACGCCCCAGGTCACGGGCGTGACCAGGGGCGTGACATCCAGGTCACGGGCGTGACTCGCCTCGCGCTCCTTCCCGCCGAAGATTCCTGCCAGAAGCCAATTTTAAGATTACACGCCCCAGGTCACGGGCGTGACCCAGGTCACGGGCGTGACCTAGGGCGTGACACGACTGAAACGCTCGCATTTACTCCAGAAGGCGCCCTCTCCGTTGTTGCTTCGATCACGCCCCTTACACGCCCTTGGTCACGGGCGTGACCAAGGGCGTGTAACCTCAACTTTTCAGCTATATAAAGCCAGCTCCAGCAGATGTTCAAGGACGAATTTTGGGAGTTCAAATCTCCTTTTCTTGTTTTATTTTCATGTTTTTAGTAGCTCTTGTACGTCTTTTTCTTATTAGCATTTGTAATTTTCAATGCAATAGTTGTAATTTCCTTTTCATAGTTTTAATTTATTTTATCTATAAAATAGTTTTATTTTCTCATTCTTCTCTTTCTCCATTATTTTATTTTCTTTTTGCAAACCAACTCAAAGTTTTAATTGATAAGATAATAGAGATTTTCTTGAAGTAAGAGTACTCAACCGCCCCGAGTCTAATACGACCTTGGTTTTTATAACCTATACTACATTCGATACGGTACACTTGCCGTTGCCGTTTGCAAGCATAGTTTTGCACCATCAAGTTTTGGCGCCATTGCCGGGGACACGGTTGATATTTCAAAAAAGAAATATTTATTAATTTTATCGTTCTCTTTCTTCTCCCCTTCTCTTTAAAAAAATAATAAAAAAAATCTTAAAAAGCATAATCTAAATTGTCGGAATGGACGCTTTGGGCTTGAATTCCCATCATAGCCTCTAGTACCTTGCAAACCCTTCACCGGGTAGATCTTGGGAAGTCCAGAACTAATTTAACCCGCTTTTTGAAAAAAGATATAATAAATATATTTTTTCCATTTATTTAAGTGAAAGTTGTTTCCTTTTTTTTCTTATTATGAAATTAATAGAAGCGGTCGTTAAAATTACTGTGCTTCGAAATCAAATTGAACTTTTACAAGTCGCTCGAAGGCGCCAGTTTAGTTGTTATTATTGTGGTGCGCCTCATCAAAGTGAGGAATGTTATTTGCATTCATATTCTCAGAATAATTATTATGGAAATAATTATCCTCCATATTATGCAAATAATTTTGATAATAATTATGATCATAATTTTTCATCTTTTAATGAAATTTTTTTTTCAAACTTTGATGAAAATAATTTTTCTAATTTTAATGAGAATAATTTTTTGGCATTTAATAATTGTTCTTCTAGCTCCGAAGTTGATTATTCCTCGTGGCAAGCTCACCCGGATAGTTCCCGGAGCAACGAAGATAAATCTTTAGATCCGAACTTTTGTTTTTCTTCTTATACACCGCAGTTTTCGTTCTCTAATTTGGGGGAAATTTCGCAGATCCAAATAGATACTTCCCCCCAAAATTTAGAGGAAAATATTATTTCGTCTAGTGTTTTCTCTAATTTTCACGAGAATAATTTTTCGGCTTCTAATAATTTTTCTTCTAGCCCCGAAGTAGATTATTCTTGGTGGCAAGGTCACCCAGATAGTTTTCGGGGCGATGATGAAAAATCTTTTGATCCGAATTCTTGTTCATATTCTTTTACGTCGCAACCTTCGTACTCTAATTTTGGGGAAGGTCCGCCGATTCAAATAGATACTTCCCCCCAAAATTTAGAGGAAAATTTTATTTCTTCTAGTATTTTTTCTCCATCTTTGGATAATTTAGTTATGGAGGAACATGTGGTTTCATGTAATCTCATAACTCATTTTACCAAAGATGAAGAAAAATTACTTTACCAAGAATTTCTTAAAGTTATGGGCACCCCGGATGAAATAGAAGAAGAACAAGTTTCTTCCCCCACTTCACCCGGATCTTCTTTTCTTTATCAAGAATTTTCGCAAATCTCTTCTATTTTAATTCAACTGGAAATTCATGAAATATTAGTGTCCGAAAATCTTATTCCGCTTGGTAATACACTAGATTTTCCTAATGAAAATTTAATTTTAGAAAAGGAACAACCAGAGCTTAAACTTATATTTTCGCAAGCGCCTCCTCCTTACGAAATATTATCTGACACGTTTAATTGTGATTCTCTTTATACTAATAATTTCCAGGTTGAAGATGAGCCGTTGCTACCCCAATTAATTGATGATCCATATGTCGCTCATCTTTACAAATTCAAATCACCTCAAGTAGGTATAGGTGATTTGGATTTATATATTCATAGTCAAGGACAAGAGGAGAATCACAAGATAAACAGAGGAGTAGCCGTGCGACTGACGCCGACACATTCACCTCAGCGCGAATTAAGGGAGTTTCCTGTTCGCTTCTCTTTTAATTTTCCTTTTTCTTAACACTAACTGTCTAGCTTAAAGACGGGAAAAAGAAAGCACTCTTGGGAGGTACCCCTTGTTTATCTTTAATTTTTTGTATTTTTCTTTTAAAAGTTTATTTTTTTAGTGTTCTTCATACTTAGTTTTAAACATTGGGGACAATGTTTAATTTTAAGTATGGGGGTGTAGCTTAGCATTCATAGTATTTTTATTTGAAAAAAAACATATAAAAATTATAAAAATCTAATTTCTTGGAAAGGGCACTTTGGGCTTGAACTCCCATCACAGCTCCTAGTACCTTGAGAACCCTTCACCGGGTAGCCCTCAGGAAGTCCAAGAAATATTATATAAAAAAAATTATTAATAATAATAAATATGCCTAGCCTTGTTGTTTTTATTGTTCTAGAAATTTAGTTTGAGGTTTGATTATAAGTATTCTTTCATTTTTAATTTAGCTAATATTTTGTTTTCTCAAAATTTGTTAAATTTAAATTTGAAGTAATTTGGTTTTAAGAAACATTTTATGTTTTTAATTCGATTAGAGAATTAATTTAGCACTACTTCTCCATTTAATTTTAAACAGCTTCACTTTGTGGTAAATAGGCTAAACATCTCTAGATTTCTATTATATTCTCTTTTAACTTTAAGATCTTAGGAAATTTCATTCCGCTAAAAAAGTTGCTCTCAAAATAGTTTAATTTATAAACTAGAAGTATTTCGTTACGCTTGGTAAACATATGTATTTTTCCCCCTATTGTTAGATCATATGTCATGGGAGTAAGGAGATGTTAGTTCTTTATTCTCTGGTAAACATATGCAACCCATAAATAAAAATGAAGAGAGAAAAAATGTGTATATGTCGTGGAAATGATAGGATAATAGTCTATCATTCTCTGGTATTACTTATACTAAAAAAATGAAAAAAAAAAGGGGTTGAGAGGATAAAATTCATCACCCCAATCAAAAACCTCTTCATATCCTTTGTCTTCATTTTGCCATTCCGTTTAAACTCATCCCTAACCAATTTCATTGTTTCTAGTCCTAAACTAAATTATTAAGAGAGCAATATTTTGGTAGGTGTCTTTTTCTTAAGATTCTTTTATGTTAGAGTGTCTATAATTTCAATCTAATTTTGTTTGAAAATTTCTATAATTTCGATTGCTAAATAGTTATCTTGAGAAGTAGTTTGCTAAAAAAATTTCTCTTTTTAAATTATCAACATGACTTATGACTTAATTCTTGAATTCCTAAAATTTGCTTTTGACTTATTCTTGATTTAGTAAAATTTTAGTCAATTAGAAATAATATCGATGTCTTATAATTCTTTCCTCACTCTTTTGCTCTGGAATAGCAAAAGCTCAAGTATGGGGGTGTTTGATGAGTACTTTTTGTACTCATCTTTTAGTATAATTTTAATATAGTTTTAATATGAATTTATATAGATTATTTGTATTATCTTATCTAATTCATTCCTTTTTATTTTTGCCACTAATTTATGCTTAGTTTATGTTTTTCAGGTTTTCTAGGCACTTTGAGTAAAAATATCAAGTACACGCCCAAGGTCACGGGCGTGACCAGGGGGCGTGACAGCCTAGATGTGTTCCAGACCCGATTCCGCCACCCCGGGATCATTCCGTGAAGATTCGCCAAGTACACGCCCCAGGTCACGGGCGTGACCAAGGGCGTGACATCCAAGTCACGGCTGGGACCCCAAAACCAGCTGCCAGCACGCCTGCCACATCATTTAAAGTTACACGCCCTAGGTCACGGGCGTGACCAGGGGCGTGACATCTAGGTCATAGGTGTGACTCGCCTCGCGCTCCTTCCCGCTGAAGATTCCCGCCAGAAGCCAATTTTAAGATTACACGCCCCAGGTCACGGGCGTGACCTGGGCGTGACACAGCTGTAATGCTCGCATTTACTCCAGAAGGCGCCCTCTCCGCTGCTGCTTCGATCACGCCCCTTACACGCCCTTGGTCGCGGGCATGACCAAGGGCGTGTAACCTCAACTTTTCAGCTATATAAAGCCACCTCCAGCAGATGTTCAAGGACGAATTTTGGGAGTTCAAATCTCCTTTTCTTGTTTTATTTTCATGTTTTTAGTAGCTCTTGTATGTCTTTTTATTATTAGCATTTTTAATTTTCAATGCAATAGTTATAGTTTCCTTTTCATAGTTTGTAATTTCTTTTATCAATAAAATAGTTTATTTTATCATTCTTCTCTTTCTCCATTGTTTTATTTTCTTTTTGCAAACCAACTCAAAGATTTAATTGATAAGATAATAGAGATTTTCTTGAAGTAAGAGTACTCAACCGCCCCGAGTCTAATACGACCTTGGTTTTTATAACCTATACTACATTCGATACGGTACACTTGTCGTTGTCCTTTGCAAGCATAGTTTTGCTCCATCAATTCCAATCTCAATTCTCTAAGCTTCTTCTTCCCTCGATTACTTTGGTTTAGCTCTCTAGCTCTCCAAGGTGCCCAAGTATCAGTTTTGGCTTGGGAGGGGAAGCGCTCAACAATCTTCCAAGTTTGTGGTGGGAACTCCTCGCTGTGACTAAGGTCTTAGTCAGTTTCCGAGTCTCCAGTATGCTCCTTCCGAGGGACTAGTAAGGGATAGCTGCCCCTTAACTTGTTGAGGGCCCGAGCTTCACAAGAGACCGAGAAATTGGTTTCAACATTTTGGTGCGGTGAGCGTGGAGCGTGGCTGGTCCGAGAAGATTCCAAGAAAGGGACAAGACAGGAGATGAAGAGCAAGGCGAGGAGCTCTGCGGGTCGCCCCCGTCGGCATTGCAAAAGATGTTCTCGGACATCAGGCGAGAAGTCCTTGACACCCTCGGGTTCGCGGTTACAGCACTATGTAGTTAGTTTGCGACCCCAGCGGTTCCAGCATCCCATCCTCCGACAGCGGTTGGCGAGGGTGCCAAGGGAGGAAGGGCTGGGAAGGAGGTGGATGGAGGGTCAATGCCAGACCTGGAGGGGCGAGTGCTGTTCGCCAGTCCGGCGAGCTCGGTGCCGGCGAGCTCGGTGCCAGCTAGCATGGCGCAGGCGAGTGAGGCGCAGGCGAGTGCAGCGCAGGCGAATGCGGTGCAGATGAGCGCAATCCTGGCGGGCGTGGCGTCCGAAGGAGCGGCCCCGGCGAAGGTGGCTCTCGTGAGCAGTGCCCCAGCGAGCTCAAGCCAGGTAAGGGAACTTGGGGGGCGAGCGGAGTAGGAAACAACAGCAGGTCGGGGAAGCCCCTTCTGCAAGTTGGTTCTTTCTGCACCCGTTCCAGAAGGGTTCGGGGAGTGGGACAGGGTCTACTACCATGGCCGGGATGACTGATGAGTCCCAATTATATACACATATATGGACTCATCTGGGCCGTTTATCTAGTCATTCCACTGCACTTTAGCCTTGTTTTAGCTCATATTTGTCATTCTATGCTAGGTGCACTTCTTGGCCTAATTTGGTGTGTTTTTATGTTTATTCTCTTTTGATAGCCTTATCGTGTTGTTGAGTGCCACTTTCAGTGGCCTGATTAGCATTTCTGTAGGAACAGGAGTCGTGCAGGTGTTCCCGGTACAATTCTGTACAGGAACACTACGCACGATCACTGGTTCTATTGCGCACGACCACTGGTCGTGCGCCGCTGATCGTGCGCACTCAACCCCCATTTTATGAGTTCTGTTTCGACCAGTGCGCACGACCACTTACTATAATGCGCATGACCACTGGTCGTGCGCCACTGGTCGTGAGAACATTATATTTTATAAATTTCTTACATTGCAGGCTCCGCCCAGGCAGGCGCACGATCACAGGATTCTAGTGCGCACGACCACTGGTCGTGCGCCACCGATCGTGCGCACTGTTTATTCCAGCGCCTATAAATTGACTTGCTCGCGAATTAGGTCGGGAGTCGATTCCAGTCCGCTGTTTTCTCGCTCCAGAGCCCCGATTTCTCCCCTCCATCGCTGCCCACCATCTGGAGGTGCTCCGGGCATGTTCTTCACGCAAATCTTGAGCCGGAGCTTCCTCTCGGCCTCCTCCTTCATCCTAGCGCTTTAAAGGGAGATCTAGCCACCATCGCCATCAAGCAAGAAGAAGTTTGCAACCTCTACCGGATCGTGAGACGAAGAAGACGGGCTCATTGGAGAGTAGTGACAGCTCTCTCTACCCCGGACGTAGTTGCGGACCGAGCTTGGACGCGGATTGACAACCCGACGATTCCAACCGTGAATCTACAACGAGCCTTCGGATTTGGTCGATTTCTTGCCTTGTTCTTCTCTTATTGATGTATATGTAGCTAGAGCTAACATTATGATGAAGTAGCACTTAACTTTATTTGCATTTCTATACATTTCATGTCTATGTGAAATACTTTACTGTTTGAGTTGCTTGAGGTGCGCTTCATTCCATCGACCATCCGACTCCGCCCAGCTCCGGCGTTTTCCGCCCTTTTTGCAGGGTTTCGCCTCCCTCTTCACCGCCCACCTTAGGGAGGAGCTCCGGGCAAGCTTTCAACGCCAAATCTTCGCCGGAGCTTCCTCTCGGCCATCTCCTTAATCCAAGAGCTTCAAGAAGGGAATCAACCTAGCCTTCTTCTTCAAGATCGGAGCAGCTTGTGTGATCAGTCCACCGGTTTGTGACACGAAGAAGACGGGTCCATTGGAGAGTAGTGATAGCTCTCTCTACCCTGGACGCAGTTGAGGACCGAGCTTGGATGCGGATTGACAACCCGACGATTCCTTCTGTGAACCCTCAACAAGACTTCGGAGTCGGTCGATTTCGCACACTCACCTCCCCTTGTAGTGATAGCTTAGTTGGATTTCTTATATGTTTGATGAAGTGTGTTTTTATTATTAGCATTTATACTTGATTATGTCTATGTGATTTGGGTATTCTTGCTTATCATTTTGAGGTGTGCCTTGTGGTGTGGATTGTTGGTTGTGTTGTGCCGCCCTAACAATTGTTAGTGGCGTGCTTGTCGAAGAGGTGCTTGCGACCCTCATTCTGTTAGCCTACTCGTCCATCCGCCTACCGAAGCGTGGCATCGCGGCCCGTATTCCATTCGCCTAACGAAGCAGCGCGCTCAAGGCATGTATAGTTCGATTCTGCTAGCCTACTCGCCCATCCGCCCAATGAAGTAGTGAGTTCAAGGCCTACGTAGTTTTCCATTCCGCCAAGCGAAGCATTGCATAGCGGCATTGCATAGGAGTAGTTGTAATATTTTATTTTATTATTCGCAAACCAAACCAACCATCCATTGTAACCCCGACCAAGGACTTCGATCTCAAGTCCTTCCTCGAAACCTAACTCCACCTTACTGTGTTCCTTCGAGATTCGATACTCGGGGATTACTCCTCGTTTTATATTACTTGAACGATCGGTACACTGCCGTTTCGTGCCGCAGTCGAGCTACCGCCTATAGCGGTGTGCGAGATTTGCGCCATCAAGTTTTTGGCGCCGTTGCCGGGGAACACAGACGTGTGAGTTTTCTGGAGAGGGAGAGATGTAAGATAGAAGCCCTTTTCCCTTTGTTTATACCATTTTATGTATTTTTATATATAAGTAGCATCTTTTAATTTCTTTGTTTCTAATCTTTATTTGCAATTTTTTTAAAAGCAGGTTTTCAATTTTATTGTTTGTGTATAGTAAATTCTTGCTTAGAATATTTCTGTTTGGTGAAATCTTCCTTTGCACCATGTTTTCCTATCTAAATATACGTTGTAAATGGTGTGGGGATGCTAGGCATTATAGTGATGAGTGCCCCACTGAAGATGGTGGGCATAACTCTCGTGGTTCAGTGCATGGAGCATCGTCTTCCTACGACACTTCATACACTGTACCCAAGTCTTATGGTCACTCTTCTTCGCCACTTCCATCATTTTAATATTCCTCACCGGCCCCGCAAGGACTGACGAGGAATAGAAAATTATGTTTGTGTTGTCGTAGCACCGAGCATGCATTGAAAGACTGTGCAGAATTCCAGTGCCAGATGGAGATGGATGACGAACCGGATGTCTGTGTCATTCCATCCACCTCTCATTTGGTTGCCCGTTCTGATTCCGATGATGAGTTTGCAGTACCACCTTGTCTATGGGGGACTTCTGCGGATATTCTCATCAGACTTTCGACTGCTCAGTGTGATGACGTGGTGGAGATTCCTCTCCCTTTGCTTCCATCTCCTCTTTTGGATTCACCCCCGGAGGAACCTGTTTATATTTTCTCTGATGATGTTATTACTGTTGTTCCTCCGCCTTCTTTGCAAGAATTTTCTACTCCTATTCTTTGTGAGTTGGTTGATGAGGTTGTGCAGGAGGTTCATTCGGAGCCTGAGGTTGCGTCAAAGTGGGACGGGGATATTATTCTCTCCAGTGGGGAGTGTGACTTCTTGGAACACGATGATGCGCCGAGGTGGGATGAGGAGGATTCCTTTCCTGATGAGGAGGTTTGCACTTCCTTATCAGATGAGGAGGTCCAACTCAACACCGAGGACCTCGAGCTTTCGGACTCCCCTCGCTACGACTCATATGATACTGACAGTGATCTATGTTTGGATTCTGCTGGGAGTGAGACCGGGACCACTCCCCCAATTGATTTTTATTTATGTTCTTCCTCTTCTTTATTCCTTGACCACTCTTCTTCATCTGAGCCTGTGTGGTTTGAGTCTTCACAGGTACTTCAGGAGGACTTGGAGCATTTTGCTCAAGTCAATGATGACTGTATCCTCTCTTGTGAGGAGGTTGATCCCTCCTCCATAGAGGAAGCCTCATTCATTGCCTTCTCCTCCTGCCGCCTCCTTGCAGATGACACCTTGCTAGGCAAAGATTTATTTTGTGGTAAGATGAGTGAGGACCAGCTCTCCTCCTCTTCTTACTTCCTATTCCCGCTACCTGTGTTCAGCAGGTATTTTTATTTAGGTAGGGGAGTAACTGTTCTGTCGCCGTATCGGTACCCGCTACCGACACGCATATTAGAACAGTTACCTGTGCATTTCCTTTTTCATAGACCCATAAGCTAGAACTGTACAAAACCTGAATAAGTCGTGCTGGGAGGACACTAACCCCAGTAGTTATCTTAACTTTTCTTGCTTTTTTTTTTATGTTGTCAGTTTAGTTAGTTGCATTTCTTGTTAGTTTGTCCACATTCTTTTGTTTGGCGGAACTCACCCCTGCAGGTTTATTTTTTTTTTATGGGGATGCTGCAGCTTTGTCTTGGTTTACACACGTCTTCTGGTATGCTCACTTGTTGAGCATTGGGTACTCTCTTCCCCTAGCTCTTTTCTGAATTTCATAGCTATATATTTTGTGTATTGTCTAGTTTAAGTCTGGGGGAGAGTAATTATGTGTTCCCACTCACGTGCACTATTTCATAGCATGCTAGAAGTACTTTTATTTTAGCTTATTGAAAATTGTTGTTCATTCTCTTTGCGCACCGCAGCACCCACTTGAGCGTGTACTCATCTGTATGCGTGCTCTGAGTTGAATTTAATTATTCTGCATATTTGGGAAAGTTTAGGTGCTGGCTTAGGACTATGTAGCGGAGTAAAATGTTGACTCCAGTAGTGCTCCTGGTCGAGTGCTCGGTTGCATAGAAGTTTGTGTTGATTAGACTTCTTTTTATACTTATGGTTTTATATTTTTTCTATTAGTGTAAATGTTGTTTACTCTACTCAAATGGTGAATCCGGTGGGAATCAAACGGTAGCATATGGATGTGTGTAAATGATCGCTAGACTCGTATTGCTTGAGTCGGGAGAAAGGAGAATCTGTCTCGGTGGCTAGAACTTGCCCCAAGCGATTCTTGAAGCATTGGCATAGGATAGTTCTAGTGCGTGAGAATGACGTAGGCCATCATTTTGGCCTGGTTGAGCTTTTGTGCCATTCCTGATATCTTCCCTCGCTAGCCCTTTGTGCCTACCCCTTCCTCTTGATTCAGCTCCACCCCTTTCTCACCAAAGCTAAAAAGCCGATCCTTGTCGCATACCCAAAGTTGAGCTTTAGATGTTTTCATAGTTTTCTTTTGGGGGCGTTGATGTGGTGATGATGATTAGGGAAATGTGGATGTGCTACATTGAGTAAATGTGCTGAAAATAGTTGAAAAAAAAATGAATGAAAAGAAAAAAAAATGTGAAAAAAGAGTTTTAATGAAAATATTTTTTGTGTAAGTTTGTATTGGGAGTAGGCGGTGCACACACCCATGTTTTCAAGTTCAAGTCTGGGGGTGTAGTGCGCCCGCACTTTTTGTTGCTGCGTGGATGTTTTTTTAGTGCTAGCTCATTTGGGTTTAGGTGATTTAAGCCATCATGTTTATCTTTGTATACCTTACCTTAACCCAAGCCTCATTTAAAACCTAAAGCCCTACCGACTCACGCTATGAACCAATCTAGTGTCGTGGAGAGAATGTGACCGGGCGAGCCTATGGTCACCGACACCGATGGATTTCGGTGGAGTTTGTCCTGCACCCCAATCTTGAGCAATGCTCATCTCAGCGCTTGGTTTACTTTCTCCGTATGCGTGACCGGATGATTCACCGTAGTTCACCATTTTGAGTAGTTGTAATATGCTTTTACTCTTTTAGAAATATATAAACTGTTTTTATAATCAGAAATCTTCTCTATTATTTTTCTTATGCACGTGAACATGCGACTTCGCATGGTACTCTGTATTGTAATTGTAAGCCATCTACTTTTCTTTCCCCGTTCGCTTAGAATTTGTTTGCTCGGGACGCGCAAACAGGTAAGTCTGGGGGTGTGATGAGTCCCAATTATATACACATATATGGGATCATATGGGCCGTTTATCTAGTCATTCCACTGCACTTTAGCCTTATTTTAGCTCATAATTGTCATTCTATGCTAGGTGCACTTCTTGGCCTAATTTGGTGTGTTTTTATGTTTATTCTCTTTTGATAGCCTTATCGTGTTGTTGAGTGCCACTTTCAGTGGCCTGATTAGCATTTTTGTAGGAACAGGAGTCGTGCAGGTGTTCCCGGTACAATTCTGTACAGGAACACTACGCACGATCACTGGTTCTATTGCGCATGACCACTGGTCGTGCGCCGCTGATCGTGCGCACTCAACCCCCATTTTATGAGTTTTGTTTCGACCAGTGCGCACGACCACTTACTATAATGCGCACGACCACTGGTCGTGCGCCACTGGTCGTGCGAACATTATATTTTATAAATTTCTTACATTGCAGGCTCCGCCCAGGCAGGCGCACGATCACAGGATTCTAGTGCGCACGACCACTGGTCGTGCGCCACCGATCGTGCGCACTGTTTATTCCAGCACCTATAAATTGACCTGCTCGCGAATTAGGTCGGGAGTCGATTCCAGTCCGCCGTTTTCTCGCTCCAGAGCCCCGATTTCGCCCCTCCATCGCTGCCCACCATCTGGAGGTGCTCCGGGCTTGTTCTTCACGCCAATCTTGAGCTGGAGCTTCCTCTCGGCCTCCTCCTTCATCCTAGCGCTTTAAAGGGAGATCTAGCCACCATCGCCATCAAGCAAGAAGAAGTTTGCAACCTCTACCGGATCATGAGACGAAGAAGACGGGCTCATTGGAGAGTAGTGACAGCTCTCTCTACCCCGGACGTAGTTGTGGACCGAGCTTGGACGCGGATTGATAACCCGACAATTCCAACCGTGAATCTACAACGAGCCTTCGGATTCAATCGATTTCTTGCCTTGTTCTTCTCTTATTGATGTATATGTAGCTAGAGCTAACATTATGATGAAGTAGCACTTAACTTTATTTGCATTTCTACACAGTTCATGTCTATGTGAAATACTTTACTGTTTGAGTTGCTTGAGGTGCGCCCCATTCCATCCACCATCCGACTCCGCCCAGCTCCACTGTTTTCCGCCCTTTTTGCAGGGTTTCGCCTCCCTCTTCACCGCCCACCTTAGGGAGGAGCTCCGGGCAAGCTTTCAATGCCAAATCTTCGCTGGAGCTTCCTCTCGGCCATCTCCTTCATCCAAGAGCTTCAAGAAGGGAATCAACCTAGCCTTCTTCTTCAAGATCGGAGCAGCTTGTGTGATCAGTCCACCGGTTCGTGACACGAAGAAGACGGGTCCATTGGAGAGTAGTGACAGCTCTCTCTACCCCGGACGCAGTTGAGGACCGAGCTTGGACGCGGATTGACAACCCGACGATTCCTTCCGTGAACCCTCAACAAGACTTCGGAGTCAGTCGATTTCGCACACTCACCTCCCCTTGTAGTGATAGCTTAGTTGGATTTCTTATATGTTTGATGAAGTGTGTTTTGATTATGAGCATTTATACTTGATTATGTCTATGTGATTTGGGTATTCTTGCTTATCATTTTGAGGCGTGCCTTGTGGTGTGGATTGTTGGTTGTGTTGTGTCGCCCTAACAATTGTTAGTGGCGTGCTTGTCGAAGAGGTGCTTGCGACCCTCATTCTGTTAGCCTACTCGTCCATCCGCCTACCAAAGCGTGGCATCGCGGCCCGTATTCCATTCGCTTAACGAAGCAGCGCGCTCAAGGCCTATATAGTTCGATTCTGCTAGCCTACTCGCTCATCCGCCCAACGAAGTAGTGCGTTCAAGGCCTACGTAGTTTTCCATCCCGCCAAGCGAAGCATTGCATAGCGGCATTGCATAGGATTAGTTGTAATATTTTATTTTATTATTCGCAAACCAAACCAACCATCCATTGTAACCCCGACCAAGGACTTCGATCTCAAGTCCTTCCTCGAAACCTAACTCCACCTTACTGTGTTCCTTCGAGATTCGATACTCGGGGATTACTCCTCGTTTTATATTACTTGAACGATCGGTACACTGCCGTTTCGTGCCGCAATCGAGCTACCGCCTATAGCGGTGTGCGAGATTTGCGCCATCAATGACCCAGTCCAGCACCTGCAGTCGTTCAGGGACTCGGTCTCTATCAAGCCGATGTCGGACGCCTTCAAGTGTCGGCTCTTCGCCGTCACCCTAAAGGAGAAGGCCCGGGAGTGGTTCCACCAACTTCCTGTCTGATCGATCTACGCATTTGAGGATTTGCGTAGAAGTTTCTTGTTGCGGTTTTCAACTTCGAAGAAGAGGAAGAAGGACGTCGAGTCCCTCTTCAAGGTGAAGCGGGAGCCCAAGGAGTCGCTGGCTCATTACGCATATCGGTTTCAGGAAGAAGTTTTGCTCACCCAGGAGATGCCCGGGTTTGCTCTTCAGCTCGCCTTCATGTTGGGGCTGAAGGAGAGTTTCTTCAAGATGGACCTGAAGAGGAAAGCCCCCGTCTCCTACGAGGAGTTGATGGAAAGGGTGGCAGAGGAGGTCGATAGTGAAAAGTCCAATCTGAAGCTCACCAAGAGGCTAGAAAAGCTCAGTGAGCTGGAGGTCAAGCAGTAGGAGGTAAGGAGAAGGGAAGAGCCCTGAGCTCCTGAGGGGGGATGGAGGAAACATGGTGGGTGGATGCAAGGTCAGGGAAGAGGTTATGCCCCAGGAGGGGGTAACTTCTATGGGGGGCAAGGAAGACCCCAACAGTTAGGATGGAGGCAGGGTCTGAGGCAGATGCCTCCCCCTCCTCAGCAGGCTATGGTGATCAGACGAGGAAGAGGAGGAAGAGGAAGGAGAGAAGGAGTAGAAGCAGGAGCGGGAAGGAGAAGAGGAAATAGGGCGGCGGAGGCCGAGAGGGAAGCGGTGGCGTTGCCATACTGCGACTTCCATGATGAGGAAGGTCATGCAACGGCCACCTGCCCCGAATTCTTAGTGACAAAAAGAGCTAGAATGTCGGCGCCGCGGCAGCAGCAACAGGTAAGGATCGAGGAGATCCTACCTCAGGAGGATGAAGAGGAGAGGTGCGAAGATAGGGTCGATTTGGGGACCCGAGGAGGGATCGGAGTGATCCACGGGGGAGTAGGGATAGAGGCAACCCGCAAGGCGAGCCTCCATACCATCTACCGTCGAAGCGTGGCTTCGACATCCACGGCCCAACCCCCAGCAGAAAAAAATCACTTTCTCTCAGAAGGATATGCCATGTCATGAGGACCCTTTCTGCGATGCATTGGTCCTCCAAACCGCCATCGAGAACTTCACGGTGTCCCAAATTCTCGTGGACAATGGGAGCTCAATCAACGTCATCTTCAAGAGGGCGTTCGACGAGATGAAGGTGGAGGCCAGAAGGGTGTTCGCCTCGGATGGCCCTCTGTTCGGATTCTCGGGGGAAAGGAAGGAAGTGTAAGGCGGAGTGGGACTCCATGTGACCTTGGGGCGGCAGTCCTGAAACTGCCGCTTCGTGATAGTGGATGCCCCTTGCAGCTGCAGCGCCATCTTCGGACGGCCTCTTATCAGTGTGTTCTGATGCGTCCCATCCACCTTCCACCAGTGCGTCAAGTTCAGCACAGGTGGAATCCAGATCCGGGGCCGGGGAGACCCCAAGGTGGCGAGACAGTGCTATGTGACTGCCGTCAACACCATCTCTTGGATGGAAGAAGCAGAGGAGTAGGATAAGGTGATGGAAGAGGTGGCCGAGGCCGAGGAGGAGGAGAGGTTGGAAGGAAGGATGGATGAATGAGTAGTTCATTCCCAGGAAGGGGTCGTTGAGGAGCCCAGGGCGGAGGAGGGGAAAGAGGGAGAGAAAGAAGAGGCCCCGGGAGGAGGGGCGGAGGAGTTGATGGTGGTGGGAGAGGAAGAGAGGGGGGAAGAAGCTAAAGCGCTCGCTTGTGGCGGAGAAGAGGGCAGCGCCTGGGGGGACCAATCCAGGTTGGAAGCTGTGGAAGAAGTGGTGGAGGTGGAGGTCACCACCAAGGCTGGAACAATCGAGAAGATCATGATCAGCGGGGAGCTCAGCCCGGAGGACCGGAGGAAGATCTCGGCTTGCTTCCAAGACAATGTGGACGTCTTCGCATGGAGTATTGCAGAGCGTGCCATCGCCTCAACCTTGATCTCGGCACTGGCCTCATTCACCAAAAGAAGAGGTCCATTGCGGACAAGATGGAGGCATCTATCCGGGAGGAGGTGAGCAAGCTCATCAAGGCCGGCTTTGTATCAAAGATCCAGTACCCAGGCTGGGTCTCCAATGTGGTGTTGGTAAAGAAAGGGGATGGTAAGTGGTGTATGTGCGTTGATTTCTCTTTGCTTAATAAATCTTGCCCCAAGGATTGCTACCCCTTGCCCAGAATCGACGCGCTGGTTGACTCAGCCATCGGTTTCTCTGTGATGTCCTTTTTAGATGCTTTTTCAGGTTATCACCAAATTTGCATGCACCCTCCCGACATCAAGGATGTATCTTTCATCACCGGGGATGGGTGCTATTGTTATAAAATGATGCTGTTCGGCCTGAAGAGCGCAGGGGCAACATACCAGCGAATGATGGATTGAGTGTTCCACGAACAAAAGGGCAGGAACCTAGAGGTCTACGTAGACGACCTGATGATCAAAAGTTGGGACCTCGAATCCCACCTCAGGGACCTCGAGGAAACCTTTGGGACTTTGAGAAAATTTAAGATGAGGCTTAACCCCTTAAATTGTGTCTTCGGGGCCAGCCGAGGGAAATTCTTGGGTCATTTGCTCACCCCCTCGGGGTGGAGCCTAACCCGGACAAGGTGAGGGCGATCCTCGAGTTGGGATATCCAAGAAATGTGAAGGAGGTTCAGCGTCTGACAGGGAAGCTAGCCAGGTTAAGCAGGTTCCTTTCCAAGCGGGAGAAAAATGCTCTTCTTTCTTCAGGGTATTGAGGGGAAACCAGAACTTCGAGTGGACCCCCGAGTGCGAGAAAGCTTTTCAAGCACTAAAGGAACAACTGACCCAGGCCCCGCTGCTGCAAGGGCCAAGAAAAGGGGAGGACCTATACCTGTACTTAGGGGTGGGGTCGGAAGCGGTCAGCTCGGTGTTGGTTCGAGTAGAAGGAAAGAAACAACTCCCCATTTATTATGTTAGCAGGGTATTGAGGAAGGCCGAGCGCAGGTACCCTATCTTGGAGAAGTTAGCATTTGCCTTAGTGGTGTCAGCTAGGAAGCTCCGGCCCTACTTCCAGGCACACTCAATCAAAGTAATGACCGACCACCCCCTTCGCGGCATCATGGAGGAGGTGGAGCACTCTGGGAGATTGGCCAAGTAGTCAGTAGAGCTGAGTGAGTTCAATATCTCCTACGTGCCCAGGGTATCCATAAAGGCGCAAGCGGTGGTGGATTTCATGGATGACTATGTAACTGAGTTAGAAGAGTCCGAACTACCCCCACCCAGTGGCCTGGAAGATGCTAGTGGATGGTGCATCAGGAAAGCACTCCTCCGGGGGAGGGGTGGTATTGGTAAGTCCCAGGGCACTAGGATCGAGCAAGCCATCAACATTCATTTCCCCCTCACCAACAACCAGGCAGAGTGTGAGGCCGTGATAGCAGGCCTCCGCTTAGCTCGGGAGCTGGGAGTGCAGGGCATGGAGGTCTTGACGGACTCCATGGTAGTGGCTTGCCAGATCAAGGGGGAGTTTGAGGTCAAAGAGCCGACTCTCCAACGGTACCTAGAGAAGGTCAAGGGGGTCGTCGGGCAATTTCACACTTTCTCCATTAAGCACGTCCCAAGATAGGAGATCACCCAGGCGGACCTCCTGGCCAAGTTCGGTCCCCAGGCAGGAGGGACGGTGTCGGAACTCTTCCGACCTTCCATTGAAGAGGGGGAGATGATGGAGGTGGATCAGCGAACATCGTGGATGGATCCCTTCATCACCTTCCTGGCATCGGGAAAGTTCCCCGAAGGAGACGTTGACAAGCGGTGGCTCAGGTACAAATTGGCATATTAATCCTTACATGCGGGGTTGCTATACCGCAAAACACTCTCGGGGCTCCTGGCTCGTTGCGTGTCTGAGGAGGAGGTCCCGAGAGTCCTCGAAGAAATCCACTCGGGGGAGTGTGGAAGTCACTCCGAGAGCCGGACTTTGGAGGGGAGAGTGCTGAGGCAAGGCTACTTCTGGTCTACCCTCAGCAAGGATGCAACAGAATTTGCCAGGAAGTGTTCAAAGTGCCAGCTCTATGCTCCACTCCAACTCCTCCCATCCCAAAGGCTCCGGACCATCACGACTCCGTGGCCCTTTGTTATATGGGTATTGGATTTGGTGGGACCATTCCCCAGGCAAGCGGCCAAAGGAAGTTCCTACTGGTGATGATAGACTACTTTTCCAAATGGGTCGAGGTGAAGTCGCTGGCCAAGGTAACATCCCAGGTAGTGAGAAACTTTGTTTGGGGTGAAATAATTTGCAGGCATGGGCTCCCTCTAGCCATCGTGATGGATAACGGACCCCAATTCGCCAGCGAAGAATTTGTTAGTTTTTGCACCCAACTTGGCATAGATCTCAGGTTCACGTCGGTCCACCACCCAAGGAGCAACGGTCAGGTGGAGGCGGCAAACAAGATAATTGTCAACCTACTAAAGAAGAAGGTGGAGAATCTCAGAGGCAATTGGGTGGAGCAGCTACCCTCGGTCCTACGGGCCTTAAGGACTACTTCAAACACGGCCATAGGAGAAACCCCCTTCAAACTGTCTCATGGGTCCGAGGCTGTCCTCCTGATAGAATTCAAAGTCAAAACCCCAAGGGTGATCACCGCGGGCGAAGGAGATGGAGAATGGTTAATAGAAAATGATACAGAGCAAAGGTTGTCACTGGACCTGGTAGAAGAGCTCCGGGACCTTGCTACTGTCCGGCAGGAGGAAGTCAAGAGGCGGATGGCCCGGTACTTTGATCAGCATATCAGGATAAAACAATTCGAGAAAGGAGATTTGGTCCTGAAGAAGGTAGATGCGGCAGGAAGAGGAGCCGATGTGGGTAAGTTATAGCCCAATTGGGAAGGGCCTTACATTGTAAGCGAAGTGCTCAAGTCGTGGGGGGGGGGGGGGTACCACCTCCAGGATGTGGAAGGGGTATCTCTCGGCCGAGCCAGGAGTGGGGATGATTTGAAGAGATTTTATCCTTAAAAAATTTGTGTAACAAACTTTTGTATGTCTCCTCCTCAATATACATATTTTAAACTAATTCTTGAGCAGGTTACAAGTCCTTTGGTGCTGGAATGCCCCAGATCGATTCCGCTGTCGGGCTCTCATAGACAGTGGGTCATGTTGATCTCTGGAGAGGCTAGCAAGGTTACAAGTCCTTTGGTGCTGGAATGCCCCAGATCGATTCCGCTGCCGGGCTCTCATAGACGGTGGGTCAGGTTGATCTCTGGAGAGGCTGGCAAGGTTACAGGTTCTTGTTGGAGCATGTGTTTCACACTCTTCCGGTTTGATAATAACAAAGTCATGTTTGTATTTGATTCTTTTTTTATTAATGGTGTGCAGGTAACAGGTATGAGATGTTCATAATTCTGCTGGAGTTCAATTTGAGTGTATGAAAATTTCGATGTCAGAATTTTCCGACAGCTAATGTCGCCCAGGCGACAGCAGATAAGTTACAACAACTTCCCCCACGGCAACACGACGAATGGCAGTTTTGCGCTGTTGGAAATCCGACACCGATGACGCCCAAGCGACAGCTCGGAGGTTACAGCAACTACTCGCACGACAGCACTACGAGCGGCAGTTTAGCGCTGTCAGAAATTCCGACAGCTGATGTCGCCCAGGCGATAGTGAATTTCTATATATTGGCTCGTTTTGTTTGTGCATTCCAAGCATTGAGAATTTCAAGTCCCTTCCTGAGTGCATACGAACCAGAGAGCTCCAGAACCTCATCAACTCCCATTTGTGCTTAGAAGGTTTGAGATTGAAGACAAGATCGGGCGCGCTTCTACATCAACGATCATCTCGAGGCTTCAACCTTCCTTTCAGAGATCTGAATTTCTAGGGAGTTGTTCTTTTCATTTTATATTTTCATTTATATACATTTCATTTTGTATTGGTAGGGAAATCGTCTCCTTGTGCGTGACGTCTAAGTCCTTGCGTGGCTTAGGGGAAAATCGTTTCCTTGTGTGGAGCGTCCAAGTCCTTGCGTGGCTTGGTGGGAAATCGTGACCTTGTGTGCTACGTCTAGATCTTGGGAAGATCTAGAGGATAGGCTTGGGCTTGGTCTAGGGAGAGACAAGTGATAGCCTTCCGATCCTTGGGAGAAGGATTGGTAAACACAAATTGTAAAAGGGTTATTATCATATTTGTGCCTTCATCTTAAGCATTGTTAAGATCATATTATTTGTATGTGAATTTCATGATTATAAAATTGTGACTTTTTCTTTAATTGCAAATATGGTTGTTTAATCTTTAACTTAGAAATTTGTGTTTGAATTAATTCAAAAAAAAATTTACATTGGTTTGAAATTTTTATAAGTAATTTTTAGAAAAGTAAAATTTGTTTTTAAAATTCTCAAGTAAAAAATCGTATTTTTTAAAAGGCCCTTATTCACCCCCCCCCCCCCCCCTCCCCCCTCTAAGGGCGCCACAAGATCCAACAGTTCTTTGGCGCTGGAATGCCCCAGATCGATTTCGCTGCCTAGCTCTCATAGATGGTGGGTCAGGTTGATCTCTGGAGAGGCTGGCAAGGTTACAAGTCCTTTGGTGCTGGAATGCCCCAGATCGATTCCGCTGCCGGGCTCTCATAGACGGTGGGTCAGGTTGATCTCTGGAGAGGCTGGCAAGGTTACAGGTTCTTGTTGGAGCATGCGTTTCACACTCTTCCGGTTTGATAATAACAAAGTCCCGTTTGTATTTGATTCTTTTTTTTATTAATGGTGTGCAGGTAACAGGTATGAGATGTTCACAATTCTGCTGGAGTTCAATTTGAGTGTATGAAAATTTAGATGTCAGAATTTTCCGACAGCTAATGTCGCCCAGGCGACAGCAGAGAAGTTACAACAACTTCCCCCACGGCAACACGACGAACGGCAGTTTTGCGCTGTTGGAAATCCGACACCGATGACGCCCAAGCCACAGCTCGGAGGTTACAGCAACTACCCGCACGACAGCACTACGAGCGGCAGTTTAGCGCTGTCAGAAATTCCGACAGCTGATGTCGCCCAGGCGATAGTGAATTTCTATATATTGGCTCGTTTTGTTTGTGCATTCCAAGCATTGAGAATTTCAAGTCCCTTCCTGAGTGCATACGAACCAGAGAGCTCCAGAACCTCATCAACTCCCATTTGTGCTTAGAAGGTTTGAGATTGAAGACAAGATCGGGCGCGCTTCTACATCAACGATCATCTCGAGGCTTCAACCTTCCTTTCAGAGATCTGAATTTCTAGGGAGTTGTTCTTTTCATTTTGTATTTTCATTTATATACATTTCATTTTGTATTGGTAGGGAAATCGTCTCCTTGTGCGTGACGTCTAAGTCCTTGCGTGGCTTAGGGGAAAATCGTTTCCTTGTGTGGAGCGTCCAAGTCCTTGCGTGGCTTGGTGGGAAATCGTGGCCTTGTGTGCTACGTCTAGATCTTGGGATGATCTAGAGGATAGGCTTGGGCTTGGTCTAGGGAGAGACAAGTGATAGCCTTCCGATCCTTGGGAGAAGGATTGGTAAACACAAATTGTAAAAGGGTTATTATCATATTTGTGCCTTCATCTTAAGCATTGTTAAGATCATATTATTTGTATGTGAATTTCATGATTATAAAATTGTGACTTTTTCTTTAATTGCAAATATGGTTGTTTAATCTTTAACTTAGAAATTTGTGTTTGAATTAATTCAAAAAAAATTTACATTGGTTTGAAATTTTTATAAGTAATTTTTAGAAAAGTAAAATTTGTTTTTAAAATTCTCAAGTAAAAAATCGTATTTTTTAAAAGGCCCTTATTCACCCCCCCCCCCCCCCCTCTAAGGGCGCCACAAGATCCAACAGTTCTTTGGCGCTGGAATGCCCCAGATCGATTTCGCTGCCTGGCTCTCATAGATGGTGGGTCAGGTTGATCTCTGGAGAGGCTGGCAAGGTTACAAGTCCTTTGGTGCTTGAATGCCCCAGATCGATTCCGCTGTCGGGCTCTCATAGACGGTGGGTCAGGTTGATCTCTGGAGAGGCTGGTAAGGTTACAGGTTCTTTGGCGTTGGAATGCCCCAGATCGATTCCGCTACCGAGCTCTCATAGACGGTGGGTCAGGTTGATCTCTGGAGAGGCTGGCAAGATTACAAGTCCTTTGGTGCTGGAATGCCCCAGATCGATTCCGCTACCGGGCTCTCATAGACGGTGGGTCAGGTTGATCTCTTGAGAGGCTGGCAAGGTTACAAGTCCTTTGGTGCTGGAATGCCCCAGATCGATTCCGCTGTCGGGCTCTCATAGACGGTGGGTCAGGTTGATCTTTGGAGAGGCTGGCAAGGTTACTAGTCCTTTGGTGCTGGAATGCCCCAGATCGATTCCGCTGTCGGGCTCACATAGACAGTGGGTCAGGTTGATCTCTGGAGAGGCTGGCAAGGTTATCAATTCTTTGGTGTTGGAATGCCCCAGATCGATTCTGCTGTCAGGCTCTCATAGACGGTGGGTCGGGATAATCTCTGGAAGGGCTGAAAGATAGATGACTCCTAGTATGGGACCTGGCTCGCAAACAACTTCAAGGCCCGGGCGAGTGATGAGTCCAATTTATATAGGGTTTTTTGGACTCATCTGGGCTCATTTTCACGCACTTGCACTTCACTTCTAGCTCATTATTGCTTATATTTCACTTAATCACTTTTCTTCACAAAGTGCACTTGTTGGCCCGTTGTGGTGTGCAATTGCGCGCTTTATTGTTGGGGGCAAGCACAATGTGCTCCCCATTCTTTTTATGCTTTTATACTTGAGCTGGTGGTGTGTTCCCAGCATTTGGATGTGTTGTGCAGGTGGGCAGATCATCCATATTGCCCAGAATTCATCCTGTATGAATCGCATGGTCGTGCATTTTCTTGACGCACGGTCGGCTGCGATCGTGCGCTATGATCGGTTGGTCAATATGGTGATCTGCCCCGCTCGTGCGTTTTCGTCACGCACGGTTGGACTCAACCGTGCGTGAACAAAACGCATGAAATCCTGTCCTTTGCCGGATTTCGAGCTTTCCGAATTTACCCGTGCGTTCTTACGCACGATCGGCTTTGACCGTACGCGAGTAAAATGCACGGGCGCCCTGGGTCGTCTTCCTAGCATTTTTTCTTAATTAATATCGCATGGTTCACGCACGGTCGTGCGTTCGACCGTGCGTGACCAAATTTCTGATTATTTTGTATAAAAGCTGCAGCTCTTGCCCTATTTCGGGAGATCATTTTTTTAGCGCCATTTTCCCGCTCTAGTGCGCCATTTTCGCCCCTCCATCACCGCCCACATTCGGGAGGAGCTCCGGCCGCCATTCTCTTGCAAATCTCAAGTCGGAGCATCCTCTAGGCCCCCTCCATTGTTCGTGCACCTCCAAAGCTCCATTTTGAGGGATTTTCTGCTGCATATATGAAGTTCTTCGGTGAGATCGTGGCCAAAGAAGATTGATGGAGAAGACGGGTATAATAGAAGAAGGTGACAGCTCTTCCGGACCCTGGACGACAGTTGGAGCCCGAGCTCGGACAAGGATTGACAACCCTAAATTCTGGCCGTGAACCTCCGATGAGTCTCCGTGCTTTGGTTGTAATCTCAACCTCCTTTACATTGTAGTGTGTTATTCCTTAATTATTTGGGTGTATGAACAATGTTTGCTAAACCTTGTTTTGTCATTTAATATTTCATGTCTATGTGAAATCGTTATGTGTGGTTTATACAAGTGAGGAGCGCCCCATTCCATCCTCCATCATGCCGTCATGTTCGTGTGCCGCACTAGCAATTGCTAGTGGCGTGCTTGTTGACGAGGTGCTTGCGACCCTCATTCCGCCTGTGTGACCCACTGCATCTGTAAGCCTACTCTTCCATCCACCTAGCGAAGCGTGGCATAGCGGCCCGTGTAATTCATTCGCCTAATGAAGCAGTGCGCTCAAGGCCTGCACAGTTCGATTCCGCACTTACCACTCCATCCGCTTGCCTACTCGTCCATCCGCCCTTGCGAATCGGTGCATAGTGGCCCGTGTAGTTTTCCATCCCGCCTAGCGAAGCATTGCATAGCGGCATTGCATAGGAGTATTTGTTGTTATTTTCTTTTATTTTCCATAATCCAAACCAAATCTCCCGCATTCCATCTGACTTAAGGACTTCGATCTCAAGTCCTTCCTCAATTGTTAACTCCACCTTACTGTGTTCCTTTGAGATCGATACTTGGGGATTTACTCCCACATTTTATATTACTTGAACGATCGGTACACTGCCATTTCGTGCCGCAGTCTCGCTACCGCCTATAGCGGTGTGCTAGATTTGCGCATCAAGTTTTTGGCGTCGTTGCCGGGGAACACAGACGTGTGAATTGCTATAGAGGGAGACAAGAGATAGTAGTTCTTCCAGTGTGTATAGACGCTTTATTTTTTTTGTTTGCTTTTTAATTATATATTGTTTGTTATTATTTCCTTCTCTCCTGTTTTAAAGTTTTAGGCAAGTTTAATCCAAGGAGATTTATTAGTTTGTGTAAATTTCCTTGCAATGAATTTCAATTTTGTTATTTCTGCTTTAATTATTGAAAATGTCGTCATGGGATATTTCTCCTAGCACTTACGACAAGATGGTTTATTATATATACCAAATGAAGGAGTTGAATGCTAGGCGGTGTAGGAACTTTGTTTGCTTGTTGTGTCGAGGAGAGGATCATGAATTGAAGGACTGTCCTAGTCTTTTCAATCCTGACCACTGCTCCTTCACTCATGATAACATGGTCCCTATCACTCATTATTTACCCATGGAGGAAATCGTGCCCTCTACCCCCGAGCTTGTCTCGTGCATGGACTCCTCACTCCCTGTGTATGGCTTCACTCCTAGTGATACGATCACTCATCTGTTGGCCAACAAGGAGAGGAATGGGAGCTCCTTGATGCACCTGAGTGTGATGAGGAATGTATTCTTTCCATTGGGGAGGCGTTAGAAGATCTTTTTGCGGAGGAACCAAATCTTTATGTTCCTCCAGTTTCTTTGCAATATTTTTCTACACACATTTTTTATGATCCTGTCGAAGTAATTGAGCAGGGGGATGATTCTGAGCCTGAGGCTGCACCCCGATGGGATGATGAGGGTGCTCTTTCAGATGAGGAGGTTTGCACTTCCTCATGGGATGAGGAGGTCCAACACACCATCGAGGCCTTTGAGTTCTTGGGTTCCCCTTGCTATGATATTTACGATGATGACAGTGATTTATCCTTGGAACTTGCTGGGAGTGAAACCGGGATCACTTCCATAATTATCGATTATTTATACCTTTATTCTATTTTATTTACTGACCACCCTTCTTTTCTTGAACATGTGCAGGGGGATTCAGCAGTGGCAATTCTTTGGGAAGCTGAATCTGAAATGCTCTCCACTGCTGATCCAACTTTATCCCCTCTTCCTGATATTTTTAATGCTTATTCTTTTCCATCCATGCAGGATTTTGAGTATCTTGACCCATTTTTGGGTAATGATGAAAACCAATACTGGCAGGGGAAATACAGTGCGGTGATGGTGTTTCCCTTGAAGGATTGGCTGCAGGGAGACAAAATATATTCATATCCTGAGCTAATGTCGGAAGAGAAGAAGAAGGCGAAAAAGAAAGAGATTTGGGGATGGAGGATAAATCCTCCTTTCTACCCCTACTGCTGGGTCTTCGAACCCATTTCTTTCATTTCTAGTTATCACTTTAAATCAACATATAGTTGATTTCTCTGCTGGTTGTGTAATAATAATTAGTAGACTTTATTAACTTTTGCTTTTATGATTAGACAATCTTATAAAACTGCATAATACAGGTATTAAGTACAGCTTAAGGATGGTAAACAAAAGCGCTAATGGGAGACAACCCGGTTTTGGTTGTTTTTATTTCTCTAATCCGCTAATAATTTAGTATTTATATTTTCTTTTGCTTGGAGTTGTCTCCCTTGCAGGTACTTTTTTTGGATGGCGGATGCAGCAGCTTTTTCTTAGTTTACACGCCAATCTTCTTGTATGTTCATTTCTGAGCATGGGTAACGTTTCTTCCCTTAGTCTTTTATTTAATTTTCATGGTTACGTCATTTGTGTCTACTGCTTAGATTAAGTCTGGGGGAGAGCCGCTATGTGTTACCCATTGCACAGGCACATCTCAGTGCATGCTAGAAGTATTTTATTTCAGTTATATTATTTGTTCATCTTTACCGCACACCACTACACCCACTTTAGCGCGCACTCGCTTGTTTGTATGCTCCTCCTGTATATTCAATTCGTGGTTGTGATGTAGGAGTTGCTGTATTAGCCAAAAAAAATTGCAAGATGGAGTGGCATGTTGACTCATGTAGTGCTCTAGTTGAGTAATCGTGTCTTATTTAGGAATTTGAGTAGAATTAGTTTTTATTTATGCTTCTAATTTACAATTAGTAGATTTGCGTAGATTTTTATTTATTTTACTCAAAATGGTGAATGTGGTTGAATCTAGTGGTAGCGGTGTATTGTGTGTAGGCAAGCGCGAGGTACGTGTTGCTCGAGTCGGGAGGAAGGATTACCTTTCTCGGGTGCTAAGAACTTTCCCCAAGCGACTCTTGAAGCATGGGTGCGAATGATTTGCAAGTTGAGCGTGACGTAGGCCATCTTTTGGCAAGCTTGAATTTTTTTCTACCATTCTTATACGCTAACTGTTGCTAGCCTATTTTGTGCCTACCGACCTTTTGGTTCAGCTCCACCATACTTCACCAAGGCTTAAAAGCTAATCCCATTATCGCAACAAAGAATAAGCCAAAAGCATTAATGAATTGTAATTTGCCAATGCAGTGCTGCGATGAGAAATTATAGTGTTGATGTGGATTTCTTACAAAATGTCTATATGCTGGGATTTTTGCGAGTAGATTTGGGGATATAAAAAGAGAGAAAGAAAAAGAAAAGCAAAGAAAAAAGATATATCCCTACCATTTTAATTGAAACATCTAGTTCTATCTATTGGAATAAGCCGTGTGCACACCCGGTTTCAAAATCAAGTCTGGGGGTGTGTTACACGTGTATCATTGGGGATGTTATGGTTTAGCACTTTTGTATGCTCATTTGGGTTGCGATTAGCCTTCACGTTTATCTTTGTATTCCAAACTGTAACCTAAGCCTCGTATTAACCAAAAAAGTCCTATTGATTCATCTTGTGAGTTCAGTAGCGCCGTGGAGAGAGTGTGACAGGGCGAGCTTATGGTTCTCGATGTTGATGGATTTCAACAGAGATAATTCCGAGTTCCGGCCTTGGGTAACACTCCCCTTCGCGTCTTGCTTACTTTCGTACTACATGTGACCTCGCGATTCACCAACATTCCATTTTTGAGTAAAAATAAATTTCTTTTTACACATTTACACTTTTGTAAATTAGCTAGCATATGTAGAAACTTCTTCTAATAAACTTCTATGCACACAAGTATGCAACTTCGCATTCTATTCCATGTTTGCATTTTTTTTGGCTAGCTATGCTTTTCCTACTCCGCCGGATTTGTTTGCTCGGGACGCGCAAACAAGTAAGTCTAGGGGTGTGATGAGTCCAATTTATATAGGGTTTTTCGGACTCATCTGGGCTCATTTTCACGCACTTGCCCTTCACTTCTAGCTCATTATTGCTTATATTTCACTTAATCACATTTCTTCACGAAGTGCACATGTTGGCCTGTTGTGGTGTGCAATTGCGCGCTTTATTGTTGGGGGCAAGCACAATGTGCTCCCCATTCTTGTTATGCTTTTATACTTGTGCTAGAGGTGTGTTCCCATCGTTTGGATGTGTTGTGCAGGTGGGCAGTGTAACACCCCCATCCGTTAAGAAGCATATAGCAGAAGGTCCGGCCGGGGCCCCACGCCATATACTACAAAACAAACGGGAACGTCACTATTGAATATACAACGACACTATACCACGAAGCCTAACTCTGAGCATTCTATGCGGAAGTAAAAGAGAGAGAGACAGAATTATAAACCACAAGACCCGAACTCGGGTATGTCCACTTCTATTAACTTGGAATAAAATGTTTTACAACACAAAAGAGGCACGACGGCCTTACAGTTTACCAACATCGGCGCGCAGGCCGGCCATACATGAAAAACAGAAGGAACATCAAAGGCCTTCAAGGGCTGCAGCAGCGCAGGGGCTTCATCCCGCCAAGTTCCCGCTCGGTCCAGCACCTGTACAACAAGCCCACCAAAACGGTGGCAAAACAGGGCAACGGTCAGCTAAAGCTGACCAATTTATAACGACCCCACCCATTCGAGGGGGTGGCAGTGCTAACCGTCCCTGCAAAACAGTCTCAACAGCATATACATATCTAAGAGTGCGACTAGACGAGCCCACAACATTTTATACATATGCAACACCACAAATGTGGGAATGGCCTCCACGTCTCGTGCACTCAGGCACTCTTTGGTGTACTACGCCTTCCACCACCATCCACTCTTGATGGTTTTGCCCTTCGAGGCTAAAGTCGGCGGCCCGAATACCAGGGCTCCCCCGTGCTTTAATTGTGAACTTGCGCAGTCCGAAGACTCTTCCCCGTTGCCTCCCGACATGCTATTCGAGCCTTACTAATCAGGTGCTGCAATGGTTCGGGTGTAGGTTCGCCAAATGCCCGTTGTTCACACACTCATTGTACAACACGAAATGCGGGTATGGCGTCCCCTCAGCCCAGGTATTCTCAATTAGCCGGCTCCACGGGCCGCTAAGTCATCCTCCAGGACACCCTTACAGGTCGGGCACGCCGACCTCAGGTCCCCTCAACGGGTGGGCACAACAAACATCACCAGACCCATGTTTGGGAGCTGTCGCCCATGCGACATTCAAAGTTGCCAGCGATAGTGCACAAACCCTAATTTGGCTTCTAGCTGTGGATGCTTCCGGGGGGAACCCCCAGGCATTGCTGCACATGCAGTAGCACTCCCTAGCCTCAGAACACCCAAATTCATCAGAATCCAATTCTGGGGAGCTGTCGCCCAGGCGACAGTCACTGTCGCGCCGGCGACAGCTAGACAGAACTCCATTTCTGCCTTTTAACTTCGGGTGCTCCCCGGGGCACACCCCCGTGCGTTGCTGCGCATGCAGTAGCACTCTCTAGTCCTACGTAGCAGGATAACAACACGGGGTTTTCCCCGAGCACGCACAATACCACAAGGCATCACCAATCCGGACGAACCATCACGGATGGGCTTCACACAGCGCGCCTACGTCCGTATTACGCACGGACTCTATATGTATGCAACTTGGACGGGGATAACACGAATCGACCCGTCGGAGGCCACGACCTCACCCTTTTGAGTAGGGGCCTCAACGATGCAAGGGAATGGACTAAGGCATGTCCAAGAGATCGTAGAAAAGTTCGTTACCCTTAAACGCCGCTTTGAGACCATGGCTTGACGTTCCACACAGATGGAATGGAGCGCCTTGCCCTCCTCTACGCGTAGCCACCAATTTTGAAGGGATTGTATGAGTGTAGCTCCTCCAAACCCAAGCTCCAAGCTAGGGTTTCCTATTCACCTTCTTCTCCAAGCTCCTCTCTCTCTCTCTCTCTCTCTTAAGAACCCTTAAGAAAAATAAATGAAAAGAGAGGGATTTTCGGCCTTGTATGCTGCCACCAAGCCTCCCAAGCCAAAACAAGCCACCAAAGTCAAAGTGCAATCAATGCCCTTAATTTCGGCCATAAAGTCCAAATTTGAGCTGTCGCCCGGCGACAGCCACTGTCGCCCTGGCGACAGCGACAATGAACCGACATTGACTAGTCAACGCCGTCCGACAGCTCACGGCAGAACCTTCTCAACAGAACGCTATCGCCCGGGCGACATCCACTGTCGTCGGCGACAGCTCTGGATTCCAGATTTCTGAATTTTCAGATTTGGGGTCTTACAACCCTCCCCTCCTTATAAAAATTTCATCCCAAAATTTGTAAAAACACGCATATATATACATATCAAAACAGTCTTTACATACAGGGGGAAAAGAAGAGATAAGCATCACCGAAACAGCTCGAGGAACTCCTCCAACACGGTCTGCTCACGCTCCCATGAGAGCTCCTCGCGACCGCAGTTGTCCCAACGGACCTTTACCATACGAATCGCCCTGTTCCACAGCTGACGCACCTCAGCATCCTCGATGCTAACGGGCCTGACCGCCGTCTTAAGCCCACTATCCACCGGAACCTGATCCGCCGCGACCACCTGCGTAGGCTCTTGCACTGCCTTCCGCAATACGGAGATGTGGAATACATCGTGTAGCCCGCTCAGTTCCGCTGATAGCGCAAGCCTATAAGCCGCGTCGCTGACGCGCTCGATGATCTCAAACGGTCCAAGGTATCTCGGACTCAGCTTTTTCAAGCGTCGAATCCTGGATACACCCTTGAACGGCCTAATCTTCAAGTAAACCCAATCGCCAACGGCGAACTGGACGTCGCGGTGCTTCGCATTATAGTACTTCGCCTGCCTATCCTGCGCAACCAAAAGCCTCTCTCGGATCAACCGCACCGTCGAAGTCGCCTCTTCGACGTCTTTCCTCTTGAAGAGCTTCGTCTCGCCCGTTTCCGCCCAAGCTAAGGGAGTGCGGCACTTCCTGCCATAGAGGGCCTCGAAAGGCGCCATCTGAATACTCGCCTGATAGTTGTTGTTGTACGCGAGCTCAACCAGAAAGAGGTGATATTCCCACCCCTTGCCAAAATCCAGGACGCACATCCGGAGCATGTCTTCCATCGTCCTGTTGGTACGCTCAGTTTGGCCATCCGTCTGAGGATGAAAGGCCGTGCTAAACTGCAGCTTCGTACCCAAAAGACGGCTGACTAGCCTCCAGTCGCTTGAAGTAAAGCGTCCATCACGATCACTGACGATGCTACGGGGCACACCGTGCAGTCGCACTATAGTATCAACATACAACTTTGCCAATTTCTCCACCGAGTCATCCCTCCGGTTGGGGATAAAGTGCGCCACCTTCGTCAGCCGGTCTACAACTACCCAGATGGCATCGTTCCCGCGCTGCGATCTCGGCAGCCCATGCACGAAATCCATGGAAATGTCATCAAACTTCCACTCCGGAACAGGCAATGACTGCAAAAAGCCACTGGGCTTCTGACATTCCGCCTTCACTAGCGCACAAGTGTGGCACTTGGACACATAGTTAGCGATGTCCCTCTTCATACCTGGCCACCAGAAAAGGACCTTCATGTCCTTGTACATCTTCGTGCTCCCCGGATGAACTGAATACCTGGTACGATGCGCCTCATACATCAACTCATCGCGTAGCTCACCCACCTTGGGGACGCACAAACGGTCGCCTCTCCACAGCAATCTGTCTCGAACCTGAAACTGGGCATCTGGCCCACCACCAGCATCCTCCGCGTAGCGCTTCAAACTCAGATCGAGTTCAAAAGCTTGGCGGACTCTCTCTGCGAGGTCGTACTGCACCTCAAACCAACTCAACAGGCACCGGCACTGCACCTCTTCTCTACGCAAGAAATATCCAAGGCCTCCAGGTCACGTATCAGGTGCTCATCATGCATCTGAATCCAGTTGGCCTGCGCTGGAGCCCTGCGACTGAGTGCATCCGCAACAACATTCCCCTTCCCGGGAGTGTAGTGGATCTCGAAGGTGAAGTCCCCCAGGAACTCCATCCACCTCTGTTGCCGCATATTCAGCCCTTTCTGCGTCAGAAGGTACTTCAGGCTCTTATGGTCCGTGAAGATGTTGATCTTCAAGCCATACACATAATGCCGCCATAGCTTCAGGGATAATATCACGGCCGCCAACTCCAAGTCGTGGACCGGATAGTTCCGCTCGTGCACCTTCAGCTGGCGAGAGCCATACGCTATAACCTTGCCATGCTGCTGCAGAACGCAGCCAAGGCCGCTTCCAGAAGCGTCGGTGTAGATCTCGTATCCCTCCGTGCCGCAAGGCAAACATAAGATCGGAGCCGTCGTAAGCCACCGCTTCAACTCCTCGAAAGCCTGCGCACACGCGGGCATCCAAATGAACTCCTGCATCTTCCGTGTCAGCGTCGTAAGAGGCAGCGCGATCCGCGAGAAGTTCTCCACGAAGCGCCTGTACTAGCCGGCCAGCCCGAGAAAGCTACGGACCTCCGCTACAGTAGAAAGAATAGGCCACTCCCTAATGGCCGAAACCTTCACCGGATCTACCGCCACACCCGAACCACTAACCACATGGCCCAAGAACGCCACAGAAGGAAGCCAGAACTCGCACTTCGAGAACTTGGCATACAACTGGTTCCTCCTCAGAACCTCCAAAACTACCCGCAGGTGATCACCGTGCTCCTCCTCGGACTGAGAGTAGACTAGTATGTCATCCAGGAAGACGACCACAAACCGGTCGAGGTACTCTCGGAAAGTCCGGTTCATCAAGTCCATAAACACCGAAGGCGCATTAGACAGCCCAAACGGCATCACGGTGAACTCATACTGCCCGTACCTCGTACTAAAGGCATCTTCGGGATATCGCACTCCCTGATCCGCACCTGATAATAGCCGGACATCAAGTCCAGCTTCGAGTATACTGTCGAACCAACGAGCTGGTCGAACAAATCATCTATCCTCGGAAGAGGATACTTGTTCTTCTCCGTCGGCTTGTTCAGCTCCCGATAGTCGATGCAAAGTCGCGGGCTACCGTCCTTCTTTTTGACAAAGAGGACCGGTGCACTCCAAGGTGAGGAACTCGGACGCACGTAGCCCTGCTCAAGCAGCTCCTGCAACTGCAGCTTCAACTCCGCCAACTCTTTCGGAGCCATACGATATGGCGAGCGGGTCACAGGCTTAGCGCCTGGCACCAACTCAATCGTGAAATCTATCTCCCGCTGCGGTGGAGCACCGGGGAGCTCGCTTGGGAACACATCGGGGAACTCTGCTACTACCGGAACATCCGCTAGGCTGGGCCTCGGCGTTGAAGCCTCCACAAGAGCAAAGAATAACTCTGCTCCCTGTCGCACTGCCTTGGATACCTGGAGAGCAGACATCAGCATCTTGCTCGATCAATGCATGCCCGCAAAGACCATCTCACGATCGACACCTTGCCCAAACCTCACCTCCTTGGTGGTGCAATCGATGCACGCACGCTGTTCCGACAGCCAGTCCATACCGAAGATAACATCGAACTCAACCAGGGGGAGTAACGATGCCTTCAGGTCATACTCCCGACTACCAACTAGAACCTTTACGCAGCAACTCCTCTCCACACGCATCGAATATCCATTCGGCAGTAGGACCTCCAGTCCATCTGCAGAAGCAATCGACGGCGCACCAATACGTTGGACGAAGTCCGACGATAAGAAGGAGTGCGAAGCTCCAGTATCGAAAAGCGCTCTCGCAGGAATGCCTAAGACATTCACATAGCCTATGCCGCCAAACATGTTAGCATGAACATTAAAACAGGTATATAAACAGTAAAGACTGTATCTTAAATTGTACCTATCACGACGTCTTTGGCTTTGATAGCCTCCTGTTGATCGAGACTAAAGACTCTGGGCTGCGGGGGAGCCATACGGGAAGCAGTGGACTCAGCTGCCTTCCCCTTCTCAGAATAAGCTGGCCCCGCCTTCTTCTCTGGCCTTGGAAGCCCACTGCGGCAATCTCGCGAGAAATGGCCAGGCTTGCCACAAGTGAAACAAATAAGAGGGCCACGTCCAGATGACGCGCCCGAAGCAGAGGGAGCTGGCCCAGATACTCGAGCCTTCTTCCAGCGACTCAACCTCCGCAACTTTGCCGCACCCGGCGCTTTGCCCTCCGGCACTGCCTCGACCACAACCGCCTTGCCCTTTTCCCTGAGCATGTCCTGCTCAAGGGCTCGGGCTGAACCAACGAGGGTCGTGAAACCCTGCGTCAACGGCCCTGTCAGAAGATGCCGCAACTCAGTACGCAAACCTCCATAAAACCTGTTCACCCTTCTATCCTCATCATCGAAAGAAGTTCCAGCATAGCGCCCGAGGCGGGTAAACTCATGCAAGTAGTCATCAACCAGTCTACCACCCTGTGTTAGGGCCAAGAACTGGTTCTCCATCGCGATCTGCTGCGACTGAGGCACATACCTTGCGAGGAAGATTCTCGAGAACTCTTCCATCGTCACATCAACCAGTCGCTTTCCCGTGAACTGGCGCCTCCCGACCTCATCCCACCACCGCCTAGCTTCCTTTTCTAGCAAGAAGGAAGCAAAGGTCACCTTCTGCGCTTCCTCCGACTGTGTCGCTGTCAGAATTCGCTTCACATGCGACAACCAGTCTTCGGCCTCAGCTGGGGATTCAACCCCGGTAAACGGAGGAGGTCGAAATCCCAGAAAATGCTTCAGCTGCTGCTCAGGAGCACGCCTCACTGGGACTTGCTCCACTCTTAGTGGCTCAGGGGCCACCTCTTGCACTGGCGGTTGGCCTTTCCTTTCAGGCTTGCCATTCAACGCAGCTAGAACGGCTTCAGTAACTAGCCGAACCAACTCAGCAGACGGAGCTGTAGGGTCCTCAGCAGACCCACTACTCTCATGCACATCACGGGGACGCGACAGTCCCGCTGCACTTCGAGTGCCCTACACAAGTGCAACAAACAGTTAGGCGACAGCACAGTCGCAACTAACAGCAAAAGGAACACTCAGGTTCCAAAATCATGCAATTATTGTTGGTTTGTTGTTACATTTTATTCCTAAGTGGACATTTTTGGGTTTACTTTACGTCTCAACGGTAGCGCATACACGTGCTCACCACCCCTTAAAAGAATTCGTCCACGAATTCCTTAGAAGGATACGGAACCCTAGTAGCTGATACCAATTTGTAACACCCCCATCCGTTAAGAAGCATATAGCAGAAGGTCCGGCCGGGGCCCCACGCCATATACTACAAAACAAACGGGAACGTCACTATTGAATATACAACAACACTATACCACGAAGCCTAACTCAGAGCATTCTATGCGGAAGTAAAAGAGAGAGAGACAGAATTATAAACCACAAGACCCGAACTCGGGTATGTCCACTTCTATTAACTCGGGTTTTCTTGACGCACGGTCGGCTGCGATCGTGCACTTTGATCGGCTGGTCAATATGGTGATCTGCCCCGCTCGTGCGTTTTCGTCATGCACGGTTGGACTCAACTGTGCGCGAACAAAACGCACGACATCCTGTTCTTTGTCGAATTTCTAGCTTTCCGAATTTACCCGTGCGTTCTTACGCACGATTGGCTTCGGCCGTGCATGAGTAAAACGCACGAGCGCCCTGGGTTGTCTTCCTGGCATTTTTTTCTTAATTAATATTGCACGGTTCACGCACGGTCGTGCGTTCGACCGTGCGTGACCAAATTTCTGATTATTTTGTATAAAAGCTGCAGCTCTTGCCCTATTTCGGGAGATCATTTTTTTAGCGCTGTTTTCCCGCTCCAGTGTGCCGTTTTCGCCGCTCCATCACCTCCCACCTTCGGGAGGAGCTCCAGTTTCCATTCTCTTGAAAATCTCAAGTCGGGGCATCCTCTAGTCCTCCTCCATTGTTCGTGCACCTCCAAAGCTACATTTTGAGGGATTTTCTGCTGCATATATGAAGTTCTCCGGTGAGGTCTTGGCCAAAGAAGATTGACAGAGAAGACGGGTATAATAGAAGAAGGTGACAGCTCTTCCGGACCCCGGACGGCAGTTGGAGCCCGAGCTCGGACAAGGATTGACAACCCTAGATTCCGGCTGTGAACCTCCGATGAGTCTTCGTGCTTTGGTTGTAATCTCAACCTCCTTTACATTGTAGTGTGTTATTCCTTAATTATTTGGGTGTATGAACAATGTTTGCTAAACCTTGTTTTGTCATTTAATATTTCATGTCTATGTGAAATCGTTATGTGTGGTTTATGCAAGTGAGGAGCGCCCCATTCCATCCTCCATCCCGTCGTCATGTTTGTGTGCCGCACTAGCAATTGCTAGTGGCGTGCTTGTTGACGAGGTGCTTGCGACCCTCATTCCGCCGGTGTGACCCACTCCATCTGTAAGCCTACTCTTCCATCCGCCTAGCGAAGCATGGCATAGCGGCACGTGTAATCCATTCGCCTAACGAAGCAGTGCGCTCAAGGCCTGCAAAGTTTGATTCCGCACTTACCACTCCATCCGCTTGCCTACTCGTCCATCCACCCTTGCAAATCGGTGCATAGCGGCCCATGTAGTTTTCCATCCCGCCTGGCGAAGCATTGCATAGCGGCATTGCTTAGGAGTAGTTGTAGTTATTTTCTTTTATTTTCCATAATCCAAACCAAATCTCCCGCATTCCATCCGACTTAAGGACTTTGATCTCAAGTACTTTCTCAATAGTTAACTCCACCTTACTGTGTTCCTTTGATATCGATACTTGGGGATTCACTCCCACATTTTATATTACTTGAACGATCAGTACACTGCCGTTTTGTGCCGCAGTCTTGCTACCGCCTATAGCGGTGTGCTAGATTTGCGCATAAGAGAGACGAGACTAGGAGCCTGCTTGCACAAGAAAATAGCTCGCGGACGAGTGACTGAGCCTGTGGTTTGCAGGACGCGCTGAGCCAGGCCTGATTCTGCAAATTTTATTAATGAAATTTCGATAACATGAATAAAAGCGACAAACCAGGACGGGTTCTCCTGCACGACAACCCATAAGAAGCAATAGAAGCTCGCGAGAGGCGAGAGCGAGTAGGGATGAGGTAAGGTGGACCCCTCTCACAATATTTCCCCACAGGGTATCGCCTAAACCAAGATGTTCCAAAGGGTGATGGCCTTCTCATCGCCGCAGAAGAGTAAGGCGCGGGAGCGATCTAGATGCGACACCGAAATGGACGAGTTATTAGGCAAGGGGAGGCGAACGCGAGTGCCAAATGAAGACGTTAAGGCGCGTGCGCAGGGAAAGAAAAAGTTCATAAAGTTTAAACTGAGCGAGCACGAGCATAGGTGCCAGTGCGAGTGATAAAAAAATAAGTGGAAGACGTTCGACAGATATACAGAATAGTTCTATCGCTAGACAAGAACATTATTGTCAACGGCGAACTCGCCGACCAAAATAGAAATCTTACACTCGAAAAATCACCTGCTGCAGAATCCATTGCTCGCCCTCGCGATCTCCTGACCATAACTCGCCTCATACAAAAAATAGGCTAGAGCAAACACCACGAGCACAACACCAATAAGGGAAGAAGCGAGAGAAACAAGTAAGAGAAAATATAAATGAAACAGCAAGCGAGTAACAGATGGAAAATATACATTTCTATTTTCTGTCCAAAAGTTTTACAGAGATCTGTGGCGTTCTCGCCAACCAAAAACAAAAGTCAAAAGAAAACTAGCATCAATAAATTATGACTTGTCCGCGGATTGTTCGCTCTCGCTCCTCTCAGAAGGTGTGGTAGGAAGAAACATCTCAGGGACCAAGTCTTCCAGGGTAAGCTCTGCCGCCTCCGCAGTAAGCAGGCCAGATCGCTTGAGGGTGCGGAAGGCGAACGTCGCCGCATGAAGCGCTCCCTCTCGTATCTCTGCCTTGTGCTCCAGCCGCTTAGCCTTCAGCGACCTGGGGCTGGGCGGGAGGACAGCCTGGGCCAGTTCGAGGTTCAGGGCCTTCAACCCTTCCACTTGCTGCGCCAGGTCAGTGTTGCGAGCGAGGAGCTCGTTGGCAGTCTCAGCATCCTGCAAGAAAAAGATTTAGGCGCGAGCATGGAAGGATAAGAAAGGGTAGGCGGATGAACAAAAACTCACCATCCCAACCTGGAGGCTGGCGAAGAGGCCCTCCGAGATGTTTAGTTTTTCTTTAAGGTCGGCCACTTCCTCTGTCGCGGCCTTCAACTCTTCCCGAAGAGCCTCAGAGCTCTTCTCCTCCCTCAGGCGCGCGAACTCTTTCGCAGCAATCCTCAGCTCGCGCGTGAGCTCTTCAGAATTTCTCTCCATCTGGAAGTTGCGCCGGCCCAGCATGTAAGCTAGCTCCAGAGAGCAGAGTTGGGACCGCGCGCTCTCATGGGCGAGTATTCGGGAGGACTTCTTGTTGAACTCTGTCGTGTCATCCCGCCCGTAAAGGCCGAAGGGCAGGGCAAAAGAATCTCCACCCATCGTGTTATCCTCCACCCAGGAGGGGAGGAGAGTTGATATTGAGGCCCGGTTGGTCTTCTCGTCCCAGACCAACAGAGGCACGTGGGCCTCATCCAGACGCTTGACCCCCAAGCCGTAGTTTCGGTGGCGTGCCGGGTCAGGCACCTTCGAGGTGTCGGCCACCACCGGGGAGGGCTCGTTAGGCACCTTCTCCTGAGGCCGGGTCGCCGGGCGACTTCCCTCGGACAGAACCTTGAGAACCTCCTTCCCCTTGGTCGGAAGAATCATCTTCAGTTTCTTGGGGGGAGGAGGTAGAGACTTCGACCCATGGCTCGCAGGGGCCGGCCGCTTAAGAGAGGTCGGGGTCAAAGAAGGGATAGGCTCTCGGTAGATCTCAGCAGCGGAGGTGGCAAGCTGAAGAGCAGAAGGGGTCTGCCCAACCTTCGCATGAGGGGGGTTGAGCGGGAGATCTCGCTCTCCTGCGAGTAAGAGGTAGCACACATCAGGAAGAGAAGAAATAACACAAGAGTTAGCGGAAGCCAGCGCGAGCCAAACCTGCTCGCCTAAGGAACTTATCATTTAAGTCAGAGTTTGTGAATTCTCTGCCATAATTTTTCAGTCCATTCACTATTTTTGAAAAACCTCACATAACACCTAGAGATGGTTTCATTCTTACCTTGCTTGAAGGCTTCATACTCCTGATTGAGGAGGGATTTCCTGTCATCCCTTACCTCTTTAGTACCCTCCATATAGACAATCAGGGAGTCCAACATCTCCTTGGCTGTCTTGCAGTGAATGAGGTTTTGGAGGGTTGAATCGTTAATGGCACTTACAATTACATTATGTGCCCTCTTATCTAGACTTGCCAAGGTTAGCTCATCCTTGGTCATGTCTGTATACTTCTTTGCCACCATCCGAGTTGGATCAATAGTGGATGCTGTCGTGGGAATGAAATCACCCTCTTGAATAGTTATATAGACTGTAGGATCAGCTGCCTCCATAACAACCTTACTCTTTCCTTCCAAATAGGAAAGTTCTCCTTTGTGCAGATTGGGAGTTTCATGACTCTCATTTCTCGATGTTGATCACCTCCAACCATATAGAGGTTCTAAGATCTAGATCTAACGGTTAAGTAACTTTCTGATCAACCTCCCTCTGATACCACTTGTTAGTTATAGAACGATCACCTAAGGGGGGTAGGTGATTTTGGCTGTCTTGAAATATGTTTGCAAGAGACGTATATAATGTAAGCACAGCATAGAAAAATCACACAGAAAATCCCAGCATACAACACAAGGTGTATAGAGGTTCCTCAAGGCAGGGTGTCTTGAGTAGTCTCTGTCCCTCTGCTCTTATCTAGCAGTGTGCAAAGCTCAGCAAACTCCGCCAATGTCTCCGGCCCGCAAGCCTTACAACTCGGATCCGCAAGTCCTACAGCCTAGGCCCATAAGCCCCTACTGCACTCAAGCCCACAAGCTTGACACTCAGGCCCTCAATCCCTACACAGCACAGACCCACAAGTCTTTCCCCTTGGACCCGCAAGTCCTACATCCTAGGACTGCAAGCCCCTTCTGCACACAAGCCCGCAAGCTCGAAACGGTTGGACCCGCAAGTCCTCTGCCCTGGCCCTCAAGCCTCACAGATCTCAAGCCCTCAAGCTCGACAAGGTTGGACCCGCAAGTCCTCTGCCCTGGCCCTCAAGCCTCACAAATCTTAAGCCCTCAATCTCGACACTTAGATTTGAAAACAGATCTTACAGTTTTGGCCTGCAAGCCTTACAAAGAAAGATAGAATATAGATTCTTCTGCCTGGTGGAGATCGGCTTCTTTTATTGAAGAAGATACTTCTGATTTGAATCTTGGTCACACAGATCTTCTTCAATCTTTTCTTCTATCTGGAAGTCTCCTTATCAGCCTATGAGGCTAGACTGATTCTCTGAGAATAATGGATGAAGATCGATTTGTTCTCGGTTCTTATTTTCTTCTTTTACGCCGATTTCACTGCTTTATTAGTTCTTGCGTAAATTCTTTTATATGCTTTGTACTCCTTTTAGGGCAGACACTTATCCCTTTTATAAGACTGAGGAGCCGCTTAATGGTCTCCTATGATGTCCTCCATTGACAAACACCCCATACCTTAAGAGCATGTGCTGATTGGACAATCAGGAGGCGGTATTAATTGCTAACAGCACGTCTGGCAACTTTTGAATTTGTCTCGACGATATTTCCATTGTTACGATGATATGGACAATATCTCGACGATGGAAAATGCCTCTGTCATAAAAACCCCCATGGCTACCAATATTATACTTGATAGAGATGAAAAGGGTAAGTCATTTGATCAGAAGACTTACAGAGCAGCCATTGGCTCACTCCTCTACCTTACATCTAGCATACCATATATCATATTTTCTACATATATATGTGCTAGATTTTAGGTTGACACCAAAGAATCCCACATGAGTTTGGTAAAAAGAATACTCAGATATCTAAAGGGTACACCTGAACTTGGCTTATGGTATCCAACAGAATCTGGATTTGATTTAGTAGACTATTCAGATGCAGATTATGTTGGATGCAGGCATGATAAAAAGAGCACCTCAGGAACTTGTCAATTCCTGGGTGCTAGACTGATCTCCTGGTTTAGCAAAAAGCAAACCTCAGTCTCCACTTCTATAACTAAAGTTGAGTATATAGATGTAGGAAGTTGCTTCTCACAAATATTGTGGATGCAGAATTAGTTGTTAGATTACAACTCTACTCTTGAGAACTCTGAAATATTCTCCGACAGTTCTAGTGCAATTTCTATAGCTTCCAATCACGTTCTCCATAATAGAACTAAGCACATAGAGATAAGACACCACTTTCTCAGGGATACTGTAGAGAAGGGTAAGATTAATCTTCAATATATTTCCACTGATAATCAAAGGGCTAACATATTCAATAAGCCACTTGATGAAAGCAAGCATAATTTCTTCATTAATGCACTAGGAATACTTGATGGAGCTCTTTAGGTCATATTTATTATGTAATAAAACATATATTCCATAGAAAGGTATTACTGAGAAAAACAACAAAATTTTTGAGAAAAATATAACTGTACATTCAAAGTTGTGTTGAATACAAATCGACACACCGTCAATTTCTACTTGACGCCAGCTTCGAGAGTTGAATAGGAAATTTAATTCGAATGGCACTCGATGCAGCGTTGAATTCATATTGACGTATGCGTCGACACAATAGTTGTTGCTCTCATTCGAAGTCACGTTGATTTCTACTCGACGCCATGTTGATTTCTCAAAGCGCATGCAGATTTTGCTTTTAGAAGCTACTTCGCCAGATTTTGGCGTGATGAATCCACTTCTTTTCGACGTTGCTTCGATTACAACCATAAGTTACGATGAATCATCTTCTAAAAGCTACTCAGTCATTAGACTTTATTGTGCTTTCAAGTTCTATCCCTCTCGCTCTCCTCCCTTCCTGCCTCTCTACCTCCGTCTTCTTTCTTCATTGCAGGTACACGATGATAATCAATGGCTTCTAATAGAGACAATCTAGATGTCATTGATCTGGCATTAGAGACTTTATTATCTCAATTCTCCTCTCTATACCTGGAATTCTCTGAGGACTGCTATAGAAAGTTGTGTGCTCAACATCACAGGCTAAGTAACCTATCGGCACAAACAAAAGCCATCGAAAAGGAGTTTAGATCGTTAGCGTTGCCTGCTGAATTCTATATATCCTTCTTCAATGATATAAAGCAGGGGGAGAAGTGCGACAATAGGCCCATCTTGATTCAATGTACACTGTAATAGAGCATCAATATCAACAATCTCCCTATATTTCTGAAGGAGAACCCACCATCACCTCCCAATTTTCTCTGGCACCTACATATCCTCTCCTCCCAGAATTCTGCCTGCAATCCAGGGGAGTCATCAAATCAGGGGGAGTCTGATCTATTCTCAAATGATGAGGATTATTGGGCCAGTTTGAAGGAATTCTCAGTATGGGCTGATTTACCCATCCTTGAGAACACAGAACTCAAGCTTGCTTCTGAAGAGTCAACCACAGTACCACCTATTATATCTACTCAGGATTCTGAGTCTACTCTATCCTTTCCTTATTCTACTCCAAACATGCTTCCTTTTATTCCTATTCTAATAGCTCCAGCATCAGCCCCCAGGCAATGGGACACATTCAGAGGAAGAAACATAGTCAGAGCAAGAAACACATTCAGAGGAAGGGCATATGTGAGAAACAGGCCTATCTGGGAGAGGTACACAAAGGAACATAAGAAATAGTACAAAAGGATAGGTCATACAATAAAACTTATGAGAAAATTCATATACTTGAAAATCAGATGAAATTGTATTCTGACCCAATTCTTGAGAAAATCTTTGAAGAGAGTAGAGAAAGAGAACAATATGAATATGAGGTATCTCAGAGAGAAATTGAAGAAAAGAGAAAGAAATTCATTGAAAGACTAAAAAAGGGGAAGATGTTATGGAAGAAGAGTAAATAAAAGAGGCAATCCAAATTCCAAGTACTCTATTTGACCCTTCAAAATATGATGACAAGAACCCTGAAGCTAAAATCCTAAAAGATAAAGGACAACTTGACAAAAGGGATCTTGGATGTAATTAAGACATGGAAGATCAGCCATACAAAAAATAAGAAAAAAATTGTTTTCAAGATAGCTCCAACTCCTGGTAACCCGCAGTCAACATTCATAGTGCCAGAACCAGATTTAGAAGAGCTTTATCTAGTTGAAATAAATGAGCTGACTGCTAAAATCATCAGCCTTGGATTCAAGATCAATGATCTCTGCTCTGATGCAAAAACTGGCTTGGAAAATTTATTCAAAGGGAATGATAGAATCCAGAAGAATCCAGAAAAGTCCAAACCAGCCAACTTCAAATATGATGAAGCAAGGTTCAGAATAGTCTATGAGGCATTATCTACTTTTCTCAAAAAGAAAAAGTAGAATACTTTGTTGGGTAACTAATTCTGATAAACATTTATTTCTATTAATCAGATGTGTGAGTTTATGCTGTCATTCTATTATAGTATATGTGTATGTACTCTGCTTTATTTCTCAAATACGATTGAAATCACTTAAAATATTTGTAACATTTGTTAAGATAAATATGGGGAGATTGTTGGGAAAAATATCCTCTAAATTTATCTTACAAATTATGTAAAAGTGATTTCATCATCTAGGATTCATTACCCATATTGTATAGTGAGGGTAATATGGTCATTAGATGTCCTAGGATGTCACACTCTCATTAGGGTGTCAAAGAACAATCCAAAGGAGTACAAAATTCAGCTGAGTTAATTCTGCATCAAATAGAAGTCAACGTAGCTTCGACTACAAGTCGAAGTAATTTTGAATAGAAGTAAGGATAACTTAGACTGGTAGTCGATATATCAGTTGAAGTCGACGCAACTTCGAATTATATTCGACGCAAAAGTTGGAGTTCAATGTACATGTCTTCATCTCGACGGATACGTCGATAAGTATTCAACGCAACGTCGATATCATAGTTCATTTCAAAGCTGAGGAAGATTACGAAGCAGCTTCTATTACAACTCAGAGGTGCGTCGATAAGAAGACAAAGTTATTCGACGCAGCGCCGAATACATACACAGAATTAGAATACTTCCTGTATTCTATCCTGAAGCTTATTCATAGGATATAAATGGAAGTTATCATAATTCTAACAGGTCGTCCATAATCAAGAAGGGAAAGATGAATTTCATAGAAACAATAAAGATATATTTGGAAGTTATTCAAAAAGGATTTGGACGGGCTGTCAACAGAAATGGAAAGAGATCAATACTACCTCTTAGACATTCCTATTAGGGAAATAACAGAAGAGGAAAGTAATTCATCATTATTTGACAGAAGAATAAGTTCACAAAAGAAGACAGACAACAATAAGAATCAACATACAATAAGCCTGTCTTCTTCTCCTTCAACTTTCTAGTTTTTATAGAAAAGATAGAACAGATCTATGTACTGGACTACAACACAACAATGCTTCTTCTTCTTCTTCCTCTCACAGCAAGAAGCCTACAGATATATAGAGATCATCTTCAGGATCTGGAATTTCACAATCCTTGCATCTCTCTCAAGCAAGGATTCATCTACTGAACAGGGATCCATACAAACACTAAGTGCATGAATACTTAGTGAACTGATGTAGAAGGATTCAATCAGAAGAACCATCTTCTCTTCCTCTCCTTTACTCTTTCTTTCACTTTTGTAAACTGAGTAAAGAGTCCTTAGAATCCCTCTTCAATGGATTTAGTGGTTCAAGATCTCCTTATCAAAAGATCTAGCTTGGTTCTAAGAGTCTCCTTAACAAAAGACTCAGACCTTGATTCAAGATCTCCTTATCAAAAGATCTAGCTTGGTTCTAAGAGTCTCCTTAACAAAAGACACGGTCTTTGGTTCTAAGAGTCTCCTTATCAAAAGACTCGGGCACTGATAATGTATTCCTACCAATGTGGTAGAAGAGTGGAGTACCCATATTTTGGGGAACCACTATAGATCTTGTCTCAATCTGTCCTATGAATTTTCTGTGTTGTTTATTCTTTATTTCTTTAATTATGTATTTGTTTTATACTGGATTGAATTTCTGAATGCATAGTTCTTAGAAGTATTTTGTTGTTCTGTGCATAATTTATAGAAAATTTTTATAACTCTATTCACCCCCCCCCCCCCCCCCACCCTCTAGAGAATACTTAGAGGAGTCACTGTGCACTTTCAGATCCCTCTTAGAGAGTAACCAGCAATCTAGAAAACAAGAAAATCAAGTCTGTGGCAGAGAGGAATCTGATCTCAGATCTGAGTGAGCATTATTTTTTTAGAATTATTGATCCCTATTTATACTGACGGGGACCCGCCCAAATGAGTAGGATCTAAATTTATAGGATTCCTGGGTTACAGGAGAGTCGGGCAGGGATGAGGGGTTACATGATGTCCAAATACTACTTAAGAGACTAAACTGATTGCACGACTTGATGACCTCCAAGAAGTTATCTGTTGGATTCCTAAGGAGGAAACTCAATAGACGATTGGCGATCTGAGCGGACAACGGAAACTGTCCGCGCGGGCTGCAAAGAAGATTCTGAGATCCTCTAAAGTCACATGATTTCGGGTAAACATAGTCTGTAGTATTTTATGAGCATTTATTAGGGCATTCTCTTAGCCCCTTTATCATGCACTGTTTATCATTGTGGACTATTCTTATGATCTATTTGAAATGATGGTTACCTTCTTGTTTACTTCTGCAGGGTTTATATATACTATATGATTGAAATGTGACGATGATTTTTCGGCAGGGTAGACATCATGCGGTAGGGGTTAGTGTTCGAAAATTTTAGGTGTGTTGTTACGAAATTTGTACTTTTCAAAAAATTAAGGACAATTACAAAACATTGAATGTAGCGACGATGAAAAAGAGGATCTTCTTAATCAAAACAATTAATCTCAATTGGAGTATAAATGCAGAATAAATATTTTCTAATTAAATAATGAAATCAAGAACGCACAAATAAAATGAAGTTTAAGCGAATGGTAAATCTAATGAAGTGTGGAAATAAGATTTATATTGTTATTTTATTCTTGCTCATCCTTTGTGATCACGTCTATCCTCAAAGTCCTTGATATGTATCTTTTAATGAAGTCGGTGGCCTTGGAAAACCCAACTAACATGCAAGTAGGTATCAAAAACTTCTCTACAGCAAAAAGTGTTAGCACAAATCATGCACATTTGTATTACCCACACAATTTGTAATTGGTGTGAAAGAAATACAAAAATCTATATCACTAAATTTATAAGCATCTAGATTTCACAAGATGTCTTAATCCAAAGTAAATGTATGTGGTACATTGTAGATCTCTAGAACATGAAGAGAAAAAAATGACAATCAAGTAATGGTGTTTAGGCTAGATCCATAGAATTTCTCCGATAATGAAGGGGAATATCAAATCATAATATAACAATTTTGGATTCAATAGATAAGATAATGAATTTGTCAACATTCATTTGAATCTATCCAGAAGAAAAGGATGATTTAAATAACATTAAAATCTGTACATTACATATAAGATAAATCATAATTAAATACTTTTGCCTGACTAAATCCAGAATGATGAAGACCATATTCAATGGAAATATCAACTGTACCTTCTGAAATATGGATTAACTGAATGCACAAGAACTGAAAGAGGAGAAGACCGGTCTCACCAAAAAAGAGCTAACAGATCCTTGCAAGCATTGAAGAAAACCTAGGCCGCTTCCTCCAAATATGAATGCAACAGAACATGCTGAGATCTCCAGGTCAAGGAAGAAGAGAGACTGGCGCTCTTCAGAGATGAAGGAGGAAATGGCTCGACGTTGTATATGATGACCTAGGGATCTTTGTGATCTTCCATCTCCAAAAACCTGAATATAAAGAAAAGAGATAGAGGTCAGCAGTTTCAATGGAGAGGAGAAAGAGAAAGGGAACCCACAATTCAGCCCATGTTCATCACATGTATGAAATGAAATTTGCTTTCTAGGTTTAATAGGAAAATCTAATGGATGGTTACTAAAATGGATTCTATTAATCCTCATAACTCCCAAAATTAAAACCAAATAAACAAAATCCCATTAATTAATCATGCTCTAATTCTTCATACATATTCATATACTAATGATCAGATCGGGTTTGCGTCATGAATTAATGAGATGGTTTAACACAACTATCACAGGTTTCTATCATTCGCGAACTAAATTAACTCACATTCGTAGGAGTCTGAATGTACTCTAATTTTTGCATACAACTCTATCGGGATGCCTCGATGGATTGAGTCCACTAAATGGAAATTTTCCAACATTCTCCCACTTTGACTCATATTCATTGTAACTAATGATGTTCTATATAATATCTTCACTAAACATAAGGATACCATTAACAAACATGATATTAAGAGTCTACTCCCACGTCAATCCAGTCCAACCAAATACTTCACTCTGAATGATGGCGGCAACCGCATTATTGAGAGATACGGGACCTTCTATGGACACAGCTGCTTACCGATTCAATCGACATGGACAAAGCATAGTTAGTGTTTAGAACAATGTAACAAAAAAGTGTATACATAATTGTTGTTCTAGTTTGGTGGTCAACTGATTTATCGAATAAATGCACTAAACCATGCTACGAGAAATCCTTAAGTGTTCAAATGAACATGTATATTATTTTCTTAAGATTTTTAATTAAAGTGTTAAATAGACATACCAAGGCTTTACGAAATAAAATAAAATTCCCCAAGCCTTATGCTAAGACTAACACTCGTCTGAGTCTTTTAGATAAACTGTGATATATCACATAAACTTTATGAATATCGTAACTTAATGATATTCTATATGAATATTCTCTTGATATTAGATTTCAAAAAATTATTCACGAATTTATAAAAGTGCTTAAAGATTGACAAATGAATGAATTGGAGCTTTATGTAGACTCCCATTAATCTAGCTTATCAATCAACTCCATAAGCCCTATACTATTGGCATGCTTTTGAAATACATTGGGCGGAGTCCTTTCATGAGGGTATCAACTAACATATCATTAGTCCTATATGATCCATTATAATACCACCTTTCTTAACCAACTCTTTAATGGTTCAGAACTTAATTTCCATGTGTTTGGACCCAATGATACTTTTATTATTAATCGATAACACAAATGCAAAAATATTATCACAGTACAACTGAATGGGTTCAGATATAGAATTGATGACCATTATTTCTGTAATAAAATTCTTAAGCCACGTCGCATGAGTAAAAGCTCCAAAAAGAATGAAAAACTCCTCATGCATTGTGGATGAAGTGATGACTGTCTGTTTGACACTCTTCCACAAAATAGACCCACCAACAAACTTAAAAATGTAACTTGAAGTAGACTTTTTATCATCCTCACACTCGGAAATGTCAGAATATGTATTCCCTGCCAATTCAAGGTTTTGCACTATGGTATACCAACTTAAAATCTTTTGTTCCCTTCAAATACCTTACAACCTTCTTAGTAGACACCCAATGAGCTGGTCCTCGATTCAAATGATATCTGCTTAGAAGTCCTACTGCAAAGGCAATGTCCAGTTTGGTATAGACTTAGGCATATATTAAGCTGTAAATCGCACATACATAAGGAATATCCTTCATATACTCTCTCTGTATCGTTCCTGGGGCATTGTGACAAACTCAACTTATCACCCTTAATCAAAGGTACATTGCTAGACTTACAATCAAGCATGCTAAAACTCTTAAGTACAGGCCCAATATAGGCTTTTTAAGAGAGTATTGATGTATGGTGAGATCGATCCCTAATGATCTCAATCCCTAGAACAAAAGATGCTTCTCCAAGATTTTCATATTGAAGTGTTTTGACAAAAAATCCCTACATTCATGCAATAATGTCAAAGCACTACTTGCAAGCAAAATAACATCTACATATAGAATTAAAAAGATGAATCTACACCCACTGATCTTAAGTTATATACAACGGTCTACTTTGTTCTCAACAAAACCAATTAAAGTGACCACCTCATCGAATTTTAAGTACCACTGTACAGAAGCTTGCTTTAGACCATAGAGAGATTTATTAAGCATACATACAAGTTGGTCAATATGACCAGACTTAATTCCCTCGGGATGTACCATAGATTGATCTTCAGCAAGATCACCATTCAGGAATGTGATTTTACATCTATCTGGTGTAACTCCAAATCATAATTTGCTACAATCGCCATTATTACTCTAAAAGAGTCTTTAGAGGAAACAGGTGAGGAGGTTTTGCTATAATCGATTCCTTCACTCTATGTAAATCCCTTGGCAAACAATCTTGCTTTAAACCGTTTGACCCCTTTGGAGTCTTTTTTGGTCTTAAACATCCATTTAGAACCAATGAGTTTGCAGCCTTTATGTAACTCAACTAACTCTCAAACTTTATTTAGCTTTATATACTCCATCTCATCTTTCATTGCCTCCCACTCAGAAATAGCCTCCTTAAATGGCACCAACTACTTGACCAATGTCAAAATCACTCTCGGCTGGGTGGACTTCATAGTGTAAGGAAACTGCGGCCCTCCTTTGCCTAATTTATATCCTAATAGGTGGAAGATCCATCTGAATCTGCGGAGGAATCTGAATTGGAATCAGTGGAAAGACTGGTTCCATTTCCACTACATGTTATATACTAGGCTCATGCATTGTTGGGTTATCAACTAAGGGCATAATTAAATTAATAGGCACAAATTCCTCGACCCACTTATAGTGCGAGAGCAACTCAGATCGCCAATGACATTTAATTCTAAAAACTTAGTTGTTTGCAATTCCATAATTATGGGTCCTCCTGAAGAGGAATAAAACTTAAACCCCTTAGAGTGATATGGGTAGCCTATAAAATAACTTCGACAAGATCTAGGTGATATCTTACTCTCTGATGGGTTATATAATCAGACCTCTGCAGAACAACCCCAAACACATAAGTGATTACGGTACTGACCTAGAAGGTAATCTATTAAGGATATACACTGCAGTCTTAAGCACCTTACCCCATAAAAATTTAGGAAGATTAGTCCTACTAATCAATTCCTTAATGGCGTGATTACACCTTTCGGCCACACCATTCTGCTCAGGACTACCCAGCATTGAGTACTAGAAAAGAATGCCACAACTCTCCAAGTATTTGGCAAATGGACCTTTATGTTTCCCGAAGGCATCATGTCTACCAAAATACCCATCACCTCTGTCATAACTAACTATCTTAATGACTTTCCCTATTTTCTTTTCAACTTCAGTCTTAAAAAACTTGAACTTGTCATGAGAATCCGATTTTTCCATAATTAAATACAATGAACCGAAATGGGAATAGTAATCTATGAAAGTTATAAAGTAAGTGTTCTTACAGAGTGTAGTTGAATAAGGACCCCTAATATATATATATGAATAACCTCTAATAAATCATTACCATGTGTGGATCCCTTTTTCAAAATCTTGGACATTTGGACTCTATAACAATAGACGTATGTCTCTAGTCCCTAAAGTCAACAGTATGGAGAATATTTTCCTTAACTAATCTTTATACTCTCTCCCTATAAATGTAGCCCAAATGCTTATGCCACAACATAAATGATTTCTTTATGCTGAAGCCTTTTGTTGGTAACACATTTTACATTAAGGGAGGTTGCATAAATATTTATAAGAACTAGACATAAACTATATAATCTGCCAGACAATAAACATTAGCCCATAACTTGTGATTCAAATGTAATATCAATAAAACCACTCTGAATGTTAGAGCAATAATTAAGTTTATCTAATGCAAAAATTGAAATCAAGTTCCTCCTAAATGAAGGAATATAGAAAATGTCTCTTAAATATAGTTCATAACAAGAAGATACAACTAAACAAATGTCTCCTATAAACTCCACCTCTACTTCAACGTTACTGCCTACCGTGAGCCCGCACTAACCCCTTTTTGGCTTTCTCTTTCTAATGAATCTCTGCATTGTTGAAGCAACATGTTTCGTTGCTCCACTATCAAGCCTCTAGGAACTAGATGAGGCTTCAATTAAATTGGATTCACAAAGTACTAGTGCCTAAGGGATAACTTTAGATGTGAAACCCCATTTTTCTATCCATATTTTAAACTTCATGCACTCTGAGTTCACGTGTCGCTTCTTCTTACAGAAGAAGCTGTTGGATCTACTGGCACCCTTAGAGGGGGGATAAATAAGGGGCTTTATGAAAGTTAAATCTAAAGAAAAATATTAGAGTTTATCAGAGTAGTTTCAACGTATATAATAGAAAACTTTATTAAAGATCTCAAAGAAGATTATATCGAAGATTAGTTTTCGATAAAGGCAGAGTTCAAACTTTATTCACTACAGTCGAAAGTAGGTGCTACCACCCGGCGCTACCTCACAGAGATTGAACTCCAAGAGTTAGTCAATACAAAAGAACCTTACAATATATTTTGCGTTAAAACTTTGAGATACAATTTGTTTAAAACATTTTAGAGTAGAAATAAAATCAGGATAATATGACAATGAATGGAATGAATATGTTCATAAGAAGTTTGGTCACAAAGTACAAGATTGTGATCTCCATGGCGTCGAAGATTGAAGGTGATGAATAACATGATCTTGGGTTTTCTATGCTGACCTCCCCCCCCCCCCCCCCCCCTCCCCCCCCCCCCCCCCCCCCCCACACACACACACCACCCCCACCCCCAACCCTAGAGGATCGGTTGGCTCTCTTCCTTCTTCCCTGGAAGGTATTCGAGGCATCCCTAGACCTCCCTAGTCTAGATGCCCCTTACCTACGATTTTCTCACGGAATCCTCCCCAGAATCTGATGTCCTCCCCGGATGATTTCTCACAAACTCCTCACCGAAATCCGACATCCTCCCCAGATGATTTCTCCTTGGCACTCGATACAATAAAATAAAAGAAAAAAGAATATATGATATATAAAAATATGATAGAGAAAAACTCCCTAAGAAAATCTCAATGTGAAGGCGATGGCGATGTAGAAGTTAGCATTCTTGATGCATTTTCTCTTCATGTTGAATAAGTGTCGTAGCAATTCCCCTTCAAGTTCCTCTTCTGAGGTTTGCATTTTCCCAAGGGAGACCTCTCGATGTCTGGAGATGAGCCTCTCACAAAAGATTTAGAGTACTAGCATTAGAGGATGCGAGCACGACGCCCTAGAAGGAATGGATCCAGTCTTTAAATAGATCCAGAGAGCTATCGTCAGTGGTAGCGTGATGAATAGTAAAATATATGTGTTTTTAGTATAGCTTTTATATAGTTTTAAATTAAAATTGTGAATTATATATATAAATTAACGAATACAATGTTTGTTTTTATTTATTTTCTTTTCTAACTTAATATTTTTTTTCTTTTCCTATGTTTTTCTATTTTTTTAGGTCACGCCCTTGATTACACCCGTGACCGAGGGCGTGTCTGCTTAATTTCCTTTTTACAACTCACTGTCGCCTTCCTGCATCAAATGATCAAGGTCACAGTCGTGTCATTTGGGTCACGCCGGTGACATTTGGGTCACGCCCATGTACTCCTTATCATGATGACAGACCGCACCATCTCGATGAATCAGCCTGCTGTCTCAACGAATAAACATATCATGCTCTCAGTGACGCCTGTGACTGAGGCCGTGACCCATCAAAACCTTCCAAAAGCAATCGTGCACGCCAGCCGTCATGCCCTCAGCCACTGCCGCCTACCGACATCAAGTCACTCCAATGTTCCTCCGCCTCTCCCATGAAAAGCTTCCAGAATCTTCTAGAAGATGCCAGCTGGTGCCCTTTATTCGCACACCATAGGTCACGGTCGTGACCGAGGGCGTGTAATTCCAAAATTTTCTCTATAAATACCAAGACTATGCTGATGGTGGGGGTTCACAATTTTGTCTTTTTTGGAGTTGTGGACCACTCTTTGTGGTTCTCTGGCTTTTATGTAATTTTTCATTTTCTTGCACTTTCTCTCTACTAGGTTGTAATATTTTTCTTTTGGTAATGAAATAGATTTGTTTCCTTCAATTGTCTCTTCTTTCTTAATGTTTGTGTGTGTAAGAGTATAATTTTTGTATTCTCCCTTTAATTTAGTTTTTCTTCTCCTTTTATGTTTTTGTTTTTCTCATTTTTTATTTCTCTTTGTATGTAAGTGTGTGTGTGTGTATGAGAGTAAATTGTTTTATAATTTTATTCTCTTTTTTATTTAGTTTGCCTTTAAGTTTGTGTGTGTGTGTTTGTGTAAGAGTTTAATTTTAGCTTTGTTTTTGTTTTCATTTAATTTTTCTTTATGTAAATGTGTGTGTGTGTGTGTGTGTGTGTGTGTGTGTGTGTGTGTGTGTGTAGGTGAATAATTTTTGTTTTAGTTTTTGATAATTTAGTTTTTAATTCAAAGTTGTGTGTGTGGGTGTATGAGTGTAATTTTGCTTTCTTTTAATTTAGTTTCCTTTTTGTAAGTATGTGTGTGTGTGTGTAAGAGTTTTAGATTTTCTTTGTGTTTAGTTTAATTTAGCTTTCAATTTTATGTTGTGTGAGTGAGTGTATGAGTCTAAATTTCACTTTCTTTTAATCTAGTTTCTTTTTTGCTGTGTGTGAGTGTAAGAGTTTAGATTTTCTTTTCTTTTAATTTAGCTTTCAATTATCGTAGAGTGGGTATGTATTTGAGATAGATTTTCTTTTTTTGCTAAATTAGATTTTTTTCTGCTTTCTTTATTTCAGTTATTTAAATTCTCGTAGAGTGCGTGTGTGTATGATATAGCTTTTCTGCTTTCTTTATTTCAATCATTTAAATTTTTGTAGAGTGTGTGTGTGTATGAGATAGCTTTTCTGCTTCCTTTAATTTCAGTCATTTAATTCCCGTAGAGTGCATGAGATTTTAAGTTATTGTGTCATTTTCTTTCTCTTCTTTTCTTATAATTGTTTTTCTCTGTTTTTTTGCTAAATGCACGCAATCGCTTAAATTAATATTGTTATCGCTCTTTCAAATTTGCAAAATTAATCACTCGTTTAAGCGATAAAATAATAGTACGTTCTTAAAAAGTAAAAATAATCAACATGATCTAGAAAAATACGACCTTGATATTTTCTAAAAAAATATCCTATACTATACGCGATAAGGTATACTTGCCTTCATCGAATGATTAGTTTGGATAATAATTACAAAAGCTTGCAAAACTCTCCTTTTCTACATACACATTTAAATAATTTGGCATCGTCGTCGGGGCGTAATCGTCGATATTTCGAAAGAAGAAAAGACCATTACTTCTATCTCTCGATAGGATAACGGTTAGTTTCTCAAAGTAGGAGTACTCGCGAGACTCCTCAAAAATGCCCGCCTAATTCTTATCCTCATCATAAAAAGGAATTTGCAAGAAGATAAATTTTAACTCATCAAGTTTTTGGCGTCGTTGTCGGGGACTTGTTATTTTGAAAAAAGAATCGCTATTAATTTTATCTCTTACTTCTTCCTCCCCATTTTTCTCTCGTACATATATTTTCCAAAATAAAAAACCCGAAAAGGCAAAAAAAATTAGAAAAAGCTCAAAAAACTCAAAAAAAAATCAAATATCGAATCATCCATGTATATTTTCATCCCAAAATTCAAAAAAAAAACAAAGCTCTCTCTTTCTTTTTCTCTTATTTATTTTCTTTTTCTATTAAAAAGCCTGGAAAAACAAACAAACATTATTATAAAAGTTTTTTTATAAATATTTTCGTCAACAAAACACAAAACTCAAGAAAAAATTTATTTCTCTCTCTCTTATAAAAATTATCATCAAAGAGCCCAAAAATCAAATCACAGATTTAAAAAATCTCTTTCTCTCTTTTCCCCCTAAATAAACATACTATATTCTAAGAAGCTAAAAAAAATCTACTTATAAAAGTCCTTTCTCTTTCACTTTCTCTTTCTATTATATTTATTTTTCTCCAAAAAAACCCAAAAATCAAATAAAAAAAATTTGTTCAAAGAAAAACCTTTTTTATACAAGTACATGACCCGAGGAAGCTCTTCGGATGAACCGAGGGCATGACATCCAGTACACAGGCGTGACTCATCCCGTGCCACTTCCCGCTGAAAGCATCCCGCCAGGCGCCATTTTGAAGATTACACGCCCTTGGTCATGGGCATGACCTAGGGCGTGACGCACACATAATGCACGCATTGAAGCCAGAAGGCGCCCTCTCCGCACCAGTATCGATCACGCCCCTTACACGCCCTTGGTCACGGGCGTGACCAAGGGCGTGTAACCTCAAATTTTAGCCTATTTAAAGCTAGCTCCTCTACAACTCAAGGGGACAAATTTTGGGAGCTAAAGTCTTATTTTTTCTATTGTTCTCTTATTTTAAGCTCTCGTGTACTTCTCTTTCTTCTTGCAATTGTAATTTTTAATTCCTTAGTTTGTAATTCTCTTTTGCAATCAATAAAATAGTTCTTCTTATTCTCTTATTCTCTTCTTCTTTCATAATGCACTCTTCTATTGATTCCTTAATCTTAATGAGTAGCTAAATTTTTATTAGTGCTTGGTCGAGATGATCCAAGGAATAATATTAGCTATGAAGTAAATTAGAGTTTCTTTTTCTCTTCTTCAGAAATGCTTAAGATTTATCCTTGATTTATTTGATGAGATTATATCTTCGATATATAATTCTCATACATGTTTTCGTATTTAATTTAGCCGAGCGGTTCATAATATGAATTGATCATTCAAGGAGAAAGAGAGTTGCATGCAACCCTCGAGAGAGGATGACATAAATCTCCAGGATTGGAGTCAAATCCAATAGAGGGGTTCACTACGATAAAGCGAGTTTTAGGTGTTTTGATTCTAGAGCAAAAGTTCGATTGATCAACCTAAACTCAGTTGAATGCATCCTCGATAGAGGTGCGTTTAGAATTCGGGAACCTCCATGGTCGAAGTAGATTTCTTAAGAGAATTAGAACTATTATTTTCTTCTATTTTATTTCCAAGGTGATTCAAGATCGAGTGCTAGCTTTCTAATAGTTGCTTTAATCGCTATTCTAATTCACCGCACTTCTCTTATAAACAAACCAACTCCAAGTATTGTTGATAGAATAATAGAGATTTTTCTTGAAGTAAAAGTAGTCAACCACCACGAGTCTAATACGACCTTGGTTTTTATAAACCTATGCTACTTTCGATACGGTACACTTTCCATTGTCATTTGCGGATATAGTTTTGCGCACCAAAAATCTTTCTTGAAAACCCAGTATCATTCACCCATATAGCTTGGCATAGAAAAATAGAAGAAGAAAAGTTCATTTCAAAAATTAAGAAGATCTTATGTCAATGGGAATAATATTTCATTCTGCAAACATAAGCACCCAATAAATTTTTAAATGATCTTATGTCAATGGGAATAAGATTTCATTCCGCAAACATAGGCGAACAATAAATTTTTAAAAGATCTTATGTCAATGGGAATAAGATTTCATTCAGCAAAGAAAGACACCCAATAAATTTTTAAAAGATCTTATGTCAATGAGAATAAGATTTCATTTCGCAAACATAGGCACCCAATAAATTTTTAAAAGATCTTATGTCAATGAGAATAATATTTCGTTCCATAAACATAAGCATTGGGTTAATAAAAAAATTATTTGAATTTGTTTCCCCTCATAAACCACGGCGGGCGCAAAACAAAAAAATCCAAAAGGAGGGGTGTGAGGATAAAATTTATCTCCCCTAATTCAAATCTCTTCTTTTGCCAAAGCTTTGCACCCCCCCCCCCCCCCTTTTCCTAGCCAATTTCTTGTTCTTAGACTTCATTTAAAATCTTTTGAGAGCATAATTAGTAACTTGTATTATTTCCTTGAAAATTCTTAAAAGCAAGAGTTTCTATAATTCTGATCTAATCTCGTTTACTAACGATTGCAATTTTGCTTGCTATTTGGTTAATCAAGAAGTCTTTTGGCTAAGACATTTCTCCCTACTTAAATTATTTGCATAATTTAGGACTTAACTCTTTATACTCCGGATTTTTATTTTTCGATCTCTTTTGATTAAATAAAACGATAGCCAAAAAATTAGAACTTATGTTAATCCCGTATAGATCTCTTTTAACTTTTGCTCTGGAATAGCAAAGCTTAAGTATGGGGGTATTTGATGAATATTAAAATATATGTGTTTTTAGTATAGCTCATATATAGTTTTAAGCTAAAATTATGAATTATATATATATAAATTAACGAATAAAATGTTTGTTTTTATTTATTTTCTTTTCTAACTTAATATTTTTTTTCTATGTTTTTCCATTATTTTAGGTCACGTCCTCGGTCACGCTCATGACCGAGGGCGTGTCTGCTTAATTTCCTTTTTACAACTCATTGTCGCCTTCCTGCATCAAATGATCAAGGCCACGGCTGTGATATTTGTGTCATGCCCGTGTACTCCTTGTCTTCACGACAGACAACGCCATCTCGACAAATCAGCCTAATGTCTCGATGAATCAACATGTCACGCCCTCTATCACGCCCGTGACTGAGGTCGTGACCCATCAAATCCTTCCAGAAGCAATCGTACACGCCAGTCGTCACGCCCTCAATTAGACACTCATCTATGATCTAAAATTGAAAGTAGTGTAGGTTTATAAAAACTAAGGTCGTATTAGACTCAGGGTGGTTGAGTACTTTTACTTCAAGAAAAATCTCTATTATTCTATCAACAATACTTGGAGTTGGTTTGTTTATAAGAGAAGTGCGGTGAATTAGAATAGCGATCAAAGCAACTATTAGAAAGCTAGCACTCGATCTTGAATCACCTTGGAAATAAAATAGAAGAAAATAATAGTCACGTCCGTGACACTCGGGTCATGCCGTGTTCCTCCACCTCTCCCGTGAAAAGCAACTATATCCGCAAATGACAACGGCAAGTGTACCGCTAGGCGTGAATAATACGACCTTGGTTTTTATAAACCTATACTACTTTCGATACGGTACACTTGCCTTTGTCATTTGCAGATATAGTTGCTTTTCAAGGGAGAGGTGGAGGAACACGGGCGTGACCCGAGTGTCACAGGCGTGACTATTGTTTTCTTCTATTTTATTTCCAAGGTGATTCAAGATTGAGTTCTAGCTTTCTAATTGTAACAGTCCTGGCCCAAGCCCATCCCCGGGTCACTGACCCCCAGCAACTGCCGGCACTGACGGCCCAGGCCCATTCTGGGAGCGGCCTGACCAGTCAACACTGGCCCCGTCCTAGGACACTGGCACCATCGGTTCAGCCTGACCACAACTGGTCAACAACAAGCCTGCAGGTCGTACACCCCAACCCCTCTCTGGCCTGCCACAGGGCACATCGGGTTGTTGGAGGGGGGCACGAACCCACAACCTCCCTTCGATGAGAATTGAGCCAGTTAAGCGGCAGCGTGCGGACTTCCCAGGAGGTCACCCATCCCGTGACTACTCCAGCCCGAGCACGCTTAACTACGAAGTACTTTCAATTCTCATCGAAGGGAGGTTGTGGGTTCGTGCCCCCCTCTAACAACCCGATGTGCCCTGTGGCAGGCCAGAGAGGGGTTGGGGTGTACGGCATGCAGGATTGTTGTTGACCAGTTGTGGTCAGGCTGAACCGATGGTGCCAGTGTCCTAGGACGGGGCCAGTGTTGACTGGTCAGGCCGCTCCCAGAATGGGGCTGGGCCATCGGTGCCGGCAGTTCCTAGGGGTCAGTGACCCGGGGAATGGCCTTGGGCCAGGACTGTTACAAAAAGTGCACTTTTTGTAACGGTACTGGCTAGCCTGACCCGAGCCCCTAGCCCAGTACCGTCGGCACCGACAGCCCAGGACCGTCAACAGACCTACTGGCACCGCCGGTTCAGCCTGACCCCAACAACTGGTCAACAACAAGCCTGCAGGTCGTACACCCCAACCCCTCTCTGGCCTGCCACAGGGCACAGCGGGTTGTTGGAGGGGGGGGGGGGGGGGGGGGGGGGGGGGGGGGGGGCACGAACCCACGCCCTCCTTTTTTATTTCTCTTTTTAGGTAAGTGTGTGTGTGTGTGTGTATGAGAGTAAATTGTTATATAATTTTGTTCTCTTTTTAATTTAGTTTGCCTTTAAGTTTGTGTGTGTGTGTGTAAGAGTTTAATTTTAGCTTTTGTTGTTGTTTTAATTTAGTTTTATTCTTTATGTAAGTGTGTGTGTGTGTAGGTGAATAATTTTTGTTTTAGTTTTTGATAATTTAGTTTTTAATTCAAAGTTGTGTGTGTGGGTGTATGAGTGTAATTTGGGCTTTCTTTTAATTTAGTTTCTTTTTTGTAAGTGTGTGTGTGTAAGAGTTTTAGATTTTCTTTTTGTTTAGTTTAATTTAGCTTTCAATTTTATGTTTTGTGTGCGAGTGTATGAGTCAAAATTTCACTTTCTTTTAATTTAGTTTCTTTTTTTGTTGTGTGTGTGAGTGTAAGAGTTTAGATTATCTTTTCTTTTAATTATTTAGCTTTCAATTATCGTAGAGTGGGTGCGTATATGAGATAGCTTTTCCTTTTTGCTAAATTAGATTTTTTTCCTGCTTTCTTTATTTCAGTCATTTAAATTCTCGTACAGTGCGTGTGTGTATGAGATAGCTTTTCTGCTTTCCTTATTTCAGTCATTTAAATTTTCGTAGAGTGCGTGTGTGTATGAGATTGCTTTTCTGCTTTCTTTAATTTCAATCATTTAATTTCCGTAGCGTGCGTGAGTTTTTAAGTTAGTGTGTCCTTTTCTTTTCTTTTCTCTTCTTTTCTTATAATTGTTTTTCTTTGCTTTTGCTAAACGCATGCAATCACTTAAATTAATATCGTCATCGCTCTTTTAAATTTGCAAAATTAATCACTCGTTTAATCGATAAAATAATAACGTGTTCTTAAAAAGTAAAAATAATCAACAGGATCCGGAAAAATACGACCTTGATATTTTCTAAAAAAATATCATATACTATACGCGATAAGGTATACTTGCCTTCATCGAAAGATTAGTTTGGATAATAATTATAAAAACTTGCAAAACTCTACTTTTCTACTTACACATTTAAAGAATTCGGCATCATCGTTGGGGTGTAATCGTCGATATTTCGAAAGAAGAAAAGAATATTACTTCTATCTCTCGATAGGATAACGATTAGTTTCTCGAAGTAAGAGTACTCGCGAGACTCCTCGAAAATGCCCGCCTAATTCTTATCCTCATCACAAAAAGGAATTTGCTAAAAGATAAATTTTAACTCATCATAGCGCTACTTCCCCACGATACCCCATATGGAAATCAGGAGGCACCTGGATTGTGGCAGAAATGGCAAGCACATTTATTCATTTTAGGTATTCATCCTTACCGCGCCACTATATGAGCTAGCGCGTCGCGCTAGCTTGTGATACGCTGCTCCGTTGGATTTCCTTCCTCACCTGGCTCCACATTTTAGTGTTGATTGATGGCATTTCCATATGTTACCGTCAGGTGATAGGGTTAGTGCATCGCGGTAGGAACTTGTTAAAGATGGCCTCGCTCCCTCCAATCCTTGCGTTAAAAAGCATTTGCCATCTGTACTTCTATATCAAGGACCTACCGCCCTGCGGTAGCTCACAGTGATGAGAACCATAGTCTATCTTTTTCTCATTCAATGTATGCTAGTACTTGTATGACCTGCATACTATAAACACACAAAAAGACTAGATCAAATACATAACGGTATTTTTTATTCTCAAACAAAGAGATTCGGAACGCATGTTCCAATAAACTCCCCATTTTGATAATAACAAATAAATGTATGAGAAATTAGTGAATCTAAGATTGTACTTATGGTTATAGATAAGTGCGGCAAAAGATATGCATGACTAAAATGTATATAACGTGAAATATTCAAATGCTAAAATGCATACTCTTCCTATATGGATGCTCCCCCTATATAAGTGTTCTCATATATAAGTTACTACCCCTAGAAATCTATTCCACTAGATTTCTCAATTTATTCTCCCCCTTTTGTTATTAGCAAAAGTGGATAGGGATGAGTGTATATTTATGGGATTAATTAGAAATCACTTGATTGAAGAATATTCATGATCGAGCAAAGAGTAAAGTATGCCTCTCCTATATAGGACTGGTAAGTGAAGGATTCTGCTAATACTTTTTGCAGATATTTTCAAATATTTGCCTCCTACAAAAGTTTTGATGTATCTTCCTGTTGAACTTACCTCTCCATTTTGGAGAAATCCATGTACTTCTTTTAACTAGATAAATGTCAATTCTGATAGAGCATACTCTAATCGTGATGCACTTAGGAGATAGATGAAATTCTTGATTTCTTTCGACGCCTTCTTGAATCTGTCTCGCAAGATTTCATTTTCGATGTTCATCCTGATGGAAGAGATGATCTTGGGAGCCATTAGGGATCAAGTTGCAGAGAGTAGAAGAAATCTTTGTCGGCTGGATAAAGGAAGCTCATTGGTCTCACAAAAGACTCAAGGATTTATGATGTATTTAAACCCTAATGTTTATATAGATTCTAATTTTAATATAAAATAAGAATATATATAGGCGCGCACCTGTTTCGGCGATTAATTCGAGAAACATTATCCAATAAAATAATAATTTTTATGTGTGATGAGTCCCATTTATATACACATATTTGGACTCATCTGGGCTTATTTTCATGCATATGCACTTCACTTTTAGTCTTTTATTGCTTATATTTCACTTGAACACATTTCTTCACAAAGTGCACTCTTTGATCCCGTTTTGGTGTGCAATTGCGCGCTATGTTTGTTGGGGGTAAGCACATGGTGCTCCCCAACCCTTTTTCTGTATTTGGATTGAGCTGGAAGGGTATTCCCAGCTGTGTGATTGCTATTTGGTGTTGTGCAGGTGGGTAGAACATCCATTTTGCCCAGATTTCATGTCTGCATGAATCGCACGGTCGTGCATTTTCTTGACGCGCAGTCGGCTGCGATCGTGCGCGTTCATTTGCGGCCCAAAACAGCATTCTGAATTTGGTCGTGTGTTTTTACGCACGGTCGTGCATTTGGTCGTGCATGAACAAAATTCTGCAACTTTTCTATTTAAACTGCGATTTTTTAGGTTTTCAGGATCCAAACAGCTCCGCAATTTCTTCCGCCGGAAGGGGACGACTGCTCCGTTTTTCTTCTTCCAAGGGAGGGTATCACTCCATAGTGTTTCCCCATCATCCTAAGCTCTAAAGAAGGTGATCTCCACTCCATATTAGCCGGATTGCATGGAAGAACGAGGGCATTGACGTGGACAACGTAGACACTCGAGAAGACAGACTAGAGGTGGTGAGAGCTTCAGAGATCCCGGACGCAACCGATGAATGGACTGTAGGACATGGATTGACAACCCAGTGCATCCTCCCATTTGTACGGCATAGTCTCGATCGTTGTTTGTATTTCTACCCTTATTTTCATCTTTTATGGTTGTGTGGTATGAAATCACCTATACTTTGATGATGAACCTTGCTTAAACCTATTTTAATTGCTATTTTCTTTCATTATGCTTTTATGAAAGTTCATTGTGTTTATGCTTGGTGTGTGGAATCATTATAGAGCGGTATGCCTGTGATCTTGGTTGAGCTTTGTTAGATGTGAATGCAGCCCTCCTTTCCGCAAAGTGTTTTCACTCCATCCGATTGACTACTCGTCCATCCACGTTGCGAAGTGGTGCATAGCAGCCCGTGTAATCCATCCGCCTAGCCAAGAGGTGCTAAAGGCCCTCAAACCTTTCCACTGGTGTGACCCACTCCATCCGCAAGCCTACTCTTCCATCTGCCTAGTGAAGCGTGGCATAGCGGCCCGTGTAATCCATTCGCCTAACGAAGCAGCGTGCTCAAGGCCTGCACAGTTTGATTCTGCTTGCCTACTCATCCATCCGCCCTTGCGAAGTAGTGCGTTCAATGCCTACGTAGTTTTCCATCCCGCGTGGCGAAGCATTGCATAGTGGCATTGCATAGGAGTAGTTGTAGTTGTTTTCATTTATTTTCCATAATCCAAACCAAATCTCCCGCATTCCATCCGACTTAAGGACTTCGATCTCAAGTCCTTCCTCAAAAGTAAATTCCACCTTACTGTGTTCCTTCGAGATTTGATACTCGGGGATTTGCTCCTCATTTTATATTACTTGAACGATTGGTACACTGCCGTTTTGTGTCACAGTCTTGCTACCGCCTATAGCGGTGTGCTATATTTGCGCATCAAGTTTTTGGCGCCGTTGCCGGGGAACACAGTCGTGTGAGTTTTCTGTAGAGGGAGACCAGAATTAGAATTTCTTCCAGTGTGTATAGCCTCTTTGTTATTTTCATTTTGCTTCTTAAGTATATATTGTTAGCATTGTTTTTATCCCATTCTGTTTTAGACTTATAAAGCAAGTTTTTCCAAGTAGTTTTATTAGTTTGTGTAAATTTCCTTGCAAAGAATTTCAATTTTTGTTATATCTGCATCCTTCTAAAAAATGTATTCCTGGACTGAACCTAGCATTAATGACAAGATGAGCTATTATATCGATCAAATGAGGGAATTAAATGCTACGTATCATAGGGGCTTTGTGTGTTTAATTTGTAAAAGTGAAAATCATGTTATGAAGGATTGCCCCAGTCTTTTACCTACTCCAATTCCCGACTGCGGTCCTTCACATCCTAATGACAATGTCCCTATCGCTCAGTCCTTAACCATGGAGGGAATCGAGCCCTCAACCCCCGAGTTTATTTCTTGCATCGATTCTTTGCTCCCTGTGTATGGCTTTACTCCTAGTGATGACGATCACTCATTTGATGGCCAACATGGAGAGGATTGGGAGCTCCAAGATGCACCGTAGTGGGGTGAGGAGAATGTTCTCTCAAGCGGTGAGTTGTCTGCAGATCCTTTTGCGGAGGAACCAGATCTCTTATTTTCTGATTTTGACATTGATTATGTTCCTCCAGCTTCTTTGCAAAAATTTTCTACACATATTTTCGATGATCCTGTCGAAGATTGTTTGCAGGGTGATGTTCTGGACCTCCAAGCTGCGCCTAAGTGGGATGACAAGGACGACCTTTCTGATGAGGAGTTGTGCACCTCCTCATTGGTGAAGGAGATTTGTCGCACCACAGATGCCTTCGAGTTTTCAGATGCACCTCACTATGACTCTTATGGCACTGACTGTGCTCAGGCTTGGGAACCTGCCAGGAGTGAAACCGGGACCACTCCTCCTTTGTATCATTCTTTTAGTTCTTCATCCAATTTATTTCCTAATCCTCTTTCTTTTAATGATGATATTGATAAGTTCATCCTTCCTGCTTCCTTGCCTTCTTTAATGTCTGATAATTCATTTATCCCTCTGCAGGTGCTTGAATATCTAGACCCATTTTTGGGTAATTCTGTGTGGCAGTCTTGGAAGGAAAAGCAAATGGCAATTATGAAATCAATCGTCTATTCCACCTCATCATCATTGCCTGCTTTTTCCTTGAAAGACTGGGTGCAGGGTGGTAAATGATACTTCATCCATGACCGCCGATTGGAGGAGAGGAAGAGGATGAAGAAGGCTGAAATATGGAGATGGAAAGCTCTTGATCTTCTGGACTGCTGCTGCTGGGTCTTTGGACCCATTTCCTTTATTTCTAGTTACTACTTTAATTCAACATATAGTTGATTTCTCCACTAGTTGTGTAATAATAATTAGTAGACTTTATTAACTTCTGCTTTTATGCTTAGACAATCTTTTAAACTGCATAATACACGTATTTAGTCCAGCTTAAGGACGGTAAACAAAAGCGCTACTGGGAGACAACCCAAGATTTTGTGCTTTTAGTTTTCTCTAACATGCTAATAGTTTAGTTTTACATATATTTTTTGCGTGGAGTTTTTTTCCTGCAGGTGCGCGGCGATTTTCTAGTTTGGCGGATATGGGAGTGGATTCTTTAGTAAATGCCAATCTTCTGGTATGCTCACTTGCTGAGCATTGGGTACTCTCTTCCCCTAGTTCTATTTTTGATTTCCATAGTTACATATTGTTTTGGATTGTTTAGTTTAAGTCTGGGGGGAGCTATTTTTTGTGCCCGCTCACGTGCACTATTGCATAGCATACTAGAAGCTTCTATTTTAGTTATTGTTTATTTTCATTGCACTTCACTGCACCCACTATGCACGCACTTACTTGCGAGTGCTGCCGTGCCAAATTTCCTTTTGGAATGGAGCCGGGAAGTCAATTGTGTTAGCTAAGAATTATGGTTTGGAGTACGATGTTGACTCTTGTAGTGTTCTAATCGAATACTCATGTTTTGCATAGAATTTTGTGTAGAAGTTATCTATATTTTCATGCTTTGTACCTTTATTCTTATCTAATCTAGTAATGAGAGTTTTATTTTACTCAAATCATGAACCTGTGTCGATCTACCGGTAGTGTAGGTGAGTTGGTATCGAACGCTAGATTCATATTTCTTAAGTCGGGAGAAAGAGTTTTCTTTCTCGGTGGCTAAGAACTCGCCCCTAGCGACTCTCGAAACATAGGCACCAGGTAGTTCTAACGCATTAGCATGATGTAGGCCATTCTTTGGGCCGTTTGAGCTTTGAGCCAAAACTAGAAATTCACCCTTGCTAACCAATTTTCAGCCTATCCCTCTTTTTGTATTTAGCTCCACCGCTCTCGCTTAAGCCAAGATTACCAAACCTATATCCGCACATGTTTCGAGCTTTATAGTATAACTGATTATTGTGCTGTGCTGTTATTTATGGATACACATTTGGATTGCTTAAGTTGAAGAAAAAAAAAGTATTAGTGAGCTGAAAATTGAAAAGATTAGCGCTTCAAAAGAAAAAAATAAGAAAAAAAATCTGAGCTTTATATTCTAATTCAGAAATTCTGAATTGTTTGAAAGAAATTACTTTATATTGGGTGTTGGCGATGAACACATCAGCTTTATTTGTTGCCGGGGTTTACAAATTGGGCCCAAATGTGTTATGTGTGTTAGCCTCCGAGTTTATCATTGTATATCCTACCGCAACCTAAGCCACATATTTACCTGAAAGCCCTATTGACTTGTGTGTAGTTTTACCTAATGCTGTGGAGAGAGTATGAAAGTGCGAGCTTGTGGCTCCCGACACCGATGGATTTCGGTGGAGTTAGTTCCGTATCCCATATTTTTCGAAATACTCGTCTGAGCGCGTCTCTACATTCTCCCTACACGCGACTGGCAGATAACACTTGGTTCAGCTTTTGAGTAAACTAATCTCTTATTTATTATTTTAGATATTTGTAAATTACTTTGCATAGTAAAAATTTCTTCTACGAGAGTTTTATGCACATGATTATTTGATTTCGCATATTACTCCTAGCCACAATCACCTTTCTAACCCTTGTTTTTCCCGTCCGCCGAGAGTAGTTTGCTCGGGATGTGCAAACAGGTAAGTCTGGGGGTGTGATGAGTCCCATTTATATACACATATTTGGACTCATCCGGGCTTATTTTCATGCATTTGCACTTCACTTTTAGTCTTTTATTGCTTATATTTCACTTGAACACATTTCTTCACAAAGTGCACTCTTTGATCCCATTTTGGTGTGCAATTGTGCGCTATGTTTGTTGGGGGTAAGCACATGGTGCTCCCCAACCCTTTTTCTGTATTTGGATTGAGTTGGAAGGGTATTCCCAGCTGTGTGATTGCTATATGGTGCTGTGCAGGTGGGTAGAACATCCATTTTGCCCAGATTTCATGTCTGCATGAATCGCACGGTCGTGCATTTTCTTGACGCACGGTCGGCTGCGATCGTGCGCATTCATTTGCGGCCAAAAATAGCATTCTGAATTTGGTCGTGCGTTTTTACGCACGGTCGTGCGTTTGGTCGTGCATGAACAAAATTCTGCAACTTTTCTATTTAAACTGCGATTTTTTAGGTTTTCAGGATCCGAACAGCTCCGCGATTTCTTCCGCCGGAAGGGGACGACTGCTCTGTTTTTCTTCTTCCAAGGGAGGGTATCACTCCATAGTATTTCCCCATCATCCTAAGCTCTAAAGAAGGTGATCTCCATTCCATATTAGCCGGATTGCAAGGAAGAACGAGGGCATTGACGTGGACAACGTAGACACTCGAGAAGACAGTCTAGAGGTGGTGAGAGCATCAGAGATCCCGGACGCAACCGATGAATGGATTGTAGGACATGGATTGACAACCCAGTGCATCCTCCCATTTCTATGGCATAGTCTCGATCGTTGTTTGTATTTCTACCCTTATTTTCCTCTTTTAAGGTTGTGTGGTATGAAATCACCTATACTATGATGATGAACCTTGCTTAAACCTATTTTAATTTCTATTTGCTTTCATTATGCTTTTATGAAAGTTCATTGTGTTTATGCTTGGTGTGTGGAATCATTATTGAGTGGTATGCATGTGATCTTGGTTGAGCTTTGTTAGATGTGAATGCATCCCTCCTTTCCGCAAAGTGTTTTCACTCCATCCGCTTGACTACTCGTCCATCCACGTTGCGAAGCGGTGCATAGCAGCCCGTGTAATCCATCCGCCTAGCCAAGAGGTGCTAACGGCCCTCAAACCTTTCCGCTGGTGTGACCCACTCCATCCGCAAGCCTACTCTTCCATCCGCCTAGTGAAGCGTGGCATAGCGGCCCGTGTAATCCATTCGCCTAACGAAGCAGCGCGCTCAAGGCCTGAACAGTTCAATTCTGCTTGCCTACTCATCCATCCGCCCTTGCAAAGTAGTGCGTTCAATGCCTACGTAGTTTTCCATCCCACCTGGCGAAGCATTGCATAGCGGCATTGTATAGGAGTACCTGTAGTTGTTTTCCTTTATTTTCCATAATCCAAACCAAATCTCCCGCATTCCATCCGACTTAAGGACTTCGATCTCAAGTCCTTCCTCAAAAGTAAACTCCACCTTACTGTGTTCCTTCGAGATTCGATACTCGGGGATTTGCTCCTCATTTTATATTACTTGAACGATCGGTACACTGCCGTTTCGTGTCGCAGTCTTGCCACCGCCTATAGCGGTGTGCTAGATTTGCGCGTCAAGTTTTTGGCGTCGTTGCCGGGGAACACAGTCGTGTGAGTTTTCTATAGAGGGAGACAATAGTTAGAAGTTCTTCCAGTGTGTATAGCCTCTTAGTTATTTTCATTTTGCTTCTTAAGTATATACTGTTAGCATTGTTTTTATCCCATTCTGTTTTAGACTTATAAAGCAAGTTTTTCCAAGTAGTTTTATTAGTTTGTGTAAATTTCCTTGCAAAGAATTTCAATTTTTGTTATATCTGCATCCTTCTAAAAAATGTATTCCTGGACTGAACCTAGCATTAATGACAAGATGAGCTATTATATCGATCAAATGAGGGAATTAAATGCTACGTATCATAGGGGCTTTGTGTGTTTAATTTGTAAAAGTGAAAATCATGTTATGAAGGATTGCCCCAATCTTTTACCTACTCCAATTCCCGACTGCAGTCCTTCACATCATGATGACAACGTCCCTATCGCTCAGTCCTTAACCATGGAGGGAATCGAGCCCTCAACCCCCGAGTTTATTTCTTGCATCGATTCATTGCTCCCTGTGTATGGCTTTACTCCTAGTGATGACGATCACTCATTTGATGTCCATCATGGAGAGGATTGGGAGCTCCAAGATGCACCGGAGTGTGGTGAGGAGAATGTTCTCTCCAGTGGTGAGGTGTCTGCGGATCCTTTTGCAAAGGAACCAGATCTCTTATTTTCTGATTTTGACATTGATTATGTTCCTCCAACTTCTTTGCAAAAAATTTCTACACATATTTTCGATGATCCTGTCGAAGATTGTTTGTTCGGTGATGTTCTGGACCTCCAAGCTGCGCCTAAGTGGGATGACAAGGATGACCTTTCTGATGAGGAGTTGTGCACCTCCTCATTGGTGAAGGAGATTTGTCGCACCACAGATGTCTTCGAGTTTTCAGATGCACCTCGCTATGACTCTTATGACATTGACTGTGATCAGGCTTGGGAACCTGCCAGGAGTGAAACCGGGACCACTCCTCCTTTGTTTCATTCTTTTAGTTCTTCATCCAATTTATTTCCTAATCCTCTTTCTTTTAATGATGATATTGATAAGTTCATCCTTCCTGCTTCCCTTCCTGCTTTAATGTCTGATATTTCATTTATCCCTCTGCAGGTGCTTGAATATCTAGACCCATTTTTGGGTAATTCTGTGTGGCAGTCTTGGAAGGAAAAGCAAATGGCAATGATGAAATCAATCGTCTATTCCACCTCATCATCATTGCCTGCTTTTTCCTTGAAAGACTGGGTGCAGGGTGGTAAACGATACTTCATCCATGACCGCCGATTGGAGGAGAGGAAGAGGATGAAGAAAGATGAAATATGGAGATGGAAAGCTCCTGATCTTCTGGACTGCTACTGCTGGGTCTTTGGACCCATTTCCTTTATTTCTAGTTACTACTTTAATTCAACATATAGTTGATTTCTCCACTGGTTGTGTAATAATAATTAGTAGACTTTATTAACTTCTGCTTTTATGCTTAGACAATCTTTTAAACTGCAAAATACAGGTATTTAGTCCAGCTTAAGGACGGTAAACAAAAGTGTTGGATCGGTCGGCGCCCTTAGAGGGGGGGTGAATAAGGGTTTTCAAAAACTTTAGATTTTATTTAGAAAAACTTTGGAATAATGCAATATTAAAAACAAGAAGTCAAGTAAAACAATAAGAGAGAAAAGCTTTATTAATATTAAAAAAGTTTTACAAAACTTGATCTTTATGACGCTAGAGATCGGGGCGGATAATAAAAGCTCTTTTCGTTTTCTATCCCGACTCGCTTCCCCGCGAACCGGTGGCCCTAGCCTTATCCTCCCCGGATTCGGCCTCAAGCCGCTCTAGCCAATCCTTCCCCGGATGTGGCCTCGAGCACCCCCTAGACCTAGCCTAGATCTAGTCGCCAACATGAGGCAAATTTCAGCCCTAAGTCCTACCCCAGACCTAGTCGCCAACACGAGGCAATTTCACTACCGTTTACAAAGAAAAAAAGAGAAATAAAATAATTAAAAATTCCCTTAAGATGAACTTCTGAAGTCGGAGACCAAGATCCGCTGTGAAATAAGCATTATAGAGGCGGACTTTGTTTGGATTCGGTGTGATCATATTCTCCTTCAGAATTTTGCAGAGCTTCGCTAGGACTTCAAGTTTCGGCCAAGATAGCCTCTGTAGTTGTAGCACTGCCTCTCTCTCTGATGTGTGTGTGAAACGAGAGGTGAGGTGTCCTTTATATATCCTTCACGCTACCACCGGCGCTACCGCTACTGCCGGCGCTATCCCTGATTAAGTAATGTTTTGCGCGGCAGAATCTTCAATCCGCGGCAACATTTTGCTCTATGCCTCTTGTGTGCCATGCTACCGCCAGCGCTAGTAGCTACCGCTGAGCGCTAGCTCTTTCTAAAAACACTGCCGAAATTTCGCTAATCAACGCTAGTGCCAGGCGCTATCACTACCGCCGGCGCTAGTGAGCATGTTGGAGTTATGGCCTCAATTTTGGGGGCAGTCATCATGTGTAACCCTTGAGTCATATGTACTATGTTAACCTGCACACTTAAACACACAAGATCAAATACACATAGGATTTGTTATTCTCAAACCTAGGAGATGCGGAAGACCATGTTCCAACAAACTCCCCCTTTTGATAATAACAAATCCATTAATGATAAATCAGAGCATTAATAAATAAGCATGATGAAACAATACTTGTGTGTTTGTGAGAGTGATGACTTAGGATAATTATTGATTTTTAGCATTTAGAATTGCTCCCCCTAAATACATGCTCCCCCTAAGTGAATGCTCTCCTAATATGTAAGCTATCATCTTAATTAAGCATTATAGTTTGATAGTAGATTAATATTTATCATGTTAGTTCTCCCCTTTTTGTTATTAGCAAAAGTGGGAAAGGAGACACCACTTAAAAGCATGATCGAGCTTATAGAGAGAAGGAAATAATAAGGAGTTTTTGAGTATTTTTTATAGATCAGAGTTTTTAGCTTAAAGAGGTAATGATTTCCAAATAATCAATCTACCCATACAATATATCTACACCCTAGCCCCGTACTAAGTGACGGATGGGCATGAGGAGCTGCAAACATGTCGTAGGTTGGGGTGTTAGTCCGATATGCAAACACTAGACACAACTTAACCTAGCACTCTTTCCCCCCAGTGCCTCGCAAGGCCCCACTGGAACCCTCCCCGGTTAAGGACAAGACATGACTAGAGATAAAGGTTATCTAATGTCTACAACCCTACACCCCCGCTATGGTGAGATATGAAGTCATGGATAATAATTATTGGAAACATTAAGCATTTAAATCTAATGGGAAATATCATAGCATATGGATTTTTATTTGAAAATAAAACACACTTAGCTATATTGAAATTCATGAATGAATCAGAGTTTGAGCATTGCGGAAGATTTCGAAAAAGAAACATCATAATACTAAATAAGAGTTTAAGTTCAAAAAGGAGATGTTTTTTGAGTTTCAAAACTAACTTTATAAAGATAAGAGTTGAAGCATTTTGGAATAAAGAAACAACATCCTTTTAGCAAAAGTAAAATTTTATTTTAAATTCAATAATAAGAGGAAGTTTTTATAAGCAATGTTTCACTTGTTGAAAGAGTGTTTAGCATACACGTTTGCATTGAACTAAATCAGAGTTGTTACTATAAAAATGATATGCGTGTTAGAACAACCAATATAAATTCTACCCAGCAAGTCTACCACTTGTTTTTAGAAAAATTGAGATTTAAGACTTGATATGAGCATGAAAGCGCAAGGTAGAAATATATGGTGACGATGCAGAAGACATATAGAAATACAAGAAACATCTTATTGTGATGATGGTCCATAAAAAGATATATGAGTTAAATTTCATAAAGAATATGTTTTTGTAAATCATTGTTCAATTAGATCTTTAAATGTGATAATAACCAAGCATGAAATAATGTATATCAAAAAGAAATTACTACAATGTTACTTTAATTCATAATTTCAAAAAAACATACAAAACATTGTAGACCATATGCTAGGTTATCTAGTGCAGTTCATAAATAAAGAGTAATATAGAAGTAGCATTAGGATCCAATACTCATGAGAGGAAGTGTTATGGAAGATAATGATGTGCACATAAGTGTATTTTTGAGTAATGTAAACAAATGTTTTAATCAAAAATACAAGAAATATGTAAAGTAATAGCACAATAAAACACAAATAAGATTACTTCCACACACTTCAATGCACAAAAAAATGTGCAACTACCAAGGTGCTTTGCACACACAATGCTCATTAAGACTTATCAGGGTGCAAAGTAGTGCTTGGGGGATCACATATTTTATTGATTTTTTGTTGTGATCCGGTGTTCTAAAGAGTAAGTGGTTTTTATTTTGAAAGAAAGATATGGTTTGCACAAGAAACTTTACTATTCTTTCCAAGGTGCTCAACCTCACAACGCTTATTAAGACTTATCAGGAGGTTCAAGTAGTGCTTGGTGTAGTTATCTTTGTCACATTATTTTATGATTTCTGTTTTGTACAATGTTCTCCGAATACACTTGTTTTGCAAACCAATATAATTTATGAAAAACATAACCACTTTTCTTAACTTTTAAAAGTGCAAATAAAGGAGTGTAGGTAAGATACTTGTGCAATTTTAATTCATTGTACTAATACAAAACATACACAAGCATTCTTGGATTAAACCAAACGTAGACAATGCCAAAATAAGTGAGTGAATAAATATCATTATCAAACATAAAACATTTACTCATACTTAGAGGCATGCTAAGCTTGATTCTACACACCCTTTTAAAAGATACTTGATGCACATATTCATAGATATATCAAAGCATGAATAAAACAATGTTCAAAGTAGTTTGAAAAAGTAAATTGCAACATTATAGAAGTTCTAAATGATAAATTAAATCATGCTTGATTTTTAATGAAAATCCATACAGTTTCTTATTTTTGATAATTTCAGTGTTTTACATTTTTGTATTTGATTTTTCAAAAATTGAATAGAATTAGAAGTGCAAAAATAAATAGTACATATAAACTAATATAGTTTTAGGAATTTTTCAAAATTTTAAAAATACAGAAAAATGAATAGGGACACTAGCGCCTGCGGTAGCGCTAGCGCGGGAGACAGTGAACGATTTTTTGTGATTTTGAGAATTTTAATTGGTGATCCTGATTAGGTGTCCCAATAGTAGTTTTATGCTGAAATATCAGAATTTTAGGAGATGTTTTTGATGGTTAAAAACCAAAAAAATGCGTTTGTGAGTATGTTTTAACATGAAAGATCTAGCACACCTAACTCAAGTCGTAATAAACGAAATCTTGCATCACTAAGTAGTGCATATAGTGGGGAATAATTTTAGGTATTTAATAGAATTTTAATTTTATTAAAAATTAGAAGACTGCGATACCGCTGGCGCTTGTGATAGCGCTGGCGCTATCGAGCCTTTAGTTAAATCCAGATTCTTTTTTTCATTTTCATTCACCCTCTCTGGTAAAACCCTAGAAGGCGACTCAACCCACGCTTAGATCTGAGGTAAATCTTCATCCTTTTTTTTTGTTTTTTGTTTTAAAACTTGATTTTGATGTTAGAGATGAAGATATTTGAGGTTTTTAGGTGGATTTAGAAACTAGATCTACAATGGTTGATTATCTTCAAGATTAGTGTTTTTGTGAGGATTTTGGTTTTGATCTTGATTTTTATGTGGATTTCTTGCATCTAGTAATCTAGGATCTGAAAGTGTTTTATTTTTTAAGGAGATTTTTACTATTTCAGATGAGAGGAGTAGTGCCGGCGCTACAGTAGGCGTTATTGATAACGCTGGGCGCTATCGATAGCGTTGGCGCTAGTAACAGTTGCTTAATTTTTTAATTTTTCTTGTATGTGCAGATGACACCTGGATCTAAGGGTAAGAAAACAGCAGAGCTGGCCGTGGAAGCAGCTGTAGTAGGTGTTCCATATGTCGTGGAGTTTGACTTGCCATGCCACTATCATGTCATGTAGTTATTTGCTACTTCTGAGGTGTCGAATTTATTTAGTTCTGATGGATTTTCTTCGGAGTTAGTGCGGGATTTTTATACACACTTGGAAGACCCATCACAGACCAGGCTGGATGGAGGAGTGCAGTCGCAGGTGCAAGGGAAAGTGGTGACCATTACCCATGAACAACTGAGGCTCGTGTTTGGATTGTCCCAACATCCTAATCGGTTGGAGATTGTGGAGAAGTTCAGGGTGGACAGAGATTGGACTCAGGTGAACATGGTGCTACATAATAGGGAATGCATAAGTCTGATCTCGTCTGTATCGACACTCGCCGTGGATGCCCTAGTTGTTCAGGATGTATTACGCCACACAATTATGCTGAAGTTGGGTGACACAGCAAAGGTCACAGCCCCGCTTAGTTATGTCACTTATTTTATTTTGGAAGGGGAGATGTTCGACGTGGCTGACTTATTACTTTCCCTGATTCGATATTCCTACAAGTTGCGGCAGCCTTCCCGTCAGAGATTCAATAACTTGCCCCTGAGTGGCATTATACAGCGGGTCATTCAGGTGATGTATCCCTCTATTGAAATGGGTTTCTTCTTGATAGATTGCTACCCTCCTATCTATAGTACTTCTCACTTGCGAGCATCATTCATCCCGGATGAGCCATCGACATCTACTCGACCACCACTCCGGCGAGGAGCGTCATCTCTAGGGGCTCGAGATGATTCATTTGTGTCATTTCAAGAGGAGATGGGAGAGCGGATGGCAAAAGTGGAGAAGGATGTTTCAGGGATAAAGAAGATGGTGAAGTTTATGATCAAGGCCTTAAATCTAAACCCATCAACACCGGAGCGGAGGGAGTGGGACAGCCCAGTTTCGGATCCGCCCCGCCACTCGATTCGGAGGACTCGCAGGAGACAATCCCCAAGTCCTAGTGTGGAGGACATAGATGAGGAAGAGTAGTGTGAGAGGAACACTATTTTAGTTATGTAATAATACAGGAATTTGAACCCATGTTCTTTTGATTTTGTTATCTTTGGATGTTTGGCTAGTTTTATTTGATCTCTCTTTGGTAGTTTTTGAATGTTTTATTTATATATATATTTTGAATTCATGAGCTGGCAAATTTTATGTGGTATAACTTTTGAAATCCTATGGTTAAATATTTTACTACCACATAGAAAGTCTTGAATTTAATTGTTGATAAATGATGTATATATATATGAATATATGAATAATAGATAGGTCATCAAAAAATATGATTTTGAATTTAGATTAATTTGGTTTATATACTTATTAAGTTTTGAGTGATAAAATCATATTTCCTGATATATGCGATGACCATAACATGATAGGAAAAAAAGATAAGAAAACAAAAAGACATTAAAGCATATCATGAAGTAGAAAAAAGATTTGTATATTTCCCTTTTTGAAAATGTTCTACTTCATGCATTTGGGGATATCTAATGAATAAGTGATTTAGGTATCCAAAGGGGACCAAGTGTGGTGGTTCCTTTGGGTACCCAAATACAACGTGTTTGCTTTTGGGGAGATGGAAATGAATGATCCCTCTTGGGTGGAGTTTGTGTTTCATCTTTAGTTTTGGGCCTCCATTCAAACTTAGGTTTAATATTGTTCTTATGCAACAAATTTCCATTGTAAGTATTTTTATTTTGAGGATTATAATTGTGATGATTATTGAAGCTATTATTCGTAGGAAATTTGTGAACATTTAAATTTAAGTTGGAGGAATATTGATATTGATGATGATAGTGTTTTGGAATTTTATTTACAATTTGTTGATGTCTTTTATTTCTATTGTTTGATTTATTATTATTTTGAGAATTTATATTCAACTTGCTTTTAGATATATCTTGATATTGTGAATGAATGTTTTGAGCGTTTTTCTTTATGATTTCCTTAAGCAAGTAGATTTTAGCATTTAATTCATCGTTCTTAGTTTTTAAATTATGTCTAGCTTTATTATAAGAGTTTGTGCTATTTTTAAGAGTGGTAACAATTGATTCAATATGTTTTTCATATTCATCCATATATTCATCAAATGTTTCATCCATCTCTTTAATTTCAATTTCGTAGTCTTTACACTTAGCACAATCATTCTTCGAAGATGAATTTTCTAAACATAATTTTTCATTATGTTCTTTTATACAAAGAATTTCTTTTTCAAGTTTTTTGACTTTTTCCTTAATATTATTACAATCTAAACAAGGTTTTGTTTTTTCAAGTGAAAGACACGATGGTGAAAACACATCACAATTTGATTCTAAATTAACATTAGCCTTTAGCCTCTTATTTTCTAAACGTAAATTTTTATTAGTAATTTTTTATTTTTTTGATCTTACGTTTAGCCGTATTTAATATATTGAAACCAGAGATAGAAGTTATCACACAAGAAGAAGATTTGGTCTTTCTTACAGCGCTATTGGAGGAGGCAAAGTGTGAGCATGAAGTTCCTTCGTCCCCTTTTAGTCCTTCCTCCACCATAGATGAATTTTCATCTTCTTGTGATGTTTTGTTCTCTTTTTCTATTTCAATGTTCTCCATGGCTTTGCTATGAGAGAGATCCTCTTGACTAATGCTGGATGCTTATACGTTCTTCTCCTCCTGTGTTTGTTCTATACCTGCGAGAGGAAGATCATACATTTCTTCAAGAAACTGCCATACTTTGTATGCACTAGCAAAACAATATATTAATTTGAAAATTTCATTTGATAGTGCACAAAATAAATAATGTTTGGCTTTGGCATTTAGCTGACGTTCCTTTTTATTCGATTCATCCGCAGGTCTTATAATGGCTAAATTCCAAACTTCGATGTCTCAAGTTTTAATAAATTTTTCAATTAAAATTTTCCACCCTTTATAATTTCTCCCTTCGAATAAGGGTGGTTTAGGAGAATTTTCTTCTTCATAAAAATTTACCCCACTAGTAGAAGCGAGATCATGAGACGCCATTATTCCCGGTTGTTAAGCTGATTTGGAATAACCTCCCTCTGATACCACTTGTTGGATCGGTCGGCGCCCTTAGAGGGGGTGAATAAGGGTTTTCAAAAACTTTAGATTTTATTTAGAAAAACTTTGGAATAATGCAATATTAAAAACAAGAAGTCAAGTAAAACAATAAGAGAGACAAGCTTTATTAATATTAAATAAGTTTTATAAAACTTGATCTTTATGACGCTAGAGATCGGGGCGGATAATAAAAGCTCTTTTCGTTTTCTATCCCGACTCGCTTCCCCACGAACCGGTGGCCCTAGCCTTATCCTCCCCGGATTCGGCCTCAAGCCGCTCAAGCCAATCCTTCCCCGGATGTGGCCTCGAGTACCCCCTAGACCTAGCCTAGATCTAGTCGTCAACACGAGGCGAATTTCAGCCCTAAGTCCTACCCCAGACCTAGTCGTCAACACGAGGCGATTTCACTACCGTTTACAAAGAAAAAAAGAGAAATAAAATAATTAAAAACTTCCCTTAAGATGAACTTCTGAAGTCGGAGACGAAGATCCGCTGTGAAATAAGCGTTGTAGAGGCAGACTTCGTTTGGATTCGGCGTGATCAGATTCTCCTTCAGAATTTTGCAGAGCTTCGCTAGGACTTCAAGTTTCGGCCAAGATAGCCTCTATAGTTGTAGCACTGCCTCTCTCTCTCTGATGTGTGTGTGAAACGAGAGGTGAGGTGTCCTTTATATAGCCTTCGTGCTACCACCGGCGCTACCGCTACCGACGGCGCTATCCCTGATTAAGTAATGTTTTGCGCGGCAGAATCTTCAATCCGCGACAACATTTTGCTCTATGCCTCTTGTGCGCCATGCTACCGCCAGCGCTAGTAGCTACCGCCGAGCGCTAGCTCTTTCTAAAAACACTGCCAGAATTTCTCTAATCAACACTAGCGTCAGGCGCTATCGCTACCGTCGGCGCTAGTGAGCATGTTGGAGTTCTGGCCTCAATTTTGGGGGCAGTCATCATGTGTAACCCTTGAGTCATATGGACTATGTTAACCTGCACACTTAAACACACAAGATCAAATACACATAGGATTTGTTATTCTCAAACCTAGGAGATACGGAAGACCATGTTCCAACAAAAAGTGCTACTGGGAGACAACCCAAGATTTTGTGCTTTTAGTTTTCTCTAACATGCTAATAGTTTAGTTTTACATATATTTTTTTGCGTGGAGTCTTTTTCCTGCAGGTGCGCGGCGATTTTCTAGTTTGACGGATATGGGAGTGGATTATTTAGTACATGCCAATCTTCTGGTATGCTCACTTGCTGAACATTGGGTACTCTCTTCCCCTAGCTCTATTTTCGATTTCCATAGTTACATATTGTGTTGGATTGTTTAGTTTAAGTCTGGGGAGGAGCTATTTTTTGTGCCCGCTCACATGCACTATTGCATAGCATACTAGAAGCTTCTATTTAAGTTATTGTTCATTTTCATTGCACTTCACTGCACCCACTATGCACGCACTTACTTGCGAGTGCTACCGTGCCAAATTTCCTGTTGGAATGGAGCCGGGAAGTCAATTGTGTTAGCTAAGAATTGTGGTTTGGAGTACGATGTTGACTCCTGTAGTGTTCTAATCGAATACTCATGTTTTGCATTGAATTTTGTGTAGAAGTTATCTCTATTTTTGTACAACCCGTATTCGAGGAGTGGGTCCCTCAAGCCAACTGGCGAGATCTGGGTCAGCCAGATCATTCGCCCAGGCTGAGACAGGTGGGAAGACCCCCGGGTGAGTAGGGGCGAGTCGCAGGCGAGAGGGAGAAGATCGGCGAGTGGTACCCTCGCGGACCACTCGCCCGGGAGTGCGTGCATTCGCCCAGCCGAGCGGAAGCCCTGCGGGTTGTACCCTCATGGATCATTCGCCCCCCAGGGCTTTAAGGGGGAAAGGACCACGATGCCCCTTATGGGCTGTAAATAGCCCTTCAGAACAGCGGAGTTAGGCTATAAGCAGACAATTTGGGGTGCAGTTAGTAAAATTAAAGGGCGGATTCATGTTATTTGCAGACCAGCCCAGAAAAATCTATAAATAGACCCTTAAGGGCACCTTGGAGGGGATCCGATTCTTGGAGAATCCTCTCCTCTGGGCTAGTCTTGGTTGGCTGCTAGTGCCCTCCAGGGTGCCCGGCTGAGCATTGGTTTGGGAGGGGAGGCTCTCTAAGATCTTCCGGGTGTGTGGCGGGACCTCCTCGCTGCAGCCTTGGGTCTATTCCAATTTCCTCATCCATCAGTCAGTGAGTGTAGGGAGGGAGAAGTAAGCGTTGGCTTCACCCCTCAGTGGGTCTGAACTCAGGAGACCGGTTGCCGGTTTCAACATTTTTGGTGCGGTGAGCGTGGACCGTAGCCGGTGAAGGAAAATCTCAAGCTAGGCTGGATGACAGGAGATGGGGGAAATGGTTCCGACTCGGGCCACTCGCAGCCACCGGCGACAGGGAGTGGCTAGAGATGTTCGAAAAGTTCAAGCGAGAAGTCCTGCAGACGGTTCTCGCAGGGAGAGGCGAGTGCGAGACGCCGGCAGTCCCCGTGGTTCCGCACTTCCGCCCCAGCAGATCAGCGAGAACGCTCCCGTGCTGTGACTTGGAAAGGAAGTGTCAGCAGAAGGAAGCGCGCGAGACCTCCCCGGGCGGCAGTTGTTCAGCTGCCCGGTGAGTGCGGAGGTCTGCGAGTTGGCTCCGCGCGAGAGGACCACTCGCAGAGCAGGGGAAGGGAGCCCTTTTTGCGAGATGATCCTCTCGGCCCAAGTGCCGGAGGGGTTCCGAGGGCCGGAGATGTCCTATTATACCGGCAAGGATGACCCAGTCGTGCACCTGCAATGGTTTGAGGACATGGTTTCAATCCTGCCCATGTCGGATGCCTTTCAGTGTCGGCTCTTCGCGACCACTTTGAAGGAGAAAGCTAGGGACTGGTTCCACCAGCTCCCCGTGGGTTCCATCTACGCGTTCGACGATCTGCGCCGGAGCTTCCGGCTGTGCTTCTCGACGTCAAGGAAGAGAAAGAAGGATGCGGAGGCTCTCTTCAAGATCAGGAAAAGGGAGGGGGAATCACTGGCACGCTATGTAGACAGGTTCCAAGAGGAGATACACCTCGTGCAGGAGGTGCCGGGGTTCGCCCTCAAGATGGCATTCATCGTAGGGTTGCGGGATGGATTCTTCAAAATGGACCTGAAGAGAAGGGCTCCTCTCTCCTTTAAGGAGTTAATGGAGCGGGCAGTGGAGGAGATAGAAGGGGAGGCTGCCAACCCAGAATTCTACAAAAGGCTGGCAAAGATGAGCGAGCCAGAGGTGGGGAAGCAAGAAGGAAGAAGGCGAGAAGAACCCAGGGGTCAAGGGTTTGAAAGTCCGCCTCGAAATTGGAGGTATCAAGAGCCCAACAACAGGTTGGGCTGGAGGCACCAGGAAGGACCAGCGAGAGGTCGGGAAGGGGGTACCAAGGGAGAGAGGCTGGGGGAGCCAATCCAGGGTGGAGGCAAGGCCCCAGACCCCCTCACCCCCCAAGAGAGCAAGCTATGGCGGTAGGCCGAGGAAGAGGAGGTAGAGGAGCCAGAGGAGGAAGGGGAAGAGCAGGAAGGGGGGACAGGGTGGCGTTGCCCTATTGTGACTTTCATCAGGAAGAAGGTCACGCGACGGCCACCTGCCCAGAATTCTTGGAGATGAGAGGGAGAGGTCAGCCACGGCAGCGGCAGGCTAGGATCGAAGAAGTGCTCCCAAAGGTGGAAGAGGACCGATGCGAGGACAGGGCGGATATAGGAGCCAGCAGGAATTGGAGTGATTCATGGTGGGGTTGGGATAGAGGCCTCTCGCAAGAAGAGCTTCCAGGAAATGTTTCGGAGGGACGTCACGTCAACTTCCCAGTCCCCACCCCCCACAGAGAAGCTCACCTTCTCCTCAAAAGATATGCCCGACTATGAGGACCCATTCTGCGACGCCCTAGTGATCCAGACGGCGATAGAAAACTTCACGGTCTCCCGGATCCTGGTGGACAATGGGAGCTCAGTGAATGTTATCTTCAAGAAGGCTTTCGATGCGATGGAGGTGGAGAAGAAGAGGGTGCAGGCCTCTGATGGGCCGCTATTTGGTTTCTCAGGAGAAAGGAAGGAGGTTGAGGGAGGTGTAGGCCTCCAGGTGACGTTAGGAGGGGTCCCAAGGAACTGCCGGTTCGTCATCGTTGACGCTCCGAGCAGCTACAACGTCATATTCGGACGCCCCCTCATGAGTGCCTTCCGATGTGTGCCCTCATCATACCACCAGTGCTTGAAGTTCCATAGTGGAGGAGTCCAGGTCCGAATTCGGGGAGATGCAAAGGTGGCAAGGCAGTGCTACGTGACTGCCGTCAACACCATCTCTTGGATGGCGGAGGCTGAGAAGATGGATGAAGAGATGAAGAGGCCGGAGGGGCCAGGGGAAGGAGTGGAGAAGAAGGGAGAAGAGGAAGAGGGCAGTGCCTGGGGAAAGGAGACGAAGATAGCTCAGGAGGATCAGATCGAACCAATGAAGGGGGAAGGTGCTGTAGAGGAGGAGGCCCGGGGAGAAGGGCAAGAAGCAAAGGGCAGATGGGAAGAGCCGGCCAGGCTTGAGGCGGCGGAGGAAGTGGTAGAAATGGAGGTCATCACCCAGGAAGGAAGGGTGGAGAAGGTGCGTGTCAGCGGGGGTCTCGGCCCGGAGGACAGGGTAAGGATGCTGGAGTGCATCCAGAAGAACGTGGACATCTTCGCATGGAGATCGACAGACATGCCAGGCATCGAGGCAGACGTGGCTTGCCATCATCTCAACCTTGAGCCAGGAGCCCGCCCCATCCGACAGAAGAGGAGGACCTTCGCCGACAAGCTCGAAGAACCGATCCGCGAGGAGGTGGCCAAGCTCCTCGAAGCAGGTTTTGTATCGGAGATCAAGTACCCAGGCTGGGTCTCCAATGTCGTCATGGTAAAAAAGGGCGATGGTCGCTGGCATATGTGTATTGACTTTTCTTTGTTAAACAAAGCCTGCCCTAAGGATTGTTATCCCCTGCCTCGGATCGACGCGCTGGTTGACTCAGCCGTCGGTTTTTCTGTGATGAGTTTTTTGGATGCTTTTTCAGGTTATCACCAGATCAGGATGCACCCCCCGGATATCAAAGATGTCTCATTCATCACCTGGGAGGGGTGCTACTGTTATAAGATGATGCCCTTTGGGCTGAAAAATGCAGGAGCGACCTACCAGAAAATGATGGACCGGGTTTTTAAGGAGCAAAGAGGAAGGAACATGGAGGTTTACGTGGATGACCTTATGGTGAAGAGCAGGAGCGTGAGCACTCATCTCCAAGACCTCGAGGAAACCTTCGCCACCTACGCAAGTGCAAGATGCGCCTGAACCCCCTGAAGTGTGTGTTCGGGGCCAGCAAGGGGAAGTTCCTGGGACACCTTCTCACCCCTTCGTGGGTAGAACCTAACCCAGACAAGGTCAGAGCCATCATGGAGTTGGGATCACCTCGGAATGCCAAGGAGGTTCAGCGCTTGACGGGAAGGCTCGCGGAGTTGAGCAGGTTTCTCTCCCGGGCCGGGGAGAAATGCTCCCCCTTCTTCAAAACATTACGAGGAAACCAGAAATTTGAGTGGACAAAGGAATGCGAGGAGGCCTTTCAGGCCTTGAAGAGCCAGCTCACCCAGGCTCCGTTGCTCCAATGTCCCAAAGAGGGGGAGGACCTAGCCTTGTACCTCGGAGTCGGGACTGAGGCTGTAAGCTCCATCCTGGTCCGGGAAGAAGGCAAGAAGCAGCTGCCCATCTACTACGTAAGTAGGGTCTTGAGGGAGGCGGAACTCAGGTACCCAATTTTAGAGAAGCTGGTCTTCGCTCTGGTCGTCACGGCGAGAAAGCTCAGGCCATACTTCCAAGCCCATTCAATTCAAGTGGTGACTGATCACCCCCTTCGCCAGATCTTCGAAGGAGTATAGCACTCGGGGAGGCTCGCGAAGTGGTCAATAGAGCTAAGTGAGTTTAATATCACCTTCGTCCCTCGACTATCCATGAAGGCACAGGCAGTGGCAGATTTCATGGCAGATTATGTGGCCGAGATGGAGGAGGGTCAAGCCCCTCGTCATGTTCCATGGAAGCTGCTGGTTGACGGGGCCTCAGGCAAAAATTCTCTTGGAGGGGGGTGGTACTGAAGAGCCCCCACGGAATGAAGATCGAGCAGACGTTAGTAATACATTTCCCAATCACCAACAACCAGGCAGAGTATGAGGCGGTGATCGCCGGCCTGCGTCTGGCTCAGGAACTGGGAGTCCACGACGTGGAGGTCCTCACCGACTCGATGATAATAGCCTCTCAGATCAAGGGAGAGTTCGAGACGAGGGAACCTACACTCATAAGATACTTAGCCAAAGTGAGAAGCCTCATTGGAGCGTTCAAGACCTTCTCCATCAGGAACATCCCTCGGGAGGAGAGCACCCCAGCAGATCGCTTGGCCAAGGCCGGTCCTCGAGCCGGACGAACCCTGACAGACCTGTTCCATCCTTCGATCGAGGAGGGGGAACTCATGGAAGTAGACCAACAGCCCTCTTGGAAAGATCCCTTCGTTACCTTCCTTGCAACGGGGAAATTCCCGGAGGAGGTTCCAGACCAAAAGCGCTTCCGGTACAAGTCCTCCTACTACGTGCTCCATGAGGGGGATTTGTATCGGAAGACCCTCTCAGGCCTCCTGGCCCGATGCATCTCAGAAGATGAAGTCCCGAGGATCTTTGAATAAGTCCACTCCGGCGAGTGTGGCAGCCACTCCGGGAGCAGGATGTTGGAGGCAAGGATAGTTAGGCAGGGGTACTTTTGGCCAACCATAAGTAAAGATGCAGCGGCCTTCTCCAAGAAGTGCCAGAAGTGCCAAATGTTCGCCCCGCTTCAACTCTTGCCGGCTCAGTGGCTAAGGAGTATCACGGCACCTTGGCCATTCGCCATATGGGGGATGGATCTGGTAGGACCCTTCCCCCAGGCCAGTGGGCAGAGAAGATTCCTCTTGGTCATGATCGACTACTTCTCGAAGTGGTTGGAAGTCAAGGCACTGGCTAAGGTCACCTCCCAGGTGGTCCATCATGGCGCAAATCTCACACACCGCTATAGGCGGTAGCTCGACTGCGACACGAAACGGTAGTGTACCGATCGTTCAAGTAATATAAAACGAGGAGTAATCCCCGAGTATCGAATCTCTCAAGGAACACAGTAAGGTGGAGTTGACTATTGAGGAAGGACTTGAGATCGAAGTCCTTTGGGTCGCATGGATGCGGAAACGGGGATTTTGGATTGTGGAAAATAAAGAGAAAATGCTATGACTACTCCTATGCAATGCCGCTATGCAATGCTTCGCTTGGCGGAATGGAAACTAGGCAGGCCTTGAGCGCGCTGCGTCGCAAGGGCGGATGGTCGAGTAGGCTAACGGAGTGAGGGTCGTAAGCACCTCTTCAACAAGCACGCCACTAGCAATTGCTAGTGTGGCGACGAACGTGACGGCGGGATGGAGGATGGAATGGGGCGCACCTCAAGCAACTCAAACAACAAACATTTCACATAGACATGAAATATATAGAAATACAAACTAGTTTTAAGTGCAACTTCATCTTAATACATAGATCTAACTACATACACATCAATAAGAGAAGAATAAGGCAAGAAATCGACCGAATCCGAAGTCTCGTTGTAGATTCACGGTTGGAATCGCCGGGTTGTCAATCCGCGTCCAAGCTCGGTCCGCAACTACGTCCGGGGTAGAGAAAGCTGTCACTACTCTCCAATGAGCCCGTCTTCTTCGTGTCACGATCCGGTAGAGGTTGCAAACTTCCTCTTGCTTGATGGTAATGGCGGCTAGGTCTTCCCTTGGAGCACTAGGATGAAGGAGGAGGCCGAGAGGAAGCTCCGGCTCAAGAATGGCGTGAAGAACAAGCCCGGAGCACCTCCCTATGGTGGGCGGCGATGGAGGGGTGAAATCGGGCGGAACGGAGCAGGAAACGGCGAACTCGGGCGGAAGAAATGCGGAGATCTCGAACTAATTTGCGAGCAGCAATATTTATAGGCGCTGGAATAAACAGTGTGTACGGTCATTGGCGCACGACCAGTGGTCGTGCGCGCTGGAATCCTGTGATCGTGCGCCTGCCTGGGTGGAGCCTGCAAAGTAAGAAATTTATAAAATACCATGTTTGCACGACTAGTGGCGCACGACTAGTGGCGCACGACCGGTGGTCGTGCGCGCTATCATAAGTGGCCGTGCGATAAGGAAGACAGAACTCAGTTTTCAGGGGTTAAGTGCACACGATCAGTGGCGCACGACCAGTGGTCGTGCGCAATAGAACCAGTGATCGTGCGTAGTGTTCCTGTACAGAATTGTACCGGGAACACCTGCACGACTCCTGTTCCAGCATACAACACCAATCTAGCCACTGAAGGTGCCGCTTAACAATGCATGAAAACTAATAGCTAAGATAAACAAGAAATAACACCAAAACGGGCCTAGAAGTGCACATAGCATGAAATAACAAATATGAGCTAAAACAGGGCTAAAGTGCAGTGCATAGACTAGAAAATCGGCCCAGATGAGTCCATATATGTGTATATAATTGGGACTCATCACACCCCCAGACTTACCTGTTTGCGCGTCCCGAGCAAACAAATTCTACGCGAACGAGGAAAGAAAAGTAGATGGCTTAAAATTACAATACATAGTACCATTTGAAGTCGCATGCTCACGTGCATAAGAAAAATAGTAGAGAAGATTTCTCATTATACACAAACAGTTTATATATTTCTAAAAGAGTAAAAGCATATTACAACCACTCAAAATGGTGAACTACGGTGAATCATCCGGTCATGCATACGGAGAAAGTAAACTAAGCGCTGAGATGAGCATTGCTCAAGATTGGGGTGCCGGACAAACTCCATCGAAATTCATCGGTGTCGGCGACCATAGGCTCACCCGGTCACATTCTCTCCACGACACTAGATTGGTCCATAGCGTGAGTCGGTAGGACTTTTAGGTTTTAATTGAGGCTTGGGTTACGGTGAGGTAAACAATGATAAACAAGAGGGCTTATAACACACAACCCAAATGAGCTTTAATATAACTACCCGCGCACCAAAATCGAATGCAAGTGCACCACACCCCCAGACTTGGACTTTTGCTACATAGGTGTGTGCACCGCCTACTCCCAATACATAATTTTTCTAAATGATTTTTCAATAAAACTCATTTTTCTTTTTTTTTTCTCTTTTCCTTTTCATTTTTTTCTTTCTATCTTCTTTTTCTTGTCTTTTTTCTTTCAGCAAAATTTTCAAATGAGCATATCCACAGATTCACATAATAAACACCACAATCAACGCCCCCCACAATGTAAATAAAACTACAATTTAAAGCTCAGATTTGGGTATGCGACTAGGTTAGGCTTTTAAGCTTTTGGTGCGATAAAAGTGGGGCTGAATCAAGAGGAAGGGGTAGGCACAAAGGGGTTAACAAGGGTAGATGATAGGCATGAAATAAAAAGCTCAACCGGGCCAAAACAATGGCCTACGTCATTCTCACGCACTAGAACTATCCTATGCCAATACTTCAAGAATCGCTTGGGGCAAGTTCTAGCCACCGAGAAAGATTCTCCTTTCTCCCGACTCAAGCAATACGAGTCTAGCGATCGTTTACACACATCCCTACGCTACCGTTTGATTCCACCGGATTCACCATTTGAGTAGAGTAAACAACATTTACACAAATAGAAAAAATATAAAACCATAAGTATAAAAAGAGGTCTAATCTACACAAATTCCTATGCAACCGAGCACTCGACTAGGAGCACTACTGGGGTCAACATTTTACTCTGCTACATAGTCCTAAGCCATCACCTAGACTTTCCCAAATAAGCAGGAGAATTAAATTCACAACAGAGCTGGCAAACAGATGAGTACGCGCTCAAGTGGGTGCTGTGGTGTGCAATGAAGATGAACAATACTAAATAAATGAAATAGAAATACTTCTAGCATGCAATGCAATAGTGCACGTGCGTGGGCACACAGAACTACTCTCCCCCAGACTTAAACTAAACAACCCCCATAATATATGACATGAAAATCAAAATAGGGCTAGGGAAAGAGAGTACCCTATGCTCAGCAAGTGAGCATACCAGAAGACGCGTGTAAACTAAGACAAAGCTGCAGCATCCGCCATCCAGAAAAAGAACCTGCAGGGGTGAGCTCCGCAAAGACAAAAGAAAAACACAAACTGAAATAAACTACAGCTAACTAAACATGATTAGAAGAAATAAACATGCAGAAAATAAAGATAACTACTGGGGTTATTGTCATCCCAGCACGACTTATTCAAAAACTAAAGGTTCTGGCTAATGGGCCTATGAAAAAGAAAATGCACAGGCAACTGCTCCATTATCCGTTTCGGTAGCTGGTACCGATACGGAGATAAGGCAGTCACCCCTCTACCTAAATAATAATACCTGCTTGACACAGGTAGAGGGAAAAGAAAGTAAGAAGAGGAAGAGATATCCTCACTCAACTCACCAAAAATATCCTTGCCTAGCAAGGAGTCGTCAACAGGGAGGCAGCAGGAGGCGAAGGCAATGAGTGGAGCTTCCTCTACGGAGGGGGAATAAACCTCCTCACATGAGAGGATGCTCTCATCATTGACTTGAGCAAAAAGCTCCAAGTCCTCCTGAAATACCTGTGAAGATTCAACCTGCACAGGCTCGGATGAAGAGGGGGGATCGAGAAATAAACAAGATGAAGAACATAAATAATCAAAAATCGGGGGAGTGGTCCCGGTCTCACTCCCATCAGGTTGGGGAAGTAAAATAATGTTAGCATTCTCATCAATGCTACAAGATTCAGCGGGATCAACGGTGGCCAGGCTTAGGATTTGGACTTCCTCCACCGGTGCTGAGGAAAACTCCTCTTCACCTAGAAGGTTGTCCTCCTTCATAGGAATAGGCACAACACATAGATCGCCATCCTCATCCTGCGACACATCCTCAACAATGTCGTCGGATACGAGTATAGTATGCACAACAGGGGGAGGAGTAGTGCTCGGATAAAAGTCGAGCACTGATTCCTCACAAAGAATCGAATCCACTAGAGGTGGTGGATGCACATGGAGAATAGGCTCAGCAATGTCGGTGCATAGATCAACCGCACATCCGGTGACCGTGTCCATGCCATTCCCTTCAAGATGTGAAGGTGACAAAGGCACATAATCGGATGTTGAAGGTGTGCCGCCAGAGTTAGGAGTTGGGACGATCCGGATATCCGGCTCATCATCCTCGTCCAATTGGCGAAGATACTCGGCACAGTCCTTCAAGACATGATCAGTGCTTCGACAGAACTAGCACTGCCTTGCGGGCTTCTTTGGCACAGCGGGGGCTGAAGCCAAAAAGAAGTATGACGGTAAAGGCTCAGCAGAGTAGCCATAAGACTTACGCGCACCATATGGAGTATCAGACGAAGTCGGTGCTCCATATGCTGGGCTATAAGAATTATGCCTACTATTCTCCGTAGGGCATTCATCACTAGAGTGGGAGGTAGCTCCACACCAACGGCAACGGAAATTAAGATGTGCCCACATAGTGTGAAGATAATACGATTCAAAATAAAATTGCTATTGTGCAAAATACTACACCTAACAAAAATTACTAAAGCAACCTAATTAAAACAGGAAAATGGAATAAAAAGAAATAAAACAAAGAAATGCAATTTACAAATGGAAGGGCTTCTCTCTCAGGTTCTCCCTCTCCAGAAAACTCACACGACTGTGTTCCCCGGCAACGGCGCCAAAAACTTGATGGCGCAAATCTCACACACCGCTATAGGCGGTAGCTCGACTGCGACACGAAATGGCAGTGTACCGATCGTTCAAGTAATATAAAACGAGGAGTAATCCCCGAGTATCGAATCTCTCAAGGAACACAGTATGGTGGAGTTGACTATTGAGGAAGGACTTGAGATCGAAGTCCTTTGGGTCGCATGGATGCGGAAACGGGGATTTTGGATTGTGGAAAATAAAGAGAAAATGCTATGACTACTCCTATGCAATGCCGCTATGCAATGCTTCGCTTGGCGGAATGGAGACTAGGCAGGCCTTGAGCGCGCTGCGTCGCAAGGGCGGATGGACGAGTAGGCTAACGGAGTGAGGGTCGTAAGCACCTCTTCAACAAGCACGCCACTAGCAATTGCTAGTGCGGCGACGAACGTGACGGCGGGATGGAGGATGGAATGGGGCGCACCTCAAGCAACTCAAACAACAAACATTTCACATAGACATGAAATATATAGAAATACAAACTAGTTTTAAGTGCAACTTCATCTTAATACATAGATCTAACTACATACACATCAATAAGAGAAGAATAAGGCAAGAAATCGACCGAATCCGAAGTCTCATTGTAGATTCACGGTTGGAATCGCCGGGTTGTCAATCCGCGTCCAAGCTCGGTCCGCAACTACGTCCGGGGTAGAGAAAGCTGTCACTACTCTCCAATGAGCCCGTCTTCTTCGTGTCACGATCCGGTAGAGGTTGCAAACTTCCTCTTGCTTGATGGTAATGGCGACTAGGTCTTCTCTTGGAGCACTAGGATGAAGGAGGAGGCCGAGAGGAAGCTCCGGCTCAAGAATGGCGTGAAGAACAAGCCCGGAGCACCTCCCTATTGTGGGCGGCGATGGAGGGGTGAAATCGGGCAGAACGGAGCAGGAAACGGCGGACTCGGGCGGAAGAAATGCGGAGGTCTCGACCTAATTCACGAGCAGCAATATTTATAGGCGCTGGAATAAACAGTGCGCATGGTCATTGGCGCACGACCAGTGGTCGTGCGCGCTGGAATCCTGTGATCGTGCACCTGCCTGGGTGGAGCCTGCAAAGTAAGAAATTTATAAAATACCATGTTCGCACGACCAGTGGCGCACGACCGGTGGTCGTGCGCGCTATCGTAAGTGGTCGTGCGATAAGGAAGACAGAACTCAGTTTTCAGGGGTTAAGTGCACACAATCAGTGGCGCACGACCAGTGCTCGTGCGCAATAGAACCAGTGATCGTGCGCAGTGTTCCTGTACAGAATTGTACCGGGAACACCTGCACGACTCCTGTTCCAGCATACAACACCAATCTAGCCACTGAAGGTGGCGCTTAACAATGCATGAAAACTAATAGCTAAGATAAACAAGAAATAACACCAAAACGGGCCTAGAAGTGCACATAGCATGAAATAACAAATATGAGCTAAAACAGGGCTAAAGTGCAGTGCATAGACTAGAAAATTGGCCCAGATGAGTCCATATATGTATATATAATTGGGACTCATCAGTCCGCAACTTCATATGGGGGAGATCATCTGTCGGCATGGACTTCCGCAGGCCATAGTCACAGATAATGGCCTGCAATTTGCCAGCGAGGAGTTCATCAGTTTCTGTGGCCAGTTGGGGATAGACCTTAGGTTTGCATCCGTCCACCATCCCAGGACCAACGGGCAGGTGGAGGCGGCAAACAAAATTATCGTAAGCTTGCTCAAAAAGAAGGTGGAAAATCTTAAGGGCAATTGGGTGGAGCAGCTCCCCTCGGTCCTGTGGGCTTTAAGGACTACCCCCAACACCGCCACGGGAGAGACCCCTTTCAAGCTCTTTCACGGCTGTGAGGCCGTCATCCCCATAGAGTTCGAAGTCATGACACCACGGGTAAAGGCCTCCACGAATGGAGAGGAAGATTGGAGAGCTGGGAACGAAGAGGAGTTGCGGCTCTCCCTCGACCTCATCGAAGAAGCCTGGGATCTAGCATCCATTCGCCAAGAAGAGGTCAAGCGGCGGATGGCCAAGTACTTCGACAAGCACATCAGGGTCAAGCAATTCGAAAAGGGGGACCTAGTACTCAAAAAGGTCGACGCGGCAGGGAGGTCTGCCGTAGTGGGAAAGCTTAACCCCAACTGGGAAGGTCCCTATGTCGTGGAAGAGGTGCTGAAATCTGGGGGATACCGCCTTCAGAATGTGGAGGACCAACCCCTCAATCACACATGGAGTGGTGACGATCTCAAATGCTTCTATCCCTAAAAACTATGTAATGTTAATGTTTTTGAAATGAGAATATTCTGTTTAAACCTGTATGTGTGAAAACAATGCTGCAGCTTGTGGGGAAACCTCGAAAGTTCCAGAAGATGGCCCCGAGCAGACCCGCTATCCAGGCTCTCATCTAGCTGGCAGGTCCGAAGGCTCACTCGGCGGCCGGTTCTAAGTTATTGGAAAGATGGCCCCAAGCAGACCCGCTGTCCAGGCTCTTGTCTAGCTGGCAGGTCCGAAGGCTCACTCGGCGGCAGATTCTAAGTTATTGGAAAGATGGCCCCGAGCAGACCCGCTGTCCAGGCTCTCATCTAGATGGAAGGTCCGAAGGCTCACTCGGCGGCAGGGTCTAAGTTATTGGAAAGATGGCCCCGAGCAGACCCGCTGTCCAGGCTCTCATCTAGCTGGCAGGTCCGAAGGCTCACTCGGCGGCAGGTTCTAAGTTATTGGAAAGATGGCCCCGAGCAGACCCGCTGTCCAGGCTCTCGTCTAGCTGGCAGGTCCGAAGGCTCACTCGACGGCAGGTTCTAAGTTATTGGAAAGATGGCCCCGAGCAGACCCACTGTCCAGGCTCTCATCCAGCTGGCAGGTCTGAAGGCTCACTCGGCGGCAGGTTCTAAGTTATTGGAAAGATGGCCCCAAGCAGACCCGCTGCCCAGGCTCTCATCTAGCTGCCAGGTCCGAAGGCTCACTCGGCGGCAGGTTCTATGTTGTTGGAAAGATGGCCCCGAGCAGACCCGCTGTCCAGGCTCTAATCTAGCTGGCAGGTCCGAAGGCTCACTCGGCGGCAGGTTCTAAGTTATTGGAAAGATGGCCCCGAGCAGACCAGCTGTCCAGGCTCTCATCTAGCTGGCAGGTCCGAAGGCTCACTCGGCGGCAGGTTCTAAGTTATTGGAAAGATGGCCCCGAGCAGACCCGCTGTGCAGGCTCTCATCTAGCTGGCAGGTCCGAAGGCTCACTCGGCGGCAGGTTCAATGTTGTTGGAAAGATGGCCCCGAGCAGACCCGCTGTCCAGGCTCTCATCTAGCTTGCAGGTCCGAAGGCTCATTCGGTGGCAGGTTCTAAGTTATTGGAAAAATGGCCCCGAGCAGACCCGCTGTCCAGGCTTTCATCTAGCTGGCAGGTCCGAAGGCTCACTCGGCGGCAGGTTCTAGGTTATTGGAAAGATGGCCCCGAGCTTACCCGCTGTCCAGGCTCTCATCTAGTTGGCAGGTCCGAAGGCTCACTCGGCGGTAGGTTCTATGTTGTTGGAAAGATGGCCCCGAGCAGACCCGCTGTCCAGGCTTTCATCTAGCTGGTAGGTCTGAAGGCTCACTCGGTGGCAGGTCCTAGATTCTCAAAGATTGACCTCGGGAGCACTCGCGAGGGCTGCACACCAGTAAGACAGTTTCTCCCCTCTCCCATGTGACCTATCCAGGCGAGACCACTGACCTAGGCGAATGGTCAAAGGTGGCAAGTGTAGCGAATAGCAAAATATCGGAAAGAGCAGGGCATCCTAGGTCACCTCCGAGAGTCCGGCGAGTGGCCAAGACAGTTACACTGCGACCTAGCGTCCTAATGAGCCTAGCGAGATACAGTAGCGAATGAGGAAAATTAAGAGCACAAAAATTGTAACCAATATATATCTGACAAGGGGACTCGCCCCAGTTCATGATTACATCCAAAAATGAAGAATAAAAAGAAAGCAAAAAATACAAAGGGCCCATCTCATGGGTCGGCAGATTTCTCGCCAGGGGATCCGTCGCTCTCGCCCGAATCCAGGAGGAGGGCGTCATCTCGCGGCTCGCCGTTCTCATCCTCCAGGAAGGGGATCGGGATGTAGAGCTCGGGGACGACTTGTCGAGCAGAGAGGCATTCGGCCTCCACCTTCAGGTACCCGGCCTGCCGCAGCACCTGCAGTGCATGCTTCACGACGCTTTGAGCGTTCTCCTGCATCAACTGCTCTAACTCATGGTGAGGGTTAAAGTGCCCCCTACTCCCTGAGGCGAGTGCCAAAGCATCGGCTTCTCGCGACTGATGGGCCTCGGCTTTAGCCAGCCGGACTTCCTCCTCAAGGTTAACCACCCGCGCGCGAAGCATCTCGGCGATCATAGTGTCCTGAAAAAACAAAGGTGGTGAGAAGAAAGTGCGGCAGTCAGCAACAGTCATTCGCGGGGGGGGGGGGGGGGGGGGGGGGGGGGGGGGGGGGGGGGGGGGGAGGATATTCCTCTCTGAAGGGGTGGCTGGCGAGAAGGGATTACGCAGCCTCCAGCTTCACCCTGAGTTCACGCGCCTCGGCAGAAACAACAACCCTGGTCTCCTCAACCTCCGCCAGACTCCGCGCCAGATTAACGCTCCGGCGCGAAGACATATGCGTGAGCTCAAGGGCCCGCAGCAGGGCTCGGGCGGTCTCGTGGGCGAGAACTTGCGTCTTCTCGGCATCAAAAACCTCGGCATCCTCACGACCGTAGAGGGCATACGCAATGGCGTAAGCCTCACCACTGGCGAGGTCGCTCTCTATCCATGATGGGTGGAGGGTGGAGAGCGAGACCCTATTTGAGTTCCTGTCCCACTTCACCAAGGGAGCGCCTGAGGGGTCCACATACTTCTCGCCCTTGGGGAAATTCCGGTGGTCTCGGGGCAATGGCGGCGGTGGCAACGACTGACCCGCATGGAGAACATTCCCGTCCGACGCACCCGTTCCCGAGATCTGGACCGGAGCTTTCACCTCGGGGGTCTCATCCAAAACCCCCTTCCCTTTGACGGAAGGAGGGCATTTCGGCTTCTTGGAAGAAGAGGAAGGAGGCACCCCGGTTTTTCGTTTCCGACTACTGGGCTTGGAGGTGGAGGGTTCTTCCCGACAGGCATCCGCGGCGGCTTGCGCGAGAGACACGGAAACCCCAGAGGGGCGCGGCGGGTGAAGAGGGAGGTCTCGCACGCCTGTTTTTGAACACGAACGGCTCAGCGAATGGTATGAAGTCAATAAAACCAAGCGAATGAAGAAGGTTTAGAAAACTCACCCTCACCCTGCGGAATGGGCGGAAGCGAGTTGACGTTTCGCCGGAGGTAGACGAGGTCCATCCCATGCTCCAAGATGTACTGGTGCAGCTTGGCCTCGTGCCCCCCCCAGAGTCGGGGGCCGGAAGGTTGATTCCTCCTCGTGCACTGGGGCGAGAAGGGTGTTTCTGAGGCTCCCGCTGACGAAGATGAAGCGGCGAACCCAGTCGTGGTTCTTGTTCGGGAGACCCTGGTGTTTGAGTGGGCTCTGACCCGAGAAGAAGGAAATGCCGTGTGAGCAGCGGAAGGTATAGAGCTTGCAAAAGACGGGCAGCGAAAACTCAATCCCCTCCTCTCGCAGGTAGCACGCGTACCCGACTAGCATGGCGATAGAGTTAGGGTTGAGCTAGCCGGGCACGACGCCATAGTATCGGAAAGTCTGGCGGAGTTCCGGCCAGATGGGGAGGCGAATACCCACCTCGAAGTGCTCCAGCGGGATCGCGAGAGCACACGGCGAGATGGAATTTAAGCGATTCTCCTGCCCGGGCTTTCGCGCTTCGAATCCCGGCGGGACGTAGTCCGCGACAGCGGTTAAGTAAGCTTCCTCGGGGAGATCACAAGAATCAAAGACATGATTGACGAATGCACTGGCGCACCTGGCCCTGCCTTCGGTCTCGCCACCCATCTTGCGAATACCAAAGAAGACGGGAAGTGCAGAGAAGAGAGAAGTGCGGGTGCTAGCGCAGGGAGAGAGAGGGAGCGGATGGTGAGGTAATCAATACGGTAGTTGAGCGGCCTATTTATAGAGGAAATAGAAAACGCTTGGGCTTTCGAGGCAACGGGTGTGCGGATAGCCATCGCGCCTTCCCGGCACCTCGAAACCCGGGCCGGTCCCTCTCGCCCATTAATGATGAATGCCCTATGGCTACTCATTCGATGGCTACGCAACAAGGTTGGAAAGGCGATCTGCTGTAAGACATCATTCGGCACACCCAAACAAGTTGCGAGAAATATAAGCGGAAAACGCATTCGCAAAGCACAGAGTAAATTATGACAGACATAAAATAAGTCCAACCTCCACAGCACCATAAACTGAATAAGAAAAAAGAAAATACAAAAAGAGGCGAATGATGACCAGACAAGCGCTCCTCCCAATACCACCGACCATGCCCTAGCGGCCCGGCCTCTGGGGGCATTCGCGGGCGATAGTACGTGAGCATGGAGGTGATCTCATGAGACGCCAGCTGAAGCTGGTCCCGGGCTCGCGCAGCATGCCTCCCGGGAGACAGCTCCCCTCCTTCACCTCCCAGACGCTCCACCACTGCAAGGAGGCGCGAATAGTCCTTCTGAAGGTCCTTCAGCTCGCGCGTGACCTCCATCCGCACATCATCCACCTGGCCGACGATGTTTCGCTGAATATGGATAAGCTTCCCCAAGACCTCCGTGAGTCGCTCCTTCAGGGTCGCATGATCTGAGGAGTCGCCAAGAAAGTCAGAGAGGTCCCCAGGAGAGGGGAGAGGCGAGAGCATCCCGTCTCCCCCCTCGTGGTAGGATCCAAAGGGAGAGGCTTCCCGATAGCCTGCGAGATCACAGGCAGGTCAGTCGCGTTAAACAAAGCGAATGCGTTAAATGCGGATGAGGACACTAACCTAGTGTGGGGTCCCCATGACCTGGGGGACGAGACGAATGGGGGTGCGTTTTAAACAATCCGGCGGGAGGTAGGACTTTTCCTTTCCCTGGGCGGAAGGGCTGTAAAGAAGGAGCTGAAGCATTCGCGTGATCATCTGCACGGTCTTGCTGACCGGGTTCCCTTTCAGGGGAGATCCTCTGCTCATCCGTAGGCACGGAGGGGTTCTGTTGAAAAGGGGAACCCAGAGGAACAGTGTCCCGCGACGGAAGGTCAGGATTGAAGGCTATAAAAGAAAAAACAGTGGTCAGTAACGCACTGCATGCAGGATAAGAATTCATAACTTACCAGATTGTTGTGTGGTCTCGCCCGGAGGAGGTTGAGGAACAAGATCCAGATTTGGAGGAGGCCTCGCATCCGCGAGAGGTGGCACTACGGCACTGGTCAAAACGGCCCCATGGCCGTCCTCAAGCGCCAAAATCCCCTGCGAATGGTCAGAGTGATTGCAGGATGAGGGGGCAGGAACTAAACGGAAAGGCGGGAGGAATTCCCATACCTGCGTTCCGGGGTGTAACACCCTGCCAGTACGAATTGTATAACAGTAGGTCCGGCCGGGACCCCACGCCATACAAAACACACTAGCTAGGAGTTAAAAGGTGATAAACAGAAAGAACTACAACAGAGTATACTAAACACTAGCGGAAGCATAATGATTTAACATTTCATTTAGAACTGTCCACTATCATAGGAATGAAACCATAAAATAGAGTTACGGCCTTAAGGCCTTACATTCACCAATGTACAAAACTCAGAACATACTTCGGCACGCAGGCCGGCAATACATGAGAAAGAAGAAAAGGGAGGCTGGCCTTCAAGGGCCAACTCAGTAAAAGGGCCACCGCCCGCTATTTCCCACTAGGCTCACCTGCACCTGCATAAGAACATTCCACCAAGCGGTGGCAAACAAGGTAACGGTCAGCACAGCTGACCAAATTATAACGACCCCACCCCTTTCCCGGGGTGGCGGAGCTTCTACCCTGCAAGCAAGCCATACTAGCACAAGTACTAATATAAAGAAAGTGCAACTACACAAGGTGAGGTTTCAAGCACAATCAATCTTCTAGGTTGAGCATCAAAAAGGAGGGAACCTAGGTATGCACATGATGTTGGTTGGGTTCACCCTAAGGTTCCCCACAACCGCCTAAACAATCGCATGAGGCTAACAACATCAATTCCACAAAACACTCCACCGTAAAGGCCATCGCCTTAGGTGGGAAAAAGAGCTTTTGGTCGGTCTAGGCAAGATGCCTTTCGCAACCTCTCTCAAGGTCGTTCGGGTTTACAAGAGATAAATCCCTCTACCGCCGCGCCTGGAAACGGGTTCAGTTCAGCCAATTCACGTGCTCTTGTCATCGATTGAACACGCGATGCGGGTATGACATCACCTCGGCCCGTAAGGGTTTAGCACTTGTTAGTGCTACACAAAACATAAGTTTCAACACCCAAGCCTACAAGAGGACTTAGGCTTTACACGTAACCAAAAAGGAGGTACAAGACCACTCCTCAACAATTCAAGTGGTGAAGGTTTGCATTCAACCATTCGCAAAGCATGGGGCTTTCGTTAGGATCTTCACAAGACGCCTACGCTTAAATCACGCAATACTATCGCATATATCACAGAGTCATTCTCCGGCACGCATTCTAGGCTTAACCTGAATGCAACGTCGCAAATCAAGCATCACTGATTCAGGCTCACGGCCACGAATAGGCTTCACACACAATGCCTAAATCCGCTCGACTACCGGATTTTCTACATGCAATATGTCGGGGAAGGACACAATCAAACCGGAGTTCTGAAGAACTTGAGGAGATCCTACACTTCACCCATTTGGTGAAAGGGATTCCTCATGCAAACATAGAAAGAGGAATGAAAGGACAAATAACAAGTCCAAAGTTCGGGAGGAAGAATCATTACCCTAGGAGCGTTCTTCTTCGCCATAGATCTGAGATTCTACACGGAGGGAAATGACCGCACCGGGCTGCACTCTCCAGATCTGGAAATGGCTCGCGAAATGGAGCTCCGGAGCTCCGTCAATGGCGGGATCACTCCTTCTTCTTCCTTGCCTCCTTCTTCTTCCTCTAGCCTAGGAGAGAGAAAGCCCTCAAAATAATGAGGATTGATCTCCTCTCATAAGCCCTAAAAGCCTCCAGCCAAAGCCCCCAGCCATTGGATCCAAATCCAACCTAAATGAACGGCCGGATCGCCATCTCCGTTCATTTTCGTGGAGCAGAATAAACAGGGCGCACGTTCACAGGAGCACGGTCAGTGGTCGTGCGCAAGCACTTCCACTGATTGTGCGCACTTACCTCAACAGAACTCTGAATCCTTGCGAAGTAATGCACGATCGCTGGCGCACGATCACTGGTCGTGCGCGAAGAGGGATAGTGGTCGTGCGCGAAGAGCTGCTATGAAGTTTCCAGCCTAATCCGAGCGCAGCACCACCTCTCCGCCTAATTCGTTGAACTACGAATTTTGGGGTGTTACAACTCCACCCCCCTTAAAAGAATTTCGTCCCGAAATTTCGAAAACAGTAATAGCAGGAATTACAGTTATAAAATACCTGAGAGAAATAGCTCGGGGTACTCCGCAAGCATCGTTTGCTCTCTCTCCCAAGAGAGCTACTCTCGGCCACAATTATCCCACCAGACTTTTACCATCCGAATGGACTTGTTCCGCAACTGCTTTACTTCGGTATCTTCGATGCGTAAGGGCTTGACATTCATCGACAACCCACTCTCAACTGGCACTTTGCCGACCGCAACGATATGAGTAGGCTCTTGCACTGCCTTCCTCAATACTGAAATGTGAAACACGTCATGTAGACCGCTCAGCTCTGCAGATAGTGCGAGCCGATGAGCCGCATCACCAACACGCTCCACAATCTCAAATGGTCCCAAGTACCTTGGACTGAGCTTCTTCAAGCGTCGAATCCTTGATACCCCTTTGAACGGTTTGATCTTCACCCCGGTCGCCAACGGCGAACTCTAGGTTCCTATGCTTGGCGTTGTAATATTTTGCTTGCCTATCCTGGGAAATCAATAGCCTTTCACGTATAGATCGGATTGTCGAAGTTGCTTCCTCAACGTCCTTTCGCTTTAATAGCTTAGTATCGCCCGTTTCCGCCCAAGACAACGGCGTACGACACTTCTTACCATAGAGGGCCTCGAAGGGAGTCATCTGTATACTGGCTTGGTAGCTATTATTGTAGGCGAACTCGATCACATAGAGATGATCTTCCCACTTCTTTCCAAAATCTAGAGCGCACATTCGGAGCATATCCTCCATAGTCCTGTTGGTCCTCTCGGTTTGTCCATCCGTTTGCGGGTGGAAGGCCGTGCTGAACTTCAATTTAGTGCCCAACAGTTCATGGACAAGCCTCCAATCTTTCGATGTGAAACGCCCGTCACGATCGCTGACGATGCTACGAGGGACACCGTGCAGCCGCACAATAATATCAACATAGAGCTTCGCTAGCTTTTCTACAGAATCATCCTTCCGGTTCGGAATAAAATGCGACACCTTCGTCAATCAGTCCACGATCACCCAGATGGCGTCGTTTCCCTGTTGTGATTTCGGCAATCCGTGCACGAAATCCATCGAGATATCATCAAACTTCCACTCCGGAATCGGCAAGGACTTCAAAAATCCACCGGGACGTTGACATTCCGCCTTCACCAACCCGCAAGTATTACACTTGGCCACGTAGAGGGCAATGTCTTTCTTCATACCCGGCCACCAGAAAAGTTTCTTCATGTCCATGTACATTTTCGTGCTCCCCGGGTGGATAGAGTACTTGGTATGATGCGCCTCGTACATCAACTACGCCCGTAGAGTGCCAATGTTTGGGACGCATAATCTGCCCTCTTTCCACATAAGGCCATCTTCGAAGGAGAAATCAGCGTTTAACCCATCAACGGTCTCCGCTTTAAAGCATTTCATGCTCTCATCCAGCTCCAATGCCTGTCGAACTCGGTCGGCAAGGTCGTATTAAACCTCCGTCCAGTTCAAGCATGCTGAAGTAGACGCTCTTCTATCAACGCAAATGATCTCCATTTCTTCCAGCTCGCGGATTAGACGCTCATCGTGCATCAAAATCCAATTTGCTTGAGCGGGAGCCCGACGACTCAACGGGTCCGCAGCTACATTTCCCTTTTCAGGAGTATAATTGATGTCGAAGGTGTAGTCCCCAAGGAACTCCATCCACCTCCTTTGACGCATATTCAACTCCCTTTGATCCAGCAAGTACTTGAGGCTCTTGTGGTCGGTAAAGATATCGATCTTCACGCCATATAGATAATGCCTCCAAAGTTTGAGGGAGAAAACCATGACCGCTAGCTCCAAATCATGGACCGGGTAATTCCTCTCATGAACCTTCAGTTGCCGGGAGCCGTAGGCAATTACCTTCCCGAACTGCACTAGGACACAACCCAAACCACTCCCTGAGGCATCGCTATAAATTTCATAGCCTTCCGTACCACATGGCGAGCATAGAATGGGCGCTGTGGTCAAACGGCTCTTCAGCTCTTCAAAAGCTCGTGCGCACTCGGGAGACCAAACGAACTTATGATCTTTCCTAGTCAGTTTAGTGAGAGGGAGTGCAATCCTCGAGAAGTTTTCCACAAAGCGCCTATAATAGCCGGCAAGTCCTAAGAAACTTCGGACTTCCGCTACGTTTTCAACAAAGGCCGCGCTCGGATCGCTTCTATCTTCGACGGATCAACTGCAATTCCTTCTCCACTAACAACATGACCAAGGAATGCTACTGACGGTAGCCAAAACTCGCACTTGGAGAACTTGGCATATATCTGACTCCTCCTCAAGGTGCTCAGAACTGCGTGCAGATGCCCTACAAGCTCCTCTTTCGACTGAGAGTATACCAAAATGTCGTCGATGAAGACGATCACAAATTGATCCAAATACTCTCGGAACGTCCTGTTCATTAAGTCCATGAATACCGACGGTGCATTAGACAGACCGAACGGCATCACCGTGAACTCATAGTGCCCCAAGCGGGTACTGAACGCTGTCTTTGGAATGTCACATTCCCTTATACTAAGCTGATAGTAGCTGGACCTTAAGTCAAGCATAGAGTATACCGTCGACCCAACCAGTTGGTCAAGTAAGTCGTCGATTCTCGGAATCGGATAACGGTTCCTCTCGGTCAGCTTGGTCCGCTACTACTAGGACAACACAAAACTGGTCTTAGGCCCCGAATCCTTCAACAAGGTGAAGAACATCTTCGCGCCTTTTCACAGCTTCTCCTATTCGCGCTCACTCGAGATCTATTGGGCAGCATTACCTCCAATCTATCCTTTACTAAGGTAAATGACAATTCGATTCATAATACGAAGTCCTTAGACAAATTGGAGAGCGATGCTCCCACACCAACAGAGCTCTCGTCGAATAGTCGATAATTAGGACAAGGCCTAATTGCACACAAATACAAGACATAAAATTTTGTTATCAACAGATACAGTGGACACATTTCTATCTCTATCCGCACATGGGGTAGAAATCATATTAGGAGATGATCATCCATACCTGTGGCAATATCGCATTGTTGAATGACCCCTTGCTGGCCATAAGAGTAGACTCTCGGCTGGGTTAGAGAATACTGGGGAATCGAAGACTCCACCGCCTTGCCTTTCTCCATAGAAGCTGAACCCATCGCACGAGCATAGTCCACTTCTCCGCTTTTTTCTTTTGGGGGATCACTTCGACACATCGCGACTTTGTGTCCCACCTTCCTGCAAGTGAAACAAATTAAGGAACACCGTGCAGTCTTAGCTTCCACTGAGTTAAACTTTCTCTTGTTTCTTCTGAACTCAGACTTGGACTAAGAGACCGGCGCATGAAAATCTGACTTCATTGCATTGAAGTCTTTTGTGCGCTGCATACTCTTCATATCCATTTCCAGAGATTTAGCTGTTTTCACTAAGACGTTGAAGCCAAGTAACTTTGGACCCACAAGCATTAGTCTTAGGTCATCTCGCAGCCCATTGTAGAACTTGTTGACCTTGGTCTCCTCATCTTCCCACATAGACCTCTCATAACGACCCAGACTGATGAACTCAATCAGGTACTCATCCACTGAGTGTTCTCCCTGATCTAGGTGTGAACACTGATCTTGTAGTGCAGGAATCTCGGTTAGGGGTATGAACTTTAAAAGGAATGACTCATGGAAGTTTTCCCAAGAGATTTCGGTAAGTTGTCTCCCACCAAACTTGTGCAACAACTCTTCTTCCCACCAAAGTCTTGCTTCTCTTATTAGTAGGAAGGTGGTTAAGGTTACCAACATATCTTTGCTTATAAGCATTGACATTAAAGTCCTCTTTATTTCTGACAACCACTCAGCCGCTCTCCCAGGGGATTCCGTCCCCGCGAAGGATGGAGGGTTGAGGCTCAGAAAGTACTTTAATTGCTGATCACGCGCTCGCCCCATAACTACCTGCGCAACTCGATGTTCCACCCTCAGCTCTACCGCAGGTTCCACTGCAGCAACAGTTACAGGGGCAACATCCAGAGTCGGAGTAGTAGGTTGTGCAAGCCGCCCAGACTGAGTGTTGATCATCGCGAAGACCGCTTCAGCGACTAACTTGATCATCTCAGCCGAAGGAGTGGTCGCTGGCACCTCAGACGACCCACTATTTTTAGCGGTGTTACGGGGTCGAGACTGCCCCGCAGCACTTCTAGTCACTTATAATCATGCAAGGCACAACTTAGTGACCGAAAACATAGCAAACATCTATCATGGAACGCTCAGGTTCCACAAACAAGTATGTTTTTCCATTCCTAAGTGGACATTCTTATTAGTTGTTGTCGTTTTAGGTGAATGCACATCCCGTGCACACCACCCCTTAAAAGGAATTCGTCCCGAATTCGCTAAACTACGGATCGACGCCTTAAGTCCGATACCAAATTGTAACACCCTGCCAGTACGAATAGTATAACAGTAGGTCCGGCCGGGACCCCACGCCAAACAAACCACACTAGCTAGGAGTTAAAAGGTGATAAACAGAAAGAACTACAACAGAGTATACTAAACACTAGCGGAAGCATAATGATTTAACATTTCATTTAGAACTGTCCACTATCATAGGAATGAAACCATAAAATAGAGTTACGGCCTTAAGGCCTTACATTCACCAATGTACAAAACTCAGAACATACTTCGGCACGCAGGCCGGCAAAACATGAGAAAGCAGAAAAGGGAGGCTGGCCTTCAAGGGCCAACTCAGCAAAAGGGCCACCGCCCGCTATTTCCCACTAGGCTCACCTGCACCTGCATAAGAACATTCCACCAAGCGGTGGCAAACAAGGTAACGGTCAGCACAGCTGACCAAATTATAACGACCCCACCCCTTTCCCGGGGTGGCGGAGCTTCTACCCTGCAAGCAAGCCATACTAGCACAAGTACTAATATAAAGAAAGTGCAACTACACAAGGTGAGGTTTCAAGCACAATCAATCTTCTAGGTTGAGCATCTAAAAGGAGGGAACCTAGGTATGCACATGATGTTAGTTGGGTTCACCCGAAGGTTCACCACAACCGCCTAAACAACCGCATGAGGCTAACAACATCAATTCCACAAAACACTCCACCGTAAAGGCCATCGCCTTAGGTGGGAAAAAGAGCTTTTGGTCGGTCTAGGCAAGATGCCTTTCGCAACCTCTCCCAAGGTCTTTCGGGTTTACAAGAGACAAATCCCTCTACCGCCGCGCCTGGAAACGGGTTCAGTTCATCCAATTCCCGTGCTCTTGTCATCGATTGAACACACGATGCGGGTATGACATCACCTCGGCCCGTAAGGGTTTAGCACTTGTTAGTGCTACACAAAACATAAGTTACAACACCCAAGCCTACAAGAGGACTTAGTCTTTACACGTAACCAAAAAGGAGGTACAAGACCACTCCTCAACAATTCAAGTAGTGAAGGTTTGCATTCAACCATTCGCAAAGCATGGGGCTTTCGTTAGGATCTTCACAAGACGCCTACGCTTAAATCCCGCAATACTATCGCATATATCACGGAGTCATTCTACGGCACGCATTCTAGGCTTAACCTAAATGCAACGTCGCAAATCAAGCATCACCGATTCGGGCTCACGGCCACGAATAGGCTTCACACACAATGCCTAAATCCGCTCGACTATCGGATTTTCTACATGCAATATGTCGGGGACGGACACAATCAACCCGGAGTTCCAAAGAACTTGAGGAGATCCTACACTTCACCCATTTGGTGAAAGGGATTCCTCATGCAAACATAGAAAGAGGAATGAAAGGACAAATAACATGTCCAAAGTTCGGGAGGAAGAATCGTTACCCTCGGAGCGTTTTCTACACCATAGATCTGAGATTCTACACGGAGGGAAACGACCGCACCGGGCTGCACTCTCCAGATCTGGAAACGGCTCGCGAAACGGAGCTCCGGAGCTCCGTCAATGGCGGGATCACTCCTTCTTCTTCCTTGCCTCCTTCTTCTTCCTCTATCCTAGGAGAGAGAAAGCCCTCAAAATAATGAGGATTGATCTCCTCTCATAAGCCCTAAAAGCCTCCAGCCAAAGCCCCCAGCCGTTGGATCCAAATCCAACCTAAATGAACGGCCGGATCGCCATCTCCGTTCATTTTCGCGGAGCAGAATAAACAGGGTGCACGTTCACAGGCGCACGGTCAGTGGTCGTGTGCAAGCACTTCCCCTGATCGTGCGCACTTACCGCAACAGAACTCTGAATCCTTGCGAAGTAACGCACGATCGCTGGCGCATGATCACTGGTCGTGCTCGAAGAGGGACAGTGGTCGTGCGCGAAGAGCTGCTATGAAGTTTCCAGCCTAATCCGAGCGCAGCACCACCTCTCCGCCTAATTCGTTGAACTATGAATTTTGGGGTGTTACACGGGGTCCGGAGGAGCGTTCGCTGGAGACTCTGAGGCAGTCTCGCCTCCTTGGCGATTCAGCCGAATCGCCTTGGCTCGACGCAAGACGTAGGGGGCACTCGGGTCACGCTTGGACGTAAGCCAGGGAGCAAACCTGGCCGTCTTAGGGGCAGTTGCACTCTGGGCCGCGGCCAAGCGTTCAATCACTTCCTGCGAGAGGGGTCTCACGGAAGGCTTGTGAAAAGACATTGGAATTGGCGAAAGGTCAAGGGAGAGAAAAGGCTCCAAGCCGAGGAATGAGAGCGTTCCAGGAAAATCTAGCATGAAGAGGTATATATAGGTGACGGTGGGACCCACAGAGCTTTATGGGTCCAGTCAGCAAGCACTCATCGAATACAGGGTTGGACTGTTCTTTCCGAGCGCAAGAATCGCTCGCAAAGAGAGGGGATTGTGTACAACAAGTATTCGCGGAGTGGGTCCCTCAAGCCAACTGGCGAGATCTTGGTCAGCCAGATCATTCGCCCAGGCTGAGATAGGTGGGAAGACCCCCCGGGTGAGTAGGGGCGAGTCGCAGGCGAGAGGGAGAAGATCGGCGAGTGGTACCCTCGCGGACCACTCGCCCCGGAGTGCGTGCATTCGCCCAGCCGAGCGGAAGCCCGGCGGGTTGTGCCCTCATGGATCATTCGCCCCCCAGGGGTTTAAGGGGGAAAGGACCACGATGCCCCTTATGGGCTGCAAATAGCCCTTCAGAACAGCGGAGTTAGGCTATAAGCAAACCAATTTGGGGTGCGGTTAGTAAAATTAAAGGGCGGATTCATGTTATTTGCAGACCAGCCCAGAAAAATCTATAAATAGACCCTTAAGGGCACCTTGGAGGGGATCCGATTCTTGGAGAATCCTCTCCTCTGGGATAGTCTTGGTTGGCTGCTAGTGCCCTCCAAGGTGCCCGGCTGAGCTTTGGTTTGGGAGGGGAAGCTCTCTAAGATCTTTCAGGTGTGTGGCGGGACCTCCTCGCTGCAGCCTTGGGTCTATTCCAATTTCCTCATCCATCAGTCAGAGAGTGTAGGGAGGGAGAAGTAAGCATCGGCTACACCCCCCAGTGGGTCCGAACTTAGGAGACCGGTTGCCGGTTTCAACAATTTTCATGCTTTGTACCTTTATTCTTATCTAATCTAGTAATTAGAGTTTTATTTTACTCAAATCATGAACCTGTGCCGATCTACCGGTAGTGTAGGTGAGTTGGTATCGAACGCTAGATTCGTATTTCTTGAGTCGGGAGAAAGAGTTATCTTTCTCGGTGGCTAAGAACTCGCCCCTAGCGACTCTCGAAACATAGGCACCGGGTAGTTCTAACGCATTAGCATGATGTAGGCCGTTTGAGCTTTGAGCCAAAACCAGAAATTCACCCTGGCTAACCAATTTTGAGCCTATCCCTCTTTTTCTATTTAGCTCCACCGCTCTCGCTTAAGCCAATATACCAAACCTGTATGCGCACGTGTTTTGAGCTTTATAGTATAACTGATTATTGTGCTGTGTTGTTATTTATGGATACACATTTGGATTGCTTAAGTTGAAGAAAAAAAGTATTAGTGGGCTAAAAATTGAAAAGATTAGCGCTTCAAAAGAAAAAAATAAGAAAAAAAATCTGAGCTTTATATTCTAATTCAGACATTCTGAATTGTTTGATAGGAATTACTTTATATTGGGTGTTGGCGATGAACACATCAGCTTTATTTGTTGCCGGGGTTTACAAATTGTATTGCCCAAATGTGTTAGGTGTTTTAGCCTCCGAGTTTATCATTGTATATCCTACCGCAACCTAAGCCACATATTTACCTGAAAGCCCTATTGACTTGTGTGTAGTTTTGCCTAATGCTGTGGAGAGAGTGTGAAAGTGCGAGCTTATGGCTCCCGACACCGATGGATTTTGGTGGAGTTAGTTCCGTATCCCATATTTTTCGAAATACTCGTCTGAGCGCATCTCTACATTCTCCCTACACGCGACTGGTAGATCACACTTGGTTCAGCTTTTGAGTAAACTAATCTCTTAATTACTATTTTAGATATATGTAAATTACTTTGCATAGTAAAAATTTCTTCTACGAGAGTTTTATGCACATGATTATTTGATCTCGCATATTACTCCTAGCCACAATCACCTTTCTAACCCCTATTTTTTCCGTCCGCCGAGAGTAGTTTGCTCGGGACGTGCAAACAGGTAAGTCTGGGGGTGTGCTGAGTCTCATTTATATACACATATTTGGACTCATCTGGGCTTATTTTCATGCATATGCACTTCACTTTTAGTCTTTTATTGCTTATATTTCACTTGAACACATTTCTTCACAAAGTGCACTCTTTGATCCCAGTTTGGTGTGCAATTGCGCACTATATTTGTTGGGGGTAAGCACATGGTGCTCCCCAACCCTTTTTCTGTATTTGGATTGAGCTGGAAGGGTATTCCCAGCTGTGTGATTGCTATTTGGTGCTGTGCAGGTGGGTAGAACATCCATTTTGCCCAGATTTCATGTCTGCATGAATCGCACGGTCGTGCATTTTCTTGACGCATGGTCGGCTGCGATCGTGCGAGTTCATTTGCGGCCCAAAACAGTATTTTGAATTTGGTCATGTGTTTTAACGCACGGTCGTGCGTTTGGTCGTGCATGAACAAAATTCTGCAACTTTTCTATTTAAACTGCGATTTTTTAGGTTTTCAGGATCCGAACAGCTCCGCGATTTATTCCGCCGGAAGGGGACGACTGCTCCGTTTTTCTTCTTTCAAGGGAGGGTATCACTCCATAGTGTTTCCCCATCATCCTAAGCTCTAAATAAGGTGATCTCCACTCCATATTAGACGGATTGCAAGGAAGAACGAGGGAATTGACGTGGACAATGTAGACACTCGAGAAGACGGGCTAGATTTGGTGAGAGCTTCAGAGATCCCGGACGTAACCAATGAATGGACTGTAGGACATGGATTGACAACCCAGTGCATCCTCCCATTTCTCGGCATAGTCTCGATCGTTGTTTGTATTTCTACCCTTATTTTCCTCTTTTAAGGTTGTGTAGTATGAAATCACCTATACTTTGATGATGAACCTTGCTTAAACCTATTTTAATTGCTATTTGCTTTCATTATGCTTTTATGAAAGTTCATTGTGTTTATGCTTGGTGTGTGGAATCATTATAGAGTGGTATGCATGTGTTCTTGGTTGAGCTTTGTTAGATGTGAATGCAGCCCTCCTTTCCGCAAAGTGTTTTCACTCCATCCGCTCGACTACTCGTCCATCCACGTTGCAAAGCGGTGCATAGCAGCCCATGTAATCCATCTGCCTTGCCAAGAGGTGCTAATGGCCCTCAAACCTTTCCGCCGGTGTAACCCACTCCATCCGCAAGCCTACTCTTCCATCCTCCTAGTGAAGCATGGCATAGAGGCCAGTGTAATCCATTCGCCTAACGAAACAGCGCGCTCAAGGCCTGCATAGTTCGATTCCACTTTCCTACTTGTCCATCCGCCCTTGCGAAGTAGTGCGTTCAAGGCCTACGTAGTTTTCCATCCCGCCTGGTGAAGCATTGCATAGCGGCATTGCATAGGAGTAGTTGTAGTTGTTTTCCTTTATTTTCCATAATACAAACCAAATCTCCCGCATTCCATCCGACTTAAGGACTTCGATCTCAAGTCCTTCCTCAAAAGTAAACTCCACCTTACTGTGTTCCTTCGAGATTCGATACTCGGGGATTTGCTCCTCATTTTATATTACTTGAACGATCGGTACACTGCCATTTCGTGTCGCAGTCTTGCTACCGCCTATAGCGTTGTGCTATATTTGCGCGTCAATGTGCCATTAGATAAATATTGCTTCCTGACAACATTCTTCTGTGTCGTCCAGATCATCTCGAAGACATTTTCTATGTCGTCTAGATCATCTCTATGACATTTTTTATACTTAGCAAAAATTCTGCACACTTCCAAAAAATGATTAGATAACCTTTGTATTGACCAGATCTTTGGTCTTTATACCAATAAATATTTTAAATGAGAAGATATAATAAAATATAAATAATATAATTCTATGAGAAGTATATCAATTCATATTAAGCATACCAAGCTCAATTTTGAATTGATTAAATTTTGCTTCATCAAGGAGCTTAGTGAAGATGTCAGTCACTTACTTATCTATTGGTACATATTCTAAGAAAATGTCATCTTTCTCCACATGCACCCTAATAAAATGATACATGATCTCTATGTACTTGGTTCTACTGTGTTCCACTGGATTCTTGGCAATTGATATGGCACTTGAGGAATCATAATATAATAAAGTCTTCCTTATTTGTAGGTTATAGTCCTCTAGTTAATGTTGAATCCAATGCAATTGAGCACAGCAACTCCCAGTATAGATATAATCTGACTCTGCAGTTGATATAGCAACACTGGTTTGCTTTTTTACTACTCCATGAGATTAGTTTTCTTCCAAGGAATTGACATGTCCCTGAAGTGCTTTTCATATCTTCCTTGCATTTTGCAAAGTCTGCATCTGAAAAGCCTATTAGTTCAAAATCATTACTCATAGGTACCATAAGCTAAGATAAAATGTACCCTTGAGGTATCTCAAAATCCTCTTGGCAAAGGAGTATTGAGAGTCCTTAGGATTCACTAGATATCTGGCACAAACTCATATAGCAAACATAATGTCTGGTCCACTATCAGTTAGGTAGAGCAAATTTCCAATGATGCATCTGGACATGGTCTCATTAAAAGATTTCCCTTTTCTCATTCTTGTCCAGGGACACATTTGACCCCATTGGAGTCCTCATTAAGGTAGCACTCTCCATTTCAAACTTCTTTATGAGCTCTTTTGTAAACTTGGTCTGAGAAATGAATATACCATCCTCAAATTACTTCACTTCGAGACTTCAGAAGTATTTCAACTCTCTCATGCTGCTCATTTCAAATTTCCCTTGCATAAGATTGGCAAACCTTTTACAAAGGTGATCATCTGTAGATCCAAAGATCATGTCATCAATATATATCTGGACCAGCATGGTCTTGCCTTTAATTTTCCTTAGGAATAATGTCTTATCTATATTTCCCCTTGAAAACTTGTTTTCAATGAGAAAGGTAGATGGATTCTCATACCAAACTCTAGGTGCTTGTGTAAGAGCATATAGAGTTTTCTTAAGATAGAAAACATGATTGGGATAAGTTGAGTTTACAAAATTTGGTGGTTGTTCTACATATACTTCCTCTTTTAAGTCTCCATTGAGAAAGGCAGATTTCACATCCATTTGATATACCTTAAAGCCTTTATGGGCTGCATATGCCAGAAATAACCCGATGGCCTCCAATCTAGCTACTGGAGCAAAGGGCTGGTCAAAGTCTATGCCTTTTTCTTATCTATAGCCCTTTGCAACCAGCCTTGCTTTATTATTTATAATCACTCCTTATTCATCCATTTTATTTCTAAACACCCATTTTGTTCCAATTATGTTGTGTCCCTTGGGTTTGGGAACCAAATTCCAGACTTTACATATTTGGATTTGGTTCAATTCCTCTTGCATAGCCAGAATCCAGAATGGATCTGAATTGGCTTCTTCAAACTTCTTTGGCTCCACTTATGAAAAGAAGCTCAAGTAGAGATCCTCATTCATGGTGCTACTTATTGTTTGAATTCCTTGATTGATGTCCCCAATGATTTGATCTTGTGGGTGATCTCTCTGAAACTTGGTGGAAATAACCAATCTTCTATTCCTTTCAAGTACTACTTCTTCAGTATGCTGAATGACTTCAACATCAAGATTTGTGTCGTGTTCTTCAGCTTCTTTTATAATACTGATAGGATCATAAGGGATCACTTCTTGTACTTCTTTAGTGTCAGCAATATTCAAATTCTTAAGCTTTGAGCTTGTACATGCATATGGACACCTTTTAGAATTCTCAAGTAACATGTTAGATTCATCAAAGATTACATGTATTGATTCTTCAACCAACTTAGATTTAGTATTATAAATCCTATAAGCTTTGTTATGAAGATTGTATCTTACAAAGATGCCTTCATAAGATTTCTCAGCAAACTTGGTTAGATGGTGCTTTCCATTGTTCAACACATAACACTTACTTCCAAATATTTTGAAGTAGGCCAAGTTTGGTTTTCTTCCTTTCAAAAGCTCATGGGGTGTCTAGATCTTATTAAGATTTTTGTTGATCAAAGCTCTAGTTTGCACATGACATGTTGTGTTAACTGCCTCAGCCCAGAAATATTCTGGTAGTGAAGAATCACTCGGCATAGTTCTACTTGCTTCAATAAGTGTTCTGTTCTTCCTCTCTACAACTCAATTTTGTTGTGGAGTTCTTGGAGAGGAAAACTCTTGAAAGATGCCTAGACTTCACAGAATTTGGTCATAGCATCTGACTGGAATTCTGTACCATGGCCACTTCTGATTTTGACCATGGTGCATTCCATTTCATTATGAATTTGCTTGACAAATGTAATGAATATGTCTAGTGTATCTAAATTGTGCTTTAGAAAGAACACCCAAGCAAATCTTGAGTAATCATCAATGATCATAAGTGTGTGCACTTTTCCTCCTAAGCTATGAACTGACATTGGACCAACAAGTCCATGTGCAGCATGTATAAACACCTAGTGAAATCTTTTATTCCAACTAATTTGAAGGAAGCCTTTGTTTTCTTGCCCATTTGGCATGCATGACAAGGACTTTCTTAAGCACAAATCCACTTGGGACCTGCTCTAACTAAGTTTTCTGAAAAAAAAAACTTATTAATTGTCTTATAGTTAATATGAGTCAATCTCTTATGTCATTGCACACAAAGTGATGCTCTATTCCCTGCAATAAGACAAATTGGAGGATTAGAACATAAAAATTTAAGACAATAGATATTTTTACTCCTAGTGCCAGTCAGAATAATTTCTGAGTCTTCAGATTTCTTCATTAGGCATTTATCCTCGTTGAATTCAATCACATAGACAAGATCACTTAGTTTATGCTTATCAGATTGTGTTGCAATCCTTCCACATAAGCTACTTTTGTGATAGTTACTATGTCATTGGAGATCTTACCAGAGCCTTTTGTTTTTCATTTGTCAGATCCTCTAAAATTGACTTATGGACCATCATTAACTGAGACATATTCCTTCAATAGGTTTCTAGTTCTAGTCATATGTCTAGAACATCCACTGTCAAAGTACCAGATATGAGTGTGGTTGGTCTTTGGACATACCTGCAGAAATAAACCATTGCTTTTTAGGCGCCCAAACTTGGTTGGGTCCTAGATTCTTGTTAGTGTTCAAAATTATGCTTTATCTATTTGCAAGCTGATGTGCAGGATGAATTCTAACAAGGTTGAATGCTAACTTTGCATTAACTGCCCTAGGGACTGTTGGATTGAACCAACAGTCTATGGCAAAGTGACCAACTAATTATACTTCTTCCTTTTGCTCATAATGGATATTTGATGATTTTGCTGAACAGATGAATTCTTGAAGGAGATTGTCTATTTTATCCTTGCACAACATGTGATTGTGTCTAGAATTGATCTTGGATTGCACAGCCACTGCTTTGCCTTTAGTTGCAGTCCTTTTTACAAGTGCCTTCTTTTTTCTTTTGGAACTAGTGTTGGCACCAATTACAAGAGGTTCATTATTTTTCATCATAATCTCTTTATGAGCTGCCTTATGGGCACTCTTGCCAATGTGCACATCCTTTGTTCCGCTTGTGGAACATTCATTTGAAAAATGTCCATAAATGGGCTCTTGATCATACTTGTTGGAGGGTAGAATTACCTTCCTAAAGTTGATCTTCATATTGATATGATTTACCTTATAATCCTCTTTAAGGTATCTTATACCTTCCTTATGAATAGGAGAAAACCCAACAACTAATGGTAGAATTGTTTTGGGCTTTGAGAAGCTTGCAACTAGTTTTCTCTCAATGAGAAGCTTGTTCTCTAATTCCAAAAAAATTTTGCCCCTTAATATTATGACACTAGATTGATCTCAATTTTTCTTTAAAGATTCAATCTCGTTTACTTGAGCCTTGCATAGCTCTTTGCTATCTATCAAGGCTCTAAATAATTTTCCAAACTGCTCTATTAATTCAGTATTGGAACTTGCTTTGAAGTATTGCTTAAGCTTGATTAAGTCTAAATTTTCCTAAGTCCGTTTTTCAATCTTCTCAAGTAGTTCAGATTTTCTAACTTCATGAGTGTTTATCTCTTGAGAATGAGCCTTGCACAACTTTTTGCTTTTCTTGACATATTCAAGCAGTTCTTTCATACAATTCTAAAAGATCACATTCATATTCTGAGGCTAGCTCCGCGTTTAAATATGAATCTGTGATTGAAACAATAGATTTAATGATTACATGTGCAGAGAGGGAATCCTCTTGCTCATTGTCACTTATGGTCATAGCTGCCAAATGTTCATCTTCTTCTTCTTCTTCTGAACTGGAAGAATTAGACTCACTATTACTTAGATTCATGTTTTTCTTTGCTAAGAAGCTCCTTTCATTATTTTTATCTTTATTATATCTCTTCTCATCAAATTTCTTTTTATCCTTCCTTTTAGAAGGACAATCAGCAATTATATGCATGTTTTCCTGCATCCAAAACAAATAATATCAGTAGAAACATGTTTATTATGTTTAGTGTCATGCATATCCCCTTTACAATTATGAGGATTGCTTTTTTTTCCTTGGATTGAAGGAAGATGATGATTTTCCTTTTTCCCTCCTTTTTCTTCTTAGGAGCTTTATTAAGTTCTTGGAGAGTAGAGTGATTTCTCCTTCAGATATATATGATCCATTGGAGCTGGTCTTAGATTCTTCAGACTCTTGCTCCTTGTTTTCTTTGAACTTTCAGCTTTCACTGCCACAAATCTTTCTCTGTGGTGAGATTTGCTGCCTTCTTCTTCAGCCTTTCTTGTGTCAGCAGAAGTTCATGTGAAAGAAGTTTCCCAAATAAATTCTGGGGTTCTATGTTGCCTAGATTCCTCATTTCTCTGATGACACAAATTTGATATCCCGCTCCTTATTGAGAGATCTGAGAAATTTATCATTAAGGTCATAACTAGTGAATGTCCTTCCATAAGTTTGTAGACCATTCACAATTTTACAGAATTTCTCATAACACTCTGAAATGGAATCCTCTTCTCTTGTCTAAAAGCCCGATACTCCTGATTTAGAAGAGACTATCTATTATCTCTAACTTCTACTGCCACCTTCATATAAAATACCAACGAATCCCACATCTTCTTGGCTGTTCTACAATGAACAAGATTCTGGAATGTCGAATCATCAATTGCACTGACCAAGATATTCTTTGCCCTTTTATCCAGGGTGGTAAGTACCATCTCAGATTTAGTCATCTATGTATATTTCTTATGATCATGAACATCATTGTTAATATGGGTTGTCATAGGAATAAAAGGCCATTCCTCTATAGTGATAAAAATTATGGGATCATATGCCTCCATGAATAGCTTCACCCTTTGTTTCCATATAGCAAAATTCTCCTTTCTGCGTATAGGTAATTTCATAGATCCAAGTTCTTTATAATTTTCTCCAGCAAGCATACTTCTTGATCTTGTGTGTGAACCAAGTAGATCTTGTTCTATAGCTGTTATTGTTAAAATTTTTGATTTGGATCATTTAGGAGTAAGCAGGAGTTGCATCAACTGAATTATAGCCAAATAACCACAATGCCAAACAGCAACACAATAGTCTTTATTGAATCACAATGCTTCATTACATTTCCATACATACGTGGCTAGACATGATTCATAAGAATCACGAAGGAGAGAAGAACAAAACACACCAAAAAACACAAGTCTGGCGACATGACAAAGCAGAGACCGCACAGACCGCTGAACTCCATAGACCGCCCGGCTTGACCTGAGACTGCACGAACAGAAAACAAGCAAGACCACAACTCAGATCGCTCGGCTTGACCTGTACTGCAAGACCGCCACCTCAGACCGCACGAACTGGAGCTTATTGGATTGAACAAAGAACAGAAGCTGTCGCCAGATCAGATCGCCTAACCACGGAAGGTCGCCTGATCGTTGAGCTCGCTGCGAACAGCACAAGAACAACATAAACCAGTTCGCAGACAAGCCGTTGTCGAACTGTTTATTCAAGCCACTGGGAAATCACCAAGGAAGGAGACCGCAACCTGCTGACCGCAAACCTGCGAACACAACAAACAGTCAACTCGCTTCCGAGACCGCCCGACCTCAAAATTGAGACCGCACAAAACAAGCCAGGCTCTAGTTCTTACAGTTCTCATTTTGAATGACGGGCCCTGCACCCCTATTTATAGGCGAGAGGACGGGTGTCATCACCACTGATGCGATGATTCGGCAAGTGCACCGGTCGCGCAAGTAATAATAATGGGGAAAATCCCTGAGTGTCGGTCTCTTGAGGAACACAGTAAGGTGGAGTTAGGTTTCGAGGAAGGACTTGAGATTGAAGTCCTTAAATCGGATGGAATGCGGGGGAGTTGGGTTGGCTTTTGGAAAATAAAATAAAAGCTATCAACTACTCCTATGCAATGCCGCTATGCAATGCTTCGCTTGGCGGGATGGAGACTAGGCAGGCCTTGAGCGCGCTGCGTCGAAAGGGCGGATGGATGAGTAGGCAAGCGGAATCGAACAGTGCAGGCCTTGAGCGCACTGCTTCGTTAGGCGGGATGGAATACGGGCCGCGATGCCACGCTTCGGTAGGCGGATGGACGAGTAGTCTAACGGAATGAGGGTCGCAAGCACCTCTTCGACAAGCACGCCACTAGCAATTGCTAGTGCGGCACCGGACGTGACGGCGGGATGGAGGATGGAATGGGGCGCACACAAATAAACAAAAAGGGTATTTCACATAGACATGAAATAACTTTAAATAGCAAGGTCTATAGTGTTCTTCATCAAAATACAAAAGATCTAACTATTACAACTAAGAGGAGAACAAGGCAAGAAATCGACCGAATCCGAAGGCTCGTTGGAGATTCACGGTTGGAATCGCCGGGTTGTCAATCCGCGTCCAAGCTCGGTCCGCAACTACGTCCGGGGTAGAGAGAGCTGTCACAACTCTCCAATGAACCCGTCTTCTTCGTCTCACGATCCGGTAGAGGTTGCAAACTTCCCCTTGCTTGATGGCGATGGCGGCTAGATCTTCCTTTGAAGCTCTTGGATGAAGGAGGGGGCCGAGAGGAAGCTCCGGCTCAAGATTGGCGTGAAGAACAAGCCCGGAGCATCCCCCGATGGTGGGAGGCGATGGAGGGGCGAAATCGGGCGGAACGGAGCAGGAAACGGCGGAAGAATCGGGATCTCCGACCTAATTCGCGAGCAGGTCGTTTTATAGGCGCTGGAATAAGCAGTGCGCACGATCAGTGGCACACGACCAGTGGTCGTGCGCACTATCATTCTGTGATCGTGCGCCTGCCTGGACGGAGCCTGCAAGGGAAGAAAATTATAAAATACAAAGTTCGCACGACCAGTGGCGCACGACCGGTGGTCGTGCGTACTATCGTCGGTGGTCGTGCGCACCGGTCGAGACAGAACTCATAAAATTAATGATAAGTGCGCACGAACAGTGGCGCACGACCGGTGGTCGTGCGCACTATCGTAGGTGGTCGTGCGCACTGCACCAAACAGAACTCATGAAGAAAGGGTTAAGTGCACACGATCAGTGGCGCACGACCAGTGGTCGTGCGCAATAGAACCAGTGATCGTGCGCAGTGTTCTTGTGCAGAATTGCACCGGGAACACCTGCACGACTCCAATTCCAGCACAACCACGAATCCAGCCACTGAAAGTGGCACCTAACAGCGCATGAAAACTACTAATGAAGAAAAGCAATGAAATCACACCAAAATGGGCCTAGAAGTGCACCTAGCATGGAGTGTTAAATAGGAATGAAAACATGTCTAAAGTGACGTGCAGAGACTAGAAAATCGGCCCGGATGAGTCCATAAATGTGTATATGATCAGGACTCATCACACCCCCAGACTTACCTGTTTGCGCGTCCCGAGCAAACAAATTCTAAGCGAACTAGGAAAGAACAGTAGATGGCTTAATGATTACACTACAGAGTACCATGCGAAGTCGCATGCTCACGTGCATAAGAAAAATAGTAGAAAAGATTTCTGATTATAAAAACAGTTTATATATTTCTAAAAGAGTAAAAGCATATTACAACTACTCAAAATGGTGAACAACGGTGAATCATTCGGTCATGCATACGGAGAAAGTAAACTAAGCGCTGAGATGAGCATTGCTCAAGATAGGGATGCGGGAAAAACTCCACTGAAATCCATCAGTGTCGGTGACCATAAGCTTGCCCGGTCATATTCTCCCCGCGACACTAGATTGGTTCAAGGCGTGGGTCAGTAGGACTTTAGGTTTTAAATGGGGCTTGGGTTTAGGTGAGGATAAACAAAGATAAAAACGACGGCTCAAGCACTAAACCCAAATGAGCTAATGCAGGAAACTATCCTCAATCACCACACAAACACGCGGGTACACAACACCCCCAGACTTGGACTTAACAGCATGGGTGCGTGCACCGCCTACTCCCAAACATAAATCTATACAAAAAGATTTTCAATTAAACACTCCTTCTCTTTCCTTTCTTTTTAACTTCTTTTCTTTTTCTCATTCAGTTTTTTTTTCTTTTCTTATCATTTTTAGCAAATAAACAAAAGGACACATCCACATCTTCACAAACATATTACCACATCAACAACCCAACTCATGAAAATGATAAACAGCTAAAGCTCAGATTTGGGTGTGCGACTAGGATTGGCTTTTGGGCTTTGGTGAAATAAAAGTGGGGCTGAATCAAAGAACTGGTAGGCACAACTGGGCTAGCGAGGATATAGCGGTAGGGATAGGCACAAAGGCTCAACCGGGCCAAAATGATGGCCTACGTCATTCTCACGCACTAGAACTATCCTATGCCAATGCTTCAAGAATCGCTTGGGGCAAGTTCTAGCCACCGAGAAAGATTCTCCTTTCTCCCGACTCAAGCAATACGAATCTAGCGATCGTTTACACACATCCCTATGCTACCGTTTGATTCCACCGGATTCACCATTTGAGTAGAGTAAACAACATTTACACTAATAGAAAAAATATAAAACCATAAGTATAAAGAGAAGTCTAATCTACACAAATTTTCTATGCAACCGAGCACTCGACTAGGAGCACTACTAGAGTCAACATTTTACTCTGCTACATAGTCCTAAGCCATCACCTAGACTTTCCCAAATAAGCAGAAGAATTAAATTCGCAACAGAGCAAGCAAACAGATGAGTACGCGCTCAAGTGGGTGATGTGGTGTGCAATGAAAATGAACAACAATTTAAATGAAATCTTTTAGCATGCAGTGCAATAGTGCACGTGAGCGGGTAAACAAAACTACTCTCCCCCAGACTTAAACTAAACAATCCGCATAATATATGACATGAAAATCAGCAAAGGCTAGGGGAAGAGAGTACCCAATGCTCAGCAAGTGAGCATACCAGAAGATTGGCGTGTAAGCTAAAATGAGCTGCAGCATCCGCCATCCAGAATAAGTACCTGCAGGGGTCAGCTCCGCAAAAACAAAGACAAAAGAAAACTGAAAAGAAAGTACTACTAACTAAACATGATTAGAAGAAATAAAAATGCAGAAAAGAAGATAACTACTGGGGTTATTGTCATCCCAGCAAGACTTATTTAAACTTTAAGAGTTCTAGCTAATGGGCCTATGGAAGGAGAAGTGGACAGGTAACTGGCCTAATATCCGTGTCGGTAGCGGGTACCGATACGGTGATAGAACAGTCACCCCTCTACCTAAATATAGATACCTGCTCCTCACAGGTAGAGGGAAGAGAATGTAAGAAAAGGAGGAGGCCTGGTCCTCACTCATCTCACAAAACACATCCTTGCCTAGCAAGGTATCGTCCACAACAGGTCCGCAGGAAGAAAAGGCAAAGAATGAGGCTTCCTTAATGGAGGAAAGATCAACCTCCTCGCATATAAGGACGCAATTAATATTGACTTGAGCAAGAAGCTCCAAGTCCTCCTGGGGCACCTGTAAAGACTCAACCTGCACAGGCTCGGAAGAAGAAGGGGGGGTCCAGAAAGAAACGAGAAGAAAAACGTAAATCATCAACAATCTGGGGAGTGATCCCGGTTTCACTCCCAGCAAGATCCAAGGGTAGATCACTATCATCATCGTAAATATCATAGCAAGGGGGACTTGAGAACTCAGGAGCCTCAGTGGTGATTTGGACCTCCTCGTCCCATGAAGAAGTGCAAACCTCCTCATCAGAGAGAGTATCCTCCTCATCCCACCGAGGTGCATCATCGTGTTCAAAGTATTCATTCTCCCCCTCAGGGAAAATGACATCCTCATCCCACTTTGGAGCACCCTCCGAGTCAGAAGCATCACCCAGCTCCTTTACTTCGGTAGGATCATAAAGAATATGTGTAGAAAAATCTTGCAAAGAAACTGGAGGGACAAAAAGATTCGGTTCCTCCGCAAAAAGATTTGCTAAAGCCTCCCCGATAGAAAGAATACTTTCCTCATCATACTCAGGTGCATCTAGGAGCTCCCATTCCTCTCCTTGTTGGCTAATAGATGAGTGATCATCATCACTGGGAGTGAAGCCATAAACAGGGAGTGAGGAGTCCGTGCACGAGACAAGCTCAGGGGTAGAGGGAACAATTGCCTCCATGGGTAAAGAATGAGTGATAGGGACAATGTTGTCATGAGTGGAGGAGCGGCGGTCAGGATTGAAAAGACTAGGACAGTCCTTCAATTCATGACCTTCTCCTCGACACAACAAGCAAACAACGTTCCTACACTGCCTAGCATTTAATTCATTCATTTGGTCTAAATAATAGTCCATCATGTCGTAAGTGCCAGGAGAAATATCCCATGAAGACATTTTCAATAATAAAAGCAGATAAAAAGAAACTGAAATTCTTTGCAAGGAAAATCTACACAAACTAAAAAAAACTCCTTCGATTAAAGTTGCCTAAAACTTTAAAATAGGGAAGGAAGAAATAATAACAAACAATATAAATTTAAAAAGCAAACAAAAATAAAAAGGCGACTATAAACACTGGAAGAAACTTCTCTCTCTCAGCTCTCCCTCTCAAGAAAACTCACACGTCTGTGTTCCCCGCCAACGGCGCCAAAAACTTGATGCGATGATTCGGCAAGTGCACCGGTCGCGCAAGTAATAATAATGGGGAAAATCCCCGAGTGTCGGTCTCTTGAGGAACACAGTAAGGTGGAGTTAGGTTTCGAGGAAGGACTTGAGATTGAAGTCCTTAAATCGGATGGAATGCGGGGGAGTTGGGTTGGCTTTTGGAAAATAAAATAAAAGCTATCAACTACTCCTATGCAATGCCGCTATGCAATGCTTCGCTTGGCGGGATGGAGACTAGGCAGGCCTTGAGCGCGCTGCGTCGAAAGGGCGGATGGACGAGTAGGCAAGCGGAATCGAACAGTGCAGGCCTTGAGCGCACTGCTTCATTAGGCGGGATGGAATACGGGCCGCGATGCCACGCTTCGGTAGGCGGATGGACGAGTAGTCTAACGGAATGAGGGTCGCAAGCACCTCTTCGACAAGCACGCCACTAGCAATTGCTAGTGCGGCACCGGACGTGACGGCGGGATGGAGGATGGAATGGGGCGCACACAAATAAATAAAAAGGGTATTTCACATAGACATGAAATAACTTTAAATAGCAAGGTCTATAGTGTTCTTCATCAAAATACAAAGATCTAACTATTACAACAATCAATAAGAGGAGAACAAGTCAAGAAATCGACCGAATCCGAAGGCTCGTTGGAGATTCACGGTTGGAATCGCCGGGTTGTCAATCCGCATCCAAGCTCGGTCCGCAACTACGTCCGGGGTAGAGAGAGCTGTCATGACTCTCCAATGAACCCGTCTTCTTCGTCTCACGATCCGGTAGAGGTTGCAAACTTCCCCTTGCTTGATGGCGATGGCGGCTAGATCTTCCTTTGAAGCTCTTGGATGAAGGAGGGGGCCGAGAGGAAGCTCCGGCTCAAGATTGGCGTGAAGAACAAGCCCGGAGCATCTCCCGATGGTGGGCGGCGATGGAGGGGCGAAATCGGGCGGAACGGAGCAAGAAACGGCGGAAGAATCGGGATCTCCGACCTAATTCGCGAGCAGGTCGTTTTATAGGCGCTGGAATAAACAGTGCGCACGATCAGTGGCGCACGACCAGTGGTCGTGCGCACTATCATTCTGTGATCGTGCGCCTGCCTGGACGGAGCCTGCAAGGGAAGAAAATTATAAAATACAAAGTTCGCACGACCAGTGGCGCACGACCGGTGGTCGTGCGCACTATCGTCGGTGGTCGTGCGCACTGGTCGAGACAGAACTCATAAAATTAATGATAAGTGCGCACGAACAGTGGCGCACGACCGGTGGTCGTGCGCACTATCGTAGGTGGTCGTGCGCACTGCACCAAACAGAACTCATGAAGAAAGGGTTAAGTGCACACGATCAGTGGCGCACGACCAGTGGTCGTGCGCAATAGAACCAGTGATCGTGCGCAGTGTTCCTGTGCAGAATTGCACCGGGAACACCTGCACGACTCCAATTCCAGCACAACCACGAATCCAGCCACTGAAAGTGGCACCTAACAGCGCATGAAAACTACTAATGAAGAAAAGCAATGAAATCACACCAAAATGGGCCTAGAAGTGCACCTAGCATGGAGTGTTAAATAGGAATGAAAACATGTCTAAAGTGATGTGCAGAGACTAGAAAATCGGCCTGGATGAGTCCATAAATGTGTATATGATCAGGACTCATCAACCACCACAAGAGAGGTACAATCACCACCCGTCAGATCGCGAGCAGTCTCATAGAGCAGACCGCACGATCAGACCACTTGGACAACAGCCTATCCAAGACCGCAAGTCAGCAGCAGACCGCACACAAGCCGCGCGGACACAGATCACTCCTTGCTTAGACCGCCTAGAGCAAACCAAGAACATCTGGCCGACTGCAGACAAGTCGCCAGATTGCCCAGCATAAGCCGCCCGGTCACAGCGGTTACACAAGAACAGACCACCCGGTCTTCTATAAAGCAGATAGACCAACCAAGCAGAGCAAACTGAAAGAAACCGAAACATACTAGAACAAACCGGCCAACACCGCAGACCGCCAGAGCCAGACTGGCAGAGCACCAGCACAGAGACCACGCGGTCTCTGTGGTTACCAAAAAATAGACCGCCGACCAACTTCCACTTCACTTCAATAATTTCAACACTCCCCCTTGAAGTGGGAAGTGGAAACTAGCCTGAGTTAACTCCGCAACCGAGTAAACTGTCCTTTTGCCAGCGGCTTTGTGAAGATTTCTGCAACATTGTCCACACTCCGAACATGCTCGACCATAAGAGATCCTCCCAACACCTTCTCACGAATGAAATGGTGCTCAATCTCAATGTGCTTGGTCCTCGAGTGACAGACTGGATTATTAACCAGCTTGAGAGCACTCTTATTGTCCCCGCGTAGCATAGTGGGACTTCGAACCTCCTCATGAACGTCCTCCACCAACCTCCTGAGCCAAACGGCTTCCTGAGCTGCTAAGGCCGAAGCCTTGTATTCCGCTTCTGTGGTAGATACAGACACCGAGTCCTGCTTTTTGCTGCACCATGAAATAGCTGTGGGGTCTGCCATAAAGACATAACCAGACGTTGATCTCCGATCATCCACGTCTCCCCCATAATCAGCATCCATGAATCCATGCAACTCCAAGCTTGACCCTCTCCTATATAGGAGACCCAGATCAGAGGTCGACTTCAGATACTTCAAAATTCCTTTTGCCGCCAGAAGATGAGGCTTCCATGGTTCCGCCATGTACCGACTCACCTTGCCAACTGCATAAGCAATATCAGGCCTTGTGATCGTCAAGTAGATCAAGCTCCCGACCAGAGCTCGGAACACCAACGGTTCAGATAGAACTCTCCCCTCATCCTTCCGAAGTTTATGATGTTGTTCCAGAGGTATAGAGCCGCTCTTCCCTTCCTTCATGTCGAATCGTTGAACGATCCGCTCCGCATATCCAGCCTGAGAAATGAACACTCCGTTCTCTCACCTCTGAACCTCGAGTCCAAGGAAATGGTGGAGCTCACCCAGATCCTTCATCTCAAATATGATAGCAAGCTCGGCTCTCAGCCTTGTTACTGCCTCCTTCGAGTTCCCGGTGATGATCATGTCATCCACATACAGCAGAATAATAGCCCGAAGCACCCCCCTCCTTCTTGACGAACAAGCTAGAATCAGAGTCTGAAGCAAAGAACCCGCGGAATAGAAAATACTCCGTGATCTTCCCATACCACGCCCGAGGCGCTTGCTTCAAACCATACAGGGCTTTCCTCAGTTTGCAGACGTAGTCTGGACAATCCTCCGAGATAAAGCCCGGCGGTTGGATCATGAAGATATCCTTGTCAATCTCTCCCTATAAGAAAGCATTCTTCACGTCGAGCTGCCAAATCTCCCATCCACTGGATGCCGCCAAAGCAATAACAAATCGAACCGAAGTCATCTTTGCCACTGGATTGAACGTCTCATCATAATCCTCTCTATACTGCTGTGAGAACCCGCGAGCCACAAGGCGAGCCTTGTATCGCTCGATCGTGCTGTCAGCTTTCTTCTTGAGCTTATAGACCCACTTGCATGTCACAGGGGTAATTCCCTTGGGCCTGGGCACTAGAGACCAAGTCTCATTCTTCTTGAGAGCATCCATCTCCTCCTGTATAGCAATGCCCCACTGCTTCACGCCTTTGGCCTTCTCAAAGCTCGATGGCTCCCATTCATCCAAGGGACCAGCAAAGAAACATGAGACAAAGCTCACCATGTTTCCTCCTGTGTATCGATCTAGTGGCTTGATAGTCCTCTTCGACCTCCTAAGAGGTTGCACCTGACTAACCACCTCCTCAGCTGCTTCTTCTATGCTAGCTACTCTTCCAGGTGAACTTCGGGTATCGCTCCCCCTGCTTTGAGAACCTGAAGCCTTCATCTCTGAGCTAGACACAGCTGGAGCTCCTGGTGAAACAGGCAACTCCACTTGAAGATTTCCCGCAGCCTTCCCTTTTTCATCAACCCTGCTCTCCGGTAGTTCAACTCCTGAGCTCTCCTTATAGGAAGTCACCTCATCGAACACCACATTCTGAGATACCACTGATCTCTGTGTCTCAAGATCCATGCATCTCTATCCCTTTTTCCGCTCATTATATCCAACAAAGACTAGCCTCCTTGCTTTAGCATCTAGCTTTGTCCGAAGAGCATCGGGAATATGCACATAACAGGTTGACCCGAACACCCGAAGGAGTGCAACACCTGGTTTCTCCTTGAACATCAATTCGTGAGGAGTCTTCATGTTGATAGGACTTAGAGGCATTCTGTTGATGACGTATGCCGCACAAGACATTCCCTCTGCCCAAAAGGACTTTGGGATACTCTTGGCATGAAGCCAGCATTTGCAGGTTTCCGTCAGATGACGGATCTTCCACTCTGCAGCACCATTTTGTTGTGGAGTATGGGCACAAGTGAGCTCTCTCTGAACGCTGTGCTTCCTGCAAAAACTTGAGAACTCACCAGAGGTGAACTCCCCACCATTGTCAGTTCTCAATTTTTTCACCCGCAGGCCTAACCGACCTTCTACCAGCTCCTTGAACTCCATGAACTTCGCAAAAGCTTCAGACTTCTCTTTCAAAAAATACACCCAGACATATCTGGTGTAATCGTAAATCAACACCAACATATATTTGTTGCCTCCAAGGCTTGGGGTGGTAGTCGGTCCCATCAAATCACCGTGAATGCACTCCAATGGCACTTTGCACCTTATTTGCGATTTATCAAATGGAAGTCGATGAGACTTACCAAACTGACATCCCGCACAAACATGACCTTCTCCATAGGAGGACAAGCTAGGAAAGCCCTTGACAAGGCCCCTTATTGCCATAGCCTTCAATTTGTCCATGCCTACATGCCCCAACCTTTCATGCCAGATAGCCGCGCTATCATTGGTCTTCATCTTGTCAACATAGGTACTTGTCGATAAAATGAACAAGTCCTTTACCCGCTTTCCAACATGAATTACATCTCCCTTTATCTCCGGTTGAGTTTTAAGAAACTTCACTTCTGTTGGGACAAACAGAACGTGATAACCGGCATCGAAAGCATTGGTCACAGAGAAGAGATTCTTCTTCATACCCGGCACGTGATAAATACTCCTCAGTGTGAGTGGACCCTTATCACTGCTCAGAGAGACAATACCTTCTTGTTCTACTGCATGAACAGAATTATCTGTCGTAATGATTGCATCGTTACTTGAGTAAGGAGCCAAAGAAGAGAACTTTGATTCATCCCCGGTGAGGTGATGCACACACCCTGAATCCATGATCCAATCCTCTTCAAATTTGATGGCAGCCAAGGCCTTAATGGGCATCGCCGTCATATTGGCCGCAAAGGCTCCTCCCCATCCAGCTTCATTAGAATTTGGCTTCTCCTTCTCCGCTGCATGTCCCGACTGAAGATTAACCTGACAATCCTTCTTGAAGTGGCCAGTCTTATTGCACCTGAAGCACCTTGGTCCCTCTCCCTTCATCTTCCCATCAGACTTAGGAGCATAACCCCTATCCTGCTGACCTGAAGTAGAGGGTCCATCATGACCTGGCTTCTTCTTCTCCCACTTCCTCTTCTTCTTCCCAGAGAGCAACACATCACTATCTCCTCCAGAGATAGAACTCCCTGCCATCTGTCTTGTGCCAAACTTTCCTGCGAAGCAAGTAAGTTTTCCAGCTCCAACAGAGATTGTTGATTTGCCCAGCCCTGAACTGAAGTCACAAAGGCAAGATACTCCTTCCACAACCCGCGGATGATATGCCTCTTCAGTTTTGCCTCCAAGATGGGCTCATCAGGGTCCAATGCAGAAATCTCTGTTGTGAGGTTCTTCATCTTGAGAAAGAAAGTAGAGATGGAAAGATCACCTTGAGAGGCCTTCGCCAACTCATTTTCAAGAAACTATAGCCGAGCTACATTCTTCTTATTAAACAGCCCATCCAAAGACGTCCAAATCTCAGCAGCAGATTTACATCCAATGATGTGATCAAATAGCTCTGGTGAGATAGCCCTCTTGAGTGTGAACTCTTCCTTTGCATTAGTCCTCCTCCAAAGTCTCACCTCTGCCATATTATCTCCTGCTAGCTGAACTTCTTGTGTATCATCTCCTCCAACTATCTCCCATAGATCCTCGCCAAGCAAGGAACTCTCCATACACGACCTCCACTTCTTATAGTTAGTCGATGTGAGGAGTTCAATACCAAGCCCTCCTGCGTATCCAGCTTCTATGGCAAACTATGTGGTTTCTTCTTCACAAAGACGATGGCAACTCAAGTTGAACACTGCTTATCCACTCCAACAACCTCCCTCTGATACCATGTTAAAAATTTTGATTTGGATCGTTTAGGAATAAGCAGGAGTTGCATCAACTGAATTATAGCCAAACAACCGCAATGCCAAACAGCAACACAATGGTCTTTATTGAATCACAATGCTTCATTACATTTCGAGACATACGTGGCGAGACATGATTCATAAGAAACACGAAGGAGAGAAGAACAAAACACACCAAAAAACACAAGTCTGGCGACCTGACAAAGCAGAGACCGCACAGACCGCTGAACTCTAGAGACCGCCCGGCTTGACCTGAGACTGCACGAACAATAATAGGAAAGACCACAACTCAGATCGCCTGGCTTGACCTGTACTGCAAGACCGCCACCTCAGACCACACGAACTAGAGCTTATTGGATTGAACAAAGAACATAAGTTGTCTCCAGATCGCAACTCAGATCGCTTAACCGCAGAAGGTCGCCTGATCGCTGAGCTCACTGCGAACAGCACAAGAATAACATAAACCAGTTCGCAGACAATCCGTTGCTGAACTGTTTATTCAAGCCACTGGGAAATCACCAAGGAAGGAGACCGCAACCTGCTGACCGCAAACCTGCGAACACAACAAACAGTCAACTCACTTCTGAGACCGCCCGACCTCAAAATTGAGACTGCACAAAACAACCCAGGCTCTAGTTCTTATAGTTCTCGTTTTGAATGACGGGCCCTGCACCCCTATTTATAGGCGAGAGGACGGGTGTCGTCACCGCCACAAGAGAGGTACAATCACCACCCGTCAGATCACGAGTGATCTCACATAGCAGACTGCGCGATCAGACCACTTGGACAACAGCCTGTCCAAGACCGCAAGTCATCAGCAGACTACGCACAAGCCGTGCGGACACAGATTACTCCTTGCTTAGACCGCCTAGAGCAAACCAAGAACATCTGGCCGACTGCAGACAAGTCACCAGATCGCCCAGCATAAGCCCCCGGTCACAGCGGTTACACAAGAACAGACCGCCCGGTCTTCTATAAAGTAGATAGACCAACCAAGCAGAGCAGACCGAAAGAAACCGGAACATACTAGAACAAACCAGCCAACACTGCAGACCGCCAGAGCCAGACCGGCAGAGCACCAGCACAGAGACCGCGCGGTCTCTGCAGTTACCAAAAAACTGACCGTCGGCCAACTTCCACTTCACTTCAATAATTTCAACAGTTATGCTAGTTTGAAATTAACCTACCTCTGATACTAATTGTTATTTTACTTTAGTTCACATAGATCACACATAGAGGAGGGGGGTGAATAGTGTGATGTGGGTGCTTTTAAAATCTTTTTCTAATTTTTAGCAAGATGATAAAAATTCAAGCACAGAAAGCACACAATGATTTATAGAGGTTCCCCGAGAATGCCTTGGGTAGTCTTCTCTCCACACCACCTATCTAGCAATATGCTAGACTATGTAAGCTCCTCCAAAACTCAGTCTTATTCTTCAAGATTTACACTCAGGCCACCATGACCCGACAACTCAATCTCTATAATAAGAGATCTACACTCAGATCATTTTCAAGATCCTACACTCAGATTCACAAGGAATCCTACAACAATCTCAGATTCTCAAAAAATCCTACCACTCAGGATCAAATAGCCCTACAACTCAGGCTTACACTCAGATCTCAAAAGATCCCACAGCAATCAGTTTATAAATTTGCTGTTTACATTATAATATAGACTCAAAAAGATAAAGAGATAAATGACTTAATTCTTCTGTTGAATCACAACAGAGTGGCTTCTTCTTTCTTGAATAGATCTTCAATTAAATTTCTTGAGAAATAAGATCTAGATCAAATAACTCTTCTTGCATAAAATAATCTTCTTACTCAGATAATCTTCATGGAGAATTGAAATTGTTGAGTAGAGTTTGAGCAATTTGCTGAATCAATTCTTGATTGTATAGGCTTTGTTGATCTTGCAAGATAAACGTGAGAACTTGTAAAAGCAGCACATTAGGTTTCTTCCTTGAGAAATATTGGTGTTCCCTCCAATGAAATTGTGTTCTCAAGAAGGATGCAGATGAACCGTAAAAGTTTCTAAATTAGAATTAAAATTGTTATCTTAATTGCGAGCCCTCAGGGCCTTTATATAGACCCATCATCTAATGGACGTAGATTAAGAATTATTTATTTATTAAGACCTTCTAGAAGAAATTCTCTGATTGGTGCATTAAATATTGTAACTAAAAATGAAAATAAACTGAAGACATAATATCTAACTTTTTCCCATATCTTGCACATATAAGAATCTTCTAAGTGATATAGTCTTCTAGACGATACATGCCTTCCAGTCAATATAGGCCTTCTAGTCGATATAGCTTTTCTAATCGAGATAAACCTTCTAGTCGATAGAGACCTTCTAACCGACATAAAACTTTGTCGTAGAGAGCTTTTAGTCGATACAGCAATGATCTAGAAAGCATACAATTTTCTATCATCGAGAACTTCTAGTCGATACAGCAGTAATCTAGACGACATAGAAGTCTTGTCATCTAGATCATCTAGCCAATATTTTCCTTAGCCAATTTTAGGCTTAATCCAACCTATTTGCTATCTTTGCAACATCATATTCAGACCTTTTTCAAGTGACTTTTCCTTGATAGTGACAAGTCTAATTTAGTGTTAGATCATAAGTCAACATATGTTTTGCACTATGATTGATTACATAAGCAAAACATTGTTTGATAGACTATAAGCCTAACCCTGCATTAGCCATGTACTTTTGTTGTACATGTCAATTCACAACTGAAATAGAATATCAAATACATGATGTACTTATTGTTATCATGAGACCTTAAAACCAGGAATCTTGTGGTCAATATTCCCAACAAATGCATCAAAGAGAAAGGGTTCTTGAAGACTAGGTGCGAGATCAATCCGCTGCTTCCGATAAAGAACTGAAGGAAAGGCTAGCTTAAATAGAGATGTGAATGAAGAATGAACGCAAAGAGAAAACTGAACGCATTTGGAATTTAGAGAGGGACGTCAAATACTACATGGGAAAAGTTGCGGCCTTGTCTGCTGATGCCGATCGAACTAGGCAGCCTGAACCTACGATGATGGCGGGCAAGGCGGGAACATCCACTGTCGGCTAATATGTAAAGAGGTTGAATCCAACTGTGATGCCCTTGATCCCTCTTGATCGCATTGATAGAGATGTTTCTCATCTTCATCGAACTGCTATGTATGCCAATCGCCATATATGACACTTAATGTCCATCATAGGACAAATGCAGGAAGACACGATGCACATTGAGAGAGATTGCGTGGCTTGATAATGGCTAACAAGTTTCTTATTCTGAGCAATTATGATTTTCTGGGGTGTGATGGATATTTCTTGTTCGGACAATATTATTTTTATTTGCCCTGTTTGAATGTTACCTTTAAATTTCTTCTGAATAATTTGTTGAATGCTTCGTATGCGACTAGCGCTATTAGATATTTTAAACTTCTGAAATGTCTGCTAAATGCTTCGTATGCGACTAGCGCGATTAGATATATTAAACTTTTGAAATGTCTATTGGATGCTTCTTATGCAATGAATAAACTTTGTTTAAGCTGAAGTTATTGGACCGAACGGTCAGATATCTAATCGAGCGATTAGATATATTAAACTTCTGATTTCTGTAATGAATAACCTTTGTTTAAGCTGAAGCTATTGGACTGAACGGTCATATATCTAATCGAGCAATTAGATATATTAAACTTCTAATTTCTGCAATGATTAACCTTTGTTTAAGCTGAAGTTATTGGACTGAATGGTCATATATCTAATCGAGTGATTAGATATATTAAACATTTGATTTCTGCAATGAATAACCGTTATTTAAGCTGAAGTTATTGGACCGAATGGTCAAATATCTAATCGAGTAATTAGACTTGTAGGATCAAGCACAACCAACTATCCCAAAATCCCAGACTTATGGGAAGGGCGCTACTTTTTCTTTAAGGAAGTAGGAAAGGCGCTGCGGGTCAAGTGAAGGAACACTGGACCCAACAATCCCCCCCCCCCCCAGCATCCAGCATGACCAGCAAGTTCAGAGGTGCTCCACATGGCTCAGAGATGGCGCACCGCATAGCTCAGAAGTTGTTTTTCACATGGCCGCGGTCGCCTGACCCGCTAGGACCCACACAGGTAGACAAATTTTAGGATTTAATCAGCCCCCCCCCCCCCCCCCCCAATTCCCTGGCCTCAAACCCGCAACCTCCTTTGATACCACTAGTAGGATCAAGCGCAACCAACTATCCAAAAAGCCCGTACTGATGGGAAGGGCGCTACTTTTTCTTTAAAGAAGTAGGAAAGGCGCTACGGGTCAAGTGAAGGAACGCTGGACCCAACAATCCCCCCCCCCCCAGCATCCAGCATGACCTGCAAGCCCAGAGGTGCTCCACATGGCTCAGAGGTGGCGTACCACATGGCTCATAGCTGGTTTTTCACATGGTCGCGGTCGCATGACCCGCCGGGACCCACATAGGTAGAGAAATTTCAGGATTTAATCACCCTCCCCCCCCCCCCCCCCGGCCTCGAACCCGCAACCTCCTCTGATACCACTTGTAGGATCAAGCGCAACCAACTATCCCAAAAGCCCGGACTGATGGCAAGGGAGCTACGTTTTCTTTAAGGAAGTAGGAAAGGCGCTACGGGTCAAGTGAAGGAACGCTGGACCCAACAATTAGATATATTAAACTTCTGATTTCTGCAATGAATAACCTTTGTTTAAGCTGAAGTTATTGGACCGAGCGGACGGATATCTAATCGAGCGATTAGAAATATTAAACTTCTGATTTCTGCAATGAATAACCTTTATTTAAGCTGAAGTTACTGGACTAAACAGTCAAATATCTAATCAAGCGATTAGATATATTAAACGTCTGATTTCTACAATGAATAATCTTTATTTATAATAGCTAACCGGACGACTTGTTATGTGATCGCGCGATCAAATATTTCTAGAACCTTCTTGAGAATCTTATAAATAGGTCTGAGCAGAAGGACTTCGACCGAAACAAAAATCCAGGCGGTCTCTCATAATGATAGCCGCCCGAGTAAGTGCATGTGACATTTTCATATCTTATGTTCATAAAGTTTCCTGATTAACCCCTTTAGAGTGTAGACAATTCCTAACTGATCATTTTACTCAAACCCAGTTGACCGCATGACTTACTTTGGAGAATGAGGGACTAAACAGTGGATCAGATCGAATGATCGTTATCCTGATTGATCACTTCGATTATGGTTTCTGCTTTTCCCTTCCCTGGGAAGTTATTGAGATCTTCAACCACTATGGGGTTATTCTCGGTCAGCTTCCACCCAACTCCATAGCCGCTATATTCTCTTATGTAGCTTATATGCATTTAGAGAGAGTTCTTTTTACTCTAAATGTCTTCCATAGTGTTTTTACCGTTCGAGCTCTAAAGGAGGGAAAGAAGAAAGAAGAGTTCAAGGGGCTACTACTCTACTTCGGCTGCAAGGGAATGAAGGTGATAAACTTGCCGAACAAAGTTTCAAGCTGTACATAGAGAATCCTAATTCTTGAAGGGGTCTTCAGAGATTAGTCGTGCGACCAAAAATCCGCCATAATTCTATGTTCCAATCTCCAAAAGTGTTATCAAAAACAGAAAGAGAAATGGTGAAGTATCTGACCCCTGAGCGACTAGACATAAATCACTATGTCCCATTGATGGACTTATTTTTTATGTAACAGCTGAACAGAGTAAGCTGTAACCTGCAAATAAGCTTTAGATAACCATTTTAACCGCACGAATTGCTGCTTAAAAAACTTCACTTCTACTTTTCAGCGACTCTTTAGGTACCGAAGAACAAGCCGTTGAGATCGCAAGGAGAAGAAGTCCTTATGCAGAGGGAGATAAGGAGGATAAGGGATGCAGAAAGATTTCCACAAGTGACCACCGAGGAGGGGAGCTCTTCTTCTGGCTCTTTTCAGGTCTCACATATCGACAAGGGAGTAAAAGACCTTGCCGGCAAGCCACTCATTCGCTGGGATTCCAAAGGGAAGAAAGTTACAATCTCCACAGCTCTCCCATCATGGAAAGGTGATCGCCTAGGTCGTCATGCCAGTATGATCACCATTGCTCTCTATGGAAAAAAGAACTTGTCCGAAATAGGAGAAATCGATCATAAAGGCATTATTATTGTGGCCGCTCAAGTTGCTTTGAGAAGTATGGCATTAAGTCATTATGTCGGGTGGTTACAGCGGCAATTGTTGAAAATCATAGCAAGCCTGGAGGACAAGTTAGAGGTAAAAGATATAATATTTTTAGAAATCGCGCGGCTAAATTTGTTCTTAATCGATCGATCAAATTATGTTTCTTTTGCAGCACGCTTATGATCTTGACAATGTTGACTTCCAAAGGGCGGTAATTCCCCATTATTGAGAGAGGGTCGAGGAGGTTCTGAAGATGGTGAGAGAGCAGGGCATTCTCAACGAAGGTTATAAGGAGGCAACATTTCTCGATTTCTTCCTGAATGTTGTGGGCTTTAAGACTGAGACGGTCATCACGGTTTCTGACGAGGAGGAGATGGATGATGCGATTAATGATGAAGATGGAGGTCAGAAAGTTGATAATGAAGAAGAAGAAGAAGAAGAAGAAGAAGAAGAAGAAGAAGAAGAAGAAGAAGAAGAAGAAGAAGAAGAAGAAGAAGAAGAAGAAGAAGAAGAAGAAGAAGAAGAAGAAGAAGAAGAAGAAGAAGAAGAAGAAGAAGAAGAAGAAGAAGAAGAAGAAGAAGAAGAAGAAGAAGAAGAAGAAGAAGAAGAAGAAGAAGAAGAAGAAGAAGAAGAAGAAGAAGAAGAAGAAGAAGAAAAGAATGAGGGAGAAGGAGATGAAAAGAATGATGAAGGAGAATGAGATGAAGAGGCAGGAGGTGATGAGATCGCATAAGAGAAGGACAATGAATAGAAAAGGGATGAAGAAGAAAAAGATGTTGTAATCAAAGATCAAGAGAATGTTGATGAGGACAATGGAGAGGTCGAGGGGTCAAGAAGTGATGGCAAGTATGCTACTTCTGAGTCTAGCTCGATTTCTTCCTCTAGTTCCAGCTCGGGTTACTCATACTCCTCTGATAGCTCATCTGCAGAATCTTCGGAAAAGAAGAGGAAAACAAAGGACGTTGAGGATGAAGAAAATGGTATTTAAGATAATGAAATATTTTTTATTTTGAAGAAAAGACCGCGGACTGGTTTTATTAGTCACGCGGTCGGAAACAATTGTAATTATTTTTGCTATGAAATGAAAGAAAGAAATCTTTTCTTAGTTACATTTGCCGCTTCAACTTTATTACCTCTGCTTATAATTTTTTCGTCGTCATCTTTTATAATTGCACTGGTGTTGTCGATCATGCTCTATATTAATTGTGTAACCACAAAACCTAAGGCTTTAAGTTCTTGAAAACCAAGACAATTATAAGCAAGATCATATATGTCCGTGCGATTAAATCATAAAAGGAACGATCTCCTTTATAAATTATTTGCTTATGAGGGTTATCCCACCATCTTTCAGATAAGCTGCTTGATAGATAGAGTCGTGCGACCTTGGGGTCATTAATTGGGATATGTATTTCTGATTTGGCATAGAGATAGCAAAACGACTAATATAATAATCCAGGATGATGTTATCTCAAGTAACTTAACCGCTTGAGAAATACTGAACCAGTATTTTTGTCCGCTCGATCAAGAATGATAATAATAGTATCTTGACGCATACATAATAAGACGATCAGATTTACAAGACCTTTTTTGGTCACATTTGTCCATATAGATGAACCTCGAAGTGATAGCTCAAATCGCATAGTCTGTTTATATAGAGGCCGGTTGGAACAATATCTTTTCGAGAGGTGCACAGGCTAAGATGATCGACCAGGCAGGTGGCGCTAAAAGCAATGGAATTGCTTTCCTCAGAAAGATCATCAAAGTCGTAAAAGCCCCCTGCGTATTTCGGCGGTCAAGAGAAAGCAAGAAGAGTTGTACATACCTAAGTGATCAATTGGGCAAGTGACGTGCTAAAAAAGCAACCGACATTGCTTTCCTCAGAGAGATTATAATGGTTATGACAATCCTAACAAGAACAGCGACCTTGGCAGTCAAGAAAAGAGGTGTACAGACCAAGATGATCAATTGGGCAGGTGACGTGCTAAAAAGTGACCAACATTACTTTCCTCAGAGAGATCATAATGGCTGTAACAACCCTAAAAAGAGAGAATAACCTTGGCGGTCAAAATTTTTAGCCTCTCCAGGGCTTAGGCGGTGGTCAAAGATGCTCATGACCACCCCTCTCACAAAACTTGGTTATCCCTAGGCCAATGAGTATTTGAGTATCACATGATAAGATGACCAGTTGGGCAGGTGAGTTGTTAAGGACCAATCATCATTGCATTCCTCAGAAAGGTCATCAAAGCTATAATGGTGTCCTAGAATGCATGACAGAGATGGACATTTACCTAAACCTCCCTTGATGTAGAGGTGTGTTAGATTTCAGCAAGGACCCGACGTCTTAAAGATCCTCCGCATGATCTTGGCGAGCCACTGCTATACACATGCGAAATCTCCCCTCTACCCGTGGTCATTGCAGGTTTTACGACTCAAACTTCAAGTCATGGGGGAAACAAGTAGGATCCGTTGATATCTCGCTTGGTAGGGTTTTAGCCTTATATGCACATCATCAGAAAATGTTTCTTCCAAGAGGTAGCAGAAAAAGTGTCAATAGATGCATTGCAGATAGTCAAAACAATTGAGCAGGTGAAAGCAGGAAAACTTTTACTTATAAGAAGAATCGTTTCAAATCATATCCACTCCAAGTTCGAGGCATTTTCTCCCCTTCATAGTGATGAGTCCTGATCATATACACTTTTATGGACTCATCTGGGCCATTTATTTAGTCATTTCACCGCACTTTAGCCCTGTTATAGTTCATATTGATCAGTCTATGCTAGGTGCACTTCTAGGCCCATTTTGGTGTTATTTCATATCTTTCTTTGTTATTAGTTTTCTTGTGATGTTAAGTCCCACTTTCAGTGGCTAGACTGGTGTCGTACGCTGGAACAGGTGTCGTGCAGGTGTTTCCGGTGCAATTCTGCACAGGAACACTGCGCACGATCACCGGTTCTATTGCGCACGACCACTGGTCGTGCGCCACTGATCGTGTGCACTTAACCTTTTTTATGAGTTCTGTTTGGTGCAGTGCGCACGACCATCTACGCTAGTGCGCACGACCACCGGTCGTGCGCCACTGTTCGTGCGCACTTATCATTAATTTTCTGAGTTCTGTTTCGGCCAATGCGCACGACCACCGACGATAGTGTGCACGACCACCGGTCGTGCGCCACTGGTCGTGCGAACATTATATTTTATAAATTGCTTTTCTTGCAGGCTCCTTCCAGACAGGCGCACGATCGCAGAATTCCAGTGCGCACGACCACTGGTCGTGCGCCAATGACCGTGCGCACTGTTTATTCCAGCGCCTATAAATTGTCCTGCTCGCGATTTTAAGTCAAAAAAAATCCCGCATTTTTCCGCCGTTCCTGCTCCAGTTCCGTCCGTTTTCGCCCCTCCACCGCCGCCCACCATATGGAGGTGCTCCGGGCTTGTTCTTCACGCCAATCTTGAGCCGGAGTTTCCTCTCGGCCTCCTCCTTCATCCAAGAGCTTCAAAGAGAGATCTAGCCGCCATCTCCATCGAGCAAGAGGAAGTTTGCAACCTCTACCGGATCGTGACACGAAGAAGACGGGTCCATTGGAGAGTCGTGACAGCTCTCTCTACTCCGGACGTAGTTGCGGACCGAGCTTGGACGCGGATTGACAACCCGGCGATTCCAACCGTGAATCTCCAACGAGCCTTCGGATTCGGTCGATTTATTGCCTTGTTCTCCTCTTATTGATTGTTGTAATAGTTAGATCTTTTGTATTTTGATGAAGAACACTATAGACCTTGCTATTTAAAGTTATTTCATGTTTATGTGAAATACTCTTTTAGTTCATATGTGTTAATGAGGTGCGCCCCCATCCATTCCATCCTCCATCCCGCCGTCACGTCCGGTGCCGCACTAGCAATTGCTAGTGGCGTGCTTGTCGAAGAGGTGCTTGCGACCCTCATTCCGTTAGCCTACTCGTCCATCTGCCTACCGAAGCGTGGCATCGCGGCCCGTATTCCATCCCGCCTAACGAAGCAGTGCGCTCAAGGCCTGCACAGTTCGATTCCGCTTGCCTACTCGTCCATCCGCCCTTTCGACGCAGCGCGCTCAAGGCCTGCCTAGTCTCCATCCCGCCAAGCGAAGCATTGCATAGCGGCATTGCATAGGAGTAGTTGATAGCTTTTAGTTTATTTTCCAAAAGCCAACCCAACTCCCCCGCATTCCATCCGATTTAAGGACTTCAATCTCAAGTCCTTCCTCGAAACCTAACTCCACCTTACTGTGTTCCTCAAGAGACCGACACTCGGGGATTTTCCCCATTATTATTACTTGCGCGACCGGTGCACTTGCCGAATCATCGCATCAAGTTTTTGGCGCCGTTGCCGGGGAACACAGTCGTGTGAGTTTTCTTGAGAGGGAAAGCCGAGAGATAGTAGTTCTTCCAGTGTGTATAGCCGCTTTATTATTTTTGTTTGCCTTTTTAATTATCTTTTGTTTGTTTTTATTTTTTCTCCCCTATTTTAAAGTTTTAGGCAAGTTTTATTCAAGGAGTTTTTCTAGTTGTGTAGATTTCCTTGCAAAGAATTTCAGTTTCTTTTTATCTGCTTTGAATCTTGAAAATGTCGTCATGGGATATTTCACCTAGCTTTAATGATAAGATGGTTTATTATATAGACCAAATGAATGAGTTGAATGCTAGGCAGTGTAGGAACATTGTTTGCTTGTTGTGTCGAGGAGAGGGTCATGAATTGAAGGATTGTCCTAGTCTTTTCAAGCCTGACCACCACCCCTCCACTCAGGACAACATTGTCCCTATCGCTCATTCTTTACCCATGGAGGCAATTGTGCCCTCTACCCCTGAGCTTGTCTCGTGCACGGACTCCTCACTCCCTGTTTATGGCTTCACTCCCAGTGATGATGATCACTCATCTGTTAGCCAACAAGGAGAGGAATGGGAGCTCCTAGATGCACCTGAGTATGATGAGGAAAGTATTCTTTCCATCGGGGAGGCTTTAGTAGATCTTTTTGCGGAGGAACCGAATATTTTTGTCCCTCCAGTTTCTTTGCAAGATTTTTCTGCACACAATTTTTATGATCCTATCGAAGTGAAGGAGTGGGGTGATGCTTCTGACTTGGAGGGTGCTCCAAAGTGGGATGAGGATGTCATTTTCCCTGACGGGGAGAATGAATATTTTGAACACGATGGTGCACCTCGGTGGGATGAGGAGGATACTCTCTCTGATGAGGAGGTTTGCCCTTCTTCATGGGACGAGGAGATCCGAACCACCACTGAAGCCCCTGAGTTGTCAAGTTCCCCTCGCTATGATATTTACGATGATGATAGAGATCTATCCTTGGATCCTGCTGGGAGTGAGACCGGGACCACTCCCCCGATTGATTTTTATTTAAGTCATTCCTCTTCTTTATTTCTTGATCCCCCTTCTTTATCTGAGCCTGTGCAGGTTGAATCTTCACAGGTACCCCAGGAGGACTTGGAGCATTTTGCTCAAGTCAATGTTGTGAGCATCTTCTTATGTGAGGAGGTTTATCCTCCCTCCGTAGAGGAAGCTCCACTCATTGCCTTTGCCTCCTGCTGCCCCCCTGTTGACGATACCTTGCTAGGCAAGGAGGTGTTTTGTGAGATGAGTGAGGACCAGGCCTCCTCCTCTTCTTACTTTCTTTTCCCTCTACCTGTGTCAAGCAGGTATTATTTATATTCGGGTAGAGGCGTGACTGTTCTTTCGCCGTATCAGTACCCGCTACCGACACGCATATTAGAACAGTTACCGGTGCACTTTTCTTTTCATAGGCCCATTAGCTAGAACCGTTTTAATTTAGAATAAGTCGTGCTGGGATGACAATAACCCCAGTAGTTATCTTACTTTTCATGCATTTTATTTTTAGTCCATCCTGTTTAGTTAGCTGTAGTTTATTGTAGTTTATCTTTTTCTGCTTCTTTTGTTTTGCGGAGCTGACCCCTGCAGGTACTTCTTCTGGATGGCGGATGCTGCAGCTTAGTCTGGGTTTAAACGCCAATCTTCTGGTATGCTCACTTGCTGAGCATTGGGTACTCTCTTCCCCTAGCCCTATTCTGATTTTCATGTCATATGTTTTGTGGATTGTTTAGTTTAAGTCTGGGGGAGAGCAGTTTTTGTGCCCACTCACGTGCACTATTGCACTGCATACTAGAAGATTTCATTTAAAATGTTTTGTTCATTTTCATTGCACACCACAGCACCCACTTGAGCGCGTACTCATCTGTTTGCTTGCTCCGTTGTGAATTTAATTCTTCTGCTTATTTGGGGAAGTCTAGGTGGTGGCTTAGGATTATGTAGCAGAGTAAAATGTTGACTCTAGTAGTGCTCCTAGTCGAGTGCTCGGCTGCATAGAAATTTGTGTAGATTAGATTTCTCTTTATACTTATGGTTTTATATTTTTTCTATTCGTGTAAATGTTGTTTACTCTACTCAAATGGTGAATCCAGTGGAATCAAACGGTAGCATAGGGATGTGTGTAAACGATCGCTAGACTCGTATTGCTTGAGTCGGGAGAAAGGATTATCTTTCTCGGTGGCTAGAACTTGCCCCAAGCGATTCTTGAAGCATGGGTATACAGTTAGTCAATTGTGTGAATGTGATATAGGCCATCATCTTGGCCCGGTTGAGCCTTTGTGCCATTCCTATCATCATTTCCTCGCTAGCCCAGTTGTGCCTACCCCATTCTTTTGGTTCAGCCCCACTATTGTTCACCAAAGCCTAAGCTCCAATCCTAGTCGCACACCCAAAAAGCAAGCATTTTGTTTAAAATTCAAATTGGTGGTGTTGATTGTGGTAGTATATTGTGAAAATGTGGTTGTGCATCTTTAAAAAATTTGCTGAATTTGTTAAAGAAAGAAAAAGAAAAGAAGAAAAAGATTTGAAAAGAAAAAGAAGAATGAAAAGTTTGATTGAAAAAAAAATCTGTTTGAGATTTATGTTTGGGAGTAGGCGGTGCACACACCCATGCGTCTAAGTCTAAGTCTGGGGGTGTGGTGCATCCGCGTGTTTTGTGGCCACTTGGATAATGTTATGCATTTGCTCATTTGGGTTTAGTATTTGAACCATCGTCTTTATCATTTTATACCTCACCTAAACCCAAGCCCCATTTAAAACCTAAAGTCCTATTGATTCACGCATTTGAGTCAAACCAGTGCCGTGGAGAGAATACGACCGGGCAAGCTTATGGTCACCGACACTGATGGATTTCAGTGGAGTTTTTCCGGCATCCCAATCTTGAGCAATGCTCATCTCAGCGTTTAGTTTACTTTCTCCGTATGCATGACCGAACGATTCATCGTAGTTCACCATTTTGAGTAGTTGTAATATGCTTTTACTCTTTTAGAAATATATAGACTGTTTATATAATCAGAAATCTTCTCTACTATTCTTCTTATGCTCGTGAGCATGCGACTTCGCATGGTACTCTGTATTGTAGTTGTAAGCCATCTACTTTTCTTTCCCCGTTCGCTTAGAATTTGTTTGCTCGGGACGCGCAAACAGGTAAGTCTGGGGGTGTGATGAGTCCTGATCATATACACTTTTATGGACTCATCTGGGCCATTTATTTAGTCATTTCACCACACTTTAGCCCTGTTATAGTTCATATTGATCAGTCTATGCTAGGTGCACTTCTAGGCCCATTTTGGTGTTATTTCGTATCTTTCTTTGTTATTAGTTTTCTTGTGATGTTAAGTCCCACTTTCAGTGGCTAGACTGGTGTCGTACGCTGGAACAGGTGTCGTGCAGGTGTTTCCGGTGCAATTCTGCACAGGAACACTGCGCACGATCACCGGTTCTATTGCGCACGACCACTGGTCGTGCGCCACTGATCGTGTGCACTTAACCTTTTTTATGAGTTCTGTTTGGTGCAGTGCGCACGACCATCTACGCTAGTGCGCACGACCACCGGTCGTGCGCCACTGTTCGTGCGCACTTATCATTAATTTTCTGAGTTCTGTTTCGGCCAATGCGCACGACCACCGACGATAGTGTGCACGACCACCGGTCGTGCGCCACTGGTCGTGCGAACATTATATTTTATAAATTGCTTTTCTTGCAGGCTCCTTCCAGACAGGCGCACGATCGCAGAATTCCAGTGCGCACGACCACTGGTCGTGCGCCAATGACCGTGCGCACTGTTTATTCCAGCGCCTATAAATTGTCCTGCTCGCGATTTTAGGTCAAAAAAAATCCCGCATTTTTCCGCCGTTCCTGCTCCAGTTCCGTCCGTTTTCGCCCCTCCACCGCCGCCCACCATATGGAGGTGCTCCGGGCTTGTTCTTCACGCCAATCTTGAGCCGGAGTTTCCTCTCGGCCTCCTCCTTCATCCAAGAGCTTCAAAAAGAGATCTAGCCGCCATCTCCATCGAGCAAGAGGAAGTTTGCAACCTCTACCGGATCGTGACACGAAGAAGACGGGTCCATTGGAGAGTCGTGACAGCTCTCTCTACCCCGGACGTAGTTGCGGACCGAGCTTGGACGCGGATTGACAACCCGGCGATTCCAACCGTGAATCTCCAACGAGCCTTCGGATTCGGTCGATTTCTTGCCTTGTTCTCCTCTTATTGATTGTTGTAATAGTTAGATCTTTTGTATTTTGATGAAGAACACTATAGACCTTGCTATTTAAAGTTATTTCATGTTTATGTGAAATACTCTTTTAGTTCATATGTGTTAATGAGGTGCGCCCCCATCCATTCCATCCTCCATCCCGCCGTCACGTCCGGTGCCGCACTAGCAATTGCTAGTGGCGTGCTTGTCGAAGAGGTGCTTGCGACCCTCATTCCGTTAGCCTACTCGTCCATCCGCCTACCGAAGCGTGGCATCGCGGCCCGTATTCCATCCCGCCTAACGAAGCAGTGCGCTCAAGGCCTGCACAGTTCGATTCCGCTTGCCTACTCGTCCATCCGCCCTTTCGACGCAGCGCGCTCAAGGCCTGCCTAGTCTCCATCCCGCCAAGCGAAGCATTGCATAGCGGCATTGCATAGGAGTAGTTGATAGCTTTTAGTTTATTTTCCAAAAGCCAACCCAACTCCCCCGCATTCCATCCGATTTAAGGACTTCAATCTCAAGTCCTTCCTCGAAACCTAACTCCACCTTACTGTGTTCCTCAAGAGACCGACACTCGGGGATTTTCCCCATTATTATTATTTGCGCGACCGGTGCACTTGCCGAATCATCGCATCACATAGGTCTGAAAATGATAAGTATCATTTTTGAGCACCTCTTTTACGATAAATGGCTCTGCCCAGTTATGATTCAGTTTTCCAACTGAACTAGATCTTATTGCTGCATCTACTCTCTTTAGAACTAAGTCACCAACATCGAACTCCTTTATCCTGACATTTTTGTCAAAATATTTCGCCATTCTTCATTTCACTTCTTCTTATCTAATTGTTGTTGTATCTCTTAGTTCTACGATGAGATCGAGACTACACTTCAGCTCTTCATCGTTCACTTCCATCCAGCCATCTTCATTCTGCTTTGATAATAGCACCCATAGACTCATCACCTCAAATTCAACTAGAATGAGATCTTCCTACCATGAGACAACTTAAAGGGAGTTTCACTAGTAGCTGATGTTGGAGTTGTTCTTAAAGCCCAGATTACTGATGACAACCGTTCTACCCAATTACAACATAGATTTTCAACATTCTTCTTCAAGAGATTTAAGGCCAACTTGCTTATTGCTTCTACCTGCCCATTGCTTCTTGGATGGTGTACCAAAGTGAATCATAGCTCTGTTCCTATCTGGCCACAGAAATTTATCAAGTCAAAATAATTGAATTGAGGACCATTGTCAATGATTATGTCCATTGGAACTCCATGTCTGCGCACAATTTCACCCCATATGAAGTTGTTCACGATCTGGGTGGTAGTTTTAGCCAATGTCTTTGCTTCAATCCACTTGCTAAAATAGTCAATCATCACGAGAATAAAATGATGATACCCACTAGCCATTGGAAAAGGTCTGATAAGATCCATCCCCTAAACCACAAATGTCCATGGAGTTGCTATCAACCGGAGTTGCTATCAACCTGAGTTGCTGAGCTGGTTGATGTTGTAAAGGAGAGAATTTTTGACATTGTACACATCTCTTTGCAAACTTTTCAGCATCTTTCCTCATTTGAGGTCTGAAATAACCTTGCCTCATAATTCTTTTCTCCAGGGTTCTGCACCTGAATAACTGCCACATTCTCCTGAATGAACCTCTTGGAGCACAACTGGAACCTCTTCCTCTAAAGCACACCTTGCTATTGGTGAAAGAAAGGTTTTCTTGTACAAGACTCCTGCGATGAGGTAGTAGTGAACTGCTTTTAACTTGAACCTCTTCTTATCTTTTATAGATGGATGAAATTCCCAGGTTGAGAGATAGAGGATGAATGGATCTACCCAAGATGGATGTTGATCTATTTGCCTGATCTCGCCCTCTTCAATAGCTGGGGGAAATAATCCTGAAGTAGTTCCTCCTGAAAGAAGACCAAACTTTGCAAGTTCATCTGCCTCTGCATTTTCTGAACGTGGGATGTGCTGGATAGTGAAACTTTTGAACTTGCCGATTTCAATTTTTACTAGCATCTGATATTGCTTTAGAGTGAAATCTCTAGTTTCATAAGTTCCATTTACTTGGGAAGCCATCACTAGTGAATCAGTTTTCACTTCTACATCCACAATGCCCAACTCTCTTGCAAATCGGAGACCTGTAAGCAGTGCTTCATATTCTGCTTGATTATTCATAGTGGGAAAGTAGAATTTCAATGTTTGATCCAATCTGACTCCATTGGGATTAAGCAAAACAATTCCTACTCGAGAAGAATCCCTACCAGAAGATCCATCCACATAAATTATCCAAGCTATAGGTGTTTTATTTTTCTTTTCAATACTGCTTTCTGATGTATCTATCATGAAGTCAGGTTGCACTTGAGCTTTGATCGTCATCCTTGTCACATAAGAGATGTCAAATTCACTGATCTCGGTTGCCCACTCGCGAGTTGAGATGACAAGCATTAATGCTAGCTTCTCAAGAATTGGGTATCGGGTTTCTACATCTTTAAGAATTCTACTAACATAATAAACTGGATACTTCCTTTTCTTCTCTTCTCTGACCAAAACTGAGCTTACTGCATCAGAACCAACTCCAAGGTAAAGAAAAATATCCTCGCCTTCTCGAGGGATCTGAAGCAATGAAGTTGATGTTAACTACTTCTTCAATCGATCAAATGTGTCATCACACTCATTGGTTTATTTGAACTTTGCTCACCCACGCAGAGTTTTAAAGAATGGAGCACTCTTATCTCCTGAACGAGATATGAATCGACTCAAGCCTATCATCCTGTAACACCCTAGTTTTCATTACTATGACGACAGAAATTTTTGTGTTGGAAGCTAGCGCCCAGCAGTAGTACTACCACTGGCGGTAGTTGTACTGTCTAGAAAATATCGATGGAAGGAGCATTGTATCGTCAAGACAAGATCGGCAGGGCGTTGAGATGCTAACGCCGGGTGGTAGCCTCTACCTCTGGGTGGTAGCTCTATCGACAGGAGGTTTATATCGTCGGAAATTTTAGCTATTTCATCAAGTATATATCGTCAAGAGGCTATCGTCGAGATGCTAGCGTCGGGCGGTAGCACTACCACCGATGGTAGGTCTTCTCTTCGATATGAGTCCAAGAACCATCGAGATAATGAGATAGTGTGCTGGAGGTTAAGTCCAAAGCTAGTGCGGCGCGGTAGCACTACCGTCGGGCGGTAACTTACGAGATAGATCCGAGAAATAGAGATCGTGCGGTCAAATCTTTTATGTTATTATCCAATGGCTGAGAGCTGTTTCGGGAGAGTTTTAGGGCTTAACCAAAGGATGTTTCTCCTCGTTACTTTAAGCTATTTCTCTCTCCAAAGTTAAGAAAGAAGAGAGGCAAGGAGGAAGAAGGAGCTTCTTTCAGCCATTAACGGAGATCCATAGAGAGCAGCCTGGTGCGGTTCTTTCTATCTGATTGGAATCTCAGATTCACATGGCGCCAAAGAAAGTGGCAAGGGTAACGATCCTTCCTTCAGATTTTAGGACATGTTTGGTCCTCTCATTCCTTTTTCTATGCTTGCATAAGCTTATCTCTTACACCAAAGGTGAAGTGTAGGACTTCCTTTAGTTCTTCGGAACTCTGGGTCGATTGTGTCCATCCCCGACATATCTTGTTTGTAGAAGTCTAGTAGTCATACGGATTTAGGCATTTTGTGTGAAGACGACCCATGGGCGAGATCCTGGATCGGTGATGTTTGAATTGTGATGTTGCATTTAGGATAAGACTAGAATGCATGCTGGAGAATGACTCCGAGAGATTTGTCATCGTATTGTGGAACTTGAGTTTTAGGTGTCTTTCGGAGAGCCTAACGGAAGCTCCATGCTTGAGTTATGGTTCAGTGCAAACCTTTACCACGAGTTTTGAAGTGGAGTGGTCTTGTACCTCCTTCATTGGTTATATTTGTGAAGCCTAGGTCCTTATGAGTGGATTATGTGCGTATCTTATTCTATTTGGTACTTGTATGTGCTAAACCCTTATGGGACGAGGTGAAGTTGTACCCGCGTTGTGCGTAGGATCACAACGGGTAGAGCACAGGCAAAGCAGAACCAAACCCGTTTCCATGCAGATCGGTGAGAGGTGCCGACCTCTTGTACGCCATGTGATCATGGGAGAGGTCGTGGAAGGTGTTCACCTAGACTGGCCAAAAACTTTATTTCCGACCTAAGGTTGTGTTACTTATGGTGGTGTTGGTTATGAATTGATGATATGTTAGCCTCATGCATTTGCTTAGGTGGTTGTGGGAATCCTCCGGGTGAACCCAACCAACATCATGTGCATTCCTAGGTTCCTCTTTACTTGATGCTCAACCTAGAAGATTGATTATGCTTGAAACCTCACCCTGTGTAGTTTAGTTGCACTTTCTTTATATTGTTACATGTTGCATGTACGGCTTGCTTACAGGTTAGCGGTGACATGCCCTGATCCTGCTAGATGGCCGGGGTGGGATCGTTATGCGGTTTGTGGTCAGATCATAGTTGACCCTCGTTTACCTCTTATTATATGTTGGTGCAGGTGCTGGTGAGCCGAGCGGGAAATAGCGGGCGGTGGCCCATTGAAGAGTTGGCCCTTAAAGGCCAACCTCCTTTTTCTGCTTTACATGTATTGCTGGCATGCATGCCAAAGTATGTTTTGAGTTAGATACATTGGTTGAATGTAAGGCCTTAAGGTCATAACTCTTTAATATTTCGTTCCTGGGATAGTGAACAATCTGAAAGTAATGTTTAATAAATGCTTCCGCTTACGCCTTTTTATACTCTCGTGTAGTTATGTTTTTCTGTTATCGTCTTATTAACGTCTAGCCAGTGTGTTCAATATGGCATGGGGTCCTGGCCGGACCTACTATTATATTGCTTGTACTGGCATGGTGTTATAATTTGGTATCGTACTTAGGAGTCGATCTGTAGTTTACAGAATTCGAGGCCAAATTCCTTTTAAGGGGTGGTGTGCACGGGATGTGTGCTCACCTAAAATGATAAAACAATACTAAGAATGTTCACTTATGAATGAAAAACATGCTTGTTTGCGGAACCTAAGCGTTCCTTGATAGTGTTTGCTATGTTTTCGGTCACTAAATTGTGTGTTACATGATTATAGGTGACTAGGAGTGGTGTGGGACAGTCTCAACCCCATAAAACTGCTGAAAGTAGTGCGTCCACTGAGGTGCCAGCGGCCACTCCTTCTGTTAAGATGATCAGATTAGTCGTTGAAGTGGTCTTCGTGAAGATCAACACTTAGCCTGGGCGGCTTGCACAACCTGCTACTCCTACTCCGGATGTGGCCCTAGTGCCTGTTGCGGCAGTGGAGCCGAGGGTGGAACATCGAGTTGAGCAAGTAGTTGTGGGACGAGCGCATTGTTGGGAAATGTGCCCTACAATATTCCTGATTTAAAGAAGCACTCAGCTCAATGATAAAAGCATTGTGTATTTGATGTTATGCTAGTTCATGCTTGCAGAGATCCGATGATATGTCTAGTACTTCAATAATTTGTCTTAGTAAAATATCGTCGAAAAAGACTGGACATATCGTCGTAAAGAATAGGCATATCTTTGAAATAGTGTGCAGAAGCAAAGTAGAAGGTCCACGACAGTTATCATTGAGATAGCATAAACATGTCGATGATATCGGCGTAAAGAAGCCTTGACGTCGATAAGGTTAAGTTAGAATGAATATCGTCGTAAAAGAGCCATGTCGTCGATAAGGCTGAACAAGATAGGTATCGTCGTAAAGAAGCCTTGTCGTTGAAAAGGCTAAGTAATACTGACGTCAACGATATCGTCGTAAAGAAGGACTGACATCAAAAAGACTAGGGAAGATCGAACAAAGATGGGCAGTTGCTGAAGGATTGTTTGTCGACGTAATATCAATTATGTCGTCGATAAGATAAGGTGGTCACAATGATATCAAGCAATCAAGAAGATTACATCGACAACAGTTAGATGACTTCATGTCGTCGTAAGTGCAAGTGCAGAAGGGATGTCCCGGGTCGTCAAGATATCTCTATCTGAAGAAGAGGGAAGGAGATTTGAAGATATATCCTAGTTCAAGACAATGACAAATCCTGTCGTCGAGATATTGTCCATGTCGTCGTAACCATGGAAATATCATCGAGACAGATTTAAAAATTATCAAATGTGTTGTCAGCATTTAATGTCGCCGCCTGATTGTCCAATCAGAGCGTGCTCTTAAGGTATGGGCATCTGTCAGAGAAGGACATCATAGGAGATCGTTAAGCGGACCCTCCGTCCTATAAAAGGGAACAGTGATGCCCTAAAGAAAAAGGTGAAAAAAGAAACGAAAAAGAATCCCGCCGCGCAATATAACAGTAAAAGCTGCGGAGAAGAATCAAGAATAAGAAGAGGAGAACAAAAACGCTTATCCAGTGTTCTCTAAAGTTGCAGTCAAGCCACATCGACTGTTAAGTATCGTTCAAGTCCAGAAGCCAGTCAACATCAGGCTAAAGAAGAAGGATTGAAGAAGATCTGTGCTACCAATGCCTACATCTAAAGCATCTTCTTCAAGACAAGAAGCTTATCTCCATCAGGCAGAAGAATTTATATTGTATATCTTTCTTGTAAAGGCTTGCGGGCCAAAACTGTAAGATCTATTTTCAGATATAAGTGTCAAGCTTGAGGGCTTGAGATCTGTGAGGATCGAGGGCTAGGGCAGAGGACTTGCGGGTCCAAACATGTCGAGCTTGTGGGCTTGGGTCCAGTGAAGGGGCTTGCGAGCCTAGGTTGTATGGGCTTGTGGGTCCAAGAGGCAAGACTTGCGGGTATGTGCTGTGTAGGGCTTGAGGGCCTGAGTGTCAAGCTTGCGGGCTCAGGTGCAGTCAAGGGGCTTGCGGGCCTAGGCTGCAGGACTTGCGGGTCTGAGTTGTAAGGCTTGCGGGCCGGAGACATTGGCGGAGTTTGCCGATCCTAGCACACTGCTAGGTAGGTGTAGAGGGAAAGAGGACAACTCAAGACACCCTGTCTTGAGGAACCTCTATAAATTCCTGTGTGTGTTTTCTGTGCTGTGCTTTTGATCTACATACATCTGTGAGCCAAAACTCAAGAACACCAAAAGGGAATAAAAGAATTTGAAATACCTATTCCCCCCCCCCCCCCCCCCCCCTCTAGGTGATAAGTTGACACCCCAATAACTAACAAGTGGTATCAAAGCGAGGTTTTTCAAAGAAAAACATAACAGCTTGAACAGATCTGCCAGTGGGTGTCCATTTATCATAGTTATGGAATCAAGAATAGCAATTTGTTCTAGGGAGAACTTTGCCCTATGGAAAGTAAGAGCTAGAATATTCATGGAGGCTATGGATCCCAAAATGTTTCAAATTGTTCAAGAAGGGTCATATGTCCCCAAGACAGTACCCAAGAAAATGACTGAAGATGAGATCATCCTCGTCAACTTGGACAAGGAAGCCAAAGATATTATAGTTGGTGCAGTTGACATCTCAACATTTCAGAAACTAGCTCACTGCATAACAGCAAATGAGATGTGGGACTCTCTAACAGACCTTATGTTAGGATCAAAAGAAGGAAATGCAGAATCAATATTGCCTTCCAAGAATCAGAAGGAAGAAAGAAGTAAGGTAATTGAGAAGAAAGTCAGAACATTGAGTGATAGTGACTCAAGCTATTCAGACTCAGAAGAGAATGCTAATTTTGGACTGACTGCCTTATCTGAGTTAGAGGAGGAAATTCAGGATGAAGTCTCTCTTGAACAGGTATGCATTAGAGCTCCTCTATCTACCTCAGACTCAGAATCTAAGACAAGCTCATTAGGAAATGATGACTTATCCAAGCCATATGATATCCTTCTAGAAGATCTCAAAAAGATCAAGATGCTCTGCAAGGAGCAAGCTGAAAAGATCTCAATCCTTCAAGCCAGAAAATTTGATCTCTCTGAAAAGGCTGAAAAGCTAACTCTACAGAATGCAGAGTTTTGCCAACTCAAAAAGGACTTCAAGGCGAGCTCCAACCTTGATCTGATAAGCAAATTTGGGAAAACTCTGAAGGCACTGATTGGCAGTAAGGAGCTGTGTTGTTCTTTAACCAAAGAGGTTGTACTTCTAAAGAAGGATAGAGGTCAGCCTAGTACCCTGAAATCTAAGAATTGTAATGTCAGAAGGGTGGAGAATAAATCCTTCATTGCAAGGAAGCATGTAGCAAGCTCCTTCAAACCCAAGAACATGCAAAAAACCTCAAGGGTACCTCATGAAAGGATGATCACAAGAAGGCATGAAGTTACTGGGTCTAGAGAAGAGGAGAAATCATTAAAGAAGACTGACTCCATATGGAAAGTTGTGGATGGTGATAGCCAACATCACACTCACAATCAGTACAGATCAGTCTCCTTCAAATATCCTTATATTCATACTCAAAGGACTCATGCTCACACAGTCAGCCAGAAAGGAAGATACAATAGGTTTGAATGTTGGTGATATGCAAAGACTGGGCACTTTGCAATTGATTGTTGGCACAATCCAACTGCTCCAAGGGTAACAAATGCAAAACTTGCAAATAATCTTGTTCATCATCAATGTGCATATCCTAGAGCAGTTAGATCCAGTATGCCCTTTAAAGCTAACAATATCCTAGGACCCAAGGCTGTTTGGGTACCTAAGGGCTTGTAATATCATTTTGCAGGTAGTCCAAGAGCCCACCAGAAGCAAATCTGGGCCTTGGACAAGATGGTTATTCTGGCCCATAGGCTAGAACAGCAAAATTTAGCTCATTAACAATCTTAGTGCAGGTCATCCTATTAAAAAGACCAAAAGAAGTCAGGAGGATTACAAGTTGAAATTGTCCAAAACACCCCTGGAGAACTCTCAGGGTTGGTGCCAAAAGATGTTTCCCAAGTAGGGCTGAAAGTTGCCCCAGGCTAACAAGTTTAAGAAATTTGTATCGTCGATACAATAAGTTGTAACGATGATATAGCAGATGTTGCGATGACAAATGGATCAAGCTGGAAGGATGCGTATCCAAGAACCATTTCGACAACAATCAGAAGTATCATCGAAATAGAGTCCAACTATTTAACACGGCACTAAATCGATTCATCGGAGTCGTCTGATCATTTTCACCGACACAGTCAAAGGTGCGTGCCCCTTCACCTACCTACACTATAAATAGAGTGAATGCTCGAGAATAAAAATCACGCTATCATTTGCCCTAAGCTATTCCTTCGACAAAACATTGCTTCGTCTCCGACGTGCTGCCTCCTCTCTTGCTCTGAATCGATGGCTCCCAAAAGAGAAGAAGTAATCTCAGGTTGTGAACTCCAGCGCTGGGGTTTCAACTTGTGCTCTGAAGAAATCAGGTCAGCGCTAGTTCTCCTGGAATCCACCGGCCTAGAATACCTGCTAAGCGAGCCCTCAGTTCTTCTCCGCCGAGAATTGACGGAGTTCTTCGCTGAAGCCAAGCTCAACCACTCAGAATCTCAGATCAAGTCCACTGTAGCTGGTAAGAAGGTCAAGATATCCGCAAAGAGTCTCATGAAGACGCTGAATCTGCCGAGAATTGAAGGGGGAGAAGAAGAAGAGCCGACAATGGAGGATGTCTCAGCTTGTTATACCTGGTGCGGCCACACTGGGAAGACCTACAGGTCGATTAAAAGGAATGAGTTTAATCAAAAAGGGAAACTGTTGGAAGGCATCATGGGGAAGGTGCTGCTATGCAAACCTGGCTCTCATGACTGGATCTCCAAGGCGATGTTCATTTTCATGGCCCGGATAATCCTAACCAAGAAGACAGACTGGAGTGGGTTTCTCTTCCAGAGATTGAAGAGCACCCTGAAGACCCCGTCATATGGAAGAATTTCGTCCCTCTTCCTTCTGAATACCCTAGATGAAGTGCTTCATAAAATTATGGGAGTGCCCATGCACTACTCCAAGAGATTGGACGCAAAGATGCTTGATCGATGGGATAGGTCAATCCCCAAAGCATCCTCTGATGCAGCATCCGCGCCAAAGAAACAAAAGAAAGCCGCCCAAGTTGTCCCTTCTAAAGAAGAAGAGTCATCATGTAGCTCAGATGACAGTTCCCCACCCCAATAAAACCTTGGTGCGACATCTGCTCAAGGAGATGCTCCTGCATCAATTCTTGAACCTGCTCCCAAAGAGGTTATTGAAGAAGGTAGCAACCCCGACTTGGGGATTGTTCCTGTTGAGGGGGAGTCCCAACTTGGAAGCTCAGCCCAAGGCATTGCTCAAGTTGAGGGGGAGACCAAGCTGGGGTACTCTCCACTAGAAAATCAAGGAAATGTGCCCGAGCAAATGGAAGACACCACTCCTTCAGATTGCCAAGAATTGATAATAGCAAGTAAGATAGTGCTCACATCTCTGGGTGAGACAGTGTCAGAAGATTTCAAGGGAAAGGCCAAAGTAATAGCCTATATCAGTGAAGACTCGTCTGAAGAAATCTCGGAAGCAGCTTCATAGGAAGGAGGAGATGAAGAAGAACAAGTTTTTGAGCCATCTTTGGCTCAGGCAGGTTCTCTCTATCACATGGTATCAGCTCTACTGAATGATCAAAGGAAACAATTGGAAACTTTTGTCGTAAATACTGTGGATGGCCTAAGGAAGGAGCTGAAGGCTGAGATCAAGGCTGTAAAGAGGGACATACTCAATCTCAACACCCAGTGTGCCCACTTCTACACTCTGGCAGCTCCGACAATAGAAAAGATGGGCAAGGAAGTCAACAAAGTAGGACATCAAACTCATTCAATACTGACAAATCAAGTAACTTTCTCTAAAAATGTGGAGCATGCCTTTGGGCAACTACAAATAGCCGCCAATAACAATAAGAATCAAGTTCTGAACAGGGTCAATGAGAATGCTCATACATTAGATGATCATCTACTCGAAGAAAGGAACAATCTGGATGTGACTGAATAGCACCAGCATAAACAGTTGATTCTGGTCAGAGAAGGTCTTGAAGAACGTGTAATTGAACAAGTCCTAAAGGGGGAGAATGAAATAAAAAATGTTGGATCCCATCAAGCCATGTGGATAGCAAATTAAGTGAAGCAGACAATGCAAAAACCCCCCATCAGTGTACGAAGTTGTTGACCCATCAATAAGTACTGGCTCAGCCGAGTATGGCGTTGAATTTGGAGAATCAGCAACCTCCAGGAAGAGGAAGAAACTCTAGAGCAACAATTATATGCAAAAGAGGCTGAGGGAGGTCGAGCTGGATCCACAATCAGGAAGGTGGAGTCCAAATTCAAGAGAAATAATCACAGAGTCATGGATACAATTTGGATACCCCCCAAGAGGGCCATCAAAGAGTAAACCAGCCGGTTGAGTGGGAGAAGCATCTAAAGCAATTAGAAAAGAGGAAAAATCACAAGCTAGCGTTCCCTCATGGTCATCCTCCTTCTCCCAAGAAGATTCCAAAGCCCATCAACTACTATCAAAGGCAAAGGAGGAAAGACAAAGGTGCAAGCAGCAGCAGACCTTGAAGAGTGTCGAATCGAATAGAAAAATAGAATAGGGCAAATAAATGTGTAATTCTTATTTAAGAACATTTTATCTATTTAGGTGATTCGCTGCTTAATGTGATTTTATTGTCTGAAATGTTAAATCTTTATGTGTGTGGAATTTATCATTGAGGTGAGTTAGGACTTCTTCAAATAGGGGGAGATTGTTGGGAAATGTGCCCTGCAATGTTCCTGATTTAAAGAAGCACTCGGCTCAATGATAAAAGCATTGTCTATTTGATGTTATGTCTAGTTCATGCTTGCAGAGATCCGACAATATGTCCAGTACTTCAATAATTTGTCTTAGAACAATATCGTCGAAAAAGACTGTACATATCGTCATAAAGAATAGGAATATCGTTAAAATGGTGTGCAGAATCAAAAGGTCCACGATAGTTATCGTCGAGATAGCATAAACATATCGACGATATCTGCGTAAAGAAGCCTTGATGTAGATATGGTTAAGTCAGAATGAATATCGTCGTAAAAGATCCATGTCGTCGATAAGGCTGAACAAGACAGGTATCGTCGTAAAGAAGCCTTGTCGCTGAAAAGGCTAAGTAAGACTGATGACAACGATATCATCGTAAAGAAGGACTGACATCGAAAAGATTAGGGATGATCGAACAAAGATGGGCAGTTGCTGAAGGATTGTTTGTCGACGTAATATTGATTATGTCGTTGACAAGATAAGTTGGTCACAACGATATCAAGCAATCAAGAAGATTACGTCGACATCAGTTAGATGACTTCATGTCGTCTTAAGTGCAAGTGCAGAAAGGATGTCCCGTGTCATCGAGATATCTCTATCTGAAGAAGAGGGAAGGAGATTTGAAGATCTGTCCTAGTTCAAGACAACGACAAGTCCTATCTTCGAGATATCGTCCATGTCGTCGTAACCATGGAAATATCGTCGAGACAGATTCAAAAATTGCCAAACGCGCTGTCAGCATTTAATGTCGCCGCCTGATTGTTCAATCAGCGCGTGCTCTTAAGATATGGGCGTCTGTCAGAGAAGGACATCATAGGAGACCGTTAAGCATCCCCTCCGTCCTATAAAGGGAACAGTGATGCCCTAAAGAAAAGAGGTGAAAAAGGAAATGAAAAAGAATCCCGCCGAGCAATACAACAGTAAAAGCTGCGGAGAAGAATCAAGAATAAGAAGAGGAGAACAAAAACGCTTATCCAGTGTTCTCTAAAGTTGCAGTCAAGCCACATCGACTGTTAAGTATCGTTCAAGTCCAGAAGCCAGTCAACATCAGGCTAAAGAAGAAGGATTGAAGAAGATCTGTGCTACCAACGCCTACATCTGAAGCATCTTCTTCAAGACAAGAAGTCGATCTCCATCAGGCAGAAGAATTTATATTGTATATCTTTCTTGTAAACGCTTGCGGGCCAAAACTGTAAGATATGTTTTTAGATCTAAGGGTTAAGATTGAGGGCTTAAGATCTGTGAGGCTTGAGGGCTAGGGCAGAGGACTTGCGGGTCCAAACGTGTCGAGCTTGCGGGCTCAGGTGCAGTGAAGGGGATTGCGGGCCTAGGCTGTAGGGATTTGCTGGTCCAAGTGGCAAGACTTGCGATTCTATGGTGTGTAGGGCTTGAGGGCCTGAGTGTCGAGCTTGTGGGCTCGGGTGCAGTGAAGGGGATTGCGGGCCTAGGCTGCAGGGACTTGCGGGTCCGAGTTGTAAGGCTTGCGGGCCGGAGACATTGGCGGAGTTTGCCGATCCTAGCACACTGCTAGGTAGGCGTAGTGTAAGACCCCAATCCAGAATTGCACACTTCTGAAATCCTGTGCTGTCGCCAGGCGACAGTGACTGTCGCCTGGGCGACAGCGCCCTATGGAGAAGGTTCTGCCGTGAGCTGTCGGACGGGTTGACTGGTCAATGTCGGTTCATTGTTGCTATCGCCTGGGCGACAGCCACTGTCGCCGGCGACAGCTCCAACTTGGACTTTTTTTTGGCCGAATTGATGGGCATTGATTGCCCATGGACTTTGGGGGGCTGGTTTTGGCTAGGTGGCTCGGGAGAGGGCTTAAGTGGCCGAAAATCCCCCTCTTTCCCATTATTCCTTAAGGGTTATTTGGAGAGAGAGAGAGAGAGGAGTTGGAGAAGAAAGAGGAATAGGAAACCCTAGCCTAAAGCTTGGGTTTGGTGGAGCTACACTCGCCGGGTTCCTTCATTGTTCGTGGCTACGCGTAGAGGAGGGCAAGGCACTCCTTTTCATCCGTACCAAAAATCAAGCCATGGTCCAGAAGCGACACCGCAGGGTAACGATCTTCCCTAACCCTAATCGGACATGTTCTAGTCCATCCTTTGCATTCTTGAGGCCCCTACCCAAAAGGGTGAGGTCGTGGCCTCCGACGGGTCGATTCGTGCTATCCCCGTCAAAACTTGCATTCATATAGAGTCCGTGCGTGCAACGGACGTAGGCGCGCTGTGTGAAGCCCATCCGGGACGGTTCGTCCGGATTGGTGTTGCTTTTTGATGTTGTGCGTGCCGGGGGAAAAACCCCGTGTTGATATCCTGCTACGTAGGAATAGAGAGTGCTACTGCTTGCGCAGCAACGCCCGGGGGTGTGCCCCGGGGAGCACCCGAGGTTTGGAAGCAGAAGTGAAGTTCTGCTCACTGTCGCCAGGCGACATTGGATGTCGCCGGGCGACAGCTCTCAGACTTGGGTCTGGTGACTTTTGTGCTTGCTGAGGCTGGGGGAGTGTTACTGCATGTGCAGCAATGCCTGGGGGTGTGCCCTGGGAAACACCCACAGCTAGAAGCCAATTGGTGTTTTGTGCACTGTCGCCAGGCGACACTGACTGTCGCCTGGGCGACAGCTTTCCAGAACTGAGTTCTGGTGTATTGTGGAGCCCACCTGTTGAGAGGACCTGAGGCTTGTCGGCCCGACCCGTAAGGGTGTCCTGGTGGATGTCTTAGCGGCCCGTGGAGCCGGCTGAATGAGAATACCTGGGCTGAGGGAACGCCATACCCGCTCTTCGGGTTGTACCACGAGAGTGTGAACACCGGGCATTGGCGAACCTGAAACCGCACCATCGGAGCTCCCGAACAGTAAGTCTCTGGGAGTTGTAGGGAGGCGATGGGAGAGAGTCTTCGGACTACGCCTTGTTCACAATTGACGCTCGGGAGTGCCCTGGTATTCGGGCCACCGGCTAACGCCTCGAAGGGCAAGACCATCCGGGGAGGATGGTGGTGGAAGGCGGAGTACACCAAAGAGTGCCTGAGAGCACGAGACGTGGAGGCAGTTCCCGCGTTTGTGTTGATTGCATACGTATGTTTTGTGTGGGCTTTGGTAGACGCACTCTTAAATATGTATATATGCTGCTGAGTTGTCTTGCAGGGATGCTTAGAACCGCCACCCCCTCGAAGGGGTGGGGTCGTTATATTTGGTCAGCTTTAGCTGACCGTTGCCTGTTTTGCCACCGCTTTTGGTGGGCTTGTTGTACAGGTGCTGGACCGAGCGGAGCTTAGCGGGCTATTTGCGGGCTGAAGCCCTGGTACTGCTGCGGCCCTCGAAGGCTTTTGGATGTTTCCTTTTGACTATCATGTATGGCCGGCCTGCGTGCCGATGTTGGTAAATTGTAAGGCCGTCATGCCTAATATTAAGTTGTAAACATTTTATTCCTAGCTATTAGAAGTGGACATACCCGGGTTCGGGTTTTGGGGTTTCTTATTGTCTCTTTTACTTCCGCATAGAATGCTCTGAGTTAGGCTTCGTTGTTTAGTGTTGTTTGGTTTCAATTAAGTGACGTTCCCGTTCGTTTAGTAGTATATGGCGTGGGGCCCGGCCGGACCTTCTGCTTTATGTTCCTGAACGGATGGGGGTGTTACAAATTGGTATCAGCTTCTAGGGTTCCGTATCCTTCTAACGAATTCGCGGACGAATTCTTTTAAGGGGTGGTGAGCACGTGTGTGCGTCACCGTTGAGACGTACTTTAAACCCAAAAACAAAAAAAATGTCCACTTAGGAATAAAATGTAACAACAAACCAACAAAAATTGCATGATTTTGGAACTGAATGTTCCTTTTGTTGTTAGTTGCGACTGTGTTGTCGCCTAACTGTGTGATACACTTGTGCAGAACACTCGAAGTGCTGCGGGACCGTCGCGTCCCCGTGACGGGTTTGAGAGTAGTGGGTCTGCTGAGGCTCCTACACCTCCACCTGCTGAGTTGATTCGGCAAGTCACAGAGGCCGTCCTAGCTGCGTTAAATGCCCAGCCCGGAAGGCAAGGCCAACAGCCGGTGCAGGAAGTGGCCCCAGAGCCACTCAGAGTGGAGCAAGCCCTCGTGAGGCGTGCTCCTGAGCAGCAGTTGAAGCATTTCATGGGATTCCGACCTCCTCCGTTTACCGGGGTTGAATCCCCAGCTGAGGCCGAGGACTGGTTGTCGCACATCGAGCGAATTCTGACAGCGACACAGTCGGATGAGGCACAGAAGGTAACATTTGCTACGTTCATGTTGGCGAATGAGGCCAGGCGCTGGTGGGATCAGGTTGAGAAGCGCCAGTTCGCGGGAAGGCGACTGGTTGATGTGCCGATGAAAGAGTTCTCAGGAATCTTCCTGGCAAGGTATGTGCCCCAAGCACAGCAGATCGCGATGGAGAACCAGTTTCTGGCTCTCACTCAGGGAGATAGGCTAGTTGATGACTATCTATATGAGTTCACCCGCCTCGGGCGTTATGCTGGAAGCTCTTTTGACGACGAGGTGAGGAGGGTGAACAGGTTTTACGGGGGCTTACGTACCGAGTTGCGGCACCTTCTGACAGGGCCGTTGGCGCAGGGTTTCATGACCCTTGTGGGTTCAGCCCGAGCTCTTGAGCAGGACATGCTCAGGGAGAAGAGCAAGGTAGCTGTGGTCATGGCGGTGCCGGAGGGCAAGGCGCCGAGTGGGGCAAAGTTGCAGAAGTGGAATCGTTGGAAGAAGGCTCGGTCGTCTGGACCAGCCCCTCCTACTTCGGGCGCGTCGTCTGGACGTGGCCCTGTTACTTGCTTCACTTGTGGCAAGCTTGGCCACTACTCTCGGGAATGCCGCAGCGGGCTTCCAAGGCCAGAGAGGAAGCCTGGGCCACCTTATTCTGAAAAAGGGAAGGCAGCTGAGTCTACTGCCTCCCGCACGGCTCCTCCGCAACCCAGGGTCTTCAACCTTGGACAGCAAGAGGCTATCAAAGCCAAGGACGTTGTCACAGGTACATTTAAGATTCAGTTCTTACTGTTTTATATACCTGTTTTATTTTCATGTTAATCATGTTTGGCGGCGTAGGCTACGTGCATGTGTTAGGCGTTCCTGCAAGAGCGCTTTTCGATACTGGAGCTTCGCACTCCTTCTTATCGTCGGACTTTGTCCAACGTATTGGTGCGCCGTCGATTGCTTCTGCAGATGGACTGGATGTCCTACTGCCGAATGGATATTCGATGCGGGTGGAGAGGAGCTGCTGCGTGAAGGTTCTAGTAGGAAGTCAAGAGTATGACCTGAGAGCATCGCTACTCCCCCTGGTCGAGTTCGATGTGATCTTCGGTATGGATTGGTTGTCGGAACAGCGTGCGTGCATCGATTGCACCACAAAGGAGGTGAGGTTTGGGCGGAGTACCGTTTGTGAGACGGTCTTCGCGGGCATGCGTGGGTCGAGCAAGATGCTGATGTCTGCTCTCCAGGTGTCCAAGGCGGTGCGTCAGGGAGCAGAGTTATTCTTTGCTCTGGTGGAGGCTTCAGCGCCGAGGCCCAACCTGGTGGATGTTCCGATAGTGTCAGAGTTTCCTGATGTGTTCCCGAGCGAGCTCCCCGGTGCTCCCCCGCAGCGGGAGATAGATTTTACGATTGAGTTGGTGCCAGGCGCTAAGCCTGTGGCCCGCTCGCCGTATCGTATGGCGCCGAAGGAGTTAGCGGAGTTGAAGCTGCAGCTGAAGGAGCTGCTTGAGCAGGGCTACGTGCGTCCGAGTTCTTCACCTTGGAGTGCACCGGTCCTCTTTGTCAAAAAGAAGGACGGTAGCCTGCGGCTTTGTATCGACTACCGAGAGCTGAACAAGCTGACGGAGAAGAACAAGTATCCCCTTCCGAGGATAGATGATTTGTTCGACCAGCTCGTTGGGTCAACAGTTTACTCGAAGCTGGACTTGAAGTCCGGCTATTATCAGGTGCGGATCAGGGAGTGTGATATCCCGAAGACTGCTTTTAGTACCCGGTACGGGCAGTATGAGTTCACCGTGATGCCGTTTGGGCTGTCTAATGCGCCTTCGGTGTTTATGGACTTGATGCACCGGACTTTCCGAGAGTACCTCGACCGTTTTGTTGTCGTCTTCCTTGATGACATACTAGTCTACTCTCAGTCCGAGGTGGAGCACGGTGAACACCTGCGAGTAGTCCTGGAGGTTCTGAGGAGGAACCAACTGTATGCCAAGTTCTCGAAGTGCGAGTTCTGGCTATCTTCCGTGGCATTCTTGGGCCATGTGGTCAGCGGAGAGGGTGTGGCGGTTGATCCGGTGAAGGTTGCGGCTATCAGGGAGTGGCCTGTTCTTTCTTCAGTAGCGGAGGTCCGTAGCTTCCTCGGGCTGGCCGGCTACTACAGGCGCTTCGTGGAGAACTTCTCGCGGATCGCGCTGCCTCTTACGACACTGACACGGAAGATGCAGGAGTTTATCTGGACGCCTGCGTGTGCGCAGGCTTTCGAGGAGTTGAAGCGGCGGCTTACCACGGCTCCGATCTTATGTTTGCCTTCCGGCACGGAGGGTTACGAGATCTACACCGACGCTTCGGGGAGCGGCCTTGGCTGCGTTCTGCAGCAGCATGGCCAGGTGATAGCGTATGGCTCTCGCCAGCTGAAGGTGCACGAGCGGAATTACCCGGTCCACGACTTGGAGTTGGCGGCCGTGATTTTTGCCCTGAAGCTGTGGCGGCATTACGTGTATGGCCTGAAGATCGACATCTTCACGGACCATAAGAGCTTGAAGTACCTCATGTCGCAGAAGGAGCTAAATATGCGGCAGCAGCGGTGGATGGAGTTCCTGGGGGACTACACATTTAAGATCCACTACACCCCTGGGAAGGGGAATGTTGTCGCAGACGCACTCAGTCGCAGGGCCCCAGCGCAGGCCAACTGGATTCAGATGCATGATGAGCACCTGATACGTGACCTGGAGGCCTTGGATATTTCTTGCGTGGAGAAGCGGGGCAGTGCCGATGCTTGTTTGAGCTGGACTGAGGTGCAGTACGACCTTGCTGTTAGAGTCCGCCAGGCTTTAGAACTCGATCCGAGTTTAAAGCGCTACGCGGAGGATGCTGGTGGTGGGCCGGATGCCCAGTTCCAGATGCTTGACGGGTTGCTGTGGCGGGGCGACCGTTTGTGCGTCCCCAAGGCGGGTGAGCTGCGAGATGAGTTGATGTACGAGGCGCATCGTACCAGGTATTCAGTTCATCCGGGGAGCACAAAGATGTATAAGGACATGAAAGTCCTTTTCTGGTGGCCGGGTATGAAGAGGGACATCGCTCACTACGTGGCCAAGTGCCACACTTGTGCCCTCGTGAAGGCGGAATGTCAGAAGCCCGGTGGGTTTTTGAAGCCTTTACCGGTCCCGGAGTGGAAATTCGACGACATCTCCATGGATTTCGTGCATGGGCTGCCGAGATCGCAGAGCGGGAACGATGCCATCTGGGTAGTCGTAGACCGGCTTACGAAGGTGGCGCACTTTATCCCCAATCGGAGGGATGACTCGGTGGAGAAATTGGCAAAGTTGTACGTTGATACTATTGTACGATTGCACGGTGTGCCCCGTAGCATCGTCAGTGATCGCGATGGGCGCTTTACTTCGAACGACTGGAGGCTAGTCAACCGCCTATTGGGTACGAAGCTGCAGTTTAGCACGGCCTTTCATCCTCAGACGGATGGCCAGACTGAGCGTACCAACAGGACGATGGAAGACATGCTTCGGATGTGCGTCCTGGATTTTGGTAAGGGGTGGGAAGATCACCTCTTCCTTGTTGAGTTCGCGTACAACAACAGCTTTCAGGCGAGTATTCAGATGGCGCCTTTCGAGGCCCTCTATGGCAGGAAGTGCCGCACTCCCTTGGCTTGGGCAGAAACGGGCGAGACGAAGCTCTTCAAGAGGAAAGACGTCGAAGAGGCGACTTCGACGGTACGTATGATCCGGGAGAGGCTATTGGTTGCGCAGGATAGGCAGGCGAAGTACTATAATGCGAAGCACCGCGACGTCCAGTTCGCCGTTGGCGATTGGGTCTACTTGAAGATCAAGCCGTTCAAGGGTGTGTCTAGGATTCGGCGCTTGAAAAAGCTGAGTCCGCGATACCTTGGACCGTTTGAGGTCATCGAGCGTGTCGGCGAGGCGGCTTATAGGCTTGCATTATCGGCGGAACTGAGCGGGCTACACGATGTATTCCACATCTCCGTACTGCGGAAAGCAGTGCAAGAGCCTACGCAGGTGGTCGCGGCGGATCAGGTGCCCGTGGATAGTGGGCTTCAGACGGCGGTCAGGCCCGTTAGCATCGAGGATGCTGAGGTGCGTCAGTTGCGGAACAGGGCGATCCGTATGGTAAAGGTCCGTTGGGACAACTGCGGTCGCGAGGAGCTCTCGTGGGAGCGCGAGCAGACCATGATGGAGGAGTTCCCCGAGCTGTTTCGGTGACATTTACCTCTTTATCTTTTTCCCCCCTTTGTGTAAAGACATTCTGTGGATATATTTATATATGTGCATATTGTTACAAATTTCGGGTCGAAATTTTTATAAGGTAGGGAGGGTTGTAAGACCCCAATCCAGAATTGCACACTTCTGAAATCCTGTGCTGTCGCCAGGCGACAGTGACTGTCGCCTGGGCGACAGCGCCCTATGGAGAAGGTTCTGCCGTGAGCTGTCGGACGGGTTGACTGGTCAATGTCGGTTCATTGTTGCTATCGCCTGGGCGACAGCCACTGTCGCCGGCGACAGCTCCAACTTGGACTTTTTTTTGGCCGAATTGATGGGCATTGATTGCCCATGGACTTTGGGGGGCTGGTTTTGGCTAGGTGGCTCGGGAGAGGGCTTAAGTGGCCGAAAATCCCCCTCTTTCCCATTATTCCTTAAGGGTTATTTGGAGAGAGAGAGAGAGAGGAGTTGGAGAAGAAAGAGGAATAGGAAACCCTAGCCTAAAGCTTGGGTTTGGTGGAGCTACACTCGCCGGGTTCCTTCATCGTTCGTGGCTACGCGTAGAGGAGGGCAAGGCACTCCTTTTCATCCGTACCAAAAATCAAGCCATGGTCCAGAAGCGACACCGCAGGGTAACGATCTTCCCTAACCCTAATCGGACATGTTCTAGTCCATCCTTTGCATTCTTGAGGCCCCTACCCAAAAGGGTGAGGTCGTGGCCTCCGACGGGTCGATTCGTGCTATCCCCGTCAAAACTTGCATTCATATAGAGTCCGTGCGTGCAACGGACGTAGGCGCGCTGTGTGAAGCCCATCCGGGACGGTTCGTCCGGATTGGTGTTGCTTTTTGATGTTGTGCGTGCCGGGGGAAAAACCCCGTGTTGATATCCTGCTACGTAGGAATAGAGAGTGCTACTGCTTGCGCAGCAACGCCCGGGGGTGTGCCCCGGGGAGCACCCGAGGTTTGGAAGCAGAAGTGAAGTTCTGCTCACTGTCGCCAGGCGACATTGGATGTCGCCGGGCGACAGCTCTCAGACTTGGGTCTGGTGACTTTTGTGCTTGCTGAGGCTGGGGGAGTGTTACTGCATGTGCAGCAATGCCTGGGGGTGTGCCCTGGGAAACACCCACAGCTAGAAGCCAATTGGTGTTTTGTGCACTGTCGCCAGGCGACACTGACTGTCGCCTGGGCGACAGCTTTCCAGAACTGAGTTCTGGTGTATTGTGGAGCCCACCTGTTGAGAGGACCTGAGGCTTGTCGGCCCGACCCGTAAGGGTGTCCTGGTGGATGTCTTAGCGGCCCGTGGAGCCGGCTGAATGAGAATACCTGGGCTGAGGGAACGCCATACCCGCTCTTCGGGTTGTACCACGAGAGTGTGAACACCGGGCATTGGCGAACCTGAAACCGCACCATCGGAGCTCCCGAACAGTAAGTCTCTGGGAGTTGTAGGGAGGCGATGGGAGAGAGTCTTCGGACTACGCCTTGTTCACAATTGACGCTCGGGAGTGCCCTGGTATTCGGGCCACCGGCTAACGCCTCGAAGGGCAAGACCATCCGGGGAGGATGGTGGTGGAAGGCGGAGTACACCAAAGAGTGCCTGAGAGCACGAGACGTGGAGGCAGTTCCCGCGTTTGTGTTGATTGCATACGTATGTTTTGTGTGGGCTTTGGTAGACGCACTCTTAAATATGTATATATGCTGCTGAGTTGTCTTGCAGGGATGCTTAGAACCGCCACCCCCTCGAAGGGGTGGGGTCGTTATATTTGGTCAGCTTTAGCTGACCGTTGCCTGTTTTGCCACCGCTTTTGGTGGGCTTGTTGTACAGGTGCTGGACCGAGCGGAGCTTAGCGGGCTATTTGCGGGCTGAAGCCCTGGTACTGCTGCGGCCCTCGAAGGCTTTTGGATGTTTCCTTTTGACTATCATGTATGGCCGGCCTGCGTGCCGATGTTGGTAAATTGTAAGGCCGTCGTGCCTAATATTAAGTTGTAAACATTTTATTCCTAGCTATTAGAAGTGGACATACCCGGGTTCGGGTTTTGGGGTTTCTTATTGTCTCTTTTACTTCCGCATAGAATGCTCTGAGTTAGGCTTCGTTGTTTAGTGTTGTTTGGTTTCAATTAAGTGACGTTCCCGTTCGTTTAGTAGTATATGGCGTGGGGCCCGGCCGGACCTTCTGCTTTATGTTCCTGAACGGATGGGGGTGTTACAAATTGGTATCAGCTTCTAGGGTTCCGTATCCTTCTAACGAATTCGCGGACGAATTCTTTTAAGGGGTGGTGAGCACGTGTGTGCGTCACCGTTGAGACGTACTTTAAACCCAAAAACAAAAAAAATGTCCACTTAGGAATAAAATGTAACAACAAACCAACAAAAATTGCATGATTTTGGAACTGAATGTTCCTTTTGTTGTTAGTTGCGACTGTGTTGTCGCCTAACTGTGTGATACACTTGTGCAGAACACTCGAAGTGCTGCGGGACCGTCGCGTCCCCGTGACGGGTTTGAGAGTAGTGGGTCTGCTGAGGCTCCTACACCTCCACCTGCTGAGTTGATTCGGCAAGTCACAGAGGCCGTCCTAGCTGCGTTAAATGCCCAGCCCGGAAGGCAAGGCCAACAGCCGGTGCAGGAAGTGGCCCCAGAGCCACTCAGAGTGGAGCAAGCCCTCGTGAGGCGTGCTCCTGAGCAGCAGTTGAAGCATTTCATGGGATTCCGACCTCCTCCGTTTACCGGGGTTGAATCCCCAGCTGAGGCCGAGGACTGGTTGTCGCACATCGAGCGAATTCTGACAGCGACACAGTCGGATGAGGCACAGAAGGTAACATTTGCTACGTTCATGTTGGCGAATGAGGCCAGGCGCTGGTGGGATCAGGTTGAGAAGCGCCAGTTCGCGGGAAGGCGACTGGTTGATGTGCCGATGAAAGAGTTCTCAGGAATCTTCCTGGCAAGGTATGTGCCCCAAGCACAGCAGATCGCGATGGAGAACCAGTTTCTGGCTCTCACTCAGGGAGATAGGCTAGTTGATGACTATCTATATGAGTTCACCCGCCTCGGGCGTTATGCTGGAAGCTCTTTTGACGACGAGGTGAGGAGGGTGAACAGGTTTTACGGGGGCTTACGTACCGAGTTGCGGCACCTTCTGACAGGGCCGTTGGCGCAGGGTTTCATGACCCTTGTGGGTTCAGCCCGAGCTCTTGAGCAGGACATGCTCAGGGAGAAGAGCAAGGTAGCTGTGGTCATGGCGGTGCCGGAGGGCAAGGCGCCGAGTGGGGCAAAGTTGCAGAAGTGGAATCGTTGGAAGAAGGCTCGGTCGTCTGGACCAGCCCCTCCTACTTCGGGCGCGTCGTCTGGACGTGGCCCTGTTACTTGCTTCACTTGTGGCAAGCTTGGCCACTACTCTCGGGAATGCCGCAGCGGGCTTCCAAGGCCAGAGAGGAAGCCTGGGCCACCTTATTCTGAAAAAGGGAAGGCAGCTGAGTCTACTGCCTCCCGCACGGCTCCTCCGCAACCCAGGGTCTTCAACCTTGGACAGCAAGAGGCTATCAAAGCCAAGGACGTTGTCACAGGTACATTTAAGATTCAGTTCTTACTGTTTTATATACCTGTTTTATTTTCATGTTAATCATGTTTGGCGGCGTAGGCTACGTGCATGTGTTAGGCGTTCCTGCAAGAGCGCTTTTCGATACTGGAGCTTCGCACTCCTTCTTATCGTCGGACTTTGTCCAACGTATTGGTGCGCCGTCGATTGCTTCTGCAGATGGACTGGATGTCCTACTGCCGAATGGATATTCGATGCGGGTGGAGAGGAGCTGCTGCGTGAAGGTTCTAGTAGGAAGTCAAGAGTATGACCTGAGAGCATCGCTACTCCCCCTGGTCGAGTTCGATGTGATCTTCGGTATGGATTGGTTGTCGGAACAGCGTGCGTGCATCGATTGCACCACAAAGGAGGTGAGGTTTGGGCGGAGTACCGTTTGTGAGACGGTCTTCGCGGGCATGCGTGGGTCGAGCAAGATGCTGATGTCTGCTCTCCAGGTGTCCAAGGCGGTGCGTCAGGGAGCAGAGTTATTCTTTGCTCTGGTGGAGGCTTCAGCGCCGAGGCCCAACCTGGTGGATGTTCCGATAGTGTCAGAGTTTCCTGATGTGTTCCCGAGCGAGCTCCCCGGTGCTCCCCCGCAGCGGGAGATAGATTTTACGATTGAGTTGGTGCCAGGCGCTAAGCCTGTGGCCCGCTCGCCGTATCGTATGGCGCCGAAGGAGTTAGCGGAGTTGAAGCTGCAGCTGAAGGAGCTGCTTGAGCAGGGCTACGTGCGTCCGAGTTCTTCACCTTGGAGTGCACCGGTCCTCTTTGTCAAAAAGAAGGACGGTAGCCTGCGGCTTTGTATCGACTACCGAGAGCTGAACAAGCTGACGGAGAAGAACAAGTATCCCCTTCCGAGGATAGATGATTTGTTCGACCAGCTCGTTGGGTCAACAGTTTACTCGAAGCTGGACTTGAAGTCCGGCTATTATCAGGTGCGGATCAGGGAGTGTGATATCCCGAAGACTGCTTTTAGTACCCGGTACGGGCAGTATGAGTTCACCGTGATGCCGTTTGGGCTGTCTAATGCGCCTTCGGTGTTTATGGACTTGATGCACCGGACTTTCCGAGAGTACCTCGACCGTTTTGTTGTCGTCTTCCTTGATGACATACTAGTCTACTCTCAGTCCGAGGTGGAGCACGGTGAACACCTGCGAGTAGTCCTGGAGGTTCTGAGGAGGAACCAACTGTATGCCAAGTTCTCGAAGTGCGAGTTCTGGCTATCTTCCGTGGCATTCTTGGGCCATGTGGTCAGCGGAGAGGGTGTGGCGGTTGATCCGGTGAAGGTTGCGGCTATCAGGGAGTGGCCTGTTCTTTCTTCAGTAGCGGAGGTCCGTAGCTTCCTCGGGCTGGCCGGCTACTACAGGCGCTTCGTGGAGAACTTCTCGCGGATCGCGCTGCCTCTTACGACACTGACACGGAAGATGCAGGAGTTTATCTGGACGCCTGCGTGTGCGCAGGCTTTCGAGGAGTTGAAGCGGCGGCTTACCACGGCTCCGATCTTATGTTTGCCTTCCGGCACGGAGGGTTACGAGATCTACACCGACGCTTCGGGGAGCGGCCTTGGCTGCGTTCTGCAGCAGCATGGCCAGGTGATAGCGTATGGCTCTCGCCAGCTGAAGGTGCACGAGCGGAATTACCCGGTCCACGACTTGGAGTTGGCGGCCGTGATTTTTGCCCTGAAGCTGTGGCGGCATTACGTGTATGGCCTGAAGATCGACATCTTCACGGACCATAAGAGCTTGAAGTACCTCATGTCGCAGAAGGAGCTAAATATGCGGCAGCAGCGGTGGATGGAGTTCCTGGGGGACTACACATTTAAGATCCACTACACCCCTGGGAAGGGGAATGTTGTCGCAGACGCACTCAGTCGCAGGGCCCCAGCGCAGGCCAACTGGATTCAGATGCATGATGAGCACCTGATACGTGACCTGGAGGCCTTGGATATTTCTTGCGTGGAGAAGCGGGGCAGTGCCGATGCTTGTTTGAGCTGGACTGAGGTGCAGTACGACCTTGCTGTTAGAGTCCGCCAGGCTTTAGAACTCGATCCGAGTTTAAAGCGCTACGCGGAGGATGCTGGTGGTGGGCCGGATGCCCAGTTCCAGATGCTTGACGGGTTGCTGTGGCGGGGCGACCGTTTGTGCGTCCCCAAGGCGGGTGAGCTGCGAGATGAGTTGATGTACGAGGCGCATCGTACCAGGTATTCAGTTCATCCGGGGAGCACAAAGATGTATAAGGACATGAAAGTCCTTTTCTGGTGGCCGGGTATGAAGAGGGACATCGCTCACTACGTGGCCAAGTGCCACACTTGTGCCCTCGTGAAGGCGGAATGTCAGAAGCCCGGTGGGTTTTTGAAGCCTTTACCGGTCCCGGAGTGGAAATTCGACGACATCTCCATGGATTTCGTGCATGGGCTGCCGAGATCGCAGAGCGGGAACGATGCCATCTGGGTAGTCGTAGACCGGCTTACGAAGGTGGCGCACTTTATCCCCAATCGGAGGGATGACTCGGTGGAGAAATTGGCAAAGTTGTACGTTGATACTATTGTACGATTGCACGGTGTGCCCCGTAGCATCGTCAGTGATCGCGATGGGCGCTTTACTTCGAACGACTGGAGGCTAGTCAACCGCCTATTGGGTACGAAGCTGCAGTTTAGCACGGCCTTTCATCCTCAGACGGATGGCCAGACTGAGCGTACCAACAGGACGATGGAAGACATGCTTCGGATGTGCGTCCTGGATTTTGGTAAGGGGTGGGAAGATCACCTCTTCCTTGTTGAGTTCGCGTACAACAACAGCTTTCAGGCGAGTATTCAGATGGCGCCTTTCGAGGCCCTCTATGGCAGGAAGTGCCGCACTCCCTTGGCTTGGGCAGAAACGGGCGAGACGAAGCTCTTCAAGAGGAAAGACGTCGAAGAGGCGACTTCGACGGTACGTATGATCCGGGAGAGGCTATTGGTTGCGCAGGATAGGCAGGCGAAGTACTATAATGCGAAGCACCGCGACGTCCAGTTCGCCGTTGGCGATTGGGTCTACTTGAAGATCAAGCCGTTCAAGGGTGTGTCTAGGATTCGGCGCTTGAAAAAGCTGAGTCCGCGATACCTTGGACCGTTTGAGGTCATCGAGCGTGTCGGCGAGGCGGCTTATAGGCTTGCATTATCGGCGGAACTGAGCGGGCTACACGATGTATTCCACATCTCCGTACTGCGGAAAGCAGTGCAAGAGCCTACGCAGGTGGTCGCGGCGGATCAGGTGCCCGTGGATAGTGGGCTTCAGACGGCGGTCAGGCCCGTTAGCATCGAGGATGCTGAGGTGCGTCAGTTGCGGAACAGGGCGATCCGTATGGTAAAGGTCCGTTGGGACAACTGCGGTCGCGAGGAGCTCTCGTGGGAGCGCGAGCAGACCATGATGGAGGAGTTCCCCGAGCTGTTTCGGTGACATTTACCTCTTTATCTTTTTCCCCCCTTTGTGTAAAGACATTCTGTGGATATATTTATATATGTGCATATTGTTACAAATTTCGGGTCGAAATTTTTATAAGGTAGGGAGGGTTGTAAGACCCCAATCCAGAATTGCACACTTCTGAAATCCTGTGCTGTCGCCAGGCGACAGTGACTGTCGCCTGGGCGACAGCGCCCTATGGAGAAGGTTCTGCCGTGAGCTGTCGGACGGGTTGACTGGTCAATGTCGGTTCATTGTTGCTATCGCCTGGGCGACAGCCACTGTCGCCGGCGACAGCTCCAACTTGGACTTTTTTTTGGCCGAATTGATGGGCATTGATTGCCCATGGACTTTGGGGGGCTGGTTTTGGCTAGGTGGCTCGGGAGAGGGCTTAAGTGGCCGAAAATCCCCCTCTTTCCCATTATTCCTTAAGGGTTATTTGGAGAGAGAGAGAGAGAGGAGTTGGAGAAGAAAGAGGAATAGGAAACCCTAGCCTAAAGCTTGGGTTTGGTGGAGCTACACTCGCCGGGTTCCTTCATCGTTCGTGGCTACGCGTAGAGGAGGGCAAGGCACTCCTTTTCATCCGTACCAAAAATCAAGCCATGGTCCAGAAGCGACACCGCAGGGTAACGATCTTCCCTAACCCTAATCGGACATGTTCTAGTCCATCCTTTGCATTCTTGAGGCCCCTACCCAAAAGGGTGAGGTCGTGGCCTCCGACGGGTCGATTCGTGCTATCCCCGTCAAAACTTGCATTCATATAGAGTCCGTGCGTGCAACGGACGTAGGCGCGCTGTGTGAAGCCCATCCGGGACGGTTCGTCCGGATTGGTGTTGCTTTTTGATGTTGTGCGTGCCGGGGGAAAAACCCCGTGTTGATATCCTGCTACGTAGGAATAGAGAGTGCTACTGCTTGCGCAGCAACGCCCGGGGGTGTGCCCCGGGGAGCACCCGAGGTTTGGAAGCAGAAGTGAAGTTCTGCTCACTGTCGCCAGGCGACATTGGATGTCGCCGGGCGACAGCTCTCAGACTTGGGTCTGGTGACTTTTGTGCTTGCTGAGGCTGGGGGAGTGTTACTGCATGTGCAGCAATGCCTGGGGGTGTGCCCTGGGAAACACCCACAGCTAGAAGCCAATTGGTGTTTTGTGCACTGTCGCCAGGCGACACTGACTGTCGCCTGGGCGACAGCTTTCCAGAACTGAGTTCTGGTGTATTGTGGAGCCCACCTGTTGAGAGGACCTGAGGCTTGTCGGCCCGACCCGTAAGGGTGTCCTGGTGGATGTCTTAGCGGCCCGTGGAGCCGGCTGAATGAGAATACCTGGGCTGAGGGAACGCCATACCCGCTCTTCGGGTTGTACCACGAGAGTGTGAACACCGGGCATTGGCGAACCTGAAACCGCACCATCGGAGCTCCCGAACAGTAAGTCTCTGGGAGTTGTAGGGAGGCGATGGGAGAGAGTCTTCGGACTACGCCTTGTTCACAATTGACGCTCGGGAGTGCCCTGGTATTCGGGCCACCGGCTAACGCCTCGAAGGGCAAGACCATCCGGGGAGGATGGTGGTGGAAGGCGGAGTACACCAAAGAGTGCCTGAGAGCACGAGACGTGGAGGCAGTTCCCGCGTTTGTGTTGATTGCATACGTATGTTTTGTGTGGGCTTTGGTAGACGCACTCTTAAATATGTATATATGCTGCTGAGTTGTCTTGCAGGGATGCTTAGAACCGCCACCCCCTCGAAGGGGTGGGGTCGTTATATTTGGTCAGCTTTAGCTGACCGTTGCCTGTTTTGCCACCGCTTTTGGTGGGCTTGTTGTACAGGTGCTGGACCGAGCGGAGCTTAGCGGGCTATTTGCGGGCTGAAGCCCTGGTACTGCTGCGGCCCTCGAAGGCTTTTGGATGTTTCCTTTTGACTATCATGTATGGCCGGCCTGCGTGCCGATGTTGGTAAATTGTAAGGCCGTCGTGCCTAATATTAAGTTGTAAACATTTTATTCCTAGCTATTAGAAGTGGACATACCCGGGTTCGGGTTTTGGGGTTTCTTATTGTCTCTTTTACTTCCGCATAGAATGCTCTGAGTTAGGCTTCGTTGTTTAGTGTTGTTTGGTTTCAATTAAGTGACGTTCCCGTTCGTTTAGTAGTATATGGCGTGGGGCCCGGCCGGACCTTCTGCTTTATGTTCCTGAACGGATGGGGGTGTTACACGTAGAAGGAAAGAGGACTACTCAAGACACCCTGTCTTGAGGAACCTCTATAAATTCCTGTGTGTGTTTTCTGTGCTATGCTTTTTATTGACATACATCTGTGAGCCAAAACTCAAGAACACCAAAAGGGAATAAAAGAATTTGAAATTCCTATTCACCCCCCCCCCCCCCCCCCCCTCTAGGTGATAAGTCGACACCCCAATAACTAACACCCATGACCAGCAATTAAAGCACTTCCTGAGATTCCATCAACCAACCTTCTCAGGGACCGAATCCCCAACGGAGGCAGAAGATTGGTTGTCAAGAATTAGGATAACTCTAAAGGCGACAATGGAGATGAAGCCATGATGGTCACCCTATCCACTTTCCTTCTTGACGGAGATGCAGTGCTTTGGTGGGAAGAGCAAGAAGTGCATAAGTTTGGCGGTAGAGATGTTACTGAAATCTCAATGGCAGAGTTTTCAAAGTCATTTCTCCAGAGGTTTATTACCTCTGCCCAGCTCATTGCATTGCAGAACCAGTTCCTGCAGTTAACTCAAGGTGATCACCTTGTAGACCATTACTTTCATGAGTTCACCAAACTGGATCTCTATACGGGATCATTGGTGGAAGATGAAGAAACGAAAACGAATAAGTTCTATGAAGGGCTTCGAGATGAGTTGAGGCTGCTTCTAGCAGGCCCAATGACTTTTGGTTTCCATGTTATGGTGCAAACTGCCAGATCTCTTGAATTTGATATGGAGTGCAGAGCGCAAAATGGCTCAATGTGAAGAAGCCAGAATTCCCTGTGTCGGCCTCTCAGTCCAAATCTGAGTTCAGAAGAAACAAGAGGATGTTTAAGGTTGCAGAACCAGCTCGCTCTAATATGTCGGGAGATACGATTTCACAGGGTCCTATAATGTGTTTCACTTGAGGTAAGGTGGGACACAAAGCCCGAGCGTGTCGAAGCGGCCCTCCAAAGACAGAAAACCGAGAAACGGACTATGCTCATGCGATGGGTCATGCGGAAAAGGACAAAGTTGTGGAGTCTTCTATTTCCCAGCACCTTCTGACCCAGCCGAGAGTGTACTCGCTTGGTCAGGAAGAAGCCATCCGACAAACAGATGTCGTTACAGATATGAATTAGAAGTTAGATTTTACAGCTATATGTGATTTATACATTTGTGCGACTTTATGTTTATTCCTGTGCAATTAGGCTTTGTCCTAATTTTTAACTACCCTGCGAGAGCTCTTTTTGATATGGGAGCATCGCACTCCTTTCTGTCTAAGGACTTCATGGTGCGAATCGGAGTGTCGTCTACCTTGGTAGAAGATAGAATGGAGGTAGTGCTGCCAACGGGTCTCGAATGAGAGCGGATAGGAAGAGCCGTGTAAATGTGTGGATTAGAAATCAGGATTTCAGCTTGGAAGTGTCGTTATTGCCGCTAGTTGAATTCGACGTGATCTTTTGCATGGACTAGCTCTCGGAGCAGCGAACATGCATAGATTGCAATCTGAAGGAGATCACTCGGGGAAAGAACACCGGAGATAAAACCATATTTGTGGGTATGCGAGGAGCGAGCAAGACACTGATGTTTGCTCTCCAAGTGGTTAAGGCGGCGAGAAAAGGCACGGAGTTGTTCTTCACCTTGTTGGAGGCTTCAGATCCTAAGCCCAGGTTAGGTGATGTCCCGATAGTAGCAGAGTACGCTGAAGTGTTTCCTAACAAACTCCCTGGGGCTTCACCTCAGCAGGAGATCAAATTCTGTATTGAGTTGGTACCATGTGCCAATCCTGTGTCACGCTCACCATACCGGATAGCGCCAAAGGAATTGGCCAAACTAATGGTTCAGTTGCAAGAACTTCTAGAGTAAGGCTATGTATGCCCAAGTTCATCACCTTGGAGTGCACTGGTCCTATTTGTGAAAAAAGAAGAACGGGAGCTTGCATATTTGCATTGATTATCGAGAGATGAATAAGTTGACAGAGAATAACCATTATCTGATTCCAAGAATCGATGACTTGTTCGACCAACTGGTTGGGTCGACGGTGTATTCTAAGCTAGGCTCACTGTTCGGCTACTATCAGTTGAGGATAAGAGAATGTGATATTCCAAAGATGGCGTTCAATACCCGCTTCGGGCACTATGTGTTCACGGTTATATCGTTCGGTCTCTCCAGCGTACCGTCGGTATTTATGGACATGATGAACAGAACGTTCTGAGAGTACTTGGACCAATTTGTGATCATCTTCATCGACGACATATTGGTATACTCTCAGTCTGAAGAGGAGCATGCAGAGCATCTACACGCAGTTTTGAGCACCATGAGTAAGAGTCAACTATATGCCAAGTTCTCCAAATGCGAGTTTTGGCTACCATCAGTGGCATTCCTTGTTCATGTTGTTAGTGGTGTGGGAATCGCAGTCGATCTGTCGAAGATAGTGGCAATCCGAGAGTGTCCTGTGTTGAAAAACATGGCGGAAGTCTGAAGTTTCTTAGGACTTGCCGGCTACTATAGGCGCTTCGTGGAGAACTTCTCGAGGATTGCACTTCCTCTCACTAAATTGACTAGGAAAGATTAGAAGTTTGTTTGGTCGCTCGAGTGCGCACGAGCTTGAGGAGATGAAGAGCCGTCTGACCACAACACTTTTTTTATGCTCCCCATATGGAACGGAAGGCCACAAAATATATAGCGATGCCTCGGGGAGTGGCTTGGGTTGCATCCTAGAGTAATTCGGAAAGGTGATTGCCTACGGGTCCCGATAATTGAAGGTACATTGGAGGAACTACCCAGTCCATGACTTGGAGTTAGCGGTCGTGGTATTCGCACTTAAGTTATGGAGGCATTACTTATACGACATGAAGATCAACATCATTACGGACCACAAAAGCCTCATGTACCTGTTTGATCAAATGGAGTTGAATATGCGACAGAGGAGGTGGATATTGTTCCTTGGGGACTACACCATCGATATTCATTATACTCCCGGGAAGGGAAACATTGTTGCAGACGCGTTGAGTCATCAGGCTCCCGCACAAGCAAATTGGATTTTGATTCATGATGAGTGTCTAATTTGTGATCTAGAATCCATGGGGATCACTTGTGTCGATAGGAGAGCGTCTACTTCAGCATGTTTAAACTGCACGGAGGTTCAATACGACCTTGCTGACCGAGTTCAACAAGATTTAGAGCTAGATGAAAGCATTAAACATTACAAAGCGGAGACGGTGGATGGGTCTACCGCTGAATTCTCTTTCAACAATTATCTTTTATGGAAAGATGCTAGATTGTGCGTCCCAAAAGTTGCCAATTTACAAGAAGAATTGATGTACAATGCTCACTTTACCAAGTACTCGATTCACCCTGAGAGCACAAAGATGTACATGGACATGAAGAAACTCTTCTGGTGGTCTGGAATGAAGAAAGACATTGCTCTCTATGTGGCAAAGTGTCATACTTGCGCGTTGGTGAAGGCTGAATGCCAAATACATGTTGGGTTTCTGAAGTCTTTGCCGATTCCGGAATGGAAGTTCGATGATATTTCAATGGATTTCATGCGTAGATTGATGAGATCGCATCATGGAAATGATGCCATCTAGGTGATCGTAGATCGTTTGACGAAAGTATCGCACTTCATTCTGAACCGGAAGGATATTCCATGGAAAAGCTAGTCAAGCTTTATGTTGATAATATTGTACGATTGCACGGAATTCTCTGTAGCATCGTGAGTGATCGAGATGGGCGTTTCACATCTAATGACTGGAAGCTGATTCACCAACTATTGGTACCAAGTTAAAGTTTAGCACAACCTTCCACCCCCAAATGGATGGACAGACTGAGAGGACCAATAGTACAATGGAGGACATGCTCCAGATGTGGGCCTTAGATTTCGGAAAGAAATGGGAGCACCATCTCTATATGATCGAATTTGCCTACAACAACAACTACCAGGCAAGTATTAAAATGGCTCCCTTTGAATACCTTTATAGTAGAAAGTGTCGTACGCCTTTGGTTTGGGCAGAAATGGGCAACACGAAGGTGTTGAAGCACGAGGATGTGGATGAAGCGAATGCATCGATTCAGGCAATACAAAAGCGGTTGCTCATTGCCCAGGATAGACAAGCAAAGTATTACATTTCAAATCACTGGAATGTCGAGTTCACATTTGGTGATTGGGTTTTCCTGAAGATCAAACTGTTCAAAGGAGTATCAAGGATCCAACGCTTGAAATAGCTAAGTCCAAGATACGTAGGACTGTTTAAGATCTTGGGATGCATTGGTATAGATGCCTACCGGCTTGCTCTATCAGCGAAGCTAAGCGGTCAACATGACGTATTTCACATTTCAGTATTCAGAAAGGCTGTGAAAGAGCCTACACATGTTTTTGCGGTAGACAAAGTGCTGATAGATGGTGGGCTAACGACGAAAGTCAAACCCATATGCATCGAAGACACCGAAGTGAAATAGTTACAGTACAAATTCATTAGAATGGTAAAGGTTCGCTGGAACAATTGCTGGAGAGAGGAACTCTCTTGGGAAAGAGAGCAAACCATGCTTGCGGAGTACCCCGAGCTTTTCCTCTTAGGTAAAATTTAATTTCTGTACCTTACTATTTTCGTAATTTCGGGACGAAATTCTTTTAAGCGAGGTGGAGTTGTAACACCCCAGTTTTCACTGTTATGATGGCAGAAATTTCTATGCTGGAAGCTAGCGCCCAGCGGTAGTACTACTATTATTTATGGGGTGTCTACTTTAACACCTAGAGGGGGGGTGAATAGGTTTTTCAAATTTATTTCTTCCCCTTTATGATGTTGTTGGTTTCTGATTAATAGATATGTAAAGTAAAGAACAAACCACAGAAAACACACAATGATCTATAGAGGTTCCTCAAGACCGGGTGTCTTGAGTAGTCCTCTCTCCCTCTGCGCCTACCCAGCAGTGTGCTAGGCTCGGCAAACGCCGCCAAATCTTCAGGCCCTCAAGCCTTACAACTCGGACCCGCAAGTCCCAACAGCCTAGGCCCGCAAGCCCCTACTGCCCCCGAGCCCGCAACCTCAACACTCAGGCCCTCAAGCCCTACAACATGGACCCGCAAGTCCCAACAGCCTAGGCCCGCAAGCCCCTACTGCCCCTGAGCCCTCAAGCTCGACAAATTGCACCTGCAAGTGCACTGCCCTGGCCCTCAAGCCTCACAGCTCTCCAGCCCTCAAGCTAGACAAGTTGGCCTGCAAGCCTTACAAGAAAATACAGTAAAGAGACTGTTACTTTTGCCGGATGAAGATCGGCAACTTAGCCTGATGACGATTGGCCTCTTATGATTGAAGAAGATTCTTCTGATTCAGATCTTTGACAGCGCAGTTCTTCTTCAATCTCTACTTTTTGCCTGATGTTGAACGGCGACTTCTCAGTCAGTGAAGATGACTGATTCTTTTAAGAACGCTTGAATCTTGTTCTATTTCTTCTCCGTTGAATATACTATTCTATTGAAGAGCGGCGGGATTCTTTTTATCGTTCTTTTTCTTGCACAACAAGCTTCTTTCTTTCTGATCTTTTTCTTTTCTTTTTCTTTTTTTAGGGCAACCTCTTATCTCTTTTATAAGACTGTGAGGTCCCCAACGGTCTTCTGAAAAAGTGCCTTAAGTGTCAGACGCTCCTTTCCTTAAGAGCACGTGATAATTAGACAATCAGGCAGCAGCATTAATTGCTGACATCACGTCCGTTAGATTTGAATTCTGTCTTGAAGATACATGCATCATTACAACGACAAGCTATCTATGACTATGTCGTCGCGATCTTCCTTCTTACATCATGTCGTCATGGTCACATTGTTCTCTCGACGACATGCGTTCTTTACGACGATGTTTGTTCTTTCTCAACGACATGGCCACTTTGGTGAAGTAGACGATACTGTGTCTTCTTCGCGTTCGACGATCTTGCTTCTGCGCTCGACGAACACGCCAAATCTTAGCGGTCGTCGATCTTCCTTCTGAGCTCGACGAATAGCATTCTGCGATCGACAAACTTGCCATCCTTCGTTCGACGATCGACATTCTTCGTTCGACAATCTTGCTAAGTCTCAGCGATCGACGAACACTCTACTTCTCAGCGGTTGCTTTGCTCATCATCACGACGATAGGCATACTTTGTCGATGACGTTTCCTATCCTTCTCGACGATATAGTACTTCGTGAAGTCACTAAAGTATATGACATATTGTCGATCTCTGCAAGCATAAACTAGATGGAATGTTAAATACAACTTGCATTTATCATTGAGCAGAGCACTTCTTCAAATCAGGAACATTGCAGGGCACTGTTCCCAACAATCTCCCCCTATTTGAAGAAGTCATAACCCACTCAGTGATAAATGTCGTTTACATAATAGACTTTAACATTTGAGCAGATAAACATGTAAGGATGACATCTCAGCAAAATTGAGTAAACACAGAATCTTGACCATTTTATAAATAGTGCCAAATGGTTTAAAGTTTTGACATTTCTACATGTAGCCCCCCTTAAGGTTTTAGCCATCTATTTCTCTGGTGCTCTTATATCATCATCGCCCTTTGCTTTCTTGCTACTAACTTTCTACTTCTTATCAGCTTGCTCTTCAGTAGGCTCATCATAGTATAGAGGAGGAAGATTCATCGCTTCCCAGATAGTGTTTGAGGTCCAGATGGCATGATTACTGCTGGTCTGTATCACTGATTTCTCCCCCTTTATGACTTCTTCAGATATCCCCCTTTGGAGATTCTTCTCAGAGGCCAAAATCTTGTTTTTGAGCATGTGAATTCCTCCTTCCAAGTGATTTTTGGTTTTAAGAAGGTGACTGTCTAGATCTTTACAGTGTTGATCTATGCTTTCTGTGATCTCAGTCTTGTGATCAGTCATCCTTTTGGTGGACGCAATGTAGGCCTTTTCTATGCTTTTGATAATTAATGATTGATTAGTCCCTAGGTTGGATAAACCTTTGTGAGAATAGGCAGTGAGTTCTTGTAGACTTTTCACATCATTTCTTAGGGTTGCTGTTTCAGCATACAGTTCCCTTCTTAGATTACTGATAGCAGAAGTGACATAGCTTTCCAGTTTTAATCTTTGCTCTTCCAAGAGCATCTTTATTTGAGATAAGAGTAAGGGCTCCTCTTGTCTATTCTCTGGAGATGAGTTCTCTTGTTCCTCTCCTTCATTCCCTTCCATTATTGGAGATAGAGATTTGCCTATTGGTGAGTAGCTTGGCTCACCCTCCTTCTCAAGACCTTGCTGATCATTGACAGTTTCTTAGTTGTCCTCTTGCATTGCTGATTCAGAATAATCAGCATCCTCAGCCCCTATGATCTTTTGGATCACTGTTTCTACTTGAGCAGGGGCCTCACTATTTTTCTCCCCCTCAGTTTCAGCACTTCTTGGATCTGTTCCTGCAGATGGAGGTGAGTTGTTCCCTGACTTACTCTCTTCAGATGAGCTTTCTCCCTTCATCTTTGCATCTTCCGCGGTTTTTGACTTCGTGGGAGGCTTAGTCAGAGTTTTCTCCCATCTTGCAAGGATTTTGATGTCCATTCTTTTCATGTGATGTATTTTTACTCCATAGCTTTTGTTGAATCTTTCAGGGTAGGTTTGCAGAAGGTATAATGATTAGAATTCTTCCAAGATTTGGAGCTTGAAAGGTTTCTTGTATCCTCTTAAAGATGTGCAGACCCCAGTTGGTCCTTTTACTAAGGATTATCCTTTCCATTAATTCGAACATAGGCTTGGATATTCTATCATGCGACCCAACCTTGCAGAGGAGAGCTTTACCTACTATATCGGCCACCAGTTTTCCTTATTGATTCAGGTTCTTCCTTTCTATGAACCCATGGGTCTTGCTCGAATGCTCGCACAATGCCAGAGCCTTGTCAAGGTCTTCCTGGGTGACCTCTTCATCGGCTTCCCCCTTTGCGAAAGTCGGCAACTGAAGTGCCCTAGCCAATCTCTTAGGATTTACTTTGACCTTTGTCCCATTGATTAAGCTATTCACGGACGTTCCTTTTGAGTTACCTTTGGCATTTGAGTAGAACTCCACAACTTCTCTTTTGAGAATCACTGTTGGTTTGGAGAGGATAAATTCTAGGCCGACGATGTCCAGTAGCTTAATGGCATCTTGAACTTCTTCTAGTCCTTCCATGAAACCATTCCTTACCACCTCACTTCCTTCGAAGAGGAATCCTTCCTTCTTTGGCGGCATTTCTTACGTGTTCCAGGAGGGTTTCAGCACGATCTACTCGTTCACTCTCAGAGGGCGTGGGAACACGATGGCTTTTTAGGGCTAATGTAGAGAATGTTTTAATTTTCGAAACATTTGATCTTATTTATACTCCTAGAGTTGGAAGTCGAAGTGTCATTTAAATGTTTAATCAACTCAATTTTAGCTGTAGACATTGTGCTTAGGTCTAATTAAGAGACCGCTGATGATTAGATATCGTCGTGATGCAGATCTTTCGACGATACCAATCATCATTCCGATGATATGGTTTTTGAAAATTACTTTTACAATATTAGATGAAGATGAGTTTAAACATTACCATGGTTACCTTCACCTTAGCCTCTAAGTCTCCTTGAGCTAGTGGCTCCCCCTCGATGGAACGTCCACTTATCTTTACTTCTAGCTCCCCCTAGATTAGTGCACCTTGGTATGTGGTAAGCTTTTCTTAGTCCAGAGCTGAGCCTGGAGCACTTACTGTCCATTAGCCTTGTTTGCCTTTTAATGGCTAAATGGACTACCCTGCAAGACAGATTTAATATCCCTTAGGAACCCAAGGTGACTTGGGTCCTAGGTTCTTGTTAGTATAATAGGAAATCCCTCTACTCACTGCAGCCCTTCCAGGAGGTCTCTCCTTTGCATTAAGCACACTAGGGTTGTGCCAACAGTCGATGGCAAAGTGTCCCACTTTGCCACAGCACCAACATTCATGGATGTTGTACCTTCTTTTCTGAACAATTTTTGAAGTATGTTCAGTAGAGAAGGCAGCAACATTCTTCCTATCTATCTCAGCCAAGAGCTGACTAGCTGCTCTAGTATCATTGTTTCTTCTTGATTTTATCTGTTTGTCAGCAACAGATGTCAGCTTGGTAACTGACAGGGTGTTGATGGCATCAGATATGTTCAAGTGAGAATTGATCATACTGGGGCTACTAGTCTGCTTCTTATCTGGATGTGATTGAGAAAATATTGCACTATTATCCTTGAGAGTGGGGGCTGGGACACCAAATACAAATGGTCCATGATGGGCCATTTGAATTTCCTCATGGGGAGCCTTTAATGCACTCATCCCCATACCCTTTCTCTTTCCATAGTCAGGAGCTTTTTCATGATTAGTCGAGCTTCCATTCATCCAGTGACCATGGACACTGTCCTGATCATACCTATTTGAGGGAAGCACTACCTTCTGAAAGGTGGTATGAAGCTCTGCTTTAGTTTTGCCCCTTTCTCAATTCCCAGCATCTATTGCCCCTTCATTGTAACCCAATCCCCTCCTATTTCCATATGAGGAGAAGGTGTCAATGATGGGCAGTACAGTTTTGGGATTAGAGAATTGAGCCACCAAGCATCTTTCCTTAAGAAGGTCATTCTTAAGTTTCTTGGTAAGTTCTTCCCTTCGGCTTCTTTCATCATAAAGCTTGTCTATGATTTTGTTGAGCTCATTTGGATCGGTGTACTTGTTGTAGGACATTCCCAGTTTCCTATCTGATTCAACCTTAAAAGGTCTGAGAGATTCTAGCTCCCTAGCTTGTTCCTTAACAGGCCTTTTGCTCTTTCTCAGAGCCTCCAAAAGATCACCAAACTGTTCTAATATATCAGTATGATTCTTATTGTTGCAAGATGAGCAGTCTTCTGCATCATCTTCAGATGATGAACAATCACCTGATGCACTCTTGGTCCTCTTAAATGAAAATGAAGCAGGTAGTAAAGGTGTGTGAGTGGTGCATACCTGATCATGATGTGATTCATCATGATTTTCTTCATCTGATAGAGCCATCAACCCATGAACCTCTTCATCCTCAGAATCACAATCTGTAGGAGACAGGGGTGCTCTTATCCTTTCTCCTGCTCCAGAGCATTCATCATCTTCTGATTCATCGTCTGAAGTAGTCAGTGGTGCTCTGATGCATACCTCTTTATGAGAGGTCTCTTCTTCAAGGTCTTCCCCTGATCCTTCCATGAGGACTTCTAAGAGGTCCCACATGTCCTTTGATGTTGTGCAACGACTCAACCTCTAATGTGTTGCTAGATCTACTGCACCAGCTAGAATGCTTCTTTCTTCTTTGTCCAAGCTGGCAAGAAGAGTCTCCTCTTTTAACATCGTCATGGAGGGACCTTTTTGAACAACCAAGAATATTCTTGGATCAATTGCCTCCATGAATATTCATGCTCTAACTTTCCAAATGGCAATGTTCTCCCTGGAACAGATAGCTATTCTTGACTCCATAGCTTTGACACTTGGACACCCAATGGCAGATCTGTTCAAGCTGTTAAGCTTTTCTTTGAACAACCTCGCTTTGATACCACTTGTTGTTTATGGGGTGTCTACTTTATCACCTAGAGGGGGGGTGAATATGTTTTTCAAATTTATTTCTTCCCCTTTATGATGTTGTTGGTTTTTGATTAATAGATATGTAAAGTAAAGAACAAACCACAGAAAACACACAACGATCTATAGAGGTTCCTCAAGACCGGGTGTCTTGAGTTGTCCTCTCTCCCTCTACGCCTACCCAGCAGTGTGCTAGGCTCGGCAAACGCCGCCAAATCTTCAGGCCCTCAAGCCTTACAACTCGGACCCGCAAGTCCCAACAACCTAGGCCCGCAAGCCCCTACTGCCACCGATCCCGCAAGCATGACACTCAGGCCCTCAAGCCCTACAACACGGACCCGCAAGTCCCAACAGCCTAGGCCCGCAAGCCCCTACTGCCCCCGAGCCCTCAAGCTCGACAAATCGCACCCGCAAGTGCACTGCCATGGCCCTCAAGCCTCACATCTCTCCAGCGCTCAAGCTAGGCAAGTTGGCCCGCAAGCCTTACAAGAAAATACAGTAAAGAGACTGTTACTTCTGCCGGATGAAGATCGGCAACTTAGCCTGATGACGATTGGCCTCTTATGATTGAAGAAGATTCTTCTGATTCAGATCTTTGACAGCGCAGTTCTTCTTCAATCTCTACTTTTTTCCTGATGTTGAACGGCGACTTCTCAGTCAGTGAAGATGACTGATTCTTTTGAGAACGCTTGAATCTTGCTCTATTTCTTCTCCGCTGAATATACTATTCTATTGAAGAGCGGTGGGATTCTTTTTCTCGTTCTTTTTCTTGCACAACAAGCTTCTTTCTTTCTGATCATTTTTTTAGGGCAACCTCTTATCTCTTTTATAAGACTGCGGGGTCCCCAACGGTCTTCTAAAAAAGTGCCTTAAGTGTCAGACGCTCCTTTCCTTAAGAGCATGCGCTGATTAGACAATCAGGCAGCGGCATTAATTGCTGACATCACATCCGTAAGATTTGAATTCTGTCTTGAAGATACTTGCATCATTACAACGATAAGCTATCTCTGACTATGTCGTCGCGATCTTCCTTCTTGCATCATGTCATTATGATCACATTATTCTCTCGACGACATGCATTCTTTACAACGATGTTTGTTCTTTCTCGACGACACGGCCACTTTGGTGAAGTCGACGATACTGTGTCTGTTGAAATTTTGAAGTGGAGTGGAGAGTCCGAGCGGTCTGGTTTGGGAGACCGCCGAGACCGCACGGTCTGTGCTTGTATTCTGCCAGTCTGGCTCCGATCTGTTCTATCGGACTGCTGGTTCTGCCGGTTTGTTCTTTGTAGCTGCGGTCTGTTCCCGAGTTGATCTGTTGGTTGGCATGTTTTCCTTGTTGGAAGACCAGGCGAGTTGTTCTTATATGACCGTCTATCCGGGCAGTTTGTCTTGGCGATCTGGCGACTTGTCTGAAGTCGGCCAGATGGTTCTTGGTTTGCTCCTGGTGGTCTAAGGAAGGAGTACCTATGTGACCGCGCGACTTGTGCGCGGTCTCGTGTTCGTGCGACCTTTGCGCGATCTTATCTGCTGATCTGCGTCTTGGTCGGGTGATCGTCCAAGAGGTCTGATCGTGTGGTCTGCCTTATGAGACCGTTGGCGATCTGACGGGTGGTGATTGTATCTCTCCTGTGCGGTGACGACATCCGTCTACCCGCCTATAAATAGAGGTGCAAGGCCCGTCATTCAAAAAATGACAACTGTAAGAACTGAGCCTAGGTTAATTCGTGCGGTCTCACTTTGAGGTCGGGCGGTCTCGGAAGCGAGCTGACTGTTTGTTGTGTTCGCAGGTTTGCGATCAGTAGGTTGCGGTCTTCTTCCTTGGTGATTCCCATCGGCTTGAATAAACAGTTCGGCAGCGGTCTGTCTGCGAACTGGTTTTTGTTCGTTCTTGTGCTGTTCGCAGCGAGCTCAGCGATCATGCGACCTTCAGCGGTTAGGCGATCTGAGTTGCGGTCTGGTGACAGCTTCAGTTCTTCGTTCCAATAAGCTCCAGTTCGTGCGGTCTGAGGTGCGGTCTGAGGTGCGGTCTTGCAGTGCTGGAAGTCTGTCTGGTTTCTGTTCGTGCGATCTCAGGTCAAGCCAGGCGACTTCTGGAGTCGAGCGGTCTGTGTGGTCTCAGTTTGTCTAGCCGCCAGATTTGTTTTAGTGTGTTTTGTTCTTCTCGTCTCCATGATTCTGATGAATCATGTCTCGCCATGTATGCCTCGCAATGTAAATGAAGAATGTGTTTTAATAAAGTTTCTTGTGTTGTTGTGTGCTATTGTGGTTGTTTGGCTTTAACTCAGTTGATACAACTCCTGCTTACTCCTAAACGATTCAAATCAAAAAATTTAACATGGTATCAGAGCCAGGTTCTTGGAGTGGATAAGCAGTGATCAACTTGAGTTGCCATCGTCTTTGTGAAGAATAGACCACATAGATTGCTATGGAAGGCGGATTCGCAAGAGGGCTTGGTATTGAACTCCTTACATCGACTAACTATAAGAAGTGGAGGTCGTGTATGGAGAGTTATTTGCTTGGCGAGGATCTTTGGGAGATAGTTGGAGGAGAAGACACACAAGAGGTGTTTCTTGTTGGAGTTTCTGAGGTGATCTCAAAGCAATCAACAGTTAGTCTTGCTGCCAACGCAATATGAGCCTACAGGGTCGCACATAAAAGCGTTTGGAGAAATTGGAGAAAGGATTGTGTTGGCCTTACTCGTATTGGATATGAGTGGAGGACCAATCCTGTGACTGCTTGGAATCAAGTTGAGAATGTCTCAAAAGGGAAATCGTTTAAAGTGTTTAAACAAACGGATTTACATTAGGTAATTCGGCTAATGGGATTAACCGAATTCGGCTAATGGGATTAACCGAATTCGGCTAATGGCAAATTCGACGAAAGGGTTTCGCCGAATTTATACAGCCGAATTTGTATAGTCGAATTCGGCGAAATGGTTTCACCGGATTCGGTTATTGTGATTAGTCGAATTCGGTTAATGTGATTAGTCGAATTCGGCGAATGTAAATCTGGACAGATTTTCTGTTTTTTTTTCTCTGGTCTGCGGATAGTCGATTTTATGCCTTGCGTATAAAAGGACGTGATTAGGGCTTCGACAGATACGGTTTTTCGGATCGAGCCTTTTCGCGAGAGAGAAACGACGGAAGCGTTCCGGCTATTCTCGTTCCGTCCACCGATCGTCGTTCCGCCGCCGATAGACGTCGCCGCCGGTCGCCGCCTCCTCTGGATCGGACCTAGCAGTCCGTGAGGATGTTGAGAGCTTCCTTCTCCGACCTAGTTCTTGTACGACAAGAAGCTAGGGTTCTTCTTCGCTTGTGTGGACTTCTGGAGAGGGATTGATCTATTTCGATCCTTGAAGAACTCAAAGCAGATTTCGGATTTTCCTTTGGAGCACCTTGGTTGAGTATCGACTCAATCCCGCGAAGGTACAATGTATTTGCTTATTACTTCTTGATTCAATGTTCATGGCCCGATCCAAACTCTTTTGGGTTGTTCTCTTTATTTCCGCTGTGCCTACATATGATGTATGGTTCTAGAAAACCCAACAGTGGTATCAGAGCTAGGTTACGACCATGATTGTTGTTTCAGAAGTTTGGTTATTCCAGTACGTGCAAATCTAGGTATTTGGAAGCGTTCTAAATGTCATGATTTCTTCCTGGAACATCAAAAGTTGATGATTTTTCCAAGGGAATTTGGTGGTGATTTTGAAAAATTTGGACGGGGCGCTGCCCCTTGGAACCCCGCCAGGAACGTCTGGGATTTCGTGGTAATTTCTAATTGTTAGAAATTGTTGTCTCCTTAGCAGTAACCGTCCCTCAAGTGGTTAATGAACCCTTGTATTATTTTTGGATTTTGAATCCAACAATGAGAGACGAGCTTGTCTACTGCTTTAAGTCGAGTTGTCTTTGCCTTTGTCCAATGCATGTAAATCTGAAGATTTGGAAGAGTTCTAAATGTCCAGATTTAGCCCTTTCGTCTATCAAAGGTTGATAGTCTTATGTTGTGCACATAAGGGATGCATGTGGATTTTAGAAAGCTTGTTTTTCTGTTGATGTGCACTTGATCAAATGTTGATCATGGTTAAGTGTTAACCTATTATTAAAATTAAAATCCCTTCATCAAATATTAAGTGTTCGGATGCCTTCCGATGGATGACACTCTTCCTGCCTCGATCGATGAAGTGTGGGCTTGCCAAAGCAAGGTGCATTAATCTATCTTGGTAAGGGTGCGAGCGGATAATTGTGATATCCCACTGTCGACATCGGGTATAACTTAACTAGGTGACCTCAAAGGTTGAGTGTCTAGAGGCATAGGGTTGGTATGCACCATATGATGGATGCGAATAAAGAGTTATTCACCAGCCATACAAGAGTTGCATGAGGATGCAATTGGCAAGCGTTGCCTACCTAAATAACCGCATTATGAGAGGAACGCCAAAGCGGACTCGTGGTGTTGGTGAAATACGGATCTTGTCCACTAAGAGAGTAGCTCGCATGGACTCTCCGAATTGATAGTGAGGGCTATCAATTTGAATAAAATAGTGGGAGTATTTAATTGAAGTCCAAATTAAAATAAATTGTATTTTGAAATTTTGGTACTGATTAAATTCTGCATGAATTCTTGTAGAATTCCATGGCAAGTGGTTCACATTCCACCTTGTCCCTGAGAGCTATCCTTGAGAAGGACAAGCTTAGTGGGACGAACTATATGGACTGGTATAGGAACCTGAGAATTGTTCTCAGGCAAGAGCGAAAGCTCTACGTCTTGGAAGAAGAAGCCCCTGAGGTGCTGTAACGGCCCAGCCCCGACCACCACACTGAGGGCTGGCAACCCGGCTCACAAGGCCGGTCCATCTCCACCCAGTGGGCCGGCTAACCGACCGTTAGACGCCTGGCCCCATTGTCCAGGACGCCCGGGCTGCAGCCCGCTTAGCAACACCCCAACCAATCCCTGTAGCCTGTTTCTCAGCTACAGTAGGGTGTTGATGGCGGGCTGCAGCCCGGGCGTCCTGGACAATGGGGCCAGGCGTCTAACGGTCGGTTAGCCGGCCCACTGGGTGGAGATGGACCGGCCTTGTGAGCCGGGTTGCCAGCCCTCAGTGTGGTGGTCGGGGCTGGGCCGTTACAAAAAAGTGCACTTTTTTGTAACGGCCCAGCCCCGACCACCACACTGAGGGCTGGCAACCCGGCTCACAAGGCCGGTCCATCTCCACCCAGTGGGCCGGCTAACCGACCGTTAGACGCCTGGCCCCATTGTCCAGGACGCCCGGGCTGCAGCCCGCTTAGCAACACCCCAACCAATCCCTGTAGCCTGTTTCTCAGCTACAGTAGGGTGTTGATGGCGGGTCTCGATCCCCCGCCACCCTTGATAAGAACCTCTTCAAACAGGTCTCATCACCAACTGAGCTGCAGCTCAGTTGGTGATGAGACCTGTTTGAAGAGGTTCTTATCAAGGGTGGCGGGGGATCGAGACCCGCCATCAACACCCTACTGTAGCTGAGAAACAGGCTACAGGGATTGGTTGGGCTGCAGCTCAGTTGGTGATGAGACCTGTTTGAAGAGGTTCTTATCAAGGGTGGCGGGGGATCGAGACCCGCCATCAACACCCTACTGTAGCTGAGAAACAGGCTACAGGGATTGGTTGGGGTGTTGCTAAGCGGGCTGCAGCCCGGGCGTCCTGGACAATGGGGCCAGGCGTCTAACGGTCGGTTAGCCGGCCCACTGGGTGGAGATGGACCGGCCTTGTGAGCCGGGTTGCCAGCCCTCAGTGTGGTGGTCGGGGCTGGGCCGTTACAGGTGCCGACCGGGAACTCGTCCCGTGTTGATAAGGATGCTTATAAGAAGTATACCGATGACGCCTTAGACGTCGAGTGCCTTATGCTTGCCACCATGAACTCTGAGCTTCAAAAGCAATACGAGAACATGGGGCGCAAGGAGATTGACGAGCACCTAAAGAAAATGTTTCAAGGGCAAGCTCGTCAAGAGAGGTTCGATGTCACGAAGGCCTTATTTCAGTGCAAAATGGGAGCTCGAGACTCAGTTGGTACTCACGTACTCAAGATGATTGGGTATATTGAGAACCTGGAGAGACTGGGTTTTCCTCTGGGTCAAGAGTTGGCCACAGATCTTATCCTGCAATCGTTGCTGGATAGTTATGAGCAGTTCGTCTTGAACTACAACATGAATGAAATAGACAAGACACTGCCCGAGCTCCTAAGCATGTTGCGAACTGCCGAGATAAACATGAAGAAGGCCAAGCCTGCTAGTCCCATATTGATGGTACATAAAGGCAAGGGTAAGGCCAAGGGCTTCAAGAAGACAAAGGTGGGACCTAAGTCACATCTTGAGCCCAAATCTTCTGCGCTGAAAAGGAAGAGCACCGTAAAGGAAGGGAAATGCCACCACTATGGCAAGGCTGGTCATTGGAGGAGGAATTGTCCTTCGTACATTGAGGGTCTGCAGAAAATGAAGGGAGGTATGACTTCCGCTTCGAATATTTACGTTATAGAGATAAACCTTTCTGCTCCTTCATCTTGGGTATTGGATACCGGATGTGGTTCTCACATTTGTACAAATGTGCAGGAACTGAGAAGGAGAAGATTGCTGAGTAAAGGAGAGGTGGACCTACGCGTCGGCAATGGAGCAAGAGTTGTTGTTGTAGCCGTAGGGGTTTACCGTCTTTCTTTGCCCATTGGGCTTGTAATAGAACTTAATAATTGTTATTTTGTTCCGGCCATAACTAGAAACATTATATCCATTTCATGCTTAGACATGATTGGATTTTCTTTTATAATTAAGAACAATTGTTGTTCTATATTTAAGAATGATATTTGTTATGTTGTAGCTCAATTGTTTAATGGTCTTTATGTTTTGAACCTGGACCATCCGATCTATAATGTAGATAATAATAAAAGACTAAGAACAAATGACTCAAATCCTACATATCTCTGGCATTGTCGTTTGGGCCATATAAACGAGAAGCGTATATCCAAGCTCCATAAAGATGGACTATTGGACTCATTTGATTATGAATCATTTGAGCGATGCGAGTCTTGTTTATTAGGCAAGATGACTAAAGCCCCTTTCACTGGTTATACTGAGAGGGCTGAGGATCTCTTGGGTATAGTACATAGTGATGTATGCGGACCCATGAGTTCTATGGCTAGAGGTGGGTATTTCTACTTCGTTACATTTACTGATGATTTCAGTAGATACGGATACGTGTATCTTATGAAGTGCAAATCCGAAACTTTTGAAAAGTTCAAAGAGTTTAAGAATGAAGTGGAGAACCAATTGGGTAAAAAGGTTAAAGCACTCCGATCTGATCGAGGTGGCGAATACCTGAGTCATAAGTTCCGTGATCATCTGAAAGAGTGTGGTATTGTATCACAGCTCACTCCACCTAGGACACCGCAGCATAATGGTGTGTCTGAGAGGAGAAATCGTACTCTGTTAGACATGGTACGGTCGATGATGAGTCATGCAGACTTGCCTGTTTCCTTTTGGGGTTTTGCTTTAGAGACTGCTGCAATGACACTGAATCGCGCTCCAACGAAAACGGTTCTAAAGACACCATATGAGATATGGACTGGGAAAAGCGTCCTAGTATGTCATTCATTAAAATTTGGGGCTGTGAGGCATACGTACGACGTCAAATGCCTGACAAGCTGGAACCCAAATCAGATAAGTGTTATCTGGTGGGATATCCTAAGGAAACGAAAGGATATTACTTTTACCTACCGTCTGAGGGCAAAGTGTTTGTCGCAAGGACGGGTGTCTTCTTGGAGAAAGAGTTCTTATCAAGAAAGACGCAAAAGGTAGAACTTGAAGAAGTTCAAAAACCACAAGTAGTGAATGAACCAGAATTGGATTCTGAGCCAGGACTACAAGATGTTGTAGCTAGAGAACCTGCTCAAGAGACACAAGTCCTACGTAGATCTGGTAGACCAAGATTTGAGCCTGAGAGATATGGATTTCTCCTGTCTCAAATAGGTAATGTGTTGCTTATGGATCATGATGATGAACCAGCGACCTACCAAGAGGCTATGAATGGACCGGACTCCGACAAATGGCTTGAGGCTATGAAATCCGAAATGGACTCCATGTATACAAACCAAGTTTGGAACTTGGTGGAACCACCTGAAGGGGTACGACCCATAGGGTGCAAGTGGGTCTTCAAGAAGAAGACCGACATGGATGGGAATGTACAGACATTCAAAGGGCGACTGGTGGCTAAGGGTTTCAAGCAAATTCATGGTGTTGACTATGATGAGACCTTTTCCCCTGTTGCCATGGTAAAGTCCATTAGGATATTGCTTGCTATTGCTGCATATTATGACTACGAGATCTGGCAGATGGATGTCAAAACGGCTTTCCTAAATGGAAACCTCCTTGAGAAAGTGTACATGACACAACCCGAGGGTTTTGTATCCCCAAATGAAGCCACTAAAATATGCAAGCTGAACAGGTCCATCTATGGATTGAAACAGGCCTCTAGAAGTTGGAATCTTCGTTTTGATGAGAAGATCAAAGAGTTTGGTTTTGTCAAGAACGAGGATGAACCGTGTGTTTACAAGCGAATCAGTGGGAGCATTGTTGTCTTCCTGATATTGTATGTAGATGACATACTGTTGATCGGGAATGACATACCTACCCTGAAAGTTGTTAAGAACAACCTAGGGAACTGCTTTTCTATAAAGGACTTGGGTGAAGCGACTTACATACTCGGTATTAAGATCTATAGAGATAGATCAAAGAAGTTGCTGGGTTTGACCCAGAGTACGTACATTGAGAAGGTGTTGAAGCGGTTCAACATGCTTGAGTCCAAGAAAGGATTTTTGCCCATGTCTCATGGTGTGAATCTCTCTAAGGACCAGTGTCCAAAATCTTGTGAAGATAAGGACCGCATGAAGTTGATTCCATATGCTTCGGCAAATGGGTCAATCATGTATGCAATGTTATGTACTCGACCCGATGTCTCTTTTGCTTTGAGCATGACTAGCAGGTATCAGTCTGATCCCGGTGAATGTCACTGGATAGCCATAAAGAATATCCTGAAGTACTTGAGAAGGACTAAGGATGTATTCTTGGTGTATGGTGGAAAGGAAGAGCTCGTTGTAAGTGGTTACACGGATGCCAGCTTCCAAACTGATAGAGATGATTCGAAGTCTCAGTCAGGGTTTGTGTTTTGCCTGAATGGAGGAGCTGTGAGCTGGAAGAGTTCCAAGCAAGAGACAGTTGCTGATTCTACAACTGAGGCTGAGTATATCGCTGCGTCAAATGCAGCGAAGGAGGCTGTATGGATTAGGAAATTCATCGGCGAGCTAGATGTAGTTCCTAGCATTGTTGGTCCCGTAGTTCTCTACTGTGATAACAATGGTGTAATTGCATAATCTAAGGAACCTAGATCCCATCAGCGCTCCAAGCACATACTTCGGCGGTTCCATCTTATTCGTGAGATTGTCGAACGAGGAGATGTGAACATTTGCAGAGTGCCGACTGAGGAGAATATTGCAGATCCATTGACAAAGCCTCTCGCGCAGAGAAAGCATGATGGTCATACTAGATCAATGGGTATGCGATTCCTGAGTGATCAACTCTAGTGGGAGTCCTGTGGGTTGCATGTAAAATATATATTCTGTTGGCTGTTTATTATTTATTCATATGATGAATTGTGTACCAATTATTTCCTTTTACAATTAATGGCAAGTTCTTTTATTACGATATACTGTTTCTATATGATAGAATAAATTTCGTGATAAATACCCTTAGAATGTTCGTTTCCATAGGACATCAAGTACGTGACTTGAATGTGAGAGCGTATGATTTCGAAGCTTCATTCTTAAAAGGTCCCTGGTCGAGGTATCATCGTAGAAGCTAAGGGTGATGATGATACATTAAGACTAGCATGTGTGTTGACTGATGACCGGTTCTCACAAGTCATGATATTGTGATATCAAGTCATCACGTGGGTACTTGTTAGTGAACAAGTTGTACTGGACAGACCCAACCTGAGACTACTTTGTGGATTGTTACTTAAATGTGTCACAAGTAGGTCTCATTTGACTATGGTGTTGTGGTCCTTTGACCTGAAGTCACAACATTCATCAAGTGAGGAAGAGTGTGCTTTGATGTCATCTAAAGTCTTCCTTGAAGAAGGTTGATGATAAGGGTGGTCGTTGGGTACGTTACGAATCATTTGGGTGTTTGGGTGTGAGCAGATATGGGATTTGTCCTCCTATATAACAGGAGTTGCATACATGGGCCCCTTGATGGAATTGGACTGAGAAATGCATGGCCATGCTTGGTTGAGCCAATATGTGATATTGGGCTCACCATTCTCTGGAAGTCCGTTCTCGATCAAGAAACTTGGATTGAGCTATCATGAGGGTGACACGGTTCATGCCTCTAGTTCTTTCCGGATGTAAGGGACAAAGGGACAAAGACAACGCTGGAACATTGGTCATAAAGGCTTATATGAGTTATGAACTCTTATTGCTTGGGTAGCAATGATGTATTGCTAGATGCCGCTCATTGTTTGTGAGACTTTTGTTGATACTTTGTGATCAAGTGGGAGACTGTTGGAGTTTCTGAGGTGATCTCAAAGCAATCAACAGTTAGTCTTGCTGCCAACGCAATATGAGCCTACAGGGTCGCACATAAAAGCGTTTGGAGAAATTGGAGAAAGGATTGTGTTGGCCTTACTCGTATTGGATATGAGTGGAGGACCAATCCTGTGACTGCTTGGAATCAAGTTGAGAATGTCTCAAAAGGGAAATCGTTTAAAGTGTTTAAACAAACGGATTTACATTAGGTAATTCGGCTAATGGGATTAACCGAATTCGGCTAATGGGATTAACCGAATTCGGCTAATGGCAAATTCGACGAAAGGATTTCTGATGATTACTTGGGCTTCTTCTTTTTGTTTTATAAATAAAAGATAACCTTTATATTAAGAGTTTAGAATTGGCGGATATTTTCGAAGAGTCTCGCAAGTACTCCTACTTTGAGAAATTAACCGTTATCCTATCGAAGGATAGAAGTAGCGATCTTTTTCTTCTTTCGGAATATTGACAATTACGCTTCGGCTACAATGCCGAATTCTATTGAATTGAATAGTAGAAAAGGAGAGTTTTGCACTAAATGAGTTTGAAAAGCTGTGTTTGAATTTTTAGTCCAAATTAATCATTTGATAAAGGCAAGTATACCTTATCGCAAGTAATACAGGATATTTTTAGAAAATATCGGGATCGTATATTTCCGCGGGTCGTGTTGATTATGCTACTTCGAGGGACGAACTATTATTTTATCGGAATAATATTTTTAGTTGATTTAACTAGAGTTCTAAATGATAAAATGCGAAAGATGATTTAAGCGATTTACTAGAGTTCTAAGTGATGAGAAATATAGCGCGCGACGTCGAATTACCTTGAGACGAAAATAGATTTTTCGTAGAATTAAAAGTGATGACTTTTCAAAATATTAAGATGACTTGGCCGTGGAGGTTCCATAATTATGAACGCTCCTCTCTCGAGGGTACGCCCACCTGAGATTATGAATATTCGACCGAACTCTCGTTCTACAATCGAATGTTCTTAATACTCGCTTTATGTTACGAACCCCGCTATTGGGTTTTTATTTCCAATTCGGAAGAGTTACCTCGTCCTCTCTCGAGGGTAGAGCGCACTTCTCTTTACCCGTGAGTGATCAGTCCGTACACACGAGCCTCTCGGCTAACTAGGTACGAAAACGGAAATGAAAACCACACATCGATTATGTGGCTCCACTCAACGTGATTCTTGGGTAAACCTTAAGCGTTAATTATTTTAGAAAGAGATGTTTTAATTTTTATAGAAAAACTATTTTTGTGTCCCAATGCTCTTCGACGTCGTGCGCTAAAGGAAATTAGCCACTCATCGGAATGGAGACGGCATTATCGGTTGAAAAATACATGTTTGATAATTAAAGCGGATATAAGCGGATAAAAAGGAAATAAAAAGACTTATATAAAAACAGTAATAATATCCGTCCCAACCACCTTAAACAAGTGCTAAAAAGTTCTTAGCCTCTTATTTAAGAAGGGGGTGGTATAGAAATGAAAAGACTTATAAAGGTGCAGAAATAATATCCGTCCCAACCAACTTAAATAAGTGCTAAAGTAAATTAGCCTCTTATTTGAGAAGGGGATGGTATAGAAATGAAAAGACTTATAAAGGTGCAGAAATAATATCCGTCCCAACCGACTTAAATAAGTGCTAAAGTAAATTAGCCTCTTATTTGAGAAGGGGGTGGTATATAGCAGTTATATAAAGACTGAAATAAAAACTAAGCTACAAAAAAGGAAAATACTATCTCATACACGCACACACTCTAAAAGAAACTGAAAAAGAAAGCGTTTAAAATGAAAGCGATAAAATAAGGCGAAAAAGAAAACGATAAAACTATTTTATGAAAGCTTGTAAATCTAAGCTATGAAAACAGTAAACCTAGAATATGAAAGCAATAAAACTAACTATAAAAGCAATAAAACTAAATTATGAAAGCAATAAAGCTAAACTCATACACGCACACACACTAACATTAATAAAAAGAAGATGATCCAAATGAGAAAAACATCATTTTATTTCTGAAATCAGCATTACAACTAGACTAGGAAGACGAAAAAAAAAAACTACAAACGAACTTAAACTGAAATGCAGAAGAGAAGCTCACAATCACTCAAAAGAACTCACAATACAACAAAAACCACTCAAAATTTGGATGAAAATAACTTCAGCCGAGCCCCTCTATTTATAGGGAAAATTTGAGTTTTACACGCCCTAGGTCACGGGCGTGACTTGAATGTCACGGCCGTGACTTAGGGCGTGACATTTGCTCGGCTGTATTCGCCGCCTTCTGGAAGGTCTGGCCGTCAAACATGGCTGCACACGGGCGTGACTTGGTATGTCACGGGCGTGACTTGGTGAGTCACGGGCGTGACTATGGGTGGCTGATGTCGGCAGCATGGGTGCGGCTTCGAGACGTGACACGCTGGCGGCTCACGGGCGTGACTCTGCTGGAACACGGGCGTGACTTGTAGAGTCACGGGCGTGACTTGATCAACTCTTCGAGATTTCACCTGAAAACGGCTGCCAGCTGGAAATTTGGCTTTTAAAATTACACGCCCTTGGTCACGGGCGTGACCTCGGGCGTGACTTGAGCGATTTGTCGGGATTTGATCTGAATTGAGCCGTCCCGTTGATATTTGATCTTTAAAATTACACGCCCTTGGTCACGGGCGTGTCTGAGGGCGTGACCTGTGAAAATTTTGCAAAAAATTGCAAAAACAAAAATAAAACTAAGTTAGAAACCAGAAATAATAAAGAAGCAATTTATTCATTAATTTACATAGAAAATTCACAATATTAATTAAAACTATACTAATACTTATACCAAAAATACATATTTTTTATTACTTATCAAATACCCCCATACTTAAGCTTTTGCTATTCCAGGGCAAAAGTAAGAGAGATCTATACGGGATTAACATAAGTTCTAATTTTTGGCTATCGTTTTATTTTTAATCATAAGAGACTGAAAAATAAAAATTCGGAGTAATAAGAGTTAAGTCCTAAATTATGCAAATGATTTAAGTAGAAGAAATGTCCTGGCCAAAAGACTTCTTAATTAACCAAATAGCAAACAAAATTGCAATCATTAGTAAACGAGATTAGATCGAAATTATAATAACCTTTGTTTAAAGAAACGTAAAGGAAAAATATAAGTTACTAATTATGCTCTCAAATGATTTTTTGAATTAAAACTAGAAACAATAATTTGGTTAAGGGAAAAGGGGTAAAAAGCCTTGGCAAATAGAAGAGTACTTGGATTAGGGGTGATGAATTGTATCATCTCACCCCTCTTATAAAGTTTCCTTTGACTCCCATCGTTGGTGTACGAGGGACGAGGGAAAATTGACCTTTTTAATTAACCCAATGCCTGTGTTTACGGAATTTGCAATTCCCATTGACATAGGATTTCTTTTAACAAATATTGGGTGCCTATGTTTACGGAATTTTGTATTCCCATTGACATAAGATCTTTTTTTTTTTTTCTTCTTTTTGTGTTTTTGCCATGCTAAATTGGTGTATACAAGGGGTTTTCAAGAGAAATTCTAGAATAATAAAAAAAAGTTTTGAGAGCAACCTTAGTAAGTTGAATATTCCTAGATTCCTGAAGACATAAAGTAGGGATAATTGCAGTCTAAAGTTGTTTTGCTAACATAATACACATGTCTCTATTTTAGCTAGTAGAAGTAGTGCTTGATAACAAAGCCTCTATTTAAATTAAAAACACAAGATATTCTTTAAAACTTAACCCCGAACGTTTAAATCTATCGATCTTAGATAAACAAACAAATAGTAAAACTAGCGATTATGAAAATCCACAAACATATACTCTCGAAACTAAATGCTTTAAGAATAAAAGTAAAGTAGGGTTTATTATTTTTGGAGTTTTTTCTTTTATTTTATTTTTTTGTTTTTTTTTGTTTTTTTTTTGTTTTTTTTGTCAACTACAAAAAATACATATTATTATTATTTTTTTTTTTTTTTTTTTTTTTTGAAAACGGGAAATACACCCCCATACGTAAAACCCAACATTGTCCCCAATGTTGTAATGTAAGTATGAAGAAGGGAAAATAACAATGCAATATATACAAAAGGAAAAAGGAAGCAAAAAGGCTTCCCTGAAATAAAGCTGGCGGGGTCGGAAGAAACCCTGCAAAAATAGAGAAAAAGCATAATAAAAATATTAGATAAATATGGGGTGCCTCCCACGAGCGCTTTGTTTACCGTCGCGTAGCTTGACGCATTTGGCGTGGTGAGATTATAAATTGGGGAGGGTTAAAGATTCTGTGTGTCCGTCCACCGGATCGCCCGCAAGATATAATTTTAAACGGTGGCCGTTGACTTTAAAATCGCCTTTTTCGGGGTGAGAGATAAGAACGGTCCCATACGGCCAAACCTCTTTGACTGTAAAGGGGCCAGACCAGCGGGATTTGAGCTTACCCGGAAAAAGACGAAGACGTGAATTATAAAGAAGGACAAGATCGCCCGGCGCGAAAGTTTTTGGAAATTTAATTTTTCGATCGTGGTAGAACTTAGAACGCTCCTTATAAAATTTATTACTCTCATAAGCGTTCGCACGCCATTCATCGAGTTCATTGAGTTGGAATTTCCTATTCTCGGAGGCTAAGTTCGAATCGAGATTTAAAAATTTTAAGGCCCAAAAAGCGCGGTGTTCTAATTCTACCGGTAAATGGCACGCTTTGCCGTAGACTAATCGATAGGGCGTACAACCGATAGCGGTCTTGTATGCCGTACGATACGCCCATAACGCGTCGTCGAGTTTTGAGGACCAATCCTTCCTATTTAAAGAGACGGTTTTTTCCAGAATGTGTTTTATCTCGCGATTTACTACCTCTACTTGACCGCTCGTTTGGGGGTGATAGGCGGTGGCGAGCTTATGCGTGACGCCGTATTTAGATAAAATTTTTGAAAACTGGGCATTGCAGAAGTGCGTGCCCCTATCACTTACTATTGCACGGGGCGTGCCAAAGCGAGAAAATAATTTTTTTAGAAAATGGACGACGACTCGCGCATCATTGGTGGGCAGAGCTTGCGCTTCCGCCCACCTAGATACATAGTCGACCGCCACTAAGATATAGCGATTATTAAAAGAAGGAGGTAGGGGGCCTACAAAGTCTATGCCCCACAAATCGAAAATTTCGCATTCTAAATAAAAATTTTGGGGCATCTCGTCACGACGGGAGATGTTACCCGACCGCTGGCAGCTATCGCATATACTCACAAAAGTGTGAGCATCCTTAAAGAGAGTGGGCCAATAAAAGCCTGACTCTAACGCTTTCCGCGCGGTCCGGTTGGCTTGATAATGCCCTCCAGCCGGCCCCTCATGGCAGTGTCGCAATATTTGCGCACCCTCCTCGCTGGAAACACACCTTCGTATCACTTGGTCTGCGCAGACTCGAAAGAGAAAGGGGTCCTCCCAAAAGTAGTTTTTTAAGTCAGAGAAGAATTTCTTCTTCTGCTGAGTCGAAAAATCTTTTGGAAGGACCCGCGCGACTAAATAGTTCGCGTAATCTGCGAACCAAGGGGTAGAAGAAGTTTTGGTATTATTTATGATGAAAAGGCGCTCCTCAGGAAATCGATCGTCTATTTCGGGTTCGACGAGCGCTTCTGCGACGGGGTGTTCTAAACGTGAGAGGTGGTCGGCTGCTAAATTTTCAGCCCCCTTCTTATCCCGGATCTCTAAGTCAAATTCCTGTAAAAGGAGGATCCATCGAAGTAAGCGAGGCTTAGCATCAACTTTGGCCAAAAGATATTTCAAGGCGGAGTGATCAGTGAAAACGATTACATGTGAAAGGGTTACGTAGGGTCGGAATTTATCAAAAGCAAAGATGACGGCGAGAAGTTCCTTTTCCGTTGTGGTGTAGTTAGCCTGTGCGGCATTGAGTGTGCGAGAAGCGTAATATATTGGATGAAAATATTTATTTACGCGTTGGCCTAAGACAGCTCCTACTGCGATATCGCTCGCGTCGCACATAATCTCAAACGGAAGAGACCAATCTGGCGCCACCAGAATTGGAGAATTGATAAGTTGCTTTTTAATAAAATTAAACGCCTCTACGCAGGCCGTGTCAAAAATGAATGGGGAATCTTTTTCCAGGAGGTGAGTTAGCGGTTTGGTTATTTTTGAAAAATCTTGAATGAACCGCCGATAAAAGCCTGCGTGGCCAAGAAAACTTCTAATTGATTTGACGTTCGAAGGAACAGGAAGTTGTTCAATTATAGCGACTTTGGCCTTATCGACCTCCATCCCCTTGGAAGAAATTTTATGGCCGAGGACTAAACCCTCTCGGACCATGAAGTTGCATTTCTCCCAGTTCAAGACTAAGTTCGTCTCCTCGCACCGTTGGAGGACTCTATCTAAATTTTTTAAACAATTTTTAAAAGAGTTTCCAAAGACGGAGAAGTCATCCATGAAGACTTCCATTATGTCTTCTACTAGCTCGCCAAATATTGCCAGCATACATCTTTGGAATGTAGCTGGCGCGTTACAGAGGCCAAACGGCATCCTCCGATATGCGAAGGTGCCGAAAGGGCAAGTAAAAGTCGTTTTTTCTTGGTCCTCGGGTGAAATAGGGATTTGGAAAAATCCCGAGAGACCATCAAGGAAGCAATAAAAAGGGTGACCGGAGAGACGCTCTAAGATTTGATCAATAAACGGTAACGGAAAGTGGTCTTTTCTGGTGGCATCGTTTAGTTTTCTGTAGTCGATGCACACCCTCCAACCCGTAACAGTACGAGTTGGGATTAATTCGTTATTCGTGTTTGCCACGACCGTTATACCGCCCTTTTTCGGGACGACTTGTACGGGGCTTACCCACGTACTGTCGGAAATAGGATAGATAATCCCCGCATCAAGGAGTTTAATAATTTCAGTCTTAACGACTTCCCGCATGTTCGGGTTAAGTCGTCGTTGAGGCTGAATTGTTTTGCGGGGGTTTTCTTCGAGAAAAATTTTGTGGGAGCAGAATGAGGGGTTAATTCCCCTGATATCGGAAATTTGCCATGCAATTGCACGGCGATGTTTAGATAAAACTTCAACCAATTCGGATGTTTCTGAATCAGTTAAAGTAGAAGATATTATAACCGGAAGCTTTAAGTTCGCGGCTAGAAAAGCATATTTTAGATGGTCGGGGAGTTGCTTAAGCTCCAAGACCGGAGGTTCTTCGTAGGAAGTGGAGATTTTTAAATCTTTCGAGCCGAAAGGCTCGAAAGGCGAATCTGGCGGTAATTCTTCTAAAGGAGGTTGATTCGCCAGATCCGAATCGTCTATCATTAAGGATAGCAATTCTGAAAGAGAAGAACACTCGTCCACAAACGCGGATTCCAAATTGAAACAGGAATCATCATTCGATAGTGAGTTCCGCATGGAGGGGTTGATATGTAAAGTAACTTCGTCGTCTCCAACTCGAAGGAGGAGGCGACCGTTACTGACATCGATTAACGCACGGGAGGTTGCGAGAAAGGGGCGACCGAGGATGATGGGTACCTCGACGTCCTCCTCTATGTCCAGGATGACAAAGTCTACCGGGAAGATAAACTTGTCAACCATGACCAGAACATCTTCCGCTACCCCGATTGGGTACTTTACCGAGCGATCCGCGAGTTGGATGCTCATTTTTGTCGGACTCGGGACGCCTAAATTGAGTTTTTTGAAAAGAGAAAAAGGCATCAAATTGATGCTGGCGCCTAAGTCTGCAAGAGCGTACTTTATTAACATATTGCCAAAGAGACACGGGATGGAGAACCGTCCCGGGTCATTTAGTTTTGGCGGCAATTTGTTAAGGAGAACAGCCGAACATTCCGCATTAAGGGAAACACGCGAAACATCCTCGAGTCGCTTTTTATTAGAAAGCAACTCTTTAAGATATTTCGCATATTTCGGCATTTGGGAGAGTGCCTCGCAGAAGGGGACGTTTATTTGAATTTGTTTTAAAATACGCAAAAATTTTTGATAATTTTCGTCCTCCTTCTCTTTATTAATTTTAGACGGGTAAGGAATTCGAGGACTCGAAACATTTGGCACAACCGGAGAAGCTGGAGCAATTAGAATCGAAGAAGAGGGTGGAGGGGTCGGAGGCGAAATGCATACCTTAGGCTCAACCCGCAATGGGGAGACGACCTCCTTGCCGCTTCGAAGGGTTATAGCGTTGGCATTTTCCCTTGGGTTTGGCTCTGTATTCCCTGGTAAAGCTCCGTATGGCCGCTCGGAGACCATCTTTGCAAGTTGTCCAACCTGGTTTTCCAAGCTTTTAATCGATCCGGTAAGATTCCGGATATTTGAATCGTTGGACGCGATGTATTTAGACAAAATATCTTCGAGCGGCGAAGGTTTTGAAGGAGGAGGCTGGAATCCCTGCGGAAATCCTTGCGGAAATCCCTGAGGATTCATATTTGGGGGCCTCTGAGCATTGTTAGGATTGCTCCAGGAGAAATTAGGGTGGCTCCTCCAACCTGGATTATAAGTATTACTATACGGGTTGTTATTAGGGTTGAAGGGGGGCCTAACCGGATTACCGAGGTAATCCACCGATTCTTCGATTACGTTATTATTATTATTATTATTATTCCAAGCGGGAGTGGAGGAGGAAACAGTCATCTCCGCCACCTGCTTACTTAGCCGCTCTACCTGTGAGGCTAAGAAAGTAGTGGCGTCCACTTCAAAAAGACCAGCCGGTTTAGTAGGACGCGACCTTGGCACGTTCCATTGGTACGCATTCATGGCCATTTCGTCGATCAGAGCTTGAGCGGTCTCTGGGGTTTTGTTGTTTAACGTTCCCCCGGAAGCCGCATCAATCATCTGCCGTGTAGAAAAATTTAAACCATTATAAAATGTTTGGACCTGTAGCCAAGTTGGTAGCGCGTGATGAGGACACCTACGCAAATATTCCTTAAAACGCTCCCAAGTCTCATAGAGAGACTCGGAATCGAATTGCACAAAGGATGTGATATCCGTGCGTAGTTTTGCGGTTTTTGACGGAGGAAAATACTTAGTTAAGAAAAATTCCGTCAATTGGGCCCACGTGGTTATGGACCCTCTCGGAAGAGAAGTCAACCATGATTTGGCCTTTGACCGTAGCGAAAATGGAAATAAGCGTAAACGAATGGCGTCATCAGTGACGCCATTAATTTTAAAGGTGTCGCATATTTCTAAAAAGTTTGAAAGGTGCTGATTTGGGTCCTCATCTGGCAAACCGTCGAACTGAATCGACTGTTGTACCATTTGAATTATGCTGGATTTTATTTCAAAATTATTATTATTAACTGTCGGGCGAGTAATACTGGATCCTGTATCTTCCAAATTCGGCCGGGCATAATATGCCATGGTCCGGGCCGGGGCCGCATTTGGAATTGGATCGCCCATATTTACAGTATCTCTGATTGACTCTTCGGGGGTTTCGAGTAAGTTTTGATCACGAGATCGGATGCGCTCACGAAGAGTGCGCTCGATTTCGGGGTCAAAAGGAATAGTCGAATCGTCCGAGGAGTTTCCTCGGGTCATAAACAAAAAAACAATATTTTTGGATTTTCTGTTTTATTATTATTATATATATTTTTTTTTAATATAAGTTTTTATATTTATATAATTTTTTTTTTATTAGTTTTGTAACCTCTTTTTTTTTGTGCCTTTTTTTTTTGTAATATATAGATAAGGAATAAAATTAATAGCAGTTCCTACTTTCAAATAACAACACAAAGGTCCCCGGCAACGGCGCCAAAAACTTGATGATTACTTGGGCTTCTTCTTTTTGTTTTATAAATAAAAGATAACCTTTATATTAAGAGTTTAGAATTGGCGGATATTTTCGAAGAGTCTCGCAAGTACTCCTACTTTGAGAAATTAACCGTTATCCTATCGAAGGATAGAAGTAGCGATCTTTTTCTTCTTTCGGAATATTGACAATTACGCTTCGGCTACAATGCCGAATTCTATTGAATTGAATAGTAGAAAAGGAGAGTTTTGCACTAAATGAGTTTGAAAAGCTGTGTTTGAATTTTTAGTCCAAATTAATCATTTGATAAAGGCAAGTATACCTTATCGCAAGTAATACAGGATATTTTTAGAAAATATCGGGATCGTATATTTCCGCGGGTCGTGTTGATTATGCTACTTCGAGGGACGAACTATTATTTTATCGGAATAATATTTTTAGTTGATTTAACTAGAGTTCTAAATGATAAAATGCGAAAGATGATTTAAGCGATTTACTAGAGTTCTAAGTGATGAGAAATATAGCGCGCGACGTCGAATTACCTTGAGACGAAAATAGATTTTTCGTAGAATTAAAAGTGATGACTTTTCAAAATATTAAGATGACTTGGCCGTGGAGGTTCCATAATTATGAACGCTCCTCTCTCGAGGGTACGCCCACCTGAGATTATGAATATTCGACCGAACTCTCGTTCTACAATCGAATGTTCTTAATACTCGCTTTATGTTACGAACCCCGCTATTGGGTTTTTATTTCCAATTCGGAAGAGTTACCTCGTCCTCTCTCGAGGGTAGAGCGCACTTCTCTTTACCCGTGAGTGATCAGTCCGTACACACGAGCCTCTCGGCTAACTAGGTACGAAAACGGAAATGAAAACCACACATCGATTATGTGGCTCCACTCAACGTGATTCTTGGGTAAACCTTAAGCGTTAATTATTTTAGAAAGAGATGTTTTAATTTTTATAGAAAAACTATTTTTGTGTCCCAATGCTCTTCGACGTCGTGCGCTAAAGGAAATTAGCCACTCATCGGAATGGAGACGGCATTATCGGTTGAAAAATACATGTTTGATAATTAAAGCGGATATAAGCGGATAAAAAGGAAATAAAAAGACTTATATAAAAACAGTAATAATATCCGTCCCAACCACCTTAAACAAGTGCTAAAAAGTTCTTAGCCTCTTATTTAAGAAGGGGGTGGTATAGAAATGAAAAGACTTATAAAGGTGCAGAAATAATATCCGTCCCAACCAACTTAAATAAGTGCTAAAGTAAATTAGCCTCTTATTTGAGAAGGGGATGGTATAGAAATGAAAAGACTTATAAAGGTGCAGAAATAATATCCGTCCCAACCGACTTAAATAAGTGCTAAAGTAAATTAGCCTCTTATTTGAGAAGGGGGTGGTATATAGCAGTTATATAAAGACTGAAATAAAAACTAAGCTACAAAAAAGGAAAATACTATCTCATACACGCACACACTCTAAAAGAAACTGAAAAAGAAAGCGTTTAAAATGAAAGCGATAAAATAAGGCGAAAAAGAAAACGATAAAACTATTTTATGAAAGCTTGTAAATCTAAGCTATGAAAACAGTAAACCTAGAATATGAAAGCAATAAAACTAACTATAAAAGCAATAAAACTAAATTATGAAAGCAATAAAGCTAAACTCATACACGCACACACACTAACATTAATAAAAAGAAGATGATCCAAATGAGAAAAACATCATTTTATTTCTGAAATCAGCATTACAACTAGACTAGGAAGACGAAAAAAAAAAACTACAAACGAACTTAAACTGAAATGCAGAAGAGAAGCTCACAATCACTCAAAAGAACTCACAATACAACAAAAACCACTCAAAATTTGGATGAAAATAACTTCAGCCGAGCCCCTCTATTTATAGGGAAAATTTGAGTTTTACACGCCCTAGGTCACGGGCGTGACTTGAATGTCACGGCCGTGACTTAGGGCGTGACATTTGCTCGGCTGTATTCGCCGCCTTCTGGAAGGTCTGGCCGTCAAACATGGCTGCACACGGGCGTGACTTGGTATGTCACGGGCGTGACTTGGTGAGTCACGGGCGTGACTATGGGTGGCTGATGTCGGCAGCATGGGTGCGGCTTCGAGACGTGACACGCTGGCGGCTCACGGGCGTGACTCTGCTGGAACACGGGCGTGACTTGTAGAGTCACGGGCGTGACTTGATCAACTCTTCGAGATTTCACCTGAAAACGGCTGCCAGCTGGAAATTTGGCTTTTAAAATTACACGCCCTTGGTCACGGGCGTGACCTCGGGCGTGACTTGAGCGATTTGTCGGGATTTGATCTGAATTGAGCCGTCCCGTTGATATTTGATCTTTAAAATTACACGCCCTTGGTCACGGGCGTGTCTGAGGGCGTGACCTGTGAAAATTTTGCAAAAAATTGCAAAAACAAAAATAAAACTAAGTTAGAAACCAGAAATAATAAAGAAGCAATTTATTCATTAATTTACATAGAAAATTCACAATATTAATTAAAACTATACTAATACTTATACCAAAAATACATATTTTTTATTACTTATCAATTTCGCCGAATTTATACAGCCGAATTTGTATAGTCGAATTCGGCGAAATGGTTTCACCGGATTCGGTTATTGTGATTAGTCGAATTCGGTTAATGTGATTAGTCGAATTCGGCGAATGTAAATCTGGACAGATTTTCTGTTTCTTTTTCTCTGGTCTGCGGATAGTCGATTTTATGCCTTGCGTATAAAAGGACGTGATTAGGTCTTCGACAGATACGGTTTTTCGGATCGAGCCTTTTCACGAGAGAGAAATGACGGAAGCGTTCCGGCTATTCTCGTTCCGTCCGCCGATCGTCGTTCCGCCGCCGATAGACGTCGCCGCCGGTCGCCGCCTCCTCTGGATCGGACCTAGCAGTCCGTGAGGACGTTGAGAGCTTCCTTCTCCGACCTAGTTCTTGTACGACAAGAAGCTAGGGTTCTTCTTCGCTTGTGTGGACTTCTGGAGAGGGATTGATCTATTTCGATCCTTGAAGAACTCAAAGCAGATTTTGGATTTCCCTTTGGAGCACCTTGGTTGAGTATCGACTCAATCCCGCGAAGGTACAATGTATTTGCTTATTACTTCTTGATTCAATGTTCATGGCCCGATCCAAACAATTTTGGGTTGTTCTCTTTATTTCCGCTGCGCCTACATATGATGTATGGTTCTAGAAAACCCAACATTTCTAGCAGGAGATAATATGGCAGAGGTGAGACTTTGGAGGAGGACGAATGCTAAGGCAGAGTTTACTCTCAAAAGGGCTATCTCACCGGAGATGTTTGATCACATCATTGGATGTAAATCTGCTGCTGAGATTTGGACGTCCTTGGATGGGTTGTTCAGTAAGAAGAATGTAGCTCGGCTACAGTTTCTTGAAAATGAGTTGGCAAAGGCCTCTCAAGGCGATCTTTCGATTTCTACTTTCTTTCTCAAGATGAAAAACCTCACAGCAGAGATTTCTGCATTGGACCCTGATGAGCCCATCTCGGAGGCAAAACTGAAGAGGCATATCATCCGCGGATTGCGGAAGGAGTATCTTGCCTTTGTGACTTCAGTCCAAGGCTGGGCAAATCAACCATCGTTGTTAGAGCTGGAAAACTTACTTGCTTCGCAAGAAAGTTTGGCGAGACAGATGGCGGGGACTTCTATCTCTAGGGGAGATAGTGATGTGTTGTTCTCTGGAAAGAAGAAGAAGTGGGAGAAGAAGAAGCCGGGTTATGATGGGCCCTCTACTTTAGGTCAGCAGGATAGGAGTTATGCTTCTAAGTCTGATGGGAAGAAGAAGGGAGATGGACCAAGGTGCTTCAGGTGCAATAAGACCGGCCACTTCAAGAAGGATTGCCGGGTTAATCTTCAGTCGGGACATGTAGCAGAGAAGGAAAGGCCAAAGTATGATGAAGCTGGAAGGGGAGGAGCCTTTACAGCTAATATGACGGCGATGCCCGTTAAGGCCTTGGCTGCCATCAACTTCGAAGAGGATTGGATTGTTGATTCAGGGTGTGGACATCATTCACCGGGGATGAATCAAAGTTCTCTTTTTTGGCGCCTTACTCAGGTAATGATGATATTATTACGACTGATAATTCTGTTCATGTTGTCGAACAAGAATGTGTTGTCTCCCTGAGCAGTGATAAGGGTCCACTCACTTTGAGGAGTGTTTATCACGTGCCTGGTATGAAGAAGAATCTCTTCTCTGTGACCAATGCGGTCGATGTCGGTTATCACGTTCTGTTTGGCCCAACAGAAGTGAAGTTTCTTAAAACTCAATCGGAGATAAAGGGAGATGTTATCCATGTTGGAAAGAGGGTGAAGGACTTGTTCGTGTTATCGACAAGTACCTATGTTGATAAGATGAAGACCAACAATAGCGCGGCTATCTGGCATGAAAGGTTGGGGCATGTTGGCATGGAAAAGTTGAAGGCTATGGTGGTAAGGGGCCTTGTCATGGGCTTGCCTAGCTTGTCTTCTTATGGAGATGGTCATGTTTGTGCGGGTTGTCAGTTTGGTAAGTCTCATCGACTTCCATTTGATAAATCGCAAACAAGATGCAAAGCGTCGTTGGAGTGCATTCACGGTGATTTGATGGGACCAACTGTCACCCCAAGCCTTGGAGGCAACAGATATATGTTGGTGTTGATTGACGATTACACCAGATATGTCTGGGTGTATTTTCTGAAAGAGAAGTCGGAAGTCTTTGCGAACTTTGTGGAGTTCAAAGAGCTGGTGGAAGGTCGGTTAGGCCTGCGGGTGAAGAAATTGAGAACTGACAATGGTGGGGAGTTCACCTCTGGTGAGTTCTCAAGTTTTTGCAGGAAACACGACATTCGGAGAGAGCTCACTTGTGCCCATACTCCACAGCAAAATGGCGTTGCGGAGAGGAAGATCCATCATCTGACGGAAACCTGCAAATGCTGGCTTCATGCCAAGAGTATCCCAAAGTCCTTTTGGGCGGAGGGAATGTCTTGTGCGGCTTACGTCATCAACAAGATGCCTCTAAGTCCTATCAACATGAAGACCCCTCACGAACTGATGTTCAAGGAGAAACCAAGTGTTGCTCACCTTCAGGTGTTCGGGTCAACCTGTTATGTGCATATTCCTGATGCTCTTCGGACAAAGCTAGATGCGAAAGCAAGGAAGCTAGTCTTTGTCGGGTATGATGAGCGGAAGAAAGGATGGAGGTCCATGGATCCTGAGACACGGAGATCAGTGGTATCTTGGGATGTGGTGTTCGATGAAGTGACTTCTTACAAGGGGATTTTAGGAGTTGAACTACCGGAGAGCAGGGTTGATAAAGCAGGAAAAGTTGCGGGAAGTCTTCAAGTAGAGTTGCTTGTTTCACGAGGAGCTCCAGCTGTGTCAAGCTCTGAGATGGAGGCTTCAGGTTCTGGAAGCAGGGGGAGCGATGCTCCAAGTTCGTCTGGAAGAGAAGCTTGCACAGAAGAAGCAGCTGAGGAGGTGGTTAGTCAGGTGCAACCTCTTAGGAGGTCGAAGAGGACTATCAAGACACCAGATCGATATACAGGAGGAAACATGGTAAGCTTTGTCTCATGTTTCTTCGCTGGTCCCTTGGATGAAAGGGAGCCGTCGAGCATTGAGAAAGCTAAAGGCGTGAAGCAGTGGGATATTGCTATGCAAGAAGAGATGGATGCTCTCAGGAAGAATGAGACTTGGTCTCTAGTGCCCAGACCTAAGGGCATTACCCCTGTAACATGAAAATGGGTTTACAAGCTCAAGAAGAAAGCTGACGGCACGATCGAGCGATACAAGGCTCGCCTTGTAGCTCGCGGGTTCTCACAGCAGTATGGTGAAGATTATGATGAGACGTTTAGTCCAGTGGCAACGATGACTTCGGTCAGATTTGTTATTGCTTTGGCGACATCTTGTGGATGGGAGATTTGGCAGCTTGATGTTAAGAATGCTTTCTTATACGGAGAGATTGACAAGGATATCTTCATGATCCAGCCGCTGGGCTTCATCTCAGAGGATCGTCCGGACTACGTTTGCATACTGAAGAAGGCCTTATATGGGTTGAAGCAAGCGCCTCGGGCGTGGTATGGAAAGATCGCGGAGTATCTCTTATTCTGCGGGTTCTTTGCTTCAGACTCTGATTCTAGCTTGTTTGTCAAGAAGGAGGGGGCGCTTCGGGTTATTGTGCTGCTGTATGTGGATGACATGATTGTCACCGGGAACTCGAAGGAGGCGGTAGCAAGGCTGAGAGCTGAGCTTGCTATCAGGTTCGAGATGAAGGATCTGGGGGAGCTTCACCATTTTCTTGGACTCGAGGTCCAGAGGCAGGAGAGCGAAGTGCTCGTTTCTCAGGAAGGATATGCGGAGCGGTTCGTTCAACGATTTGGCATGGAAGAAGGGAATAGCAGCTATATACCTCTAGAACAGCATCATAAACTTTGGAAGGATGAGGGAAGAGTTCTATCTGATCCGTTGGTGTTTCGAGCTCTGGTTGGGAGCCTGATTTACTTGACCATCACGAGGCCTGATAATGCTTATGCAGTTGGCAAAGTGAGTCGATACATGGCGGAGCCACGGAAACCTCATCTTCTAGCGGCGAAAGGTATATTGAAGTATGTGAAGTCGACCTCTGATTTGGGTCTCCTATTCAGGAGAGGGTCAAGCTTGGAGTTGCTGGGATACATGGATGCTGATTATGGGGGAGACGTGGATGATCGGAGATCAACGTTTGGTTATGTCTTTATGACGGGCCCCACAGCTATCTCTTGGTGCAGCAAAAAGCAGGACTCGGTGTCCGTATCCACTACAGAAGCGGAATACAAGGTTTCGGCCTTGGCAGCTCAGGAAGTTGTTTGGCTCAGGAGGTTGGTGGAGGACGTTCATGAGGAGGTTCGAGGTCCCACTATGCTACGCGGGGACAATGAGAGTGCTCTTAAGCTGGTTAATAATCCAGTCTGTCACGCGAGGACCAAGCATATTGAGATTGAGCACCATTTCATTCGTGAAAAGGTGTTGGGAGGATCTCTTAGGGTCGAGCATGTTCGAAGTGTGGACAATGTTGCTGACATCTTCACAAAGCTGCTGGCAAAGGGACCGTTTACATGATTGCAGAGTTTACTCGGGCTAGTCTCCACTTCCCACTTCAAGGGAGAGTGTTGAAATTTTGAAGTGGAGTGGAGAGTCTGGGCGGTCTGGTTTGGGAGACCGCCGAGACCGCGCGGTCTGTGCTTGTATTCTGCCAGTCTGGCTCCGGTCTGTTCTGGCGGACTGCTGGTTCTGCCAGTTTGTTCTTTGTAGCTGCGGTCTGTTCCCGAGCTGATCTGCTGGTTGGCCTGTTTTCCTTGTTGGAAGACCGGGTGGGTTGTTCTTATATGACCGTCTATCCGGGCGGTCTGTCTTGGCGATCTGGCGACTTGTCTGAAGTCGGCCAGATGGTTCTTGGTTTGCTCCTGGTGGTCTAAGGAAGGAGTACCTATGTGACCGCGCGACTTGTGCACGGTCTCGTGTTCGCGCGACCTGTGCGCGATCTTGTTTGCTGATCTGCGTCTTGGTCGGGTGATCGTCCAAGAGGTCTGATCGTGCGGTCTGCCTTATGAGACCGCTGGCGATCTGACGGGTGGTGATTGTATCTCTCCTGTGCAGTGACGACATCCGTCTACCCGCCTATAAATAGAGGTGCAGGGCCCGTCATTCAAAAAACGAGAACTGTAAAAACTGAGCCTGGGTTAATTTGTGCGGTCTCACTTTGAGGTCGGGAGGTCTCGGAAGTGAGCTGACTGTTTGTTGTGTTCGTAGGTTTGCGATCAGCAGGTTGCGGTCTTCTTCCTTGGTGATTCCCCATCTACAGGTATGGAACAAATGCAAGAAGTGGAGAACATGCAAGATTGCACAAATGGTCAAGAAAGCTCCTCTCATGATGGATCAATGGAATACACATCAAATGGAAAAGAAGAAATCCCATCTTTGGAAGAGGAATACCAAATAGATGAAGATAACAAAGAAAATCAATGCTCAAATCTCACAGCATCCAAAAGCACGGTAAGGAAACCAAATCCTCTTATTGTTTGCAACTCTATTTCTACTTTACAATTGCTACAAATTACAAAGCACAAAATTAAGAAATAAAAAAATGCAAATTGCAAATTGCGCTTAGAAAATAAAAATTTAAAAGCAAAAGTTAAAGTAAAATCCAATTCTGATTTATCTAGCTTTACCCATGTCACTTCAATTGAAAATACAAAACCTTGTTTTGATTGTAATGATATTAAATAAAAATTAAAGGAACTTGAAAAAAAAATTATTTGTGTAAAAGAATATAATGAAAAATTATCTTTAGAAATTTCATCATTAAGAAATGATTGTGCTCCGTGCCAAAATTATAAAATTAAAATCAAGGAGATGGACGAAACATTTGAGGAATTTAGAAATGACTATCAAAATCATATTGACTCTATTGTTTCCACTCTTAAAAATAGCACAATAGCTTATAATAAAGCTAGGCATAATTTAAAGATTAGGAATGATGAATTTAAAAAAATCAACGTGCTTATGAAAATTATAAATAAACATTCACAATATCAAGAAATATCTAAAAACATTTTGAATATGAATATGAACATGAATATTTTAAATAAACCAAATAATGGAAATAAGAAACACAACGTATTTGTAAATCAAAGGCAAAGTCACTATTATTTACAAAATCATCTTTCTTCAAACTTAAAAGTAACATTACACAAATTTCCTATAAACAATACCTTCAATAATCATTACAATCATAATCTTCAATATAAAGATTATCAAAATGGAAATTTGATGTATAAGAAACCAAGGTTTGAATGGAGGCCCAAGATTAAAACTGAAACTTTAGCTTCACATGAATGGACCCATTCATCAATATCTACTTACAAACCTAAACATTATATTTGGGTACCCAAAGGAACCACCACACTTGGTCCCCTTTGGATACCTAAATCTCTTATTCATTAGGTATCACCAAATGCATGAAGTAGAATATTTTCAAAAGAAAATATACAAATTACTACTTCATGATATGCCTTATTTTATTTGTTTTTGTTACTTTTTGCTATCATGGTATAGTCATCATATAAACACATGACTTTATCACTTAAAGATTTATAAATCAAATTATCAAATTTTAAAGTCATGCCATTTATTTCTAATGACCAATCCACTCTTCCTAAACTCATTGCATATATATACCATTTATCATCAACATAAATTGAATTCAAAATTTTCTATGTGATATTAAAATCTCAAGTCATATAATTTCAAACATATACTACTTCATATGACTTCAAATTTATAAATAAAACGTAAAACAAAACCTTCAAAAACTACCATAGAAGGACCAGATAAAAATAGCCAAATATCCCAAAACAACAAAATTAAACACAATAGATAGCGCCAGCGCTAGCTGATAGCGTCGGCGCTAGCAGACAGTAATCAAGAACTTATATGATCAAATTCCTGTATTATTACAAAACTGAAAAACCTAGTTACCCTATAGTCCTTCCTATTCCACTACTCTTCCTCATCTACCTCTTCCACACATGGACTTGGAGACCGTCGTCTGCGAGTTCGCCGAACAGAATGTCTTGGCGGATCCTCTGTAGGGCTATCACATTCCCTTCTTTCTGATGATGACGACTTCAGCTTTAAGGCCTTGATCATAAATTTCAACATCTTTTTCATACCGGACACATCCTTCTTTACCTCCGATATATCCTCCTCCACCTGTGTCATTCGTTCTCCCATATCATCTCGAAATCGATCAAATGAACCATCCCGTGTCTCTCGGGCTGACGCTCCTCGCCGGAGTGGTGGTCGAGTAGACGTTGATGGCTCATCCTGGAGCGATGTAGCTCGTAAGTGTGAGGTGATGTAGATAGGATGATAGCAATCCGTAAGATAAAAACCAATCTCAAAAGAAGGGTACATCATTTGAATGACCCTTTGTATGATGCCACCAAGGGACAAGTTGTTATATCCCTGGCGGGAAGGTTGCTGCAACTTGTGTGAGTAACGAATCAAGGAGAGTAACAAGTTAGCCACGTCAAAATTTTCCTCCTCCAAAATGAAATAGGAGGCATAGCTAAGTTATGCTCTGACCTTCGATGTATCACCTAACTTCAACATGATAGTGTGGCGTAATACATCCTGAACTACTAGGGCATCTACTATAAGAGTCGACAGAGAGGTGATCAGACTCTTGCATGCCCTATTATGTAGCACCAAGTTCACATTAATCCAATCCCTATCTACCCTAAACTTCTCAACTATATCCAACCGATCTGGATATTCCGTTAATCCAAACACGGCCCTCAGTTTTTCATGGGTGATAGTCACCACTTTGTCCCTGCACCTGAGACCGCACTCCTCCATCCAGATCAGTCTGCGATGGGTCTTCCAAGTGCGTATAGAACTCTTGTACTAACTCTGAAGAAAACCCCTCCGAAAGAAACAAACTCAACACTTCGGAGGTTGCGAACAACTGCATGATGTGGTGGTGTCTAGGCATGTCAAACTCCACGAAATATGGGGCACCTACTACTGCAGCCTCCACGTCCAACTCTGCACTTTTCTTCCCCTTTGATCCAGGAGTCATTTGCCACATTATAAGAGAAATTAAAATTAAGCAAAAATCACTAGCGTCAGCGCTAGCACTAGCGCCTGCAGTAGCACCAGCACTAGTCCTCTGATCTAAAATTTCTAGATCTTTCTACTATAAAATATTTCCAAATCCTAAATTGCTAGATCCAAGAAAGCCACATAATCTAAGCTAAAATCAAAACTAAAAATCTTCATAAAAATTATAAAAATATTGAAGATCCTCTTTTTGATCTAACCTTATTCTAGATCTATCATCAAAATAAAAAGTTTGTTTGAAAGAGTTCATAAATCTTCATCACAAACATCAAAATCAAATATTTAGAACAAGAATCATAAAAATGATGAAGATTTGTTCTAGATCTTCTCTTCAAAAATAAAAGAATCAAGCATTGTAGATCTAACATCTAAAACCACTTGATAACTTCAAATATCTTCATCTTGAACATCAAAATCAAAGTTTAAAACAAAAATCATAAGAAATGATGAAGTTTTACCTTAGATATATACGTGGGCTGCGATATCTTCTAGGGTTTCTCGGGAAGCTTGAGGAGCAATGGCCGAAATGATAAAGTGAAAAAGTGGATTAAATAAAGCAGCGCTACCACCAGCACTATCATTAGTGCGAGAGGTATCGCTTGGTTCTGCTTTTTTGTATTTTAAAATTTTTATAAAATACCTAAAATTATGCTCTATTATATGTACTACATAGTTTTGCAGTTCTGTTTTGAATTGATTTTTGAAAAATTAAAACAACACAAAAGCCAAAATACAAAAAATATTTCTTTTCATTTTTGTTTTTGTTCACTTGTTTAAATTCTATTTCTAAATGCAAAAATCAAATACAAAAATATAAAAAACAAAAACTAACAAAAAAAACTATATGGACTTTATTGTGAAAATCAAGCATGTTTTAAACTATCTTTAGAACTTCTACAATGTTCCAATTTATCTTGTCAAACTACTTCTAAGCAAAACAACACAACCCCAGATATTTAAAGTACTCACTTCAAAGTAGTTTGACAAGATAAATTGGAACATTGTAGAAGTTCTAAAGATAGTTTAAAACATGCTTGATTTTCACAATAAAGTTGGCGAAACACTTTAGAAAAGAAGGGTTTTAACTTATCTCCTCAAGCGATAAGTTAAAACAGAACCAAGTGATAAGTTAAAACATGCTTCTTTTCTAAAGTGTTTCGCCTACCGATCCAACACTTTTCTCCTCGCGTCTAGAAGTAGTTGTTGTTGTGTTGTTTTGCTTAGCTCAGACATACTATTGTGACATGTGGGTTTGTGTTAGGCTGTTGACACCCGCAATGTTTAAGGTTATTAGATACCTTGCTAGCTACTAGTTGTTTCTTGCTGTTTTTGGAGTAGTTTACTTGCTCTCTGGGAAATTTTGTGCTAGGCTTGCAGGTTAGATATTTTGAAGTATAAAAGAACTTACATTACTATTTCATAGTATCTTTTAAAGCGAATATCACCTTATTTTAAATGTTATAAAACTCTTTTCATACTTATACTAAACCTAGAGGTCTGCATATCACATACTATTATGGGATTATCATGCTCATATAGGGTACTAAATGAATAAAACCTAGTATTTTCTACTGCGTATTTTTATTTACACAGTTACTCGTGGACTAGTCAATCCACTGAACCGAGGGACACAGATAATAAATTTGATTTAATTCATGTTCTAGAACTATAACTCATGGATTTTTCATGATAAGTAATAGGAGTAGGATTTGCCTGAGCGTCTGCAGTTGTCCCCTACACGACGTGGCATCACCGCGCATATTTTTTCTTACCCTGACGTATTATTTAATACGGAGAAAATGCGGGTTGTGACAATATGCATGCACATTAAAATAATGAGAGTGTGATATGCATGCATATTAAAATAATAGGTGAGTAATAAAATATTAGGTGTGTAATATGCATGTGTATTAAAATAATAGAGGTGCGATACATGTGTATATTAAAACATTAGGTGGAGAGCCCTATATAATTGGATGGATAGTTCATTTGTAAGTCTCATTTTTGGAATAAGATCTTAAGTTCTTTTCTCTCTTGCTCTCTTGTGGTCTTGTGCTCTTCTAATTTTGTTCATTCTCTCTCGCTCTTCTCTCTTCTCCACTATAACATCTTGTAGCATAAATATCAACTTTTGGTAAATTAACCTAGATCATGTATTGTGTTAGCGACAACTCTTTATGAAATTACTCAAATTTTCTCTCACCACTTGAAGAAACACAACTCCAAAATGATGCTAGAGTTATTTTTGGGATAATATATACAAGACGACCTCGGAAGATAACATAGAGTTATGACATGACATTACTTCGCATAAATCACCTTTCCAATGATGATTGTATGACATCCAACAATCAAATCGTCACCACCGGTGATCTTAAGAAGAGAAGAAGCTTTGCCAAAAAAATTGAGAATCGTCCGACAACATTCAATTTTTTGATGATGACAATCCGATGGAGATTGTCGGAGATCTCACAATCAGATTTTTATTAACATTTACCAGCATATGCCTTGGAACATTGAGAATAATCTTCTTCGAAAATCAGAAGAGGATTCAACAAATTTCATTTTCTCATCGGAAGTAGTCCTAATTCCACTCAACCTATTGATAATGAAGTACACCCCGTCTTTTATGGGGAAAAAGGAGGCAAAGCGTACTTTCTAAACTTTACGATAGTGAAATGCATTGATCCGATGTCCGCATGAATTAATGCAATAGCACTTAAAAATAGGGTGGTGTTATTTGTACACCATTTTTAGCTATTCATACCCCATTACTTCTTTTAAAACACCTCTTTTTATAACCATAATTCCTTATATTTGTACACCTTCTTCTAGCCGCCCGAAGTCGCCCGATACGGACCTTTTGCGAAACCCTCCCTCCTCCCGCCGCACCTCGCCCGTGGATTCTTCCGGCCACCGCTCGTCGGATGCCCTCCAGCCTGGCGGCATCTCGTCGTCCTCTTCTTCTCTGTAGCCCGACGCCGGCCCGAACACCGCCCCAATCGCCGCCCAGAACACTGCCCCGACGAAGACCTTCCAGAAAAACTTGGATTTAAGCCTGCCTTCCTCGCCACTCACACACAACGTAATACATAGTGGAATACGTTCGAGGAATACACACAGCGGTTCTTTTCCTGCATCGCCGTGCATCACTTTGGTATGTATCTGATCATAGCACAACCCTCATCTGGTTTTTCTATTTTATTGAATATGTAAACTCACCGGAGCAAAAACAAAGAGCAAAAGTAGAGACTGTAATAATTTTGTGGGCCTGTTTGAACATCTAAAACCCTAGAATTAGACCGTTGACTTTCGGCTAATTTGATCTCTCTAATCAAAAGCTTTTTGGTCAAATCTACAGATAACACAATTCTAAAGGAGCAGCTAAGTAGTACTAAAGAACTTATATGCAGAAGAAATAGCTGAGAAGCTGTGTGAATCTGTTGCTGCAAGTCTTGAAGGAAAGAAATTGGGTTCATTCACAAGAATTTCTTCAACTGTCCAGGTTTGTTATTCTTTTAATTTTCGAGTCTATATCTGTTGCTGCATCTGTAAATTATAATATAATGCAATTGAGAATGTGGATAATGGGCTTGTTATTTGCTGCTTGAAGTTTCAGTTGGAATTAGTCATGTGTTTATGTTCAATATTGTGAACTTATGTTTATTGTTCCATTTGATTGATAGGAATGAGTTCAGAGAAATTGTTATTGTTGTGTAATGAAGAGCCCTCCAAAGACACCGATTTTGATGTTGGAATGCACTTTTGTACTAATATGAGTTTTGAAAGTAAAGAAGATTTGATTGAATCTCTAGATTGTTGGAAGGTACCGGCCCCACTTGATAAGTGGATGACAATGCCTGACATGGGGTTATTAGTTGCATCATGCTACAACATACAGCTAGTTCATCTCTCAAGCCAACAATCTTTCACATTTCTACCACTACATTCAGCTCCGCCAGAGGTTAGAAGGGTTGTTTATATCGGATATATAAATGACAACTACTTCATTGAATAGCGGATGAAGGAAGAATGCCCGCAACCCCCGATATTTCCAGTGTGGACAAGATATCATGAACAAGTGGCAGAACAATGAGAAGTTTCATATGTCACACGACTTCTTTGATCATAAGGTATATAAATGTTGTGTATTATCATTAAAATATTAAATTATTGGCAATGTCTTAATCTAATATTATTTTTATTTTGCAGAGTTCATATTCTATATATTGACGCTATTTCATCATTTGGGTTCTTCATATGTGCCACAACTTATTAAGTAAGTCAAATGTAACACATTTCTATCATAGTTTTTATATTTCTATATTAGTTTTTAAATTTGTAGCCACTATTTTGCAGGGATAATATATTTTGAGCGGAAGCTTACGGATGGTGACTAACTTTTTGAAGAAATTAGTATTATGTCATAATATATTCTAAAAATGATGTACTTGTGTCACGATATATTTTGTATGAATGATTATATGTATGTTTTAAAATTTTAAACATTGGGGTATAAATAGCCAGTTGGGGTACAAATATAATTTTGCGGGGTACGAATATCCATGAGCTACAAATAGCCATTTATGATGTACAAATATCATTACCCTAAACATATGTGCATTGCACTGATTTACACGAACAGTCAAATAGTGTACTCTACTATTGCGCTTTACCACCGTTTCCCCTTTGAAAATTTTTTTATACCTAATAATAGGTGAGAGGGAGCTCATCTAAGCCGTTGATCAGAGATCACACGGTTGTATTTTCCTGTATTTTCTTAAAGACTTCTGTATTTATAAATAATCAATAATGTCAATATTTTATATACCGTCCGATCAAAGATCATACGGCTGTATTTCTCCCCCACTTATTATTAGGTGAGAGTTGCGCACCTAAGTTTCTTTCTTCCCCTTTTTACTGGAGCATGGTGGCTCTCATTCGTCTCCCACACTTAGCAGCTCCACTCCACTTCTCAGACGATTGTTTCTTTCGGATTTTATGATATATTTTCCCAGGGCCAAGGCGAAGCCGAGCTCTCTCTTATGGCCGGAGACGCCGACGTCCAAACCTTAGAAAGGAACCGGCTTCCGTTGCCGACAACATCCGACCACAGCGCTCCTCTAATGGAGCCCAGCGGGACGAATCTTGAGTGCTCCCTACACCGCCTCGAGCTCTTTCTCTCCTTCCTGGGCTTCAACTCCCGCTATTCTCTTCTCAATCTCATCCTTTGCGCTTCCGCCTTCCTTCTACTTGGCGTGGTCGTCCCCGTCGCTACCATGCTACTCACCCGTTGCCCGGTCGGTGGTTGTGAGGGATACCGAATCGAGCGTTTCGAGGTCACCGTGCTCGTCTTCCAGGTATTACTCGCCGCTGTCTCTCTCGCGTGCATCTCCCGGAATCTCTTCAAGTACGGCATCCGCAAGTTTTTTTTTGTCGATCAGCACCATGGACAGGTGGATCGATTCCAGAAAGAGTACGATCGAAAGATCCAGGTACAATCGCTCGTAACGCGAACTTGGTACTTAAATCTACAGAATGGATTAATTAATTTGGCTTGTTCTTAATCTATTTTATTTTTAATCATGGACACGCGACTTCTACAGGCTTGGTAAAGCACGCTTCTGACATGTGCTCATTTTGTTTCTTCCTCGTTGAGAAAAAGTCGAAAACCTAATTTTGTAGTTGTTACAGAACTATTGATTCTGAATTCTACAGGAAGTTCACTTTCTTCCTTTATCTCACCAACGTAACCTTAAATGGCCCTTTGGCCAACTATCCTTCCCTGCTAATGTTCAATCCAGTAACCATTTGCCCGTCTAAGCTTGAAATTAAGAATCAGCTCTTAACACTTCTCCACGCTTCCATTAAGATAAATTGATTGTGGCTCTGCCTTTGTATGCTCTTTAGGCTCATGCAATTTCTTAAGTTATGTGAAACAAACAACAACAACACACAAGCCTTTATCTTACTGTAGTGGGGTCGGCTATATGGATCATTTGTCGCCATTGCACCATATCTTTAGTCATAATCTCCCTAATGCCTAAGTACATCATGTCTTTCCTTATTGTTTCATTCGAAGTCTGTTTTGGTTTCCTTTGTACTTGTTAGAACCATCTTAATCGAGCTTCACAAATCTTCTCTACAATTGTTGCTACTCCTGTCTTATACCTGATACATTCATTCCTAATTTTATCTAGTCTCGTGTGTCCACACATCCACCTAAGCATTCTCATCTCCGCAACTCCCATTTTTTGCTCATGTACATAATTCACTGCCCAACACTCAGAACCACAGAGCATCGCTGTAAAACTTTCCTTTAAGTTTTAATTGTACTTTATGATCACATAAGATCTCAGACGCTCCTCTCTACTTCAACCAACCTGCTTGGATTCTATGTATCACATTTTTATCTACAATACACCTCCATCTTTTTGAACTATTGATCCCAGATATTTAAAGTACTCACTGCGGGAAATATCTTGGTCACCCAACTTAATGACAGAGTCATCCGTTCTCGCACAATTAAATTTAAGCTCCATATACTCCGTTTTGTCCTGCTCAACCTAAAACCCTTCTTTTCTAAAGTGTTTCGCCAAGATTCAAGTTTTGCGTTTACACTATCGCACGTCTCATCAACAAAAACAATATCATTTGCAAACAATAAATACCAATGTATTACTTGTTGGATATGTTCGGTGAGCTCATCTAAGACAAGGGTAAAGAGATAAAGGCTTAAAGATGAACCCTTTATGTAAGCAAATAGTGATAGGGAATTCCTGTGTTAATCCTCCAGATGTCTTCACCCTCGTCACTGAATTTGTATACATATCTTTGATTACGTCAATGTATGATACATTTATACCTTTTTTTCTAAGACTCTCCATAAGAACTCTTTTGGAATCCTATCATAAGCTTTCTCAAGATCGATAAACAACATGCAAATCCTGTATTTTTTTCTGATAATTGTCAATGAGTCTCCTTAAGAGGTGTATAGCTTCCATGGTCAACCGCCCCGACAACACTTTTATGATATGACTCATTAATTTAATTCCTCTGTAATTGACACAATTTTGTATGTCTGTTTTGTTCTTATACAAAGGTACCAAAATATATTCTCTCAATTGGTCCAACATACTCTTTGTCTTCAGTATCTTATTGAAGAAATATGTAAGTCAGAAAATTCCTTCATTTCCTAGGCATTTTCATACTTCAATTGGTATATCGTCCGACCCAACCGCCTTTCTATTTTCATCTTCTTCAGAGCATCATTTACCTCCGCTGCTTAAATTTTACGATAAAAAGTTATGTTTCTATACTCCACCGATTTACGCAACTCTTTCAAGCTCAGTTTATTGTTTTATTCATTATTGTAGAGTTGATAAAAATATATTTTTCATCGCTCCTCAATAGCCATATCATCCGTTAAAACTGTATCTGTTTCATTTTTTATGCATTTAACTTGGCTCAAATCCCTTGTTTTACTCTCTCTAGCTCGAGCAAATTTATATATATCACGCTCTCCATCTTTGGTATCTAGTCGCTTGTAAAATTATACATAAACTTGTTTTCTTGCTTTACATACTGCCTTTTTAGCTTCTTTCTTGGCGACTTTATACTTTATCAAGTTTTCATCATTCCTACAAGCGTATTGTGCTTTATACCTAGCCCTCTTTGCTCTTACTTTGTCTTGTATTTCTTCTTTCCACCACCAAAATTCTTTATGTGGGGGCACACGACCTTTTGACTCTCCGAGTATGTTCTTTCCACTTATCCTTAAATGTGTAGACATAACTTCCCATGTGATACTATAATCAACATAAGGATCATCAACTAGTAGTTCCATAACAATTGCCTTGAAAACAACCTATTTTTCTGTCTTCAAGATCCACATTGAATTTTTGGCAACACTTTTGTCCTTCTCTGAATTTTACTATATTTAATTTTCACATCCAACACTACTAGCCTGTGTTGTGTTGTCAAACTTTCTTCTGATATGACTTTGTAATCCTAACAAATCTTTCTATTCATTTTGCGAGTTACAAAATAATCAATTTGTGACTTATTTGATCCGCTCTTAAACACAATTAAATATTTTTTTCTTCTTCATGAAGAACGTATTTGTCACAATTAGTTCATATGCTATGACAAAGTCTAAAATGATTGTTCTTTCTTCATTTTTTTCTCCATATCCAAATTCTCCATGAACTTCTATATAATTCATATTTTCTTTTTTATATATCCATTTAAGTTTCCTCCCATGAAAATCTTCTCGTTTTGTGAGATTGCTCTTACTAAATCATCCAAATCTTCCCAAAATTGCACTTTAATTGCTTCGCATAATCCTACTTGTGGCGTATAAACACTAATCACATTAATATTTTCTTTTTTGCGACTAATGTAAGAGCTAAGATTTTATTACTTTTTCTACTTACCCCAACAACTTCATCCCTCCAAGTTGTATCCACAATAATACATACTTCATTGTTTGTTTTATTTTTTCATGTGTACCATAATTTAAAACATGAATTGTCTAGAAATTTAGCTTTCTCACCACCCATTTAGTCTCTCGCAGACATACAATATTTATCCTTCTCCTAATTATCGTATCCACTACTTCCATCACTTTTCCCGTTAGCGTACCTATATCCCAACTTTCAAACCTAAGTCGGTCACAAATCCTACGATCTACTTTCCTAGGACGCCTAATATGTGAGAACTCTTGTATATTTAACACTACATGTAAGTCCTTTTGGAGGAGCAGCGGTCCCCTTAAGTCATGAAAAACATTCCATAAATTTTGTCGAAGTATTAAATTTTACTAGAGTTTAATTAAGATTAGGAACTCTCTATCTGAGTAATGAACTAGTGGTATTGGTGAGGTATGTTATATAATGGTTATGGATGGTATGTTCAATTCTTAATCTTGGTACGATGGATTGTTAATTACTTAAGAATCTTGTGTTATGGATTGATGTAAAGCCGAGAGTGCCAAAATTAAGTTTTGTGCGCAAAAATCAAACTCTTCGCTATGAACCTTAAGAAATTTATTAATTTTGTTCGGATTGACCTCTCACGTATTTACGAAATAATTTATGAAATACGGTAATAAAAACAGTAAAACGTTCGGGGCAAGCTTAAGATAATTTAGCGGAGCACACAGTAAACTAATTGATTGGAGCAAGAATACCGAAAGGTTACCGCCGAGGGAAGTCATTCCAATCCAAACCCGTTCAGCAGGGGGGAGAACAACAAATACTTACCTTCTCGGAGTTCACCAATCGGCTGGATGAACGAACACAGAAGGGTGCCGGAATAGGGCGTCGAAGTCGACGACACACCTCACGCAATAGGATCGGACGGGCGCTGGAAATGAACAGTGGAGTCGACGGCGTCTCGGTGGCTGGTTGTGGGTTGGAGATGGAGATGACGAGGGGCTTCTATTCGTCGATTCGGGCTTGCGGTGCGACGTGGGAAAAGAGGCGAGCGGTCGGCTGAGTCGTCTGATGGGGGTAACGATTAGAGCAAGAGTAGTGGCTTTTCTTCCGGTATTACAGAGAGAACAAATTAATCGTTCTCCTGTACACCCGACTTTCTCCTCTGCTCGATGGGGGATGGGTTTTAATAGATAGTTTTTGACTTTTGCCTTTTTTATTTCCTTCCAAAAATATATTGTTTTCAATTCATGTCTTTCCAAAATTCATCTCTCCAAATATTTCCAATTTATGTCTTTCCTGAATAACTCGATGAATTATCTTCTAATTGATATGAATATTTTTTATTTAAATTTATGTCTACTTAAATAACTTAAACTTGCCTTTTCCGTCCTAACTACCTAAATTATCGAACCTTTTTATTCAAGGTCTCATCGGACGGTCAACCCGATGAGCCGCAAAATAAAGACTGTTGCACGGAAAGAAATACATGAAATGAAATAAATAAATGCATAGTAAACGAAGCTAGGATGCGTCGCAGGATGCATCAATTCCCCCGGGATTGAGAGAGCTCGACCCTGACGAGAACTCACAAAGAATAGCAACAGAGAGATCTGGGCGGTGTCGCTGTAACTCGTCAGTGCTAATCCAAGAGCTGTCTGTAATTTCTCGTCCTCGCCATGAAACCAAGTAGCATTGGTACGTCTCGTGAGTACGAAACTCTCGTATATCAAGAACCTGATCTATCTCCTCAATGGTAGGCGTCAACACTGGTGCTAAGTCAGGTTGTTTCTCTGGAGCTGCAACAGGTGGACTGAGGCTGGAACTAGGCGGATCTCCATAAAATGGTTTCAGATCAGCAACGTTAAATATCGGCGAAGCACCAAATCCTACGTGCAAATCTAAAAGATATTCATTCTCTCATATACGTTTCCGGATTTGAAAAGGACCAAACTTTCTCTGCTGTAGCTTATGATATGTATTCGGAGTGAATCTTTGCTTCCTGAAATAAGCAAACACTCAATCTCCTTTTGAAAAGTATAACTCCCGGCGATGACGATCGACCATGAATTTATATTTTTCAGAAGTTGTTCGCAATTTATTAGCAATATTTTTATGCAATTACTTTAAATAATCAATATGAGCTTGCGCATCGAAGGAAATACGTTCATGAGATGAGAGTGAGTGACAGTTAAGTAGGTGGGGTATAGAGAACACAAACAATCTCGAAAGAAGATTTATTAGTAGAGTGATTAGTAGAATTATTAAATGTGATTTGGCTTGTGGCAGTATAAGATCCCATTGTTTCGGATTCTCCGCAGTTAAACACCTAAGAAGTTCTCCCATTCTCATGTTAACGACCTCAGTTTGTCCATCGGTCTGAGGGTGATATGCGCTACTAAACTCAAGTTTGGTGCCTAATCGACCCTACAATGTTTTTCAAAAATACCCAATATCTAGGAATACTGTATAACCTAACGATTTTTTTAAAGAGAAGTTCAACGATGTGTACAACACTAGATGTTTTCCTACACGAAATGAAATGCGTCATTTTCGAAAATCGATCCACAACTATAAAAATATAATCGACTTTCCTTTGAGTGCGAGGAAGCCCTACCACGATGTAACAGTCCTGGCCCAAGCCCATCCCCGGGTCACTGACCCCCAGGAACTGCCGGCACCGACGGCCCAGGCCCATTCTGGGACGGCCTGACCAAGCCCATCTGGGTCACTGGCCCCGCCCTAGGACACTGTACCGCTGGTTCAGCCTGACCACAACTGGTCAACAACAAGCATGCAGGCCGTACACCCCAACCCCTCTCTGGCCTGCCACAGGGCACAGTGGGTTGTTGGAGGGGGGGGGGGGGCACGAACCCACGCCCTCCCTTTGATGAGAATTGAGCCAGTTAAGCGGCAGCGCGTGGACTTCCCAGGAGGTCACCCATCCCGTGACTACTCCAGCCCGAGCACGCTTAACTACGGAGTACTTTCACTTCTCATCAAAGGGAAAGTACAGTTGGTGATGAGAAGTGAAAGTACTCCGTAGTTAAGCGTGCTCGGGCTGGAGTAGTCACGGGATGGGTGACCTCCTGGGAAGTCCACGCGCTGCCGCTTAACTGGCTCAATTCTCATCAAAGGGAGGGTGTGGGTTCGTGCCCCCCCCCCCCCCCCCCCCCCCCCCCCCCCCCTCCCCCAACAACCCGCTGTGCCCTGTGGCAGGCCAGAGAGGGGTTGGGGTGTACGGCCTGCAGGCTTGTTGTTGACCAGTTGTGGTCAGGCTGAACCAGCGGTACAGTGTCCTAAGGCGGGGCCAGTGACCCGGATGGGCTTGGTCAGGCCGTCCCAGAATGGGCCTGGGCCGTCGGTGCCGGCAGTTCCTGGGGGTCAGTGACCGGGGATGGGCTTGGGCCAGGACTGTTACAAAAAGTGCACTTTTTGTAACAGTCCTGGCCCAAGCCCATCCCCGGGTCACTGACCCCCAGGAACTGCCGGCACCGACGGCCCAGGCCCATTCTGGGAGCGGCCTGACCAGTCAACACTGGCCCCGTCCTAGGACACTGGCACCTTCGGTTCAGCCTGACCACAACTGGTCAACAACAAGCCTGCAGGCCGTACACCCCAACCCCTCTCTGGCCTACCACAGGGCACAGCGGGTTGTTGGAGGGGGGCACGAACCCACAACCTCCCTTTGATGAGAATTGAGCCTCTCGAAGTGGTCCTTCGCAGTTGTAAAGACGGGTGCCCCTAAACAAATATCCCTCACTACGCACTGTGTAGTAGGATCAGTACCAATATGCTGACACGAGGTCCAAATGTCACGAAAGAAACGATCAGTGGCGTATAAGTCACCCTGTGAATCTAAATCAGTAATGCAAGGCTGCAGAGTGACTAGTAAATGTGTGCGACAATTAAGTGCGTTGGCTACACGATTCGTGACAGTAGGTTTGTGCTTCAAATAAAAGGTGAACTCTTGAAGATAGGCAACCCACTTGGCATGACGTCTAATCTCTCTCTGGGAATTCAGATGCTTATGTGCTTCGTGGTCTGTATTCAGCACAAACTCACGCTGGATCAGGTAATGCCTCTGTTTGCCCGGAAATCCGCGACCTCTCCTCTCCAGTCAGAATGGTTTTTTTCAGCGGTCTCAATTTTTGGAGACCGCCCAGATCGTCAACCTCCCCTCTGGTTTTTTCGCCTAAAGCCCGTGCGGTCAGGCTCAGTTGAGATCGCCAGACCGGGCGGTCTGGTCATTTTCTTCTTTTTTGTTATTAGCACCCCTTACCTCTGCCCCGACTCTCCTGTACCCCGGGCAACCCATAATTTTTGGATCTGCCCGTTTGGGCAGCCTCCACGTCTATAAAAAGAGGTGTAGGGGTACCTGAAAAGAAACTTTTGCTTCGAGACTTCAGCTTACAACCTGTGTAAGCGGTCTCGAATTTTGTCACTTTTCTACCTCTCCCTCTGGCCTGTTCTAGACTTTCATTCTGTAACCTCTCTTGAGATTAACTGAAGCAGTTTTTCTTTCAGAGGTCTCTCCTCTGGCATCCTCCGTCTCAAGTGACCTGCACTCCGCAGTCTCCCCTATCTCTTTTTAGTGTGAGTTTTGGAGGTACAATTTTTGTACCAACAGAACGAACACGCGACCTTCAGATCCGAAGTGTCCAGGTGAAATCAGCAGACTTTCGAGATGTCAAACCGCGATGGTCAGGCCGATCAGCTCGCCGACGGTCTCCTTTCTTCAGTGAGTGCGACCTCTTTAGAAGCTCTTGAGCTTTGAATGAAGCTTCACCTCGCTTAAGCCCGCTGGGAGGCCGCTCAAGCTCGCCAGGAGACCGCTCGGCATATTGAGTTCATGAATCAATTGCTGCCCGAGCTCTCCAAGAGATTGATGCCTCAAGCCGATCAGGTCGCGACCCCTGATCGGTTGGCCGCCGGTCACCCTCTAGACCGCGCGACCCCTCAGCCCGCAGCTCCCTTGCGATCTCAAGGTGAGGAGTTCGCTGCCCGTCAAGCTTTTTTCAGGGGAGCAGCCCAGGGATCTCCAGCTCAAGCCCTGAATTTCCAGGATGATTATGTCTATCCTCCGGCTCCCGCTGCTGCCCCTCTTGCTTCTTCTGGTGTCTATGAAGCAGAAGAGCCCTCTCCTTTTTCTGACAGGATCCGTTGGGAGCCAACTCTCCACGGTTTTAAAGAGCCAAGAATGGCTATGTTTACAGGAGAAAGTGATCCCAGTCCCATCTTCAAGCCTTTGAATCCGCAGTTGCTCCGAGGACCCTCTCAGATGCGATGAGATGCAAGTTGTTAATCACCTCTCTGGATGGACAGACAAGGGAGTGGTTTTATAATTTACCTCCCCAGTCCATCTCCTGCTTCACCGTTTTGAGGCAGGAGCTTCTTCTGAGGTTTGCTACCTCAAAGAAGAGGAAGAGTGGTCCTGCGGCCCTCTTCAAGATCAAGCAGAATGAAGGCGAGACTACAACCCGCTTCATTGATCGTTTCCAAAGAGAGATTTTGGGAATAAGGGATGTTGATCCCTAGTTATATTTGGTAGCCTTGATAAATGATTTGCAGGAAGGACCTCTCAAGTTTGAGGTCACAACCAGAGAACCAAGCTCTTATCAAAAACTAATCAGCATCGCGAATTGGTTCATAGAAGGGGAAGTCAACAACCCCATCTATGTTTCCAATTTAACATGCAAGGCAGTTCAGAAAGGCTCCGCGGGTTTTCCTCCAGCCCCTCCATCATCAAAGCCGCCGCGTCAAGAATTCCAACCTCCAGCTCAAAGAGGAAGGAATTTCCGTCATCATCGTCCTCACCAGGGGCATCAACAGTTCCAACCTCAAATGCCTCTATTGCCAGCTCCAGTCACCCCAGCTCCCCAGCAAGTCCCAATTCATCAAATCCATTTTGTTCAGCCACCTCCCCTGCTTCCTCAGCATTCTTATAATGATTCTCAAGAATCATTTACCGAACTCAATATCCCAATGAGTGAGGTAATCCAGATCCTCCAGAAGCAGCCTTTTTACAAAAGGCCAGCCCCATGCAATCTGGCCCAAGATCCAGGAATCCTTTTCTCTACTGTGAGCATCATAGGGAGAAAGGTCATCTGACAGAAAATTGCAGGGCTCTCCGAATGTTGGTGGAGAAGCTCGTGAAGGAGGGAAAGCTGCAGGGATTAGTGCAGAAAGCAGATCCTTCCAAAGCCTCCACCTCCAAGAGCAAGGAAGTGGCAGAGGTCCACTGGGAGTGTGAAGAGGTTGACGACGTTGGCCCCCTTGGCAACGTTGGTTATCCAAATGAATGCGTGGATGCAAACGATGAAGGAGCTTTAGGTTATCTTTTTTGCATCCATGGGGGAGCAGGGCTAGAATCCTCGAAGAAGGCTAGCCTGGCCAGAGTTTTCAGATCAGAAATTGCCGTTACCTCCTCCTCTGCTCCAGTTCGAGGGACGGTTACTTTCGGACAAGAAGATCTTCCTGCAACCGCCAACCCTTTCAACGACGCAGTCGTTATAATGGCGGTCATTGAAAATTATACGGTTGAAAATATTTTGATCGATACCGGGAGCTCAGTGAATCTTCTCTTCAAACCAGCTTTCGAGGCCCTGAAGATTGGGAAGACTCTTCTTTCCACCGAAGGACCGCTCTATGGTTTCTCTGGAGAGAAGAAGGAAGTGGAAGGAAACGTCACTCTCTCAGTGACGCTTGGAGGCTATTACAAAGCTGGTCAAGTTCATAGTCGTTGAAGCTCCGAGTAGTTACAACGCGATTTTTGGAAGGCCAATTCTCAACGAATATCAAGCGGTGGTTTCAACTTACCACCTCGCTGTGAAGTTTTCCTTGAATGACAAACAATACACGATCAGGAGCGATCCGAAGAAAGCTCGGGAATGTATTGTTAAGTTAGTTAATATGACTGAATCTTTCCCCCCTCAGGTAGGTGAAGCCTCTTCAGTCTTTCAAGTCTCCAATCCTGACGAAGCTATGGAAGAGGCCTTAGAGGAAGAGACAAGAGATGGAGTTCGCTTGGAACCTGCCCAAACAACTCAAGTTGTGCCTATCAGCAATGAAGATGAGAGTAGAAAACTCTCAATCAGTGCGGAATTACCTGAAGCTGAAAAGAGTCAGCTCATCTCCTGCCTTCTGCAGAATCTGAATATATTTGCTTTTTCAGCGGATGATATGCCAGGAGTTGATCCGGACGTCGCTTCCCATCACCTCAACATTGATCCAACTTTTACTCTTGTCAAGCAGAAGAAAAGAGCGGTTGCAATGACCTTAGCTTAACCCATCTGGGAGGAGGTGGAAAAGCTTCTCAAGCCTAATTTTGTTAAGGAAATTCAATACCCAGATTGGGTATCGAATGTTGTAATGGTGAAAAAAGCTGGTGGGAAGTGACGAATGCGTGTGGACTTTACCAAACTTAATAAAGCTTGCCCTAAAGATTGCTACCCCTTGCCTCGGATAGATTCTTTAGTTGATTCTGCGGTAGGGTATTCTTGCATGAGTTTTTTAGATGCATTCTCTGGTTATCACCAAATAAGAATGCATAAGCTCGATATCCCTCACACCTCATTCATCACGAATGACGGTTGTTTCTGCTATCTCGTAATGCCTTTCGGGCTAAAGAATGCTGGTGCCACCTATCAGAAAATGATGGACACCGTTTTTAAAACTAAAAAAGGAATGAATTTAGAGGTCTATGTCGATGACCTTCTAATAAAAAACAAGCTTTTCTCAGCTCATCTTAACGACCTGAACAAAACATTCGCAACCCTCCGAACCTTCAATATGAGGTTGAACCCATTGAAATGTGTTTTTAGAGCTAGCATAGAAAAATTTCTCGGCCATCTCCTCACTCCGGAAGGGTTGGAGCCGAATCCCGATAAGGTTAAGGCTATCCTAGAAATGTCACCTCCCAAGACCCCCAAGGAAGTTCAGCAGTTGGGTGGGAGGATGACAGACTTGAGCCGTTTCATCTCCCACTCAGGAGATAAGAGTGCTCCTTTATTCAAAACTCTCAGTGGAGGAGCTAAGTTCGAATGGACGAAGGGATGTGATGATGCTTTTGATCTGCTAAAAAAACAGCTAACATCTACCCCTTTACTCCAAAGCTCGAGAGAGGGAGAAGATCTCTTCTTATATCTTGGAGTCGGTTCTGAAGCCATCAGCTCTGTGCTGGTAAGGGAACAAAAGAAGAAGCAATATCCGGTTTACTACGTGAGTAAAGTCTTGAAGGATGCGGAAGTTCGGTACCCGATCCTTGAAAAGTTGGCTTTGATGCTTGTGATCTCAGCGCAAAGGCTAAGGTCTTATTTCCAAGCTCATTATGTCTAGGGTGTCAGTGATCTTCCATTGAAGAGTGTGTTGGAAAAACCGGAACACTCGGGTAGATGGCAAAGTGGGTGATAAAGCTCAGTGAGTTCGATATCTCCTACATTCCTAGAGTGGCGATCAAAGCTCAAGTGTTAGCAGATTTTATGATTGATGCAAATGAAGTTAGCTCAGAAAAAGAAGTTGGAAAACCTTTGGCATGGACAATCTACGTGGATGGAGCTTCCGGGAGAAATTCATCAGGAGTTGGAGTTGTGTTAATTAATCCCAATGGGGTTAGATTGGATCAAGCTCTCAAATTCTACTTCCCAACAACGAACAATCAAGCGGAGTATGAAGCCTTGCTCGCCGGTCTTAGATTTTCACGAGAGCTAGGGATCGAGGATGTCCAAGTTAAAACTAATTCTCTGGTGATGTCGTCTCAAGTAAATGGAACCTATGAAACTGTTGGATCGGTCGGCGCCCTTAGAGGGGGGGGGGGGGGGGGTGAAGAAGGGTTTTCAAAAGCTTTAGAGTTATTTAGAAAAACTTTGGAATATTGCAATATTTAAAACAAGAAGTCAAGTAAAACAAAAAGAGAGACAAGCTTTATTGATATTAAAAAAGTTTTACAAAACTTGATCTCAATGGCGCTAGAGATCGGAGGCGAATAATAAAAGCTCTTTTTGTTTTCTATACCGACTCGTATCCCCACGAACCGGTTGGCTTTAGCCGATCCTTCCCCGGATACGGCCTCAAGCCGCTCTAGCCAATCCTTCCCCGGATGTAGCCTCGAGCACCCCCTAGACCTAGCCTAGATCTAGTCGCCAACACGAGACGAATTTCAGCCCTAAGTCTACCCCAGACCTAGTCGCCAACACGAGGCGATTTCACTACCGTTTACAATGAAGAAAGAGAAATAAAATAATAAAAATATAAAACTCCCTCTATGTGGATCTCTTGGAGAAGTAGACGAAGACGCAGAGTATGATCGTAGTCGATGCGGTCTTTCGTCACGATGATGACGCGTGTTGAAATCTTCTCCACGGATCTCCTTTAGGCTTTATGAATTTGTGGGAGTAACTCTCTAAACCTTCCTCTCTCTGCTGTGGCACGAAGCTCTGGAGTTTAGGATCTCAAGAGGATGAAGAGTTCGGAGCCAAGGCATCCAATTTATAGCCTTCACGCTACCGCCGGCGCTAGCGCTACCGCCGACGCTAGCCCGGATTAAGTAACAAATTGCGCGGCAGAATCTCCCATCCGCGACAACATCTTGCTCTATTCCTTCTGTGCGTCACGCTACCGCCGGCGCTATCCGTTACCGTCAGGCGCTAACATCCTTCTTAAATTGCTTCCGAAATGGCGCTAATCAACGCTATCGCCGAGCGCTATTGCTACCGCCGGCGATAGTGAGCTTGTTCGAATTTTGGCCTCAATTTTGGGGGCAGTCATCATGTGTACTCCTTGAGTCATGTGGACCTAGTAAATCTGCACACTTGAACACACAAGATCAAATACACATAGGATTTGTTATTCTCAAACCTACGAGATGCGGAAGACCATGTTCCAACAAACTCCCCCTTTTGATAATAACAAATCCATTAATGATAAATCAAAGCATTAATAAATAAGCATGATGAAACTCTACTTGTGTGTGTGTGAGAGTGATGACTTATGATATTTATTGATTTTAGCATTTAGAATTGCTCCCCCTAAATACATGCTCCCCCTATGTGAATGCTCCCCTAATATGTATGCTATCACCTTAATCAATTATGTTGGGTTTTTATTTTGATAGCGGATTATATTTTTGTTTTGATAGCGATTTATATTTATCATGTTAGTTCATGTTAGTTCTCCCCCTTTTGCATTTTATCATGTTTGTTCTCCCCCTTTGTTATTAGCAAAAGCGGGTAGGGAAACAAAGCACCAAAGAATTTGTAAATAGAAGAGAAGGCATGATCGAGCTTTTTTAAGTAAATGATAATAAGGTTTAGAATTGTTTTTCATTTAAATAGATCAAAGTTATAAGCATTACAAAATTTTTCGTAGAAGGAAATCAGAGTTTTTAGCATAAAAAAGTAATGATTTTCCCTTTATATAAAAATTTTAAGCATAAAAATAAGGATTTCCAAATAACCAATCTACCCAGACAATATGTCTACACCCTAGCCCCGTACTAAGTGACGGATGGGCATGAAGAGCTGCAAAACATGCCGTAGGTTGGGGTGTTAGTCCCATATGCAAACACTAGACAAAACTCAACCTAGCACTCTTTCCCCCCAGTGCCTCGCAAGGCCCCACTGGAATCCTCCCCGGTTAAGGACAAGACATGACTAAAGATAAGTTTATCTAATGCCTACAACCCTACGCCCCCGCTATGGTGAGATATGAAGTCAAGGATAACAATTATTGGAAACATTGAACATTTAAATCTAATGAGAAATTTTATAGCATATGGGTTTATATTTTTATTTGAATTGTTTTGAAATAAAACTCACATAGCTATATTGAAATGAATGAATCAGAGTTTCAGTATTGCGGAAGATTTCAAAAAAAACATCATAATACTAAATAAGAGTTCAAGCTCAAAAAGAAGATGTTTTGGCATTTCAAAAAAAAAAACTAACTTTATAAAGATAAGAGTTAAAACATTTTGGAATAAAGAAACAACATCCTTATAGCAATTAGAGAAGAAAATATTGATTTGAAATTTAATAAAACGAGGATGTTTTTATAGGCGATATTTTACTTGTTGGAGTGTTTATCATGAAAGTTTTCATAGAAATAGAGTTTTTAGCATAAAAAATGATATGCGTGTTGGAGCAACCAATATAAATTCCACCAAGCAAGTCTACTATTTGTTTTTTTAGAAAAATTGAGATTTTAGACTTGATATAAGCAAGGTAAAAATTATATGGTGATGATGCAGAAGACTTATAGAAATACATGAAACATCTTATTGTAATCAAGGATAATCCATAAAAAGATATATAAGTTTAATTTCAAAAAGAAGATGTTTATGTAAATCATGTTTCAATGAAAATCTTTTATGGTTGACAAAAAATAATAAATAACCAAGCATGAAATAATATTATCATAAAGAGATTACTACAATGTAATTTCAATTCATAATTTCAAATCATACCAAACATTGTAGAAAGCATGCTAGGTTATCTAGTGCATTTCATAAATAAAGAGTAGCATAGAATTAACATTAGGATCCAATACTCATGAGAAGAAGTGTTATGGAAGATAATGATGTGCACATAAGTGTATTTTTGAGTAGAGTATACGAGTGTTTTAATCAAAAATACAAGAGATGTGTAAAGTAGAAGCACAACAAAACACAAATAATTTTACTTCTACTCACAATAATGCACAAAAAAATGTACAACTACCAAGGTGCTTTGCACACACAATGCTCATTAAGACTTATCAGGGTGCAAAGTAGTGTTTGGGGGATCACAGATTTTATTTTTACTGTTTGAGACTAGTGATCCGGTGTACTTAAGAGTAAGTGGTTTTTTTTATTTTGAAGGAAAGATATGGTTTGCACAAGACACTTTACTATTCTATCCAAGGTGCTCAACCTCACAATGCTTATTAAGACTTATCAAGAGGTTCAAGTAGTGCTTGGTGGAGTTATCTTTGTTATTTATTTTATGATTTTTGTTTAGTACAAATTTCTCCGAATACACTTGTTTTGCAAACCAATGGATTTATGAAAAACATAACCACTTTTCTTAACTTTTACAAGTACAAATAAAGGAGTGTATGTAAGATACTTGTGCAATTTTAGTTCATTGTACTAATACATAAACATACACAAGCATTCTTAAATTAAACCATATGTAGACAATGCCAAAAAGTGAGTGAATATCTATCATTATCAAACATAAAACATTTCTCATACTTAGAGGCATGCTAAGCTTGATTCTACACAACCTTTAACATATAATTGATGCACATATTAATAGATATATCTAAGCATGATGAAAACAATGTTCAAAGTAGTTTGAGATGATAAATCGCAATATTATAGAAGTACTAAATAATATATTAAATCATGCTTGATTTTTACAATAAAGTCCATACAGTATTTTTTGATATTTTTGAAAAATAATCTTTATTTAAAGTTTGAACTTATAAAATTGATCTTGGACTTCCCGAGGACTACCTTGTGAGAGGTTCGTCCGGTACTAGGTGATATGATGGGATGATAGCCCAAATCACCCTTTCGCAAGATACAAGTAAAAAGTTAAGTTCAAAAAAATAACAATTTTTTGATAATTTTTTGTTTTATATTTTTGTATTTGATTTTTCAAAAATAGAATAAAAGCAAAAATGCAGAAATGAATAGTACCCATAGATTAATATATTTTTAGGGATTTTTCAAAATTTTAAAATTACAGAAAAACGAACCTCGACGCTAGCGCGGGAAACAGTAAGTGATTTTTTAGGGTTTTGAAAATTTTGATGCTTGAACTTGATTAGGTGTCTCATTAGTAGTTTCATGCTGAATTTGCAGAATTTTTGAAAATATTTTTGATGGTTAAAAATGAAGAAAATTGCATTTGTAAGCATGTTTTAACATGAAAGATCTAGGACACCTATCTCAAGTCGTAACAAACGAGATCTTGCATGAGCTATAAGATAGATTATCATAATGTATGTGAATTCAAATTTTTCTAGACTTTTATCAATCTAATGTAGTTTGAAGAATGATAGAAAATGTAAGCACGAGAAGACATGAAGGAACAAATATGCATAATTTTAGTGATTTAGAAAATAATGTTCATGCAAAAGAATATCATGCACATTCATAAACATTTTAGTCCAATGGAAATAATTTAAAGTCACATAGTTATTTTATCGTTCAATTTTATTTTATTTTACTTCATAATTAATTCATTTATGTACTTATTATGATCACTAATCAAATGTTAGAACTAAGTGGATCTTTTGTAATGTTTGAATTTAAAGATCTTTTGATATTACATAATTATGATGGTGAAGCATGTAGCACAAGTCATATTCAACATTTTTCAGAATATTTTAAAGAAAGATTGTGAGGTGAATAGTGAATATGAAAGAAGTGAGAAGCTATTTTTGGTTAGTTTGAATAGTTATTGTAAATTTTCTCAAATATAAGGGCTATCATATTCATCACACAAGATAGATAATAATCAACACATTGTGCATTTTAATTTTTTGTTTGCCTAAGCCCTTTATTGTTTAAATCCATTTAAAATAATTTCATTAGTCTTGATAATAGTTTCAATATTTAATTAATAATGATAGTTCAAGACATTTAAGGGTAATGGATTTAAAAGGTAAAAATAAAACGGATAAGTAGATCACTAAACAAAATGATATGACTTTTCAAGATAAATAGAGTGATCATAGCATGATAGTTTAAGAAGAAACAAAAGAGAATAAACAAAAAGAAATTTAAGTAAATCATGAAGTAGAATAATGATATTTCATTTTTATTACGTTTCTACTTCATGCAAATGATGGGATACTAATGAATAAGAGATTTAGGTATCCAAAGAGGACCGGGAGTGACGGTTCCTTTGGGTACCCAAATACATCGTGTTTTCTTTTGTGGAGATATGTTTGAATGGGCCCTTTTGTTTGACATTAATGCGTCATTCTTAAGTATGGGTTTCCATTCGTACCATGAAAAAATGTAATTTTTATTTTTCAAATTTCCATAATCATTACTCTTGAATTTATTATATAATGGAAATTTGTTTTCATTTAAGTTGGGAAAAGATTGTGATGAATGGATCCTTGCATTTAAGGTTTCATTTTTGCTTTTTGGTCTCCATTCAAAACTTGGTTTATGATTTCCAAAAGCTTTTTGTTTCTTATTCCCAATATTAGGTTTAAGTATGATATTCATATTTGTATTCAACTTGCTTTTGGATATAGTTTGATATTGAGAATTTGTATTTACAATTTTCATAAACAAGTTGATTTTTGATTTTAATTCATCATTTTTAATTTTTAAATTATGTCTAGCTTTATTATAAGCGATTGTGCTATTTTTAAGAGTGGAAACAATTGAATCAATATGATCTTGATAGTTGTTTCTATATTTATCAAATGTTTCATCCATCTCTTTAATTTCAATTTTATATTTTTTACACTTAGCACAATCATTTATCAAAGATGAATTTTCTAAACATAATTTTTCATTTTGTTCCTTTATAAAAATAATTTCTTTTTCAAGTTCCTTAAGTTTTTCCTTAAAATTATCACAATCAAAACAAGGTTTTATGTTTTCAAGTAAAGGACAAGATGGTGAAACCACATCACAATTTGATTCTAAATTAACATTAGCTTTTAATCTCTTATTTTCTAAACGTAAATTTTTATTAGTAATTTTTCAATTTCTTGATCTTACGTTTAGCAGTTTTTAGTATATTGAAACTAGAAATGAAAGTTATCACACAAGAAGATTTAGTCTTCCTTACAGCGCTATTGGAGGAGGCAGATTGTGAACATGAAATTCCTTCGTCATCTTTTAGTTCTTCCTCCAATATAGATGGATCTATATCTTCACTTTCTCTTGGTGTATTGTTCTTCTTTTCTATTTCAATATTCTCCATGGCTTCGCTCTGAGAGAGATCTTCTTGAATGATAGTGGATGCTTGGACATTTTTCTCTTCTTGTGTTTGTTCCATACCTGCGAGAGGAAGATCATACATTTCTTCAAGAAATTTCTATATTTTGTATGCACTAGAAAAACAGTATATTAATTTGAAAATTTCATTTGAAAGACCACAAAATAAATAGTGTTTAGCTTTTGCATTTAACTGAAGTTCCTTTTTATTTGATTCATTTGCAGGTCTAGTTATGGCTAAATTCCATACTTCGATATCTAAAGTTTTAATAAATTTTTCAATTAAGATTTTCCATCCTTTATAATTTGTCCCTTCAAATAAAGGTGGTGCAAGTGATTTTTCCTTTTCACAAAAATCTCCCCCACTAGTAGAAGCGAGATTATGAGACGCCATTATTCCCGGTTGTTAAGCCGATTTGGAATAACCTAGCTCTGATACCACTTGTTAGATCGGTCGGCGCCCTTAGAGGGGGGTGAATAAGGGTTTTCAAAAGCTTTAGAGTTATTTAGAAAAACTTTGGAATATTGCAATATTTAAAACAAGAAGTCAAGTAAAACAAAAAGAGAGACAAACTTTATTGATATTAAATAAGTTTTACAAAACTTGATCTCAATGGCGCTAGAGATCAGAGACGAATAATAAAAGCTCTTTTTGTTTTCTATACCGACTTGTATCCCCACGAACCGGTTGGCTTTAGCCGATCCTTCCCCGGATACGGCCTCAAGCCGCTCTAGCCAATCCTTCCCCGGATATGGCCTCGAGCACCCCCTAGACCTAGCCTAGATCTAGTCGCCAACACGAGGCGAATTTCAGCCCTAAGTCTACCCCAGACCTAGTCGCCAACACGAGGCGATTTCACTACCGTTTACAATGAAGAAAGAGAAATAAAATAATAAAAATATAAAACTCCCTCTATGTGGATCTCTTGGAGAAGTAAACGAAGACGCAGAGTATGATCGTAGTTGATGCGGTCTTTCGTCACGATGATGACGCGTGTTGAAATCTTCTCCACGGATCTCCTTTAGGCTTTATGAATTTGTGGGAGTAACTCTTTAAACCTTCCTATCTCTGCTGTGGCACGAAGCTCTGGAGTTTAGGATCTCAAGAGGATGAAGAGGTCGGAGCCAAGGCATCCAATTTATAGCCTTCACGCTACCGCCGACGCTAGCGCTACCGCCGGCGCTAGCCCGGATTAAGTAACAAATTGCGCGACAGAATCTCCCATCCGCGGCAACATCTTGCTCTATTCCTTCTGTGCGTCACGCTACCGCCGGCGCTATCCGCTACCGCCAGGCGCTAACATCCTTCTTAAATTGCTTCCGAAATGGCGCTAATCAACGCTATCGCCGGGCGCTATTGCTACCGCCGACGATAGTGAGCTTGTTCGAATTTTGGCCTCAATTTTGGGGGCAGTCATCATGTGTACTCCTTGAGTCATGTGAACCTAGTAAACCTGCACACTTGAACACACAAGATCAAATACACATAAGATTTGTTATTCTCAAACCTAGGAGATGCGGAAGACCATGTTCCAACAGAAACTAGAGATTCTATTTTAAAGAAATATCAAACGTTGGCCAAATTCGGTCTCCTTTCAGGAGGAACTACTTCAGAATCATTTCATCCAGCTGCTGAAGAAGGAGACATCATGCTGATTGATCAACGACCATCATGGATGGATCCTCTTGTCCTCTATCTCTCAAGTGGAGAATTCCATCCGGCGGTAAAAGATAAGAAAATGTTTAAATTAAAAACAGCTTATTATTACCTTGTTGCAGGAATCCTCTACAGGAAGACTTTTCTCTCGCCTTTGGCAAGATGCATCTCTGAAGAGGAAATTCCAGTTTTTCTTCGAGAAGTTCATTCGGGAGAGTGCGACAGTCACTCTGGAGCTAGAACCTTAGAAAAAAGGATTCTAAGGCAAGGTTATTTCTGGCCTCAAATGAGGAAGGATGCAGAGAAGTTCGCAAAGAAGTGTGTTCAATGCCAAAAAGTTCGCTCCTTTTCAGCATCAACCAGCTCAGCAACTCAAGTCAATAGCAACTCCATGGCCATTTGCGGTTTGGGGAATGGATTTGATTGGACCTTTTCCCTTGGCTAATGGTCAGCGCAAGTTTATCCTGTAATGATCGATTATTTCAGCAAATGGATCGAGGCAAATGCGCTGGCTAAAACTACTACTCAAGTTATGAGGAATTTTATTTGGGGGGAGATAGTATGTAAGCACGAAATTCCCATGACAATTATCACAGATAATGGTCTACAATTCAACAACTCAAGTCTTATAAATTTCTGTGATCAAATCGGCACTGAGTTGCGATTTGCTTTTGTGCATCATCCTCAGAGTAATGGTCAGGTAGAAGCCGCCAATAAACTCATAATCAACCTTTTGAAAAGGAAAGTTGAGAATCTCAGAGGCAATTGGGCAGAACAATTACCTTCGGTATAGTGGGCTCTGAGGACGACTCCAACCTCAGCTATCGGAGAAACTCCCTTCAAACTATCTTATGGCTCGAAAGCTCTCATTCCCGTTGAGTTTGAAGTTAAGAGTCCAAAAGTATTATTATCTCAACAACATCAAGATAGCTGGATGGAAGGAAAAGATGAAGAGCTGAGATGCAACCTTGATCTCATTGAAGAATTAAGAGATACAACAACCATCAGGCAAGAAGAAGTAAAAAGAAGAATGACCAAATATTTCGACAAAAAATGTTAGAGTTAATGAGTTTGCTGTCGGTGATCTTGTCCTCAAGAAGGTAGACGCAGCAGCAAGATCTGACTCGGTTGAGAAACTTAATCCAAATTGGACATGGCCATTCATTGTTAAAGCGCTCAAGAATGGAGCCTATCGTCTCCAAACTTATGAAGGGGAAGATCTATCTCCTACTTGGAGTGAAGATGATCTCAAACGTTTCTTTTCTTAAAAACTTGTATTTTTTCCCGTTTCTTTCTTTTCCTCTTTCTTGCAAGCATTATGATGACATAATTGTATCCTTTTGCATTGCATGTATCAGAAAGGAAACATCGAGATATATTGACTAACTATTAAAGGCTAAAGATCCTACCAAGCGAGATATCGACAGATCCTACTTGCTGCCCCCTCGACTTGAAGCTTGAGATGTAAATCTACCTTGACCACATGTAGTGGGGAGATTTCGCACTTGTGTAGTAGTAGCTCGCCAAGCTCGTGCGGAGAAACTTTAGGATGCTGGGTCCTTGCCAACATCTGGCACACCTCTGCATCAAGGGAGGCCCGAGTGAATGCTCAGCCATGCTATGCATTTCAGGACATCGTTATAGTCTTGATGATCTTTCAGGGAAAGCAATATCGGTATAGCCCCTGTGGCATGACCACACCTGCCCTATGAATCATGTTGTTCTGTGACCCTCGAATACTCATTGGTGTAAGGATAGCCAAAAGGCGGCCGGTTGCATCTATGACCGTTATCTGAGTCCTTGAGTGGCTCGGGTGTTACAACCTTAATGATCTATTGAGGAAAGCAATGTCGGAATAGCCTCCGCAGCATAACCACACCTACCCTTTTGATCATTTAGAGTTGTTCGCCTCTCTTCTCTCTGTTTAGGGTGTTACAACCTTAATGATCTCTTGAGGAAAGCAATGTCGGTATAGCCTTTGCACCGTAACCGCACCTGCCCTTTTGATCATTTTGAGTTGTTCACCTCTCTCTCTCTCTCTCTCTTTCTGAAAAGTGTTGAATTATGATGATTTCTTGAGGAAAGCAATGCTGGCGTAGCTTTGAAGCATGACCGCACCTGCCCTTTCGATCATTATAGATTCTACATCTCTCAAGTTTTTCATTTTTGAATGGGCAGTCTGAGGTTTGTGGAGACCGCCGGTCTTAAAGTGTTAGACTATTTTGGAAATGGGGCGGTCTAGAATAATTGAGACCGTCGCCTAAAGCTTTATAAAAATCATAAGTGATCTGAAACACTACTGTACGTTTATGGCTCCGATCAGTGGAAGGACGGTCTGAAAAATTTGAGGCCGCCGCCAGGGTTCTTCTCAGATCAATTAAGTATTGTCTTAAAAAAGCAGATCATTTACAACTTTTGTAATATCTGCTCTCATATCACTCGGTCTGGCAAAATGAGGACCGCAGATCCACCTTACAAATACCCTCGTATAGCGACCTGAAATATATGAGATCGCTGGTTATCTACCGTGAAAGGGTCATTTTTCTCCTAAATATCATCCAAGGAAGGTGCGGTCTAAATTATTGAAGATCGCATCTCTGATTCTTGCTAGAGGTTATTCGGGAATCGACATTTGTTGATTGTAATCTTTTATCTCTGCAGATCTTAAAAGCTGGAGATCGCGATGTGAGTCATGTGACGGAAGAAGAAGAAGAAGTAGAGACGCGCCCAGATTTCGATCCGGCTTAAGATCCGGATCGAATTGTATAATCTGGATCGTAGGATCGTGCGATCCTACGATCCGGATCGCGATCCTGACAACCTTGGATTTGACAAGCGATCTCATACCGTTGCGTTATAATAAAACTCGCACAATTTCTCATCGTGCTTTAGGTGGTTTAGCAAGTACAAGACCGCTATTATTGATTATCACATTCTCTAACTACTATGCAACATTCCCTTACATGATCGCGTATTCGAGCTCAATAAGACCTAAAGCATTGAGATCGAATGCTATTTCTATCTAGCAAAATTTAGATCACTGAGATGAAGATTATCACTGAGATGTAGATTATCGCTGAGATGAAAATTATCGTCGAGATAAAAGTTATCCAATGAGACCGCAAATGATGAAAGTTAGTCCGCTGAGATTAATTCTTTCTCGCTAAAAGATTAGAGTGAGCTCGCAAAAAGAAAATGATCTACATAAACACAGGTAAATAATATGAGCATTCATCTACAAATGAGAGAGGTATGTCAAAATTCTATTTATATTTTATGGTTTGGTTACATTGTTCGGCCAGTCTCAATACCAGTGATCGAAAATTAAAATAAACAGTTACAAAAGAAAATCTATTTGCTCTTCGATCTCTTCGGAGACCGCTCATCTGATGAAGAAGAACTGGTCTCTCCTGAGGATTCTTCTGAATTTCCAGGAGAGATTTTAGATCCAGAACTTGAGTTCGCAGCGGAGCATATGTCATTGCCTTCAATATATTGGCTTCCGCTTGCTTCATCGGCATCTCCCTCGATATCTACATCTTCTTCTTCTTCTTCTTCTTCCTCAGCAGCGATCTCACCTGTGGTGATCGACTGCTCATCTATAACTCTTGCAGCATCCGGAAAGATATCGAAAAACTTAACATCTCTGAACTCATCAGTGAGAGCGCCACGAGCACAAAGTTCTGAGATCGTCTGCTCCGCGGTCTCTTTCACGTGATGCATCAAAGCATTATGGAAATCATGATTATCTGCATCATATGCTGCTTTCCTTGATTGCTGCAAGAGAAAAAATAGTTAGATCCCTCAGGTAAAATAACTTTACATTTAGCTCTTCCTGCAGACGTTCGATGTCTCTCAGAGCACCTCGCAGAGATCACCCTATGTGGTGGTTTAAGACCGTGCTCCTAGCGGTCGCTTGTGTACAGATATCAGGGAGCATGTCGGTCTCAGTATGGTAGGCCTCCCTGGCATTACTTTTCCCGTAGAGAGCAGAAGTGCCCTCAAAAGCGTGGCGCGTCAGCTTTCCACTCCAGGGGGGCGGGGAGATCGGTTGACACTTTCACACTTTTTCCTTTTGCGCCCCACTTGAGGAGGGGCTTTCCCTTGGTATCTTTCAATTTTTTCGCGAAGCCGATCAGGGGAAATGGTTCGCTGGCGGTCTCAGACTCACCGCCGAACCCTGCGATCTCGCGTTCGCGATCTCTCTTCTTTCTCTGCTCCCTCTGGGTAAGCACTTCAGCTGGTGCCACGGGGTCATTCGCAGGGATCGCAAAGGCCGCTGAAAAGAAAACAGTTAGAAAAAAAAGGAAAAAGAAACTATGATGAGATCGTAGGAGGCCTCAGGTAAAACTGGTTACTCTCTTCTGGAGAGACCGCAGCTATCTGAGGCCAGATCGCCAGATAGTGAAAGAGATCGAGACGCTTGCCCGCCAGGAAGGCTAAGATCTCGAGCTCCCCTTCTGAGAACGTCTTGAGTTTTCTGAAAATCTTTTTTGCTCTTGGAGATGGTTGACTTCTGAGACCGCCAAGATCGCCTTCAAAAACCAAAAATCTCTCCGTCCAAAAAGGGACCTTATTAGGGAGATTCAGAACTTTTATACCATTACATGAAAAATATACTAATCCCTTAAACTCTTCTTTTTGCTGCCCTTCTTCAGCGACTTCACAGTGAAGGTCGCGCGGAAAAGAGTCATGTAGAATTTTATTTTTTCCGATCTCAAATAATTTATGAAAACATTAATGAGACCGATGGAATTGGGAGGTAGTTGGGAGAGAACAAAACCATAGTAATCCATCACCTCGAGAAATTCCCAAGGGAGAGGGAACTTCAAGTCATAATCAAAGTGGTCAATGGGAATGATATACTTGTTCTCCTCTCCAAAATTCAGCCCTTCATCCTCTTTCGGCGGTCTCACAACGATCTGATTTTGAACCATTTGTTTCCCCAGAAAAGCTAAGTACTCATCCTTTGCAAGCCTAGAAGGTTTGTGATCGGCATTTAGAAAAGTATCAGCAGAAGAAGCTCTAACGGACACCATTATGGGAGTTCGCTGAGATCGGTGTTTCGAGTGCATTCAAAAAGCATAAAATGAAGAAACTAAAGCCAACTATTTATAGAGCAGGAAGGGTGATATCGTAATCATTACTTTTTAGGAGACCGCCCAGGAAGCGCGCCAGACCGCTGAACCTGCTTGAGAGTGAAAATACAACATACAATAGTTTCGGTCTCAAAAAGTAGAGATCACAATATATCATCTAATAACCACACAGAGATAAGCAAAAGGAAAGAGATCGACATCACAACAATTATAGAGATCGCATAAAATCAAAGTTAAACTGTCGCAATATATTACAACAAGATCAAATTGTTCTGAATTATTGTCTCAAGACCGCACGAAATCAAGAATAAATATCTATCTCCTTGGTTGATGTTTTCTTCCAATGAAGGCCGTGACATCTTGCATTTCATTAACAGCGGACAGAGCGGTCGCCAAGCTTTGGTTTGCTGACATTGCAGCGCGGTGAATCTTCGCGACCTCCCTGTCTACCTGCTCCATATGGATGACCATAATCTGAAGTCGGTCTCTCCTCTGGGTGACCGCCAGAAGTCCCTGACTTCATCATCATTGGAGTAGAGCCGCCTCTAAGAGAAGCGACCTCAGCGGCCAGCGCATCGGACTTCCCTTTATAATAGTCAGTATCTCTCTCTGCCCTCCGAAGCGCCTTGGTGAGGTCGGCAATCTTCAGATCGCCCTCCTCGCGAACTTGTTTTTCCTTAGCTCGCAGCTTCTCTTCATAATGAGCGGTCAACACCCGGAGCTGATCGTCGTGAGCCCGCTCCCGAGCTCGCATTGTTTTGACATCCTCAAATATGGGTTTGAGGACATCAGCAAGCTGAGGAAGAAACATCAGCGGTTGCTGTTGGATTTCCCCCTCTTCAGGATTTGCATCGACCTCATCAGTATCTGCGATCAGAAGCAAAGAACAGTTAGCTCAGCCACAAACAAGTCAAAAATAAAAGAGCTCGCGCAAGGAGAATACTCGGAAGGAAATCAAGACCGCTGTCGCGCAAGGCATTTTCAGGATCTTTTGTGACCGCAGGATCTGCGATCAGCAAAAGGCGGCCTGATCCTCTAAAGCGCTCAAGGTTCATTCTTTCGAATTCCCTCTTCTGCGACCTCTCTCCTTCTTTTCGCCTTCTTTTTAGTTCTGCGTTGCTGACGAGGATGCCATCTGTTTTAATAATGACGATCTCACGTCGCTCTTTTGGAGACCTAGGTCGAAGAGCAGGTAATGGAAAGAATTCGAGCGGTCTCACGACTGGCTTTGCCTTACCAGTTCGCAGGGCGTTGACGCTATTGCGCGGTCTGCCGCTGCCTTATCTAGTTGAGCCTCCAGGTTGACAGAAGTATTCGTCAGACCGCTAGATAGCGCGATCTTCTCTTTTTTGATCTGCCGAATTTTTTCTATCTTCCCCTTTTCCTCCTCGGTTGTCTTCTTCTTTTTCTTCTTATCCTTCCTCTGCCCCTTAGCATCAATCAACACTGCCTTTTCCTTTTCCTCCTCTTTCTTCTTCTCAGCGGCGATCATCATCGCCCTCTCTTCTTCCTTTTTCTTCTCGGCAGCGATCTGTGCTGCCTTCGCTTCTTCCTCCTTCTCGACAGCGATCTGCGCTGCCTTCACCTCCTCATTTTTCTTCTGCTCAGCGGCGATCTGCCTCGCTTTGTCCTTTTTTTCCTTCCTTTCCTTCTCTTCTTTCTCTTTCTTCTCCTCCTCAGCGGTCTCCCGAAGGTTCTGAGCTTCGAAAGGGTCAAGCACCTGCGAGATCAAAGGGACAAAATCATTAGAAGAATCGTCAAGATGAACGATCAACTCTGAGTCCGCTCCTCTTGAAGAAGTTGAGCCCGCAGGAAGGAAAGAGAGATTGGTTCGGTCATTTACTGTCTCAGGAGCGGCCCCAGAAGGATGTTCGGGACCGCTACTTTCAGGGAGTGTGATCGTCTTCTTGGCGGTCACATCGTTATCTTCATCTTTCTTCTTTCTCTTGGCAGGAGGAACAGAAGAGCTTGAGCCTTTCCTCTTTTTCTCTTTTGCAGCATCATGCTTGACCGCGATCTGCTGTCTAATCTTCTCAGCCGCGACCTTCTTCTCTTGAAACTGAGCCTTGATAGCCTCAGTAGAAGCGGTCTCATCAGTCTGCACATCGACCTGGCTGAGGGCTTCCTCCGACTTATGGTAGTCAAAGGTGATATAGACATCCTGAAGATTCAGCACAGGAGGTTCTGAAGAGTTGGCCGACAGATCAACAACATTAGAGGCCGGAAAGACCGCTTTGCCTTCCATCAAGTCAGGTTTTTTCACCTCCGGGAGAGCGCCGACGGTCTTCTTCTCCCCGTCAGTTGTTGCCAAGTGTTTGGAAGCCTTGACTGCCAGCACCTTCTTGGAGCCAACGGTCTCTTTCTTCTTCTCTTTTGGAGAAGCCGCCTTGGGTGATCGCTTAGATATTCGATCCAGAACGCTCACCATCTCAGATTTCGTCTCGAACTCAGAAGTGGTGACCGCTTAAAGAGTAAGCTCGCAGTTCTTTCCAGAACTTTCTGGACTCCGGAGCCCCTAAGCCGTATTTATAGTTTCCCTCGCATTTATGACGGTCGCGGTCTCAGCGGTCAAAGCAAACATTTCTGAAGTTCCAGCGAAACTTGAAAATGTGCGGGGATCATGTTTGCCCGGAAATCCGCGACTTCTCCTCTCCAGTCAGAATGGTCTTTTCCAGCGGTCTCAGTTTTTGGAGACCGCCAGATCGTCAACCTCCCCTCAGGTTTTTTCGCCTAAGGCCCGTGCGGTCAGGCTCAGTTGAGATCGCCAGATCGGGCGGTCTGGTCCTTTTCTTATTTTTTGTTATTAGCACCCCTTACCTCTGCCACGACTCTCCCGTACCCCGGGCAACCCGTAATTTTTGGATCTGCCCGTTTGGGCAGCCTCCGCGTCTATAACTAGAGGGGTAGGGGGTACCTGAAAAGAGACTTTTGCTTCGAAGCTCCAGCTTACAACCTGTGTAAGCAGTATCGAATTTTGCCACTTTTCTACCTCTCCCTCAGGCCTGTTCTAGACTTTCATCCTGTAACCTCTCTTGAGATTAATTGAAGCAGTTTTTCCTTCAGAGGTCTCTCCTCTGGCATCCTCTGTCTCAAGTAACCTGCACTCCGCAGTCTCCCCTATCTCTTTTTAGTGTGGTTTTTGGAGGTACAATTTTTGTACCAACAGCCTCAAGTGATGGAGAGCCTGAACGATAACACAAACTCTATGTCGTACGTGGAATACCTAGTTTTTGCTTCGTTCAATTTCTCACTAAAAAATGCTATAGGCTGACCTTCCTGACTCAAAACTGCACCAATGCCTATAATGGATGCGTCACAGTTGGTCTCGAAAATTTTATTAAAAACAGGCAACGCTAATACAGGTGCACTAGTGAGTTTCTCCTTAATTAATAAAAATGCGCGTTCAGCTTTCACAGTTCAAATAAATAATCCCTTTTTTAAACAATCAATAACATGTGCAATCAGTGTGCTAAAATTTCGTATGAAACGCCGATAAAAAGATGCTAGCGCATGAAAACCTCGAGCCTCAGTAATCGTCCTTGGGCTAGGCCATGGTTTTATCGTCCTTGGGCTAGGCTATGGTTTTATCGTCTTGACCTTCTCTCTATCAACCTTAATGCCCTCAGATTAAACGATATATCCTTAGAAGGTCAGACTATCTGTCAAAAACGTGCATTTCTTCAATTTCACATATAATTTATTTGTGCACAAGATTTCTAATACTTGCCTAAGATGAATCAGATGCTAATCAGGATCAATGCTATAAATCAAAATATCGTCAAACTAAACCACTACACAGACTCCTATGAGTGGTCTAAGCACTTGATTCATCACTCGCATAAATGCGATGGGTGCATTAGAGAGACTAAGGTTTTGTTTGGCTCAGCTCTGGCGGATGGAAAAGCTATTTTCCAACCGCCAAAGCTGTTTTTAAGCCATTTGTACGTGCAGCTCTTTGAAAATCTCTTTTCCAAAACCTCAGTTTTTCGGTTATTTCGGAAATCTCTTCCCGGGTCGCGATTGCGCTCTGCGAATCGATTTTTCTAAAATCCGCGGCCCGCTCTCTCCCTCAATTACTATTCCTCCATTCCTCTTCCCGTTGAAGGCCCTCCCCGATCGCCTCGCTCGTGGTTTCCCTACCGACTGCGATCTTCAAACCCCCATCGGCGAACCCTCGCTCCCCTAGGGGCCTGCATCCCCGCTGTCTTCTAGCCGCAGATCTCCGTTGGAAGCTCCTGTGCCTCCTGCAACCAACGATATCCTCCTCTAGCCGCAGATCTCCTTTGCAAACTCCTGTGCCTCCCGCAACCAACGACAACCTCCTCAAACCCCCGCCGACGAACTCTAGTTACCCTAGGAGCAAGGTCTGGAATCAGGTAAACCTTGTAGCCCGTCATTGGCCATTCTCCTTCCTTATTGTTTCTCCATTACTCTAAACCTAATACATCGTTGTAATGGCTATAAAATTATCCACGACTGTGCCTTGCATAATATTGATACTACATATTACTGTTTTGAATGGAATTGAATTTTTGGCCCCTATATCAAGTTTTATTAGAATAAATTTAGTTTTTTGTGTGTATGGTTGTATATGAGTATGTTTTTGGATGAGTATTGTATGGTTGTGGATGTGCCTGTTTGTGTGGGTGAGTGTGTATGTATGTGTATGAGTGTGTATTTGTGTGTGTGGATGAGTGTGTATGTATTTTTGGAAGATTGTGTTTGTGTGGATGAGTGTGTATGCATGTGTATGTATTTATGTGCGTGTGTATGGGATTTTACTTCATGATTGTAATGAGAAACAGAATGTAAAACAGGTGTAAAACAGGTGTATGGGCTTTTACAACCACAATATTAATTGAATGCACATGTATGATGTGGTTATAACCACAACATAATAGAAACCATGGGCTAACAATTACATAGACGCAAATGCCATTGTAATATTGTGCTGCAGTTATAACCACAACAGGTTTTATAAGTCGAAGAAGGCTAGTTATGGAATCATAATTAGACCAAACAGACCCTATGCTTGGAGAATGAAAACCAGAATGTAAAACATGATAAGGTATCAAATACCTTGAAAGAACCGTGAGCTCAGACCGCTTCAATGAACTTGTGTTTACAGTAAAAAATGGGTACAGAAGAATATGAAATATCACCTAACATTAGAAATTTGATTGTAATTTTATCAATCGCTCGACTATCGACACACATGAGCCATGTTCCATCTTTCTTAGGAACTAATTATGCGGGAACGACGCAAGAACTCATACTTCCTAATATGACCTTTCGAAATTAGATCAGTCACCTGCCTATTCAGTTCCTCGTGCTCTTTCAGACTTATACGATATTGGGAAAATGAGGTAAGCTAACTCCTGGCATTAGGTCAATACAACACTTGATATCTCTCATTGGGGGGAGCTGATCGGGCAACTCCTCCGACATAATCTCAGAGAACTCGTCAATGAGAGGTCGCACTGTGCTAGGGATGTCTAAAGTGGTGGGAGTTGAATCGATACCGGATAACATATAAACTACATTACCATCCTTCATCTCCTCCTGAAATTGTGATCCTGTCAGTAACATGGTGGCTGAGGAGAATGATATCACGAACACAATAGTGGAAGGGTGTGAAGGTCTCTCTGGGGCTCTAGGAACAAGACTATTCTTCTAGGGAAGAAGGACAATCTTGCGCCCACTGCGCTCAAAGGAATGAGAGTTTTTTACACCATCGTGAATGATGTGTCTATCGTACTTCCATGGTCATCCTAACAGGATATGGCAAACCTCGATAGTCGCGACATGTCGCCAGAATGCGTCCTGATAGGAACTACCTATGGAAAACTCTACGAGACACTGATGTGTAATGGGAATCGTAGTGCTACTAGTGACCCAAGCTAGACTGTATGGTTTTCCTAATGGCTGCGTTTTCAGTTTTAGTTTTTCATCCATGCGCTGAGAAACAAAGTTCTCCATACTTCCGCTATCAATGATGTTGAAACAAAACTATCACTGTATGCAGGAGGTCGTACGAAAAATATTATTTCTCAACCACTCATCTTCACTAGGGGCTCTAGGGGTCAGTAGGCTGTGGTGGTGGACACATACTAGCTGCTCAGGTTGTTCTACTTCGACCTTTAACTCTCTCTCTAACTCAATTTTAGAGATGGGGTCAGGTGAGGAGTCAGTAAGGAAGACTCCGTACTTAGGTTCCTGCCCATTTTCAGAATCAATAATGACGACAGTGACTTCGCGAACATTCAGACGATTTGTGACCAGACTCCATACACTTAAAGCATCTAAAGGTGCCAGGCTGTGGTCTAGTGCCTATAGTCTCCTTGCCCTTAGTGGTTGCGACAGAGAATGCAGGGGTGCTCGAGCGTATGGCTAGACGAGAGGGTTCGAAGGTCCTAACCGCATGAGTGGATGTGTGAGTAGGCGGGGGCCTATCAGTAGACCCTATCCCAGATGTCCATTTCTGCAAGGCCTCTACTCTACGGGCACGACTCGAAACCTCTCCTAAGTCCTTCTAATCAAGGAGTTCTAGCTGATCTCTAATGGAATATCGTAGACCATTCAGATAACGGGAGACGCTCATTCCATCGTCCTCTCGGAGATCGAGGCGAGACTAGAGTACTAGGAACTCGTTCGTGTATTTATCCACCGATAATTTGTCTTGTCGTAGGTTGTGGAACCCTACGGTAGAGGGTCTGCAAATAATCAGACGGAATATACAGCTTTCGTAGTTGTGCTTTAAACTCGGCCCACGTGATGATGGGGGGCATGCCTAAATTGAACCTAGATCGCTCTAATTGTCCCCGCCAAACTAGAGCGTACCGCTTCAGCCTAAGGGTAGCATACTCAACCTACCTAGCTTAGGCAATTGCTTCCAAGCCAGAAATCGGTCCATCCTATCACACCATTCTAAACAACATTCATGTTCTAAATTGTCCTTCAAAATCCCCTACATCTAATTTGATTCCCATATCTCAACGAGGTGGGTTACGTGGTTCAGATTCGGGGTGAGCAATTTCTAGAGGTCTAGGGTTAGGGTCTAAAGTGCGCAATTCGTTCATCTGACATTACCCATATTGGCGGTGAGACTCTCTGTCGCTTTCCTCAAATCGTTCATTCGTTGAGTCAAATCCCCTACGCTGGTCTCTAAGTGATCAACTCGTTTCTCCATTTGAAATAATTTGATTTTATTTTTCAAAAATTTTAGTTGATTTTAAGAAAATTAATTAAAAATACCCTTTTTTGACAAAGAAAACCATAAATAACTTAAATATTTAAAAAATATGTTATTTTAAAGGCGAGATTACCCGAGTGGGTTATAAAAACAATTTAATTTTAATTTTTTTTAAAAAAATTTAAAACTCAAATTCAAATAACCTTTTAAGAATATTTTTTTTTGTGTGATTTTAAATAATAATAAAAAAGAAAATTTTAATTAGATGAAATTTTTTATTTAAAAACTGGATCGCTTGATTCGCAATAGGAGTGAATCAACCTCCTTTGATACCAAACTGATGTAAGCCGAAAGTACCAAAATTAAGTTTTGCGTGCGAAAATCAAACTCGTCGTTATGAACCTTAAGAAATTCGTTAATTTTGTTCGGATTGACCTCTCACTTATTTACAAGTCGAATCTTTCGCAAGATGAATACGGCCACAAGCAAAATCACAAGCAATAATTTATGAAATACGGTAATAAAAGCAATTGACGTTCGGGGCAATCTTAAGATTATTTAGCGGAGCACATAAAAGTAAAGTAATTGATTGGAGCAAGAATACCGAAAGGTTACCGCCGAGGGAAGTCGTTCCAATCCAAACCCGTCGAGCAGGGGAGAGAACAACAAATACTTGGATTCTCGGTGTTTACCAATCGACAAGATGAACGAACACAGAAGGGTGCCAGAATAGGGCGTCGTAGTCGACGACACATCTCACACAACAGGATTGGACGGGCGCCTGAAATGAGCAGTGGAGTCGACGACATCCTGGTGGCTGGTTGTGGGTCGGAGATGGAGACGACGAGGGGCTTCCGTTCGTCGATTCGGGCGTCTGGTGCGTCGCGGGAGGCCGTCTGAGTCGTCCGATGGGGGAAATAGTTAGGGCAAGAGTAGTGGGCTTTTCTTCCGGTATTACAGAGAGCGAATTTATCGTTCTCCTGTACACCTGGCTTCCTCTGCTCGATGGGGATGGGTTTTAATAGATAGTTTTTGGCTTTTGCCTTTTTTTTTATTTCCTTCCAAAAATATATTGTTTTCAATTCATGTCTTCTCAAAATTCATCCCTCCAAATATTTCCCATTCATGTCTTTCCTGAATAACTCCATGAATTATCTCCTAATTGATATGGATATTTTTTATTTAAATTTATGTCTCCTTAAATAACTTAAACTTTCCATTTCCGTCCTAACTACCTAAATTATCAGACCTTTTTATTCAAGGTCTCATCGGACGGCCAACCAGATGAGCCGCAAAATATAGACGGTTGCGCGGAAAGAAATACATGAAATGAAATAAATAAATGCATAGTAAATGAAGCTAGGATGCATCGCAGGATGCATCATGGATCCATTCTGGGGGCACTCGTACACATGAAGAGTAGTGGAGAAAAGCACAACAAGGAGGGTCGTGACAAAAGAAGAAGGGAGCCCCGGATACTATCAGAAGGAAGGTAGCGTTTATAGGACTAGCTGATAGTCCATAGTTGGAACTAATTTGAGCTATAGTTTTTGCCTGATCAATCGGTTGGCTTGGTTCCAATTGAAGCATGATATATGATCTACCACCAAGATCAATTCGCTCAGGTATTGTATCAATAAGAAGATCGACATACTGGCCCTATAGGTAAGGATGACAAACTTTTCATTTGGTCTTTTAATGGCTAGTTTTTTGAAAACCCTTTTGCGTATCTGCCTTTTGGATATTTAAGATATGGGTATGGAATGCAAAAGCAGTAGAAGTTTACCCAAACTCAAGGTGGTCTGACTGCTCCCATCTGACTATTTCAGTGCAAGTGCAGGCACGCCTCCATAGTCCTTCCCTCAATCAGGCGTTGCTCCCTTAAGGTGAGAGTTCAAGGTATCCTCCTCCCATCCTCCCTCTTGCTGACCCAATTTTTTACTCTTGGGATCTCTCACAACTCATCCTTCTTTCTCTCTTCCAACCTAGTTTTCCATGTTTGGGATCCTTTGGGGCTCTCAGGGTAAGAAGATGTAGGAATCTTTCGATCCGATTCTCCAATGACTGTAGAATCTTTCGATCCGGCGATCCCCTCTGGCCACCTCCGACCAACAACCACCCTCCCACCACCGACATAACTACCATACCACCTCCCACTATCCCAACTATCCCATTATCCCCACTCTCTAAAATTTAGGACCACCACTTTTAAATTTCCTCCCCTCCCATTATTCCACTCTCCACTAATCCTTCATCTTCTCACGTGGATCCACCCTCCTCAGCCTCCAACCGAGCCCCCACTTCTCCCAATCAGCAGGAGCCCATTTCCCTCACTTTCCCCCAACTTCCGGTTAACTGCCAGCCCTTGTTTGCTCGCAAACTCTCCAGAACTGCAGTTTTTCCTATCCAATTTTCTGCTGGAGCTCCTCCCGCCACTGTTTGTGCTTCCAACCGCTTGCTTACCTTTCCATCCACCACAGCCACCTCTTATTCTGGGTTTTCCTGAGCCCCATTTACCACTACCTGCTGCCCCACAACCCCCAACAGTTCCACCAGCTGCAGCCAGTCATCAGGGAGCTCATTTCAGCCCTGGTTTGTGCTGTCAAGTAGCCCGTTGCTCCACTCGGAGCCCGGAATTCAGTGCCGCCTACAGCCACCACTCCAGGAAATCCGACCAAGCCTCCTACTTTATAGTTGTGTGAGTTATAAGTTGGTTGTTAATTAATCTTTGTTGAATTGGTGTCCATTTTCTTAGTTGCCTCATATCTTTTTGTAAACTTTGTTTCCACATCGTTTGTGGCTAGTGTTTATATTCATTGCTTGCTTATTTATTCATGGCTAGTGTTTATGATTCGTGCACTCTAACATTAATACTACTACACGTGCTCTCTATTTTTTTTGAAGTTTTCATCTATTGTGGTTTTCTGTTTTTGCTTTTATAAATCAAAATTATTGCAAGTTAACATTTGTCGGAATTGTGTTTGCATTTAGAACCCATAGCCTCAATAAGGCCGTCAGTGGGTATGGCTGAAAATAGACAAGCAAAAGAAAGCACTTGTCAATTAACAATGATAAGTATATCATTTTGATTTTACCAAAACAACGAAGGACATCATTAAGATTTTTAGTATGACTTGACAACAAATCATGCCATGATTATCTTATCAGTTTTTCGGAAAGCAATAAGACCCCAAATTTTACTGCCAATCACCCTATTTGTGCAATGATGAAGACTATGACAATTTGTTCTATGATCATTATTTGCTCGTCCATCTAGGCCATCTAGGACTCTTTTCTTCTTTGAGTATGCGTTTAATATTCTTGTATTATTAGGTTTAGGTGATAACAAGTTTTTTGATTAGTGGTCTCACACAGAAAATAAGAAAAAAGGAAGAAAACTTTACGGCAGCTGTAATCATTGATTTTATTAAAGTCTTGACAGAAAACATACAATTCTTAAATTTCATTTCACCTTTTACGAAGGTACTTGTTAGAAGAAATTCCAACAGTACTATATTCTTCATATATTGCTGCCTATTATCCTATTTGTGCAATGCTGAAGAGTTTTACTGGCTTATCTACTCCTGTTTTATTCCTTATGAGTATACTTTTAATGTTCTGCATTATTGAGTAATGATAAATATCTTGATTTGCTGGTCTCACATAATTCGATGTCTAAACTACATTGTACCTGCCTTGGACCTGCTGTTCGGATATTCAATTGATTGAGAACTTTATGACAATAATTGACAGGGTTTTTTCATCCTACTTTTTTGGTGGATACTGCCTTGCTTTCTTGTGAAAATTGTGCGTGAAATTCTACGCTTCAGGAACATCTCTCGCAATTCAACATGGAAAGCTATTTTGGTTTTATTTTTCTCAGCTGTTTCATGGTTTTACCTCACTGCAGTCTTCTTATCATCCTGTCTTCTGTTCAATCTGGTATGCAATTTGCAAGTGATTCACTTTGAGGATTATGGTAGACATCTCGAAAGGGATATGGACACCCTGGTATTTCTGGAAGAGCATGTCCGACTACGATATAATCTTTCCAAAATCAGCCACAGATTCCGTGCTTTTCTTCTGTCTGTTTTCATATTCGTCTCAGCAAGTCAGTTTGTAGTACTTATACAGATTACTGGATACAATGAATCCGTGAGCTTTACGAATGCTGGAGATTTAGCGGTCAGCTTAATTTAATTTGATAAAGATGTTAATACAGCGAATTCACCCTAATATCCTTTCTGTGGATTCACATTTCAGGTGTCTTCTATCCTTCAGGTGGTTGGCATTGTGCTCTGTTTGCATTCAGCTGCTAAAATGTCTCACAGGGCTCAAGGGGTCGCATCAGTAGCCTGTAAATGGCATGCTTTGATTACTTGCAGTCCCACGGATCCGTCTCAGGCAAGAACAAATAGCTATGGGAACTCGGATGGCATTCAAACAACACCATTGGTGATGGATTATTCAGAAAGTGATTTGGAGTCATTAGACAATACCACAGTGCACATAAATAGTCACCCAGCTTCTTACGTGTCTTCGTATCACAAGAGACAAGCGCTTGGTAATCAGCCGCATCGTATTTGCTTTACTGGTGATGATTTTTACCAATTATTATAAGATTTTTGAACATCAGCTCACTCACTTATCCTTACAAGAAGAGTAGTTGACATAGGATAAGGTGAAATGAGAGTACAATTATGCCATAAGGGAACTCTAATGAGATGTTAGTCAAGTGTCGTGGGGATCAAAGAATGATGCGATGTACAAACAAGTAATGCTGAAATTAGTATAACCATCTACAATCAGTCACAATTTAGATTTATAACAATAAATAAGCCCGGTTAAATTTAGACTTAGAGTGCTGTAATTAAATCCTAAGCGAATAAATCATGCAAGTAGAACAATTCATGGGCAAACACATAAGAACTAACATCCACAATCATATGTCCACCAAATAAATAATAAATAGTAGTATTAACTTCAAATATGAATTTACATGAGAAATTGGAGCCCAGGTAGATGAATTGTTGCTGATTTTTTGTGCTGGACAACAATTCTATGCTGGAACAGTTCAAATTTCAGGGTGCCTGGAGGGGAAGGATGGTTGACGGTTTTGAGAGGGGTTGAAAGAGGGTTTGGCTGTTGCAGGAGGACTGTATGGATGGTGGGGGAAGTATTTGGACTGCTGGGAACGAGATGGAGGGTCGACAAAGGTGTCCAGGTGAATTGAAGCAGGGAGGAAGCCAGATTCAGTTGTGGCCTTTACAGTGATTTGACATGGAAGTGTCAGCCAGCTGGGGATTGGAATGGTGGGAGGTGATTTCTGAGAAGGACGAGTGATGCGGGAACATGTCTCGACATGGTCTATCAGGGAGAAATTCGGTTTTGGGGAACTCAGTGAAGGAGAAATGTTTTCAGTGGAGGAATTGGCCTGCAAGTTGTTTGGTTGGTTGAGTTAACATTAGGAATGGTTGGTTAGGGGCTGGATAATGGCTGGTTATGTGATCTAGAATGGAGAACTAGGTAGTTTCAGTAGGAAACAAATAGTTACAATGATTGTTATCGATGGTTAGTGACAATTGTAGGTAGTTATTTGGGAGTTTGGTGGGTGGAGATTGGTGGGTGGGTGGGGTGGGGGGGGGGGGGATGGTGGTGGTAACTGTCCGACTCTGAATTGGTGATAGCCGACGATTTTTAGTGGTTAGGCATGGGTGGTTGATGTACACTGAAATCCTGAGATCGATTTTAAATAATAAAATTGTGAGATCGGATTAAATTAAGCAGCGCCATCAAACATTTCAGGAGCAATATCAGCCGATAATGGACCTAGCGGTCGTAAGTGCGCATAGATGTCTAACGTTCGTTTGCATTCAATCTTTACGATTATTTTTCCATAGACATTTATTTGAAAAGACAACAAATACAAAACAAACGCCAAACACGAATAATGTTAACTTAGGCATATAAGATATGAATTTTAAGATCACATACACTAAGCATAAAATTATACTGATAGAAATCGAGTCATGAGATGAGGTGAGGGTCATACCAAGGGATCATGCACGAAATGGCTAAGCCCAAACCGTGTGGAAAAAGGCATATTGGCAGCACCTGGAATCGCCAGAGATGTGGGAGATGGCTCGGGTGGGAGGTGTCTGTTAACGACCAGGTGTTGACAGTGTTTGGGAACGGCGAAACGGTGGTCAGAAATGGTAGGGGACTGGCAGTTTTCTTCGGAGGATGCAGTCTGGACGAAGGTGAGGCAGCAGGCTGGTGGAGAAACGACCGACTGGAGGTTGGATCCTGAGCGCTGGAACCACCGAACCTGGGGTTGGGCGGAGAAGGAAGTCGCTGGCACCTGAGCTCTCCGGTGTTGGCGTCGATGAAGACTAGGATAGGCGTGGGTGGCCGAGGTGAGATGGACGGAGGAAACAGTGAAGATTCGACTGGATAGGTTGAAAATAGATAGGGATACTTTGTTTTCAATGTTTTTTCAAAGCTACTGTTTTTAGGCGGGGCCAGTTCTCTTACAAAGCAAGTTGTTTTCTTTGTTTTTAACTAGGGGGCTTAAAGAGAATAAAGAGTTATGAAAGGAGGTTTAATAGGAATAAAGTGATATAAATTTGGCCTTTAGGTTTCAAACTAATTGATTGAGGCTTTAATAAAATGACTTTAGGTATTCTCTCACCATAATAATTCTAAAAATAAACTTTAATTTCAGAACTATTATTTTTAATAATATAAAATACTTAATTTTAAAACTCCCTGCTTCCCTTAACTAACACTAGTCCTAATTTACCAGACCTTTTCATTTATGGTCTTATTGTCCGGTCACACCAATAAGCTGTACGAACGTATGCAAGTAACATGTACGATACAAACACTCATAAGCTAATAATAAGTATGGAAAATAAAAGACAAACATGTGTGAAAATTTAAAATATAAAATTCGTGAGGACGTGCATACACAAATAAAAATGCTATGAATAAAAACAAAATAAAGATGCAATCTCAGCTTGCATCAATTCTCCCTGGGTTGAGAGAGCTCGACACCGTCGAGAATATGATAAAACCTGCTACGGAAACATCTAAATGTCGATTTGAGAAAATGCTTTATCACTGCTGTCACGACCCGTCTCGACAAAAGTCAGAGTGCGCTTCGGGGCGGGCCGTGATGCCACAGGCATGGGCGAAAAGTAATCCATGCCCGCTAAGGCGGAAGCAGAAATACTACAAATAGTTTTAAAATAGTTATTTTTGAGTAAAACAGATTGATTTATTGCGGATACTTGCTTCGCATAAAAGATTCAAGTTCTCGAGAGAATTATTCAGATTTTTCATGCATTCAAAACACAGTTATCATCGGGATGATTTTTCTTTCGAAGCTTGCATACTAGATACTCTACAATCTTAGCGGGAATGGCCAGATACGAAGGATTGGATTCAATGAACGCAAGAATTGCTTCACTTAGCTTGGAATTGAGAGATAAGACTCAAGAATTCGGGAGCGAACAGTCTTTGCACGAAGGGGGTAACTTACTTGCTATGTTGACGCTTAAGAGCTATCTAGAAGGGGATACTGGAGAATCAGATGAGATCGATAGACAAGCCGAACATGAAGCACTGATTACGAATATCGGAGATTTGGAACTAGAGATTAGAACACATTTCCTACTGTCAGACACATAAATTATGTAATAATTACAGCATTTTCATTGGACAACTCTAGGTAATGATCATGCAAGTGCAACCATGAGATCGTGTGCGATGTCAAGCAAATAGTAAATCCATGCGTGTGCAATCATTATTGTTGTTCTTGGCTTCAAACTTGTGCAATGATTTATGATATGAATGCAATGAATGGATACACATGCTACGTTAAGCACCCATATCACTTAACATGTCATGCATATTATGATTCTAATGCCAACGCACTTGAAAATGTTAAATCGCCCATATGATTTAATATTCACAAGCGGTGAATATCCTTAGTGGAAATTCATATGCACAAAAATGTTAAGTTTGCCCAAACTCCCTTAACATTCGTGTACATACTACTCATGCTTATGAGTGAGTGTATGCTTGTTTCAGCCGCGAACAACACATAATGACAATGTGCGTGAAGAAATGATGCATGCATAAATATTTATAAAATAAGATTCAAAATATTTGATAATTGTAAAATACTTTATCTTTAGAAACAAACCTCCCTCTGATACCAACTGTCACGACCCGTCTCGACAAAAGTCAGAGTGCGCTTCGGGGCGTGCCGTGATGCCACAGGCATAGGCGGAAAGAAAACCATGCCTGCTAAGGCGGAAGCATAGAAGCTGATAATAAGTTTTAAAATAAATATTCTGAAGAAAAATAGTTGTTTTGTTGCGGAAGCTTTAAAATATGATAACTTGAACAGGTGCACATGCATTTTAGTAAAGCTCATGATACAAGTTTTGGAACAGAAATTTATGCAGTGATCATCGTAGATGAATGAACATGCAAAACATGTCAAATTCTTACATATAATATTTAGCCTAGCAGTTGTCCATGAAACAGGAGAAAATTACTGATCGTAATTATTACATAACAAAACTATCCGACAGTAAAAGAAATGAAACACAAACACAAAACCTGAAGCTTGACACAGATCGACTCAGGAAGCAGGCGGCGCAGGCACGAACGCTAAGACAAATTTCAAAACAAGAAGGAAAAGCCTCAGAACATAGAAAATCAACATCAAACAAGCTATAAATTTAGGTACGTGCAGAAGAAATTTGAAATTCTAAGGTACCAATTAATCCTGAGGCAAGCCAGTGAAACAGACAAGTAACTGAAACAAGCAGAACTATCAGGAAATATTAGCCTACTCCGGAGTACAACATAAACATTCTTGCAACGACATAAGCGGTAATCGTTGAAATGCGTAGGTGTTTACAGTGGGTGCACATGGTTCACACTCAAGTTCAAGTGTAAGTCTTACTAGAATAAGAGTATTTCTTGCTTACCGTGACCATGCAATCAAGACGATGCACCATCTAAACCCTAGCTTTCAAGATTTTTGCTTGATTTATAACCGTCCAATTTCTAGGATTTTCCTGTTCCCCGGCGCCGTTCGTCGCTCCAATTAGCGGGATCTCTTGAGGACCCTTCCGATTTAGGATTTTTCTCATAGCCTAAAGTGCCGCCAATTCTCCGGTTCCCGCGATGTAATTCCTTCTCCCCTCACTTTCGAGGGAGGTAATTTTCCTAAACCCTCGTTATTTAAATTCCGCGTCGTAGAAAGCATGTGTTAGCGTAATAATTTATGCTGCATCGCTTTCGTTGTGCTTGATCAGGTTCGGATTATGATTTCTGTTTTTGCTTGCGCCGCTTCGCTGCCGCCGTCAGATTTAGCCTCATTAGAGACCCCTCTCTCTTGCAAACATTGAACTTAATTATCTTGCCGGTTCTCATAATTTTATGTTTCACTTTTGAATGCATGTTTCGTCATATAAGCCTAGATCTTGAATGTCTGATTTGACTTGTTAGTAGTTGAGCTTTCACGTGTTTGGAATGACACGAGTTATGAACATGAATGATTTTTATTGGATAATCACCTAGTTGAGCTTTTGAATGCATGTTTCGTCATATGATTGGGGACTATATGGGTTCTGTTGTTGTTGTTGTAATCACCTAGATGAATGACCTTCTTAATTGATGAATAATTCGAGGAATGATAGGTTGTTGAGCATGAGTAGCCAGCGTCATGATAATAATGGTAATGATTTCTGGTTAGCAAATATATGATCGGTGTTTTTCTATCATGCTCGTATCGTACACATCTTATTTGGGAATTAATCGCGCCATAAAATGACTTAATGTAAATGAATACTGGTTATCCCGGAATCGATGCATGTCAAACTTGCTCCTGCGCAATTTTACTTGAATAATCTTCTTGTTAATAAAATCCTTAGCCTCTTGGACTCGCAAGATTCAAAACTCTCTATTTTGGGTGTCATCAACTCCTCTTGCTCCTTAGGTATGCTTGAACGCAAGACTTGGTTAAATAACGTTCTATAACTTGATTCCTCTAGTTTCACGTTTGTAAATATACTCTTGTATATCTGAATTATTATTTTGGTTACATATCTTGATATGCTAGAATCCACGAAATCCTGCACTAAGTCATTAATAACGTAAGTTAACATTGAAAGGTAAGGTTTAATTGATGAAATTCCTTGACTTGGGTTCCCTCTTGAATCCCTAATGGGAACAAAGTACCGGTCATAGCGAGTTCAAATTCTGAATCACTTAGGTCCTCCGTGTCATAAGCAAATCTTGGAAGCTAGGGTTTAAATGGTGCATCATTTTGATTGCATGATCACGGTAAGCAAGAAATTCTCTTATTCTAGTAAGACTTACACTTGAACTTGAGTGTGAACCATGTGCACCAACTGTAAACACGTACGCATTTCAACGATTACAGCTTATGTCGCTGCAAGAATGTTTATGCTGTACTCCGGAGTAGGCTAATATTTCCCGATAGTTCTGCTTGTTTCAGTTACTTGCCTGTTTCACTGGCTTGCCTCAGGATTAATTGGTACCTTAGAATTTCTAATTTCTTCTGCACGAACCTAAATTTATAGCTTGTTTGCTGTTAATTTTCTATGTTCTGAGGCTTTTCCTTTTTTTTTTGGAATTTGCCTTAGCGTTTGTGCCTGCGCCGCCTGCTTCCTGAGCCGATCTGCGTCAAGCTTCAGGTTTTGTGTTTGTGTTTCATTTCTTTTACTGTCGGATAGTTCTGTTATGTAATAATTACGATCAGCCATTTTCTCCTGTTTCATGGACAGCTGGTAGGCTAAATATTATATGTACTAGAATTTGACATGTTTTGCATGTTCATTCATCTGCGATGATCACTGCATAAATTTCTGTTCCAAAACTTGTATCATGAGCTTTTACTAAAATGCATGTGCACCTGTTTCAAGTTATCATATTTTAAAGCTTCCGCAACAAAACAACTGTTTTCTTCAGATTAATTATTTTAAAACTTATTACCAGCTTCTCTGCTTCCGCCTTAGCAGACATGGTTTTCTTTCCGCCCATGCATGTGACATCACGGCCCGCCCCGAAGTGCACTCTGACTTTTGTCGAGACGGGTCGTGACAACTGCCCTGCTGTAGTATATTGTGGAATAAAGGAAGGACCCACCTTTGCTGCACATCACCTGTTGACATACCCTCTTCTCTGAAAAATGCAGGAAATCAATCTCCATTGGAAAAATATAACTCTCAGTGATAAAATCAACCATGGAGTTATTGTTTTTCAAAGATGCTCGCAAACTCTTAATAATTATTTTATATAAAATAGTTAAATGATCAATAAAAATCAGAGCATCAAAAAGGAAAGAATCACAAAGTGGGGAAGAGGGTGGATCGAAAAAACAAGGTGAAAAACAAGACAAGAATTAAGCAAGATCAATCTGTGGAATCATTAAATCATATTGCATCATACGTTAGCGTCACCTGTAAAGTATAGCTATCCACCCCCTAGATGCCCAGGACTTCCTCATGGAAGCGATCAATGTAACTTCCCAGCATCTCCTGGGGTCCTTGTTTAAGAAGGAAAAAAGTCGTAGGCCCTTCTTCCTTTTTTGGACGTTGCGAAGCGCAACATTAACCCTCGACGCAGATCCTCGAAGCAGTTAATATAACTTGTTGGCAACTGGTGGAACCAGTCCCTCTTCTTCCCCTTGAAGGTTATCGCGAAGAGTCCTCATTTGAGCGCGTCGGTCATGGTCCGATTGGATACCACGTCCTCGAACCATTGCAAATGCTGGATAGGGTCATCCTTCCCCGTATAATAACTCAAAACGGGTTTCCTGAACCCTTCGGGGACCTGGGAAGACAAAATCTGGTCACAGAACGAACTCATCGGTCCATACTGGCGAGCTGACATGCGGTGATCCGGCTCGAGCTCGCGGTATCGAACTCCTTGTGAGTTCGCCGAAGGATTGAGCTTGCGGAAAATGATTCCGTGCGAGCTAGTTGGGGGAACTCTTGACTGCTGAAATCGCTCGGGCTCCTCCTTGGCGGCCTCCTTGCTTGGTTGTGGGATGATTCACCCTCCTCCGAAGAGGTGATATGTCGAGACAAGGTCGTCTTTACCTCCACCCGTGATGCGAGCAGAGCTCACAGTGTCTCCTGCATCATCCTGCTGAAGTCTACGAAGTCAGCTCTTGTGACGGACTCGCTGTCAGTTAGCGAGTTGTTAGCGTCGGTCTCCGGCTCGCCATCGTGAGCCATGATGTTCTCGCCAGAATTTCTTCCTCTGGCTATGGTCCACGCTCACCGCACCCAAAATGTTGGATCCAGGAAACCGGTTCTCTAAAATTCAGACCTAAAGAGTAGCCTGAGGTTACTGACCCCGTGGTCTAACACCACAGATCTGATGACAAGAGAGAGAGAGAGAGAGAGAGAGCTAAAAGTTTGATTGCCTACAAACAAAATCCGCGTGCCGTAGCGAGGATGTCCTGCCACACACCCGTAAGTTTATAGGAACTTCCTCTCCAAAAACCAAAACTGAGCTAGTCACAAGGAAGACAGAAACTTGGCAAATGGGGAACCTTGGGGGGGGGGGGGGGTCAACGTGCTTTTCCTTTGTGCCCTGGGGTCCTATTTATAGGCAATCCAGATTAGGGGGGTTTCGACTGCGAATATCCCTTCCTGCAAAAATACATGCTGTTGTCTTGCTGTAGCCTGTAGGGCCTCTGCGAGGTGATTGTGGATCCTTGGGGGGATCTCGCTGAACTAGAGCTGCCCCTTCGAGTTTGTCAGGCGAACTACCTAAGACCTCGCCTATGGGCGACCTCAAGAGGGACCTCGCCTATGGGCGACCTCAAGAGGTACCTCACCTATGGGCGACCTCAAGAGGGACCTCACCTATGAGCGACTTCAAGAGAGACCTCGCCTATGTGCGACCTCAAGAGGGGCCACCTTGTCTTCTGAGTGCTCTCTTCTCTTCTGTTGATGGTGTTCTTCTCTGGTCAATGGTCAATCTCCCTGCTGTTGTAGGACTATAAGGCGGTTGAGCCCACCCTCTGGCGAATACGGGTTGTATAGATGTAAACCGAGAGGGAGCAACTCCGAATCTCACGCACAAAATTACTCTTGACGTTTGAACTTCGATAAAATCGTTAAATTTTGTTTGAGGATGAACTCTCAAGTATTTTACGAGTCGATCCGTTGCGAAATCATTGCATCCACAAGCAAACCACAAATAAATAATTTATGAATAACGGTAATTAAAAGAGTGAGAATGTTGAGGCAAGCTTATAGTTATTCAATTGGAATGCATAAGTCTAAGCTAATTAAACGGAGCAAGGATACGGGAAGGATATGACAAAGAAAAGGTAGTCCGATCTAGAGTTTGTCACGCAGAGGAGGAACGGTAGTCCATCGACAGGTTGATGGATGGAACGGTTGTAGTCGATAACAACCTGCGGGTGGTAATGACCTTGGATGACATGCCGGTGTGGGAGACGAGGTCGATGACACTCGATCGACAGGCAAGGGATGAAGGCACAACTGGAATTGCGAAGGAGACTGAATTGTCGGTGGTTTCCGTCGGCAGGTGTTTGGATTTAGGGAGGTGGCGGGCGAAATGCTGGATGCTCCTTCCGAACCGTCGGCACACTGGAACAGAGGAAGAGAGGGGCGGGCGTGCCTGGAGCTATAGGTGATGACCGACAATGCAGAGAAACGAGAGGCCGTTTCTCCACGTGTTCGGTTCTTTTCTCTTCTTCACGTTAGACTTCTTTTTTTAAAGAGAGCTTAATACTTTCGAAGTAATAATTTTCCAAATAATTCTTTCCAAGTAACTCTTTCCCAATAATTCTTTTCTAAATCTTTTCTGATTAATACCTCTGAATGGTTTTCTAAATAATTCTTTCCAAATAATAAATTTCAAAATATTTTTTGATTGATATCTTTGAAGGATTTGGATATCTTTTATGAATTTGAATTTTCTCCAATTGAACTTATGCGTCCTTAAATAAATTAAACTTGTCTTTTTCATCCCAACTACTTAAAATTACCAGGCCATTTATTCATGGTCTCATAGGGTGGTCAAACCGATGAGCCGCAAATTTCAAATAAAAACTGGTGCGCGGGAAAAGAAATACGTGACATAAAATAAATACAACAACAACAACAACAGAACCCATATAGTCCCCAATCATTGGGGGTATGGGCGGGGGAAGATTGGAAACAGACCTAACCTTTGGCACTATGCACAAAGTGGCTTCTCTCAGAGGAGAAAGACCTAACCTTTGACAATAATTGCACAAAGTGGCTGCTCACAGAGTACCACTGAAATAGTGGCCCCCTATACCGTCGCGTTTGCTGCGGAATCATGCCCTCAAATCAAAGCCAAAGACATCAGAGAGGGCAGACCCAAGAATCCATTTTGATTTATGTGCACATAACCATGCTTCCTTCATTCAACATCCAGAGCATTGGTGAAGCATGATGGTGTCATGCGTCTTCAGATGCGACGGTGGATGCATCAATTCCACTCTGACAACCTACCTTGCGTCAGATTTGGTACAGAGCCCAAAGTTTGGGCCATTTTTATGCTACGTCTTAGTATGTTCCTTAGACCATCTATGTATGATCCCAACGTTATGGACGAAATGGCGACTAGCTCAGATTTGAGCATATGATCCTTTCAAAGTTCCAATAATTTGTACTAGATCGTTTTGGCATCTTAGGAAATCAGTTTGAGGAACTTGATCACGACATCGCTTACATGAATGTTAGGATTGAGAATCTAGAAAGTTCGTGGGATACCCCGACATAGCTGGACGACCTTCTCGATGGGGACCATGACATCCCCCTCATCCTGCATGACATTCTAGCGGTGTTCCCTCTCCTCCCGAGTGAGGCAATAGAGATACTCCCTGTCGAGACTCCTTTGAGGCGGAATCCTGAACACACTCTCGAGTGTCGCCAGGGTCCCACTCATGTTAGGCATCCCCTCACCAAGACGAACCTCGCCCGCTGCCGCATGGTCGTAGAGATTGCGGTCCTTCGCCCATTTGCGATGATTATAATCGAGAGGACTATTACGAGCCAGGTCTTAAAGAGCGTGGCCCTCCACTCGCTTGCTATGACTACGAGCGGGAGAACTACTACGATCATAATCAGGAGCACCACAGAGGCAACCCACATACTTTGGATGACATTACTCGACAAATCCGCATCGACTCCTTCGACGGTTGCCTGGATCTAAAGGCTTTTAGTGACTGGTTATTAAATATGGATCATTATTTTGAGTGGTATGACATGAACGATGAGGATGTATTAGATTTGCCAAGCTGCTACTGCTTGGCAGGCATAGATCTTTTGGAGGAGTTTAGAGAGGTTGCTTGGCAGAGATGATTATAATCCTATCACTTGACGGACTAATATAAAGTAGCGGTTAAAGGACAAATACCTTCCCGCTTCATAAAGGGACCAGCTTGTCGATCTGGAGTATGCCTTGCGACAAGGGGCACTCTTTGTTGCTGAGTACATGTCTTGCTTTTATGAGCTTATGGTGCTGAGTGACAAAATTGAGGAGACCATCGTTATCGCGTCCTGCTTTCGGGCAAGCTTGGGGCCGGATGTTCGCATGGAGCTGATTCTGCATCTCCTAGAGGTTGTAGAGTAGATTTTCCAACTTGCATTAGAGTACGAACATTACCTTTGCTTCTCAGGAGACAAGTCACCACACAACCTGATAGATTGACCTTTAGGAGTCCCGTCCCAGCCCTGACTGCTACTATTGTGCCTCATCATGCCCCCACAGACATGAAAGGCAAAGCGGTCGCCCTTAGAGCTCTCAAGCCAGGGGCATCCGGTGTTACAGATGTTCTGGCCGTTGCCACGTGGAGACAAAGTACCTATGTGGAATCTTCTTATTGAGGAGCGCCAGCCTAGTGCAGTCGTGCAGATACTTAGGAGACAATTGATGACATGATTATAGCCACTGTCTAGGAAGGTTGAGAGAGCGATGTTGAACAGTCACTTGAGATGGTCGTGATTATGCGTCTCCTACACCCCTCGAGTGCAGAGGACTGGTGACGCACTACTATTTTTTGCACGTATTTCCCATACGCAGATGACCCTTGCAAGTTAGCCATAGATAGTGGGTGTTGTGTCAACATCGTGGCCCAAAAGGGCCTTGAGTGGATACAGGTGAAGGCTAAGCCACACCCACACTCTTACCGAGTTATCTGAGTCTATAAGGCTGCAATCCAAGTCACCTGGTGCCTTGTGCCGATTAGTCTTACTTACTTTGAGGATCATGTTTGGTGTGATGCCACCTCGATGGATGTTGCTCATGTATTATTATGGATACCCTGACTTTATGATCGCGACTTCATGTGTTTTTGTCAGGCAAACATGTGTGTATACTACGATAGGAGTCGTAAGATTACTCCACCCCCACCAAACCCAAGAAGAAATCCAAGTGACAAGTTGAGCTTTCGATTAACGCGAGCTCCTTGAAACCCTTGTGCATCTTGAGGCGTATTGAGTTTCTGAGAGTGAACTGATTCCAACATCGTATATGTAGTACTGCCACTTTTGGCATCTGAGGACCCTATCGACATTCTTGAGTCGCATCTGAATGTTCGTCGCATCCTAGATATGTTTTCTGACGTCATAGACGAGCTTCTTGATGAGCTGTCGCTCTTGTGGGATATTCAACACACAATTGATCTTGTCCCGGGAGCATTGTTGCTGAATTTTACTCATTATCACATGAATTTTGACGAACACTCTGAGCTCAAGAGGCAGATCAATGAGTTACTAATGAAGAAGTTCATTGGCGAGAGTCTGAGTCCTTGTGCAGTCCCCGCCCTTATTCCCCAAAAGGACGGTAGCTGGCGCATGTGCATTGATAGTATGACTGTTGAGAACACGCCGACGAGCGCTTTGAGTCACCGAGTTACCCTCTTGCATATGCTGAGAGTAAGTTCGACTGGGTTCGAGCAGCCGACGGTCGATTACGACACCTGTCCAGATTTTGGCGAGATCTATTCCGCCTTTTTGAGAGGACCCACTGGAACCCACTAACTGGTTCATGATTGCTGAGAGTTATTCATATTGAGGGTCTCGTCTATGCATCTCCCGCACATCTTATCGACAATATTTAACTTGGGAGTTACACTCCGGTGGTGCTGCAGGCCACGTCGGTAGGGATAATACGATCTTATTAGTTTAAGACCTATTTTATTGGTCGAATCTGAAGGACATAGCTCTTGTTGTTCGTTACTATTGTATCTGTCAGACGACCGTGAGGTCTAAGCAGAATACAACACTCCACACACCCTTACCTATTACCCATCAACCATGGGTAGACATTAACATGAATTTCTTTACTCGAGGAAGCTCTCACCACCATCAACTCTCGTCTCGAGACCCAAGCTGAGCAGTTCAATTCGATTCTGGCAATGCTCCACAACTTGCAACCCCGCCAGAACTCTGGGCCTACTGCCGCCTCTGCCTTGGGATGCCCCCCCACCATGGCCCCCAAAGAACCCGCATTGGTGGGGTTGCCTACTCCGTAACTGCCACGCCTCGACATTCCCACATTCAATGGGACTGACCCCATCGGGTGGATTGCTCGCGCAGAACAATTTTGTGACATTCACCGGACTCCTCAGACGCAACAGGTCTCCACAGCGATTATCGGCATGGAAGGGTCCGCTGGCTCCGCCAGTCCTCTCCCGGCCTCACCTGGACAGCTCTCACAGAGGCTCTCATTCAGCGGTATGATCACCGCTACTCCGGTTCCATGATTGAGCGCTTTTGCGGGGTCCGTCAAACCGGCTCCATTGACTCGTATATTGATGCATTCATCGAATTGGTCACCCATGCCCCAGGTCTTCCTCCCGACCATTACTTGGGCTACTTCATGCACGACTTACAACCCCATATCCGAGCCCGCCTCCGCACCCTCCAATCGTTAACTGTCACCCAAGCTATGGACCCTCTCCCCACTAGTGGAGGCCGAATTCCTAGCGACGTCCGGGGACATTCCTTCCCCATCGCCTCACTCCAAACCTCCCTACCAACCATATTTTTCTACCCCGTCTAAACATCCACCACCGCCACCTCTACCTCGCCCAACTATTATGGGCCCACGCAACAACCGTCATACCCCTACTCACTGCCTTTCCAACCAGGAGTACAATGACTTACAGAGCAAGGGTTTGTGCCCTGTGAAGGAGTTCCGGGTCCTCATTGGGGATGACATGGACGAGCTTAGCGCAGCTGACTTTGAAGCCCTTCTGATCACGGACGTACCGCCGGACGGAGCTCCGGGCACCTCTGCGGCTGCCCACCCGCGGACATATCACTACTAAACGGCGGGCGACACTCCAACCGTGGGGTCAAGGTCGATTTTCTGACGGGATGTATTGTTACGCGCGCGTGTATTATTATTATTATTGTATTTCCTATTTTTAAATTATATGCTTTAATTAAATGATGTGAGCCCCCCTCCCTATATAAGGAGGTGGCTTGGGAGTTAGGTTTATCTTTTTCATCTATTAGGTTTAAGATCTCTCATTTGGAGAGGAGCTTCTAGGAGGAACCAACCTCCTGATGTTGGCACTAGCATACCTTGTGATTGTATCCCCGTTCTTTCAATTAGTGCAAGTGTTTTCTCCCACAGGTAACATGCTCTCATGCACCTTTAGGAAACGTGCGTCTATATATGTAGTGGTTGATCGATTTTCAAAGGGGACACATTTTATTGCATATAGCAAGTCCACTGATGCCTTACATGTCGCGTCCTTATTTATGAGTGACGTATTTAGGCTACACAGTCTATCTAAGACCATAGTGCCTCACAAGGACGTTAGGTTTATGCATTATTTTTGGAAGACACTATGACAACAACTGATGCAACCTTGAAATTTTCCTTTGCTTACAATTCCCCAACGAATGAGTAAACTGAGGCGGTCAATAGGAGTCTGCAATTTTTTTTCGCTATGTTTGGTGGGAAAGCACATGACTAGTTGGGATTCGGTTCTCCCCATTGCGGAGTTTGCATATAACAGTTCAGTAATAGGTCTATAAAGTTGAGACCATTTCATATAGTTCTAGGTTACGAACCCAAGAAACCTATTGAACTAATTCCCGTTCCCTTAGATTCCTGTCCCAGTGAGTTAGCCGAGTCTTTTATTCATTGTTTGCATGAGTCGATCTGACAGATGATTGCATCCAGTAATGTGATTTATAAAATTTATGCAGATAATTGCAGGCAGGAGCAATTTTTTGAGAAGCCGAGTAGGTAATGGCATGAATCCGCGCAGAGTGTCTCCCAAGGGGCCTGCCAAATAATTAAATGCAAAGCAAATAGATCATTGTACAGTTGTAAAAAGGATTGTAACAAATGCTTATGAGCTTGGCAATCTTAAAAGTATGAGTATCCATCATTCCATCATGTATTTAATATTGGGAACTTGACACCATACTATGAACCTCGCGAGTACGTCGATCCATATCTTGAACCACTCACTGATTTAGGTACCTACTGAGCCCTATCCTGAGCTTCCCCTGTTACATCCCTTTGAGCCCCCTTGCCTAGGAGTATAACGCAGCTGGTCCCGCTGGCATAACCCGAGATTCTTTCGGGTCCACCTACATGTGTGTTTAGTGCTTAGAGTATTACAATAATAGTGACACATGAGTGCAACACCACTCCTGACGGCTCTATGTGCTGATACTTGGTGCATTGAGGGCACTCCCGTTCATTGATGACACGCATATAGCACCCGCGTTGCTTGACCGACTCGCCCCTGAACTTCGACTACAATATGACTGTCTCCATTCATCAGAGCAGAAGGCTTTTCTGTGTGTGTGTGGGGTGGGGGGGGGGGGGGGGGGGAAGGGGGGTTTGATGAGGATCACTCATCACATGTGGGTCGTCTCCCACTGTGGCTTGTACGTGTCTATTCTCGCAGGAGGCGTTGATTGGATTGTCATCTAAATCAGATCGTCATCTAAATAAGATCGTCATCTGGACGATCCGAGTCCACAGTTGCGCCCGGAGCACCATTTGGACATTTCTATATAGTTCCCTTTATTTTTGTAAGTATTATTTAGTGAAATCGGGCGCTTATTGTGTACGACCAATCACATGCATTCATGATGGTTGCCTTGATAAGGTTTTGTATACATAAACGGGAAAGGGGATTGACTTCATTTCATTGCAGAGTTTGGAAGCTGGATTGGCTTCATTTCATTGCAGAGTTTGGAAGCTTCTTCCTCCAGAATCGGATGATCTCATGTGGTTCCGACTCAACGAAACCCTAAGGCGACGACCCGTAGGGCTTATATCCTTGTTTCCTTGCATACTCGCTGCTAGCTGCTCCTCTCCATCATCCCCACAACCATCTCCAATCCTCTCGCAGCCGGCTGCCTGCCAAACCCCGCATACAAATAATAACTCTTATTATTTTTGACCGCCTAACCCAACTACAACCATCTCCAACCCCTCCCAGCCGCCGCCCCCCCCCCCCCCCCCAAACACGCAACTTCTGTTGTTTTCCCTATGCTGACCATGCTACAGACCTCGACCCTCACTACCAACCCCTCTTGAGTCACTCCAAGCCTAGCCGACCATCCCCCTGCAACCCCAGTCCTTCTACCACACCTTCCCATCCCTCCATCACCTATACGATGCCCTTCCAGCCGCGGTACATCCCACTGGCCACTACCATACAAACCCAACGCTACACCCCTCCACAAATCTATACCCACTTGCTTAATAATTTAATTTTTCTTTGCATTGTGATAACTGCATGGTTTAAATTCTTATCATTGTTTTCAGTGAGATATCAGATCACTTGTTGACTGCATACATCATCCTAGGGTTAGATAGAGATTATCTCACCGACATCACACCTAAGGTTGCATTGTTAGATTCCACTCTCATAGCTTACCTCGCGTCATTTTACCTCGCGATCATCCGTCCTCTCGTACCAACCAAAATAATTATCCATATCAAATAATGATTCGCTAACAACCATTAGGTCTAACTGACGATCGAAGGAAGGAGTGTCGATACGATGCGTCTAGTGATATCATCATCTTCAATGTGACCTCTACGAGGTCCTATTACTCATAATCATTATATTTACCGTAGTAGAATCATGCTTGTGGGATAGTACACTATCTGTGGTAGAGATATTAGGGATGAGATTGCTCATCCGGAGGATGGAAGAGTCGACTCAGGATTGGGGCCCGATGATGATTAAATACGAGCCCGAGTTCTCCTGGTAAGGATGAGAGGGGAGCTTAGGTAGGAGTGTTTATGAACACAAGTTCGAACTACCCATCTATTTCACAAATCCTTTTGTTAAGAATGACTTATGACCTAACAACTCGTGGACGGGACGTAGTGTGACCACGATTCCAATGGTGATCTAGGCCATCCACTCTAGTTTTCAATTTCTTACTTGCCCTGAAGTTCATGAAATTATTCTCTAAGGTCATCAAATTGTGCATCTATTTGGTTGAATTGGCCAGCCATTTTTTTTGAAAATTAACCATGGAAGGAAATGGGTCCTGTCATAATACTTCTAAACAACTTATCACTATGCAACATGTCAATGACAATAATCTTGTATTCTGATATCAAATTTAAAATAGGATAAGGTGAAGTGAGAGTGCATTTGTTCCATAAGGGAACCATAATGAATTGATGTTAGGGAAGTGTCGTGGGGATCCAAGAATGATGCGGTACACAAGCAACTATATTTGACAATTAATTATAATAAATGCTGAAATTATTAAAGATATCGACAATCAATCACAATCAAGATTAGAACAATAAATAAGCCAACAATTTTAGGTTAAATTTAGACTTAGGTTACTTCACTTAAATCCTAAGCAAATAAACCATGCAAGTAGCAATTCATGGGCAAACACATGAATTAACATCCACAATCGTATACCCTCACCAAATAGACAACAAAGAGTAATATTGACTTAAAATATAAGCTTATATAAGAAATATGAGACCGGAAATGTGAAATGTTCTTGATTTTTGGTGCTGGACAACAATTCTGTATAGGAATGGCTCAGATTTTTGGGTGCGGAAGAATGGTTGGTGGTCTTGAGAGACTAGAGGGGGCCTTCTGATGCATCCTCCGTCGCATGACATCATCATGCACCTTAGATATTTTATTATGAAGTATTTATTTCATGTACTGTGTTTTCTTTTCCCGCGCACTCATTTTTTTATTTGGAGTTTTTCGGCTCATCGATTTGACCACCTGATGAGACCATGAATAAAAAGTCCGGTAATTTTAGTAGTTAGGATGTTAAAGACAAGCTTAAAATATTTAAGTGGGCGCATAAATTAATTAGGACATTCTAAATTTATGAGATACCCAAATATCCACCGTAAAAGAAAGACCAATCTTAGACTTCCTTTATTTGGAAAATCAAATAGATTTTTATTGGCAATAAAAACATTTGGAAAGTTCATTATCTAGCAAAAATTAATCAAATTGCAAATTAAAAGGAAAGAGATAATTGGAAAGCTCCACGTGACAAAAAGGAAGCTTATACCAATTGCCCCTATTTAACCTATTCACCGTGAAGAAGAAAGTAGACCCAGATAACAGAGAAATAATCAATTATTTCTCCGTGTTGCCGTCCACCGCTTCCTAAACCCAAAGCCGCATTTTTTCCTGTCTCCACACGCCGACGACGATGTTGACACCTGGTCGGAATCTTCATCTCGATGCCCCCGCCGTTCCCACCCAATCTCCATGTCCTGTTGGGATCCACCTCAATCCGCTCTTCCTCGACGATCCAGTTACGCCAACAACTTTCACCGCAGAACTGAAGCCGCCATTGCCTCCACTTGTCTTTGCGACCCTATCGAGCTTGCTCCTGTTCACAGGTAACGTTGATTACAACACTACCTTCCGTTACCCGCCGACAACAAAGTATTCTTCTGCGCGAAGGAATCGGGAAAGGACTGCCTCTCGCTGCCGTATCCTTGAAGTATTCTTGCTCGACTTTATTAACTTAGATTTATGCACTCCACTTAAATAATTATAGCTTACCTTGAGCGTTCAAAATTGCTATTTATTACCTTATTCATAAATTATTGTTTGTATTTTGCTTGAGGATGATCAGATCTCATTTCGGCTCAATTTGTTAAACGCTCGATGGATTGTCTTCGAACAACGAGTAACTGCTTTAGCTCAGTCCATCATTGAGATTAATTTGGGCGCGCAATAATTTCGAATTGACCCTCCTGGCCTACATCAGTTTGGTATCAGAGGACCTTTAATTCGCTCCTACTGCAAATCAAGCGAATTATGTTTTCTAAAAAATCAGAAAATTAATGAGTTTTTAAAAGTAAAAAAAATCTCATTAAAATCTTTTGAGTAAATTTTCTATATATTAAAACTAAGTAATTTTAAATTAGATTTACCTTTTAAAATGATTTTTTTTAGCAATTTTAAAATTTTATTGAGTTTTAAAATTTAAAAATAAATAAAATTTTTTATACCCACTGGGGTAATCTCGCATTTTAAATAAATGTCTTTTAAAATATCTGAGTTATTTTTTATTTTAAAGGGTTCTCTTTGTTAAAAAAAGGATTTTAAATTAATAATAATAAAAAAAATCAATTAAAATATTTTAATTTTTTTGAGAAATTAGAACAAATTATTTAAAATGGAAAAACGAGTAGATCATTTAGAGACTAGTGTAGGGGACTTGACCCAACGAATGAACGATTTGATGAAAGCAGTAGAGACTCTCACCACTAATATGGGCAGTGTCAGACACGTAATGAACGGACTGCACACATATGCTAACAATATAGAAGCCACAATGCAACTAAATCGAGCACCTGCCCCGGAAAATGAAGTAAACCCTAATCTTAGACCATTAGAACTTGCACACCCCGAACATGAACCACATAACCAACCCCGTTGGGATATGGGAGTCAAGTTAGATGTAGGTGACTTCAAAGGGCGATTAGAACCCGATGGTTGTCTAGAATGGTGCGATAGGATGGACCGTTTCCTGTCTTGGAAGCAATTGCCCCAAGCTAGGCATATTGAGTATGCTACTCTTAGACTGAAGGGGTCCGCTCTCGTTTGGTGGAGACAATTAGAGCGATCTAGATTTAATTTCGGTATGACAAGACAAATTATCCGTGGATGAGTACATGAATGAATTCCTTGTACTCCAGTCTCGCCTCGACCTCCGAGAGGACGATGACATGACCGTTCCTCGTTATCTGAACGGGTTACGCTATTCCATTAGAAATCAGTTAGAACTCCTTGACTATAAGGACTTAGAAGAGGTCTCGAGTCGCGCACGTAGGGTAGAGGCCTTGCAGAAAAGGACATCCGGGATTAGGTCTACTGATAGCCCTCTGTCTACTCACACCTCCACTTTTGCGGTTAGGACCGTCGAACCTTCTCGTCCGGCCATACCCCAGAGTGCCCTGCACTTTTTGCCGCACCCACTAGAGGCAAGGAGATTGTAGTCACTAGATCACAGTATGATACCTTTAGATGCTTTAAGTGTATGGAGCCGGACCACAAGTCGTCTGAATGCCCGCGACGTCACTTCGTCGCCATTATTAACTCTGAAAACGGGCAGGAACCTGATTACGGAGTCTTCCTTAATGACTCCCAACCTGACCCTATCTCTGTCGAGTTAGAAAGTGAGTTAGAGGTAGAAGGAGAGTAATATGAACAACTAGTTTGTGATCTCCACCACAACCTACTAACCCCTAGAGCCCTTGCTGAAGATGAATAGTTGAAAAACAATATTTTTCGTACGATCGCCCGCATATAGGGATAGTTTTGTTCCATCATCATTGATATCGGTAGTAGGCCTTGCAGAAAAGGACATCCGGGATTAATTCTACTGATAGGCCCCTGCCTACTCACACCTCCACTCCTGCGGTTAGGACCGTCGAACCTTCTCGTCCGGCCATACCCCTGAGTGCCTCTGCACTTCCTGCCGCACCCACTAGAGGCAAGGAGATTGTAGGAAGTAGACCACAGTCTGGTACCTTTAGATGCTTTTAGTATATGGAGCCGGACCACAAGTCGTCTGAATGCACACGGCGTCACTTCGTCGCCATTATTGACTCTGAAAATGGGCAGGAACCTGAGTACGGAGTCTTACTTAATGACTCCCAACCTGACCCTATCTCTGAGACCGAGTTAGAAAGTGAGTTAGAGGTAGAAGGAGAGCAACCTGAATAACTAGTTTGTGTTCTCCACCACAACCTACTGACCCCTAAAGCCCCTAATAAAGATGAATGGTTGAGAAACAATATTTTTCGTACGACCGCCTGCATACAGGGACAATTTTGTTCCGTCATCATTGATAGCGGTAGTATGAAGAACTTTGTTTCTCAACACATGGTTGAAAAATTGAAACTGAAGACGCAACCATTAAGAAAACCCTACAGTCTAGCTTGGGTCACTAGTAGCACTACGATACCCATCACACATCTCGTAGAGTGTTGAAGAAACATATTTTATGTATTTTATTATGTGCGTGGGTTTAGTCCCACACCGTGAGTCTAGTGTTAGGTGTCTATGTATTCACCTATATAAAGCCCCATATGTGGATGAATGAATCAACTCCTTTTCTTTTCTCTCCTAATTAGTTTCAACATGGTATCAGAGCCTTAGGGTTCCCGAGTCTCCCGATCCCGTTTCCCCTCCCTCATCCCGTTCGATTACCGCTCCCGCACGCGATACCACTCCCTCTTCCCGCTAGCTAGTCGATCCCTTCCCAGCCGCATCTCGCGTCTCCCATTCCACGCTTCTCTCCGTCCAGCATTAGCAGCGGAGGCAACGCGTTCGTCCAACAACGGCGATCTCTTCCCCAAGCAGCAGCAACAACGCACCTCTCCCAGCAGCGCGCGTCCCCAGCAGCAGCGCCTTTCCCAGCAGCAGCGCGCCTCTCCCAACAGCGGTCTCTCCGTCCAGCAGCAGCGCGTCTCCCCAACGACGGTCACTCGTCCTCTAGGGGCGCCGGTCTCATGGGTTTTTGATTCCCTCATTTTCGGCGATCCCTATCCGGTTATTGTTATTCTTCCTTCCATTTCCATTGGACATGTGGGTTCTTTCCCTCTTTCTATGAGGGCTGCCTTATCTTCCGTCACCTATTGTGATCCTTCGTGTGTGCCCTCGATTTCTATTCGGGCCCTTCTATGGAGGGGAGTGACTCCACTACAAATGTCTTCCGGCGGACCTGCTCCTCCTCCGCCTCTGGCCTCCATTGGTTCGGGCCGTGTAAATCCCGAACATGGTACCCCTCAAATCACTACTATGAAATTGGATGGTTCCAACTACCTTCCTTGGGCACGCTCTATTATTCCTGCCCTCAAAAGTCGCCGGTTGTTTTGCTATGTCAGCGGCATGACGAAGGCTCCGCCTCCTGCTTCTCCAGAGTGGTCTCAGTGGGAGTCTGAGAACTCTCTTGTGATGTCCTGGTTGCTTAACTCTATGATGAAGCCCAAAGTTGGCTCAGATCTACCAACTTCGACGCCGAATATTCCTCCTGGGTCAGGGTGATCGACCTCCATCCGCCTACTACTCGGAGTTCACCCAACTCTATCAGGAGTATGATCACTTTGATTCTCTGACCCTCGTGTCTCCTGAAGATGAGGTGCTGGTGAGAGCAAGGGAAGAACGAAATCGCATCTCCAAATTTCTTCACGGCTTACATCGGGATTTTGACCCGATTAGCATTCAAATTCTGGGACGTTCTCCTCTTCCTTCTTTACCTGAAGTATAAAACCTTGTTCAGCAGAAATTTGACCGCCGACAGACTCTCCTTCCCGACTCTGCCACCGAGGGCTCTGGCCTTGTCACTCTCTCCTTGGGGTTCGTCCAGCTCGTGACACCATATCGAAGCCTATGGAGAAAGATCACCTCGTGTGTGATTATTGTGGGAAGCCTCGCCATACCAGAGATACTTGCTTCAAGCTCCATGGTTTTCCTTCTCCCAGGGGTGGTCTTGCTCCTCGTGGTGGCCGATGCTCCGGTCGTTCTAGAATAGATCAACCATGTCCCAATCTGCTCACTTATCTGATGCTGTGGAGGATACCTCTATTCCTCTCCCTTTAGATTCCAACACGACACCTCCCGCTCTGTCAGCTGAAGAAATTCAGGCCTTCCGCCGGTTTATGCATGGAGCTCCTACTGGGTTGACCAGTTACTCTTCCTATGCCCATCAGGGATCCGCAGGTGCTCATTCTGCCTCCACCCTCCTGTCCTCATAGTGGATCATTGACTCCGACGCCACTGATCACATGACTGGGTCCGCCAGAGGTTTTGTGTCCTACACCCCTCTGTCCGACAGAGATAAAGTGAGCATTGCCGATGGCTCCTTATCTCCCATTGCCGGGAAAGGATCCATTCCATGCTCCTCTCTGACGCTCTCCTTTGTTCTTCATGTTCCTGCTTTCACTCGAAATCTTCTGTCTATTAGTCATTTGACTAATTCTATGGACTGCTCAATGACTTTTTTCCTACCTTTTGTGTCTTTCAGGACCTGAAGACGGGGACACTGATTGGCTCTGGTAGGCTGTGCAACGGTCTCTATGTGTTCAGCCCCTCTTCCTCCACTTCCTCCAGCCTCACTCCGCCTCCAAAAGCTCTTCATGCAGATCGGGCTTCTGATTTGGACTCCTGGCATTGTCGTCTTGGACATCCCCCTATCTCTACTATGAAGCTTCTGCTTTCTGCTATTTCTCCTACTTTGTTTAGTGTTTTTCATTGTGATGTATATGAACTTGCTAAACACCATCGTAGTTCTCTCCCTCTTTTGTCTCCACGCAACTCAGTTCCGTTTGCCCTTATTCATACTGATGTTTGGGGCCCCAGTCCTACTGCGTCTATTTCTGGTGAGCTCTTTCTGGTTGTTCCTGGTTTGTTTCTTTTATTGATTGTTAATCTCGTTGTACTTGGGTATATTTGATGAAACATAAAAGTGACGTGTTTTCTCTCTTTCAATGCTTCCACAACATGGTCACCACTCAGTTTGTTGCTACCATTAAGATCTTGCGCAGTGACAATGGCCGAGAGTATATTGACTCCCGCTTTGAAAAATATCTGAGTGATCTCGGCATCATACATCAAACATCTTGTGTTTACACACCAGCTCAAAATGGGGTTGCTTAGCGCAAGACCGACACCTCCTTGAGGTTGCTCGATGTCTCCTCCGCATGAACCTCCCTAAATATTATTGGGGTGATGCAGTTCTCACCGCTGCCTATCTTATCAATCGCCTCCCTATTCCTGTCCTTGGATTCTTTTCTCCCCTGACGACTTTGGGTGTTCGCCCCTCGTCTCTCTCGCCTCGTATCTTTGGATGCGTGTGTTTTGTGTACATCCATCCCAAGACCAAACTCGATCCCCGCGCGCTGAAGTGTCTTCATTGGATACTCTCCTACCCAGAAAGGCTATAAGTGCTTCCATACCATTACTAAGCGGTCTACGATGGATGTTACATTTTGGGAATCTGAAGCCTATTATGGGACCTCTCTTCAGGGGGAGACAAGTACTACGGAAGTGAGTTCCCCTCCTGTTCCTTTGCCTATTTCTCCATTATTTCCTCCTGTCCCTAGTAATCCGACACCTTTGCCTATTTCTCTGACATTACCTCCTGTCCTCGGTGATCCGGCTGTCCCTCCTATCCCTGTGAACCCAGTGCTGCCTCCTCCATTGCAGGTTTACACTCATCGTAAAAGGGATACGAACACACAGGCCTTGCCCACTCTACTTGGGTTACCACTTGATCCATATTCAGGTACTGACATAGGTAATTCTACCCTGCATCCTCTTTCTCACTTTGTGACCTATGACTCTTTGTCTCCGTCACATAGAGCATTTGTTACCTCCTTGTCTTCCACATCTATTCCTCGTTCTTGGCAGGAAGCTCTTGAGCATAGTAAATGGAAGCAACCATGTTGGAGGAAATGGTGGCCCTTGACAAGAATCATATTTGAGATCTTATCCATCTGCCTAAAGGGAAAACTGCAGTGGTATGTAAGTGGGTCTTCTCCATGCAGCAAAACTCCCAAGGCCTTGTTGAACGATACAAAGCCAGGCTGGTTGCTAGAGGATATACGCAAGCTGTCGGTATTGATTATCAACAGATATTTGCTCCGGTTGCTAAAATGAATTCAATCCGGATCTTGCTTTCATGTGCCGTGTGTAAAGGATGGAGCCTTAGTCAGTTGGATGTGAAGAATGCATTTCTTCACGGTGATCTTGAGGAAGAAGTCTACATGTCCCTGCCTCCTGGTGTTCTTCCAAACGGGTCAGTAGAAAAAGTTTTCAAGTTGAAGAAAGCTCTGTATGGCTTGAAGCAGTCTCCACGTGCTTGGTTTGGGAGATTTCACCGGGCAATGATGTCATTCAAATACAAACAGAGCAATGCCGATCACACCTTGTTTGTGAAACACGGGGTGGAAAGTTGGCTGCTCTTATTGTCTATGTAGATGTTATTGTGATAACTGGTGATGACACAGAGGAGATTGAACACCTAAAGTCTAGGTTGGCTAAGGAATTTAAAGTGAAGGACCTTGGACCTCTCAAGTATTTTCTTGACATAGAGGTGGCCATATCCAGCGTGGGATCTTTATATCACAGAGAAAGTACATCCTAGATTTGCTTGAGACGACTGGAATGATTGGATGCAGACCCGCTGACACCCCAATTGAGGCCAATCACAAGCTTGGTAGAAATGGTGGAGAAGTGGTGGATGACATACCAGGTTTCCAACGTTTAGTGGGGAAACTTATCTATCTCTCCCATACCCGTCCGGACATCTTATATGAAGTGGGTGTCCTTAGCCAGTACATGCACTCACCAAGATCACATCACCTCGAGGCTGCATATAGAGTTCTGAGGTATCTCAAATCCACTCCTGGCAAGGGCATTCTGTTCTCACCCAACGAGGTATTAACAGTAGAAGTCTATACTGATGCGGACTGGGCAGGTTTTATTGATGACCGAAGATCTACTTCAGGATACTGCTCTCTTGTTGGGGATAATTTGGTGACCTAGAGAAGCAAGAAGCAACACGTGGTCGCTAGATCCAGTGCTGAGGCCGAGTTCCGAGCAATGGTACATGGGATATGTGAAGGGTTGTGGATTCAGACTATTATGAGGGACTTGGGTATGGAATGTGCTGGTCCAATCAGGATCTATTGTGATAATAAAACTGCTATCTGTATTGCCTACAATCCAGTACAACATGATCGTACTAAACACGCTGAGATCGACAACCCCTTCATTAAGGAAAACATAGTTAGGGGGATTGTACGTACTCCCTTTGTTCCATCGAACCAGCAGCTCGCAAATGTGCTTACTAAGGGCTTTAGTCAGTGCTCCTTTGACAAGGTATTAGGCAAGTTGGGCATGACAGACATTACACGCTCAACTTGAGGGGGAGTGTTGGAGAAACATATTTTATGTATTTTATTATTTGCGTGGGTTTAGTCCCACACCGTGAGTCTAGTGTTAGGTGTCTATGTATTCACCTATATAAAGCCCCCTATGTGGATGAATGAATCAACTCCTTTTCTTTTCTCTCCTAGTTAGTTTCAACATAGAGTTTTCCATATGTGTTCCTATAAGGACGCAGTCTGGTGTCATGTCGCGACTATCGAGGTTTGTCATATCCTATTAGGGAGTCCTTGACAGTACGATAGACACATCATCCACGACAGTGTAAATAACTCTCATTCCTTCAAGTGCAATGAGGGCAAGATTGTTTTTCTTCCCCAGAAAAATTGTCTTGTTCCTCGAGCCACGATACCGATAGAGACGCTGATAGTTTTCTGCATTTGGTCTTTTGCAAACTTTTCCGAAACGAAACTTGATTTTGCTATTTCGTTGCATGTATACCTTAGATATCTTAATTAGTTTGTTTCACATATATTTTGTGAGGGTTTCGTGTATTTTCGATGTGCATTTGATGGCGACAAAACCCAACACTTCCCTAAAAATGTGATCGATCTTATGTTTATCCATGAGAATATTCAAAACCAGCATCTTAGAGTCACAAAGGATGTCCGCCTCTTGAAGATCAAGCTCTCTACTTTATGCCAGCCCTTAGAGCACTAACCTCAGCGGAATAAGCATCTAGGGCTGATATCGAGTCGAGTTCGAGCGATTTGGGCTCGGCTCGAAATCGAAATTTTCGAGTCGAACTCGGCTCGAAATCGAAATCGATTTCGAGTCGAGCCGGCTCGGCTCGAAATGGCTCGATTCCGAGCCGGCTCGAAATCGAATCGAGCTGGCTCGAAATCGAATCGAGCTGGCTCGAAATCAAATTTAGATGACTCAAAATCGAATCAAGCTGACTCGAAATCGACTCGAAATTGAGTCGAATCAATTGTAACCGATTCCGATTCAGCTCAATATTCGAGCGATTTTCGAGCAACTTTCGAGTTTCGAATAATATGCTCAACCTTATAAGCATCAGCTGTATTTTTTCTCTTAATGATCTCCCCACGCTCTTCCATTAAAAGACCATTATGTGATTGAATAATGAAGCCACAAGCAGCCTTCACCTCTTTAAAATCTGCATCAGTATGCAGTAACCATGTTGCGTCCAAATTCTTGTGCCATTTCACAGCTTGGCTTCTAGGGATGTTAGTGGAATAGGGATTTTGCAAAAAGTCCATCATATACTTGTCAATGTGTATATGGATCATGATTTCAGGCCTTTGAGTCATGAGATCTTTAAATGTGTCATGAATATTTTTGATAAGAACCACCATGGATACATAGTATTTACCTTTGTGGAGCCGATGGCATTTCTCCTTCCAAATGGTCCACACGCACAACACAGGAATGACAGCGACATATTTCCTGAATTTGGGGCTTAATTTGATGATAAAGGACTTCCATACCTGCAATATACACTGCCTAGAGAGTTCTCTACAGGGTTATGCAGGCAGAACCTGTCAAAATAATTCCAGATCTGGACAGCAAGGTCACTACGGAAGAAAAGGAGCACCAACATCAAGATTTATACCAATCCTTTCCAAGTTATTATCAGCGGGGATTTTCTTAAACAGCCCTGTCCAAGTGAGCAAACTCATCTTAGGAGGGATGAAATTGTTCCATATCCATTTGTAGCCGGGAAGTCCATTAGTTCTACAGCTCTTGATTGTAAAATCACCCGTAGGAGTAAGATTCCAGCTCATGCCATCCGATTTAAAGGCGATAATCCTCTTAATTCTTCAATGTATTTACAAATTCTGCTTCCAAGGGCCCTATGCTGTAAGTTTTGGAGAAATATCCCCATAAGGTTCTTTGAAATATTTAACTCTGATGTACTCTCCATAAATATTTCCATCTGTGACCTTTGTGAAGAGAAACAGAATTTATACATCCAATGCCACCAAGGGAGGTAGGAAGACAACATTTCTTGTAAGATGTCCAATGATTTCTATGAGATCCTTTTTCCTTATCCCATGGTAAATTAGCAGTAGTCTTGTCCAGCTCATTCAGAGTAGTTTGAGGTAAAATACAACTAGCCATATCATGAATGCTATCATTCAGAAGACTGGATTTGATAAATGTGAGCTTGCTAGCTTGGTTGAGAAATTTTGGGGCCATCCACCAATCCTGTTTTGCAATTTTCTAATTAGGTGGGTGTAGTATATTCTTTTATTTCTGCCATGGTATATTGAGATCCCCAAGATAATGAAATGGGCACGCGCTTGCCTTGATGCCCATGACATTCATAATTCTCTATTATTTCAGTTATTATATCTCTTGTACCATATATTAGTTGAAAACAAAGTTTATCTGTGTCACAACATCATATGTAATCAATTTACTCCCACAAGTTATCATCCAAACACACGTCTTTCTCCCTATCTTAACATCAGTATACACTTTTTAGCGTTCCGAGCATACTCGGACGTATCCAAGAGTATGTGGGAATATCCGTGACTTCTTTTGTTTAAAAATAGGGCCATTTACCGGGACCTCCCCTCTAACTTTGCTAAATTACTGAGAGCACCCCTCTTATTTTTGAAATTACAAAAAACTCCCCTATAAGTTAGCATAATTACAAAAACTTCCCTTGAAGTTTTAATTTCATTACAAAAAAAACCCATCCGTGATACAATTTCATTACAAAAAAACCCAGAATTTGTGTTCATGATGTTATGAAATTAAAAGTTCAGGGGAGGTTTCTGTAATTTCGAAAATAAGAGGGGTGCTCTCAGTAATTATGCTAACTTACAGGGGAGGTACGGGTAATTATTTCTTTAAAAATATTAGATTTTTTTGGGGGAGTTTGGGGATTGGTTCAAGAGTCTTCGAGAGTTTTCCGACTTCGAAGTGTTTCAGATACGATAGATAAGACCTTTACAAATATTTGTGCTTCCTAGGTTATGGGCATGGCAATTCACATTAATTGGCAGTTTCATTTTCTTATGAGATTTTCCTAGTTAGAGCTCCTTCTATTTTCCTGTGTGGCTTATATTACTCATTTAAAGTTGTACTCTACAGCTATGTATCTTCAAACAAACGCTGGAGGGATCACCATATTTGGATGGATAATAGATCGCGTGCTGATGAACACCATCTTCTTTTTGGAGCTGACTTTAGTTCTTTTTGTGCTCGGAAAAACAATTGTTTTCACTTCCAAATGACGAACTTCTAAAGGTCTGCTTCTATCCCTTTCAGTTCGAGCAATCAAAATGGCATAGCTTCTGTGCAGTTTTTGCTTCAGGTATCTAAGATTCACGACTTCCTCACTATATATTTACAGCAGGCCTAGTTTTATTCTACCTTCGATTGTTTGTTTCAGACAAGGAATGTAGAGAAGGAATGCAATGAATTATATCTAGCTTTTGTGATGTATTGTTATTCCTTACGGTATGTTTCAAGATGTTTTGTAAGTTATGTAATATGTAAGCAGACACACGTATACATCATCAATGATTTTAACTCTTGTATGTTCATAGGAGATATACTTTCTTTGTCATAAATCTTCTCCTTTACACATATCTGCATTATTAAAACTTAGGGACAAGTATTCTTATGAATAAAGATAAAGGTTCTGCGAGTTTGGCGGAAAAACTTGAATTGATCGGGTAGCGTGCAACAAATGATGACCTAAACTATGAAGAAAACATGATATAACTATTATTCTTTAAGTAATTCCCATCATATGGCATGGTGTTCAGGGCTTCTGTTGAATCGAGATTTGCTCCACAGAAATTGGCCAAGCCTTATCGAGCACAACTAGGACGGAAAAGGAGACATTTGACTCAAGAACAATGCATTTGTAACTATCTTTTTGTAAGAATCATTACGAAGATCATGGTCCACTAAATTTTTTTTTGTTGCGTTTTTCAAAAGTCATGATATTTTTTACTTATTTGAATAGCCTTCATTTGAAATCACCGATCTCCCAAAACACTGGTTTATACATGATTCCAACTGCATGGATGGAGCTCCATTCAAGAACACAGTTTTATCTTTAACTCCAACCGCTCCATCTCCAACAACAATCGCCTACCTAAACATGCCCTTAATTAAGGCTCTGTTTGGGGCGCCGGTGGCAGTCGAAAAAGTAGTGGCGGGAACTCAAAGATGATATTAGAGTTGTCCAGAAAGTTGTTTTGAAATAGACTGTCATTTGATTGGAAAATCTCCATTGAAGTTATTTTCAAAAGATTAATATTTGTCTTTTTAGAAGAACTTCTTAATAATAGTAGTGTAGATTTTTAATAAAAAATGTGTTTTATGCTAATCATTTATCATATATATAAATATTAAATAAACATACACTTTTTTAATTTTTTATATTGTATAATGCAAACATACAAACATATAAATACAAACACACAATTATGATTACTTTTCTTTATATATTTTTGAAAATAAACGTACAAACATACACAAAATACATTTTAAAACAACCAAACATACATGCAACATGCAAAAATACATTGCAAACAAACATAAAAATTTAAAGAATATTTTAAAAGTAAAAATAACAATCACAACAAATATTTTTTTTGACATGATTAATAAAATTTAAGGTTTTTCGGATATTACAAAAAAATGTTTCCGGCAATGAAACCAAAAATATTTGGTGATGACGCTTGTTAGTGTAAAATATTGCTATATTTGCATACTTTATTTTAGGGATAAGACAATCAAACCCATCATTTGTAGTATATGATATGTTATACCAATGTTGTATTCCACGGGGTCTTTGTAACACATTTCACCCATTATTCACCCATTTACTGCTTCATTACATTTACTGATGATTTCAGAAGATATGGATATGTGTATCTTATGAAGTACAAGTTTGAATTCTTTGAAAAGTTTAAAGAGTTCAAGAATGAAGTACAAAACCAACTGAGAATGGAAATTAAAGCACTCCGATCTGATCGAGGTGACGAATATTCGAGTCAGAAGTTCCGTGATCATCTGAAAGAGTGTGGTATTGTATCACAACTCACTCCACCCAGAACATCACAACATAATGATGCTTCTGAGAGGAAAAATCGTACACTATTAGACATAGTGCGATCGATGATGAGTCATGCAGATCTGCTTATTTCTTTTGCGGATATGCTCTAGAGACGAAGGCTTTAACACTAAATCATGTTCCTACCAAAACGGTTCAAAAGATACCATATGAGATATGGACTGAGAAGAGTCCTAGTATGTCTTTTATAAAGATTTGGGGTTGTGGGGTGTACGTGCGACACCAAATATCTGACAAACTAGATGCCAAATCTGATAAATGTTATCTTGTGGGGGTATCCAAAGGAAACTAAATGGTGTTATTTGTATAATCACTTTGAGGACAAAGTGTTTGTCGCGAAGACTGATATCTTTCTAGAGAAGTTCATATCTGAAAAGACTTCTAAGATAGAAATTAAAGAGGTTCAAGAACCACAAGCAATGAATGAACCAAAATTGGAACTTGAGCGAGGACTACAAGTTGTTGTAGCTAGAGAGTCTGCTCAAGAAACACAAGTGTTATATATGAAACTATCACCTAGTGGGGGGGGGGGGGGGGGGGGGGGGAGAATAGGTGATGTGACTGTTTTGAAATTTAAATCTAAAATCAAGTAAAGTAAATCACAATACAGATCACAAGCACAGAACACAACGCACAAAGACACTAGATTTATAGTGGTTCCCCAAGACAATGTTTCTTTAGTACTCCACTGTCCCTCTGCACCTATCTAGCAGTGTGCTAGAGTCAGTAATCTCCACCAAAAGCTCAGATCTCCTCCACAGATCTTACAGCTCAAGCACAACAGACCCTACAACTTAGATCCTTCTAGGATCCTACCTCAGGTTCCTGGAACCCTACAGCTCAGGCACTCCAGACTCTACAACTCAGATCTACAAAAGATCTTACCTCAGTCACAGAACCCTACAGCTCAGACTCAAAGAGTCCTATAAAATAGTATTATGTTTACAAAATCGATGAACACTTCACAGAATAGGGAATAGAAATATTCTGAAGAGTCTTCTTAGGCATGAAGGAGACATCCTCTGGATCTGAAGAGAAACCCTTGATGATCTATTCACTGATGCACATAAGGTTCTCTTTGATCCTCTTCTTCAATCTGGAACAAGCTTATCAGTCGATGATGCCTGACTGAACCTTGGAGAACAAAGAGCAATGTTCTCGAGAATGTTCCTTCTTCTGAAAGTCGTTACACTGCATTTGATTCGATTGATTTTTTTTTTCTTTATATATTCTGTCTCAATTAGGGAAAACACATTATCCTTATATATGACAGGAATGTCTAACGGTCTATTCCGAGATCTCATAAATGTCAGAAGCCCATTCCTAGACAACATTCATTGATTGGACCCTTAGACGACTACATTGAATGCAGACATCGCGTTTCGAAAAATCTCGGTCTGTCTCGACGATATGAACACTATCTCGACGACAGAACTTGTTGTCTCAACGACGTCTTAGCGATCCAACTCTATAACTCTTCAAGTCTTCTTAGATCTTCCCCTCCAATAGATATCTCGACGATATGAAAACTATCTCGACGACAAAACTTCCCGTCTCAGCGACATGTTCAGTTACGAGGAAATAAGGTCTTCTCGTCGATATTGTCGTGATCCTTTCGACGATATGGAACTTCTCAATTGCATTCTCTGTCTCCATGATATCTAACAGCCTTCACGACGACATAGCTTCTTCACAACGATATTTGTACTTATTCCACGATAAGTCTATATCGTTTCAACGATATTTCTGTACCTTCTCAACGATATGTCCTGTCCTCTCTCAACGATATGTCCAGTCATTTTCAACGACTTTGGACTTAGAGATATGTGAGAAATACTGGACATCCTGTCTATATACTGCATTCATACATAAGATATAACATCAAATACATAATGCTTTTATCATTGACCTGAGCACTTCTTCAAATCAGGAACATTGCTGGGTACTGTTCCCAACAATCTCCCCCTATTTGAAGAAGTCATAACTCATCTCAATGATAAATGCCAGATAACAAGTAAGATCAAAATTAAAGATAATTAAGACACAAAAGAATTCAACCACCAACATAGTATAAATAAAAGATGAAGTCTTAAACAAAATTTATAAAGTCATTTGCCCTAGTAATTTTTAAGACAATTATCCTTATAGATTTGATTCTTCTAGCTCCTGTTGCACTGCCTTTTCCTTTCCTCCTCTGCCTTTCATAAAAGCTTATTGGCTTAGGGATCTTCTTAGGAGAAGGAGGAGGACCATGAGGAAAAGCCAATTTGTGATTTCTTTTCTTCTCCTCCTGTCTCAAATGAAGTTGCCAATCAGCTGAATAATATACTCTTTCTGATCCATCCTTATGATACCCAAATTCAATCTAAGCTTATGAGATTAAAGTTCTAGAAGTTGGGCTCCATCTGCTGAATTGAGGGTCTTGCTCAGCTTCCCTTTGCCTTATTGATCTATACTGTCTGTTCTCTGATCTTTTCCTTTTCCTGGATGTTGAGAACTCTCCAACTTCAACAACTTCACCTTCTGAAGTAGTGCTCTCTGAGAGTTCTTCCATAACAAACACAAAGGATGACTTTTGCAGGGCTTGCTGAACTTGATTGACTGTCCACATGGCTTGATGGGAGCTGACATTTATTACTACCTTCTCCCCCTTTAAGACTTCTTCAACAATATGATCATCTAAGGCCACTTGCATCATGTTAATCCTTTCATGCAGATTCTGCTCAGCCTCATCTAGAATGTTTCTTACTCGAAGCAGATGACCATCTATCACTTGAGAATTAAAGTTCATTTTGCCCACTATATGCTCTCTTTCTTCACCCATGAAATATGTGACCTTTTGAAATACATCTTGCAGATTTTGGGATGTGGCTGTTTGATTTTGGATAACCTGTAGGGTTGACTGATGAGATACATGCATCTGTTCAGAAATTGTCTTCATAGTTGGAGATGTCAGGTCTAGAAAATGGGTTTGTTGAGTGTTGAGATGATGTATGCCATCTTTTACAACTTGCAGCTCATCTTTCAGCTCCTTCGTCAAACCATCAACTGCTTTCAGAACAAAAGCCTCCATCTTTTTCCTTTGCACATCTAGAAGTGTTGACAGCATGTGGAACATGGATCCTGACTGAGCATTGGAGGGTCCAGCAGCAGTATCTTCAGGGGCATGGAAGCTCCTGGAGACACTTTCAGGATCACTGTCACCAAACTGAAAGCTAGGAGAATCTACCTGCATTTGTTCTCCATCTGACACAACTGCCTTCCCTTTGAACAACACTAGGTCAAGTCCAGACTTGAATCCTGCACCTTCGTCCTTCTCTGGTTCATTGCCTGTGTTCTTTTCATCTTCTATTGTTGTTCCTTCCTCAACTCCTCCTTCAATAGAGGTTCTAACCTCTTCAACAACAAAACTTTCACCTTGCTCATCCAGGGCAGAGAACCCCAGATGGGTCTCCCCCTCAACAACTTTAGTGTATTGGGTTGAGCTCCCTGGTAAAGACTCCCCCTCAACTGGATCTGCCACCTGGCCAGAGCTCCTTGATAAGGACTCCCCCTCAACTGACACTCCTCCTTCCTGTCCTCTCTTCCTTTTGTACACAGCTGGGATGTCACCCAAAGGTGCTCTCCTTTCCACAAGAACCTCTATGGGAGCAGGTTCAACAATAGGCTCTTGGGCCATCTGCACATGAGATCCCCCCTTCTGTCAGAGCAGGGTGTGGGACAGATGGGGTTACCTCATCTTCAGAACTACTGGAAGAACTATCCTCCTCGCATCACCAACCTGCACATCCTTCTTCTTTCCCTTCAGAGCTGCTTGATTGTCTTTAGGGGATTTTGAAATCACCCTATCCCATCTCTCCAACATTTTGGAGTCCAGCTTTTTGGAGTAATGAAGAGGTACTCACATTTTCTTCTTCAAGACATCCCCATGAGAATTTAGAAGGAAGAGAGACAGAATTCTTCCAAAACTAGGGGTCTTCAGGTTTCCCTTTATTCTTTGAAATAACAAATCTCTTCAGTCTGTCTCTTGGAGAGGATGGTTCTGCACATTATTTCAATCATCTCCTTTGAGATTCTGTCGTGAGAACCTGGCTTGCAGAGCATCACCTTCCCCACTACATCAGCCAGTAGCTTTCCTTTCTGATTAAATTCTGCCCTCTTGATTGACCCATAGGTCTTGCCACTATGACTACACTAGGTATAACCTGCAATGTAGTCTTCCCCAGTCAAATCTTCCTCTTGTTCTCCAGCCTCCAGCCTTGGCAGTCTCAAAGCCTTCCCCAGGCTCTTGGCATATACCTTGACCTTCCTTCCAGCCACATTCGATTTTAGAGAGGTCTCAAAATGATTTACTCTTGCTCCTTCATAAAATTCTAGCAGCTCTCTATGCATCATAACGCACGGCTCACTGAGAAAGTACTCCAACCCGGCCGCTTTTAGAAACCCTATTACTGACTTGATTTATTCTGAGCAAGAGTTGAAGCCTCCTTTTCCTTGTATTTCTTTGGAGCCATTGGATCAGGTTGGCTGGAACGAGAGAATGTCGGGAACGGAACGGGAGATTGTCGCAGAGATGACTTAGGGCAAACGACAGTGTAATTTTGTCCTATGTATTCATCCCATTTATACTAAAGGTAGATGAAGGGGCGCGTACCTGTTTGTACTATTGATTTGATTAATTAATCATCAAACGACTTGGATTAAAAGATCCAATATTTCGTTAAATAGTTGGATTTTGTTTCGACGATATGCATTGTGTCGTCAAAACATGTCGCTGCAAGCATCCTTCCACTGACTTTATAGGTCTTTCTCAGTTTTTCCAAGTGAGTCCTTGTGTCGTTGAGATTCGTGCAGTGTCGTCGAGACATTTAACTATGTCATTGAGACAACTATCTATGTCGTTGAGACAACTCACAGATATTTTCCAGACTTAGTCAATTTCCATTACTTCTTGAGAGGTACCTGCAACACTCATCATATATGTTATCAGTGACTCTAAATAGATGATAGCAAATTGAAATTGAGTTAGAATTTATTCTAAGTTTAACATCCCCAATTGGAACTTGAAGAAGTTAAACTTAGCTTCATCTAGGAGCTTTGTGAATATATCAGCTACTTGTTTGTCTGTGAGGACAAATTCAAGGATGTTATCTTCATTCTCCACATGCTCCCTAATGAAGTGATACCTGATCTCAATGTGCTTAGTCCTGCTATGCGAGACAGAGTTCTTAGCAATTGATATGACACTAGATGAGTCACAAAACAAGGGTGTTTTGGTCATCTTCAGATTGTAGTATTGAAGTTGATGTTGAATCCACAGTAATTGAGCACAACAACTCCCTGTAGATATGTATTCTGATTCTGCAGTAGAGATTACTACACTTGTTTGTTTCTTGCCGCTCCAAAAAATAAGTCTTCCTCCAAAGAATTGACAAGTCCCTGAAGTGTTTTTCCTATCTTTCTTGCACCCTGCATAATCTGCATCTAAATAATTAGTCAGCTCACAATCATTGTTCCTAGGGTACCATAGGCCAAGATTGGGTGTACCCTAGGCCAAGATAGGGTACCATAGGCCAAGATAGGGTACCATATTCCAATCCTACAAATTGTTAAGAACAGACTAAGTGACTGCTTTTCTATGAAATACTTGGGCGAAACGACTTACATACTGGGTATTAAGATATATAAAGATAGATCGAAGAAGTTGCTGGGTTTGACCCAGAGTAAATACATTAAAAAAGTGTTGAAGCGGTTCAACAAGCTTGAGTCTAAGAAAGGATTATTACCCATGTCAGATGGTGTGAGTCTCTCTAAGGACCAATGTCCTAAATCTTTAGAAGATAAGGACCGCATGAAGTTGATTTCATATGCTTCTGCAATTGGATCAATCATGTATGCAATGTTATATACTCCTCCCGATGTCTCATATGCATTATGCATGACTTGTAAATATCAGTTTGATCCAGGTGAAGATCACTGGACAACAGTTAAGAATATACCGAAGTACTTGAGAAGGACTAATAAGGTATTCTTAGTATATGATGATGAGGAAGAGCTCGTTGTAAAGGGTTACCCGGATGCTAGTTTCCAAACTGATAGAGACAACTCAAAGTCTCAGTCAGATTTTATGTTTTGCCTAAATGGAGGCGCTGTGAACTGGAAGAGTTCGAAGCAAGAGACAATTGTCAATTCTACAACAAAGGCTGAGTATATCGCTGCTGCTAATGCGACAAAAGAGTCTATATGGATTAGGAAATTCATCGGCGATCTTGATGTTGTTCCTATCATTGATCCGGTGACTCTTTACTACGACAACAACGGTGCCATTGCACAGACCAAGGAACTTAGATCTCATCAGCGCTCCGAACACATACTTCGGCGGTTCCATCTCATTCGAGAGATTTTAGATCGAGGAGATGTGAACATATGCAGGGTACTGACTGATGATAATATAACAGATCCACTAACAAAGGCTCTTCCTTTAGATGAAGCATGATTGTCATACTCGATTATTGGGTATTCGATACCTAGATGATTAACTTTAGTGGGAAGCTTGTGGATTTTGTCTTTGTCGGTTATATGTTCATGTGATGGCTTGTACTATGCTATTTCACTTACATTTAAGGAATGTTCTTTTGCTATGTCTATTTATTGCTATAAAGATAGATTAATTAAACATAATAAATGTCATTGGGATGTTTGCTTCCATAGGAATTCGAATCCCTGGTTAAGGTATAATCGTAGAAACTGAGGCGATGATGATACATTGAGACTAGTGTGTGGGATTGACTGATGACCGAGTATCATAGTCATGATATTGGATATCAAGTCATCACATAGGTACTTGTTAGAGAACAAGTTATACTAGACAGACCCATCATGAGATTACTTTGTGGATTATTATATGAATATGTCACGAGTAGTTCTCATAGTGACAATGGTGTATGCGGTTCTTTGACATGAAGTCACTATAGTCATTACATGAGGAGGTGCATACTTTGATGCCATCTAAAGTCTTCCTTGAGAAATGTTGATGATAAAGGTGGTTATTGGGTACATTATAAATCATGTAGGTGATTGTGAGATGATGTAGATGAGATTTGTCCTCCTATATGACAGAAGTTACATCCATGGGCCCCTTGATTGAATGAGACTATGAAATGCATGACCATGCTAATTTGAGTCAATATAGGATATTGGGCTCACTTATGATAGTCTATTCTAGATCAAGAAACATAAATTGAACTATTAAGAGGGTGACATGCTCCATGCCTCGAGTTCAGTGTAGATGAAAAGGACAAAGGGACTAAACTACACTAGTACATTGGTCACTAACAGACTTCATTGAGTTACCAACTCTTGTATTACTTGGGCAACAATGATGCATTGATAGATGCTCCTCAGTTTTTAGTTAATATGTTCTAGCTCAAGTGGGCAGTTGTTAGAATCTTCTGTGATCTAGAAGTAATCAATGATTTATTCTTACTGCCAACGTAATATAAGTCTATGGGGTTGCACATGAAGAACATACAGAAATTGGATGATTGATCATGTTGGTTATGAACCAAACCTTAACTGACAACATTCGACGGAGGCGTTAAATTCATGGAAAGGTTCCACTACGTCAAATAGTAAGACTATTCGACACTGTTGGGAATGTTGACCACAAGAAGTAGCACTATTAATGAGGCTCCATTTGTGAAAGGAAGCTCAAGTAGAGAGCCTCATTCATAGTGCTGCTTCTTATTTGAATTCCCTGATTGTTGTCTCCAATGATTTGATCTTGTGGGTGGTCTCTTTGGAATTTGGTGGCAATAGCCAGTCCTCTATTCCTTTTAGGTACAACTTCTTCAGTAGATTGAATGACTTATACTTCAGGATTTGTGTCTTGTCCTTCAGCTTCTTCTATTATACTGATAGGATCAGAAGAGATTACTTCTTATTTTTCTTCACTGTCAGCAATCTTCAAGTTCTTAAGCTTTGAACTTGTACCTTCATCTGGACATCTTGGAGAATTCTCAAGTAACATGTTAGATTCATCAAAGATAACATATACTGATTGCTGACAGAGCTTAAGAACAGGGACAAGTTTCTTGCAGATAATGACTGCCATCATATTAACAAAGAAGACTGATTGGAGTCAGTTTATGTTTGAGAAAATCAAGGTATGTATTAACACCCCAAATTATGGAAGGATAATTTCCTTATATGAGATAACGACTCTAGGTGATAGGATTGATAAATCACAAGACATTCAACTGCATTATCTGAAGAAAATTGACTACACGTCAATTGAAAGGTGGGAAAACCCCTTCTCAAAGCCTATCTAGAGTCAAGGAGAAACTTCTGAAAAGAAGAAAAAGAAAGTGGCAGCAAGCTCCAACAACCCTCCTAGTCATATTGAGGGGGAGCAATCTGAGCATCTTGCTCTTCAGAAAGATGTGCAAACATCAACACTCATGGAGATGCCCAGGGTGGATGATGCAATAGAGAAAGCAGCTGAAGATGAGAGGGAGACTATGATAACACTCTCAGTACAAAATACTGTAGTAATTGAGGGGGAGTCAGTAAATGATAACTCTGCCCAACATACTGAAGTGATTGAAGTTGAAAGAACTGAAATAATTGAGGGGGAGTCCTTCATTCAGAACTCTGCTCAAAATACTGAAGTGATTGATGATGAAGATACTTAAATGATTGAAGGGGAGTCTCAACATGAGAGCTCTGCCTAGAATATAGCTGATATTGCAGTTGTAGACCAACTTGTAGAGGAAATTGCTGAGAGCATTCCTAATGTTGCTGCAGAGATAAATAAACAACCTGAAGAGATAGAAGAAATAGAAAGTACTAGAAAAGAGATTGTTTTGTTTAAAGAAAAGTCAGTCGTGACAGAGCCAGAAGCTGAGAAGAAGTCTACTAAGGCTGACACTCCTGACTGCATGTATGGGGATTATGAATCTGAAGCAAATCTATTCATTCCAAGAAAAGCTGGAGAACCTAGCAATGTCATTCCTGCAACTAATGAAGATGTTCATGGTTCATTACTGGTTCAAATGAAGGCATTGTTGGATAATCAATCTAAACAATTTGAATGCTATGTGGACAAGGCGGTCAAAAGTTTGAGAAAGGAATTATCTGATGAGATAGCAGAAGTAAAGTCTGAGATGAATCATTTAAATGCTCAGACTTTGAACTTTTTCTTGAAGGCTGCTCCTGCTGTGGATCATACAACACAACTAAAAATAGCACATAAAGGGCTTGAAGTCATTATAAGAAATCAAGTTGTTAGATTTGAACATCTTAAGAATGCATTCACTTCTACAAACAAAAACATGACAGAGCATAGGATAAACATCCTTGAAAGAGTTGATTTTTGCCGTCAACTACTTGATGAACATCTGTTAGAAACAAAAAAATCATATCACTAGAGGTGAACATGTTAAGAGATAAAGTATCTAATTTTCAGGAGAACATCTGCCAGCATGTATCTAAAGAAGTCAGAAAGGGGGGGAGGAAGCCATCATACAACAAGGTGCTGATGAAGCTGTATGGATCTCAAATTCTGTAAGGCTTACCTTGAATCTTCCTTTGCTGAATTTTGATCATGAGCCTACTCAACATGCTGAGTCATCTCACAAGAGAAAGGAAATGACACCTGAAGAAGAGAAGTTGGCCAGGAAGAGGAGAAGGGAGGAAATAAAACAACTGCCAACTTATGAAGAATGGAGTCCAAAATCTAAGGCCATCATATTGTATACATGGAATCAGTTTGGTAGTCAAGGTATAAATATTTCAAGATATTACTGCACTACATAATGGAACAAACATGAAGAGCAAAAGAGAAAGAGAGGGATTCATATAAAGAACAATCCTAATGGACCACCTCCTCCTCCTAGATACATCCCTAAACCACTAGGTTATACTGACAGGCAAAGGAGAAAAGCTGATGGGGATAGTGATTAGAAATCAAGTCATGCTTGCCACTTTTGGGTTTATGATGTTCTTATTAAACTATATAATGTAAACATTGTTCTGATCTAATATGAAATGAAATGTTTACTTTATGCTTTATGTCAATTCTGTTTATTATGTCTTATGTCAATTCTGTTTATTATAATGAATATGTGCCTATTGTTTTATGAGGTTATGACTTCTTCAAATATGAGGAGATTGTTGGGAATGTTGACCACAAGATTCCTGATTTGAAGGTCTCATTACAACAATGAGCACATCATGTATTTGATATTCTATTTCAGTTTTGAATTGACAGGTACAACAAAAGTGTATGACTAATGTTGGGTTAGGCTTATAGTCTATCACACAGTGTTTTGCCTATGTAATCCCTCATAGTGCAAAACATATGTTGACTAATGATCTAACATTATATTAGACTTACCACTATCAAGGAAAAGTCACTTGAAGAAAATCAGGGTATGATGCTGCAAAGATAGCCGATAGATTGGATTAAACCTAAAATTGGCTAATGCAAATATCAGCTAGATGATCTAAATGACAAGGCTTCAACATCGTCGGGATCACTGCTGTATCGACTAGAAGTCTCGACGAACAGAAAACTTGCTAAGGTAAATATCGGCTAGATGATCTAGACGACAAGATTTTTATATCGTCGAGACCAGTGCAGTATCAGTTCGAAGTTCTCTACGACAAAGATGTGTCGGCTAGAAGCAGTATCTACTGGAAGGCCTATATTGTCTAGGAGACTATATTGTCTAGAAGATTCTTATGCAAGGCATGTGAATAAAGATAAATATTATGTCTTAAGTTTAAATTCATTTTTAATTACAATAATGAATGTACCAATCAGAGAAGTTCTTCTAGAAGGTCCTAATTAATAAATCATTCTAGATTTATCGCCGTTAGCTGATGGGTCTATATAAAGGTCCCGAGGGCTCTCAATTAAGACAACAATTCTGATTCTAACTTCAGATATCTTTTCGACTCATCTGTCTCATTCAAAAGGAAATAATTACATTGGAGAAAGCATCAAGATTTCACAAGGAAGAACCCTAAGATGCTGCCATTACAAGTTCTCCTGTCTATTCTCACAAGATCTTCAGAGCCTATACAATCAAGAACTGATTCAACAAATTGCTCAACCTCTACTAAGCAATTTCAATTTGCATGAGGATTATCTGAGTAAGAAGATTATTTCTCTGCAAGGAAAGTAATTTGACCTAGATCTTATTTCTCAAGAAGATTTTTGGAGATCTGTTCAATAAGAAGAAGTCATTCTGCTGTGCTTCAAAAGAAGACTCAAGTCATTCATCTCCTCATTTTTTTGAGTCTATATTGTAATGCAAACAGTAAATTTATAAACTGATTGCTGTATGATCTTTTGTAGATCTGAGTGGTAGGGCTTTTTCAGCCTGAGTGGTAGGATTCTGTCAAGAATTTGAGATTGCTGTAGGGTTCATTGTGAATCTGAGTGTAGGATCTTGAAAATGATCGGAGTGTAGATCTCTTATTGTCGAGATTGAGTTGTAGGGTCATAGTGTTCTGAGTGTAAGTCTTGAAGAGAATAAGACTGAGTTTTGGTGGAGTTTACCTAGTATAACACATTGCTAGATAGGTGGTGTGGAGAGAGGACTACCCAAGACATTCTTGGGGAACCTCTATAAATCATTGAGTGTTTTCTGTGATTGAATTTTTATCATCTTGCTGAAAGTTAAGAAAAGGTTTGAAAAAACATCTATCACACCATTCACCCCTCCCTCTAGGTGTGATCTAAGTGAACTAAAGTAAAATAACAATTGGTATCAGAGCAAGGTTCAGTTCAATCTAGCCTAACAACTACAGAACAAGATCTATTTGGTTCACAGTCAAAATAAAGAAGTATGTTTGCTGGAGAAAATTATAAAGAACTAGGATCCATGAAATTACCTATATGCAGAAATGAAAATTTTGCAATATGGAAAGAAAGAGTGAAGCTATTCATGGAGGCATCTGATCCCAAAAATTTTATTACCATAGAGATAGGACCTTTTATTCCTATGACAACTCCTGGTAACAGTGATGCACCAATTCCTAAGAAATATACAGAGATGACTAAAGGTGAGATGGTACTTGCCACCATGGATAAAAGAGCAAAGAATATCTTGGACAGTGCTATTGATGATTCTACTTTTCAGAATCTTGTTCATTGCAGACAACCAAGGAAATATGAGATTTCTTGGTGGTACACATGAAAGGGACAACAAAAGTTAGAGATGATAGAGAGTCTCTCCTAAATCAGGAGTATGAAGCTTTTAGACAAGAGAAAAAAGATTCCATTTCAGAATGTTATGAGAAATTCTTTAAAATTGTGAATGACTTAAAAACTTATAGAAGAACATTCACCGGTTATGATCTTAATGTTAAAATTTTCAGATCTCTCAACAAGGAGTGAGATATTAAAATATGTGCCATCAGAAAAATGGGGAATCTAAGCAACATAGAACCCCAGAATTTATTTGGGAAACTTCTTTCCCATGAACTTCAGCTGAACACAAGGAAGACTGAAGAAGATGGCAGCAGGTCACACCACAAAGAAAGATCTGTGGCTTTAAAAGTTGAAAGTTCTAAGAAGAACAAGGAGCAAGTTTCTGAAGAATCTGAGACCAGCTCAAATGGATCAGATATATCTGATGGGGAAATTACTTTATTCTCCAAGAACATAATAAAGCTCCTAAGAAGAAAAAGGAGGGAGAAAGGAAGATCATCATCTACCTTCAATTCAAAAAGGAGAAGCAATCCCCATAAATCTAAAGGGGATATTGATGCATCCTTCGTCGCATAAGTCACGCATTTTAATTTTTTAGCATTTATTTATTATCGTGTATTTCTTTCGCGCACCTGCTTTTATTTGAAATAGTTCAGCTCTTCGGGTTGACCGCCCGATGAGATCTTAAATGAAAAGGTCCGGTAATTCTGGTAGTTAGGACGTAACGGGCAAGCTTGAAATTATTTAAACACATAAATTTAAAATTTGAATTCAAGACAGGATATTTAAAAGTTTGGAGAAGAATAAGAAATATTAAGTTTAGGAAACAATTTCAAAATCTACAAACATTTGGAAATAATTATTTCGGAAATAATTAATGGATTAAAGCTATTTGGGAAAGAAGACATCCAATATTTTATATATATCAAGTCCCACTTGAAGAAGGGAGCAACTGGGCACGTAGAGAAACGAATTATTTCTTCGTTTCTCTGCTTTGCCGGTACCGCTGCAGTGCTTTGATTCCCTCTGCCGCTGCTCACGCCTCCTCGACGACAACAGTACAGTCGCTCCCAGTCGCTGCTCAAGCCTCCTCGACGACGACACAGTACTTCCCGGTCGCTGCCCTAACGCTCCATCGACGACCCTGCTGTTCTCGCCGCCCCTGTTCCTGTCTCAGTCGCCAGAGGTCCCGACATTCCAGGGAGTCTTCGCCATACCAGACGGAACGCCGATCTCCTTCAGTCAGCGCCAGTCGAAGCCTCGTCTCCTTCCTCCGACGGCCACCCCGAGTCCTCGCCGTGGTCGATTGCTGTCGACTCCAGCAGATATTTTCCAGCAAAGGCCAGCAGAAGTTGACTCGACCCTGCCTGCCTCTCAATTTGGATCGACAACTCCTCGTGTGGTATCATCGCCCCCTCTTTGCTCGTTATTTAGTTTTAATTTTATGCAACTACTTAAATAATTAAGAGCTTGCCCTGAACGTTCTACCTACTTTGATTATCGTTAATTCATAAATTATTGCTTGTGTTTTCACTTGTGGATGTACGGATCTCGCTTTTGATTCAAGTCATAAAACGCTCAAAGAGTTTTCTCTCAAATAACAATTAACAGATTTGCGAACGCCAACGTTGGAAAGTAATTTGCGCGCGTCATATTCGATTTGGCCACTCGGCCTATTTTCAAATTTTATAATAAAATCAACTTATGCTTTCAAATCCTAATTTTATTTCATAATAAATAAAATCGTTCGCTTGAAAAATAAATAATTTTAAAACCCTAAGACCGGTTTACATCAGTTTGGTATCAGAGCGGTTTGTGATTCGCTCCTATCGCGAATCACGCGATCCGAATTTCAAAAATAATTTATTATTTATTATTTAAAAAAAATCTATTTTAAAATATTTATAATTTATTTTCAAAAAACAAAAAATGGTGTGGCTCCCCCACTAGCCACCTTTTTAAAATTTTATTTAAACCTTAAAAAAAACATTAAGTTTTTACTTAAAAATATGGAGAGTCGCTTAGATCGTATAGGAGCCACTATAGGTGACTTAGCCATTCGAATGCGCGATCTGACGAAGTCAGTCGACACAGTCACTGTCGAATTAAAACAAAATCTGAATGGGTTGTGCGCCGATGTACACAACTTTGAGACGACAATGCGCAAGCAAAATGTTTTTCCTGATTATTTCCCAACTCGCTATCCACAAGTGAAAGAAGAGCTTCTTCCTCCTATTTATGGCATACCGATTGAAGTAGCGACTCCACTTGCACCCACTGAATCACCAACTGTAGTCACTGATTTCCTTCTCGAGCCCCTGCTCCGGGAGAAGGAGTTGACCAGTGATGAACCCCTCGTCTTAGGTGACATAGACTTAAACTACGTATGTCCTAAATCTCCAAGCCCACCACACTCATTAACACCTGAGCCTATTGATGTTCACCCATCCGTTGCACTATTGTCGCCACCATATATTGATTTCGTATTTGGAGAACACCACTTTACGTTATTTCGTCATGTCATAAATATAAATCTTTTTGAAATAAATTATTATTGTCAAATTATCAATATATTCAAGAGAAATCATGTTTTAAGGATAGTCAGAACTCCAAAAATTTTCACTCCCAATAAGGATACACGTTTTAAAGGATTTCTTTGAAAATTTTTAAATAATAAAATTGGAGTCAATTTTAAAATTTGCAATATTAAATTTGATATAAGTGAAATTGTGAGATTGCAACATTATATTAAATATTTTATATCAAAATTTTGGAACGTACTAAGAGGACGAATGGACACCAAACTCGAGTTTAGTATCGTTTATCACTTTCTAATCGATGAACTGACTAAAATCGTTAATAAGAGTTTGAAGAATTTTCTTAAGTGTTTAATTGAGGCGAATCTAAAGCAATGAGATTTTATACCCCCGCAAGCAATTTTCAGATGTAATAATTCTAAAAGCCACTCTCTTAATATATCTCCTTACGAGATTTTCTATGTGTCGCCCCGCCCACCTGACCACCATCACCTTTCATTCCACGAACATATTTCTTTCGATGCGCGAGCTCATATTAAGTATTTGAAAGAACTGCATAAAATTACTGCTAATATTTTGCGAGCAACCTTTGAACATTACAAACTCACGGTCGGTCGTTATCGCCATGAGTTGTACTTTTCAAAGAGAGGTCTGGTGATTGTTTATTACAGGAGGTTTGGTCGAGTTCAAGTTCTACAGTGCATTGGGCCACCAGTTGAGCCACCAGTCGAGGCTCCGGATATTCCACCCGATCTACCACCAACGACGATGTCAGATCTCTCCATCGCCAGTTTTTGCGAAGTCTCGTCGGGGTCGAGCTCTGTCAACCCCGGGAGAATTGATGCATCCTTCGTCGCATAAGTCGCGCATTTTAAATTTTCAGCATTTATTTATTATCGTGTATTTCTTTCGCGCACCTGCTTTTATTTGAAATAGTTCAGCTCTTCGGGTTGACCGTCCGATGAGATCTTAAATAAAAAGGTCCGGTAATTCTGGTAGTTAGGACGTAACGAACAAGCTTGAAATTATTTAAACACATAAATTTAAAATTTAAATTCAAGACAGGATATTTAAAAGTTTGGAGAAGAATATGAAATATTAAGTTTAGGAAACAATTTCAAAATCTACAAATATTTGGAAATAATTATTTGGGAAATAATTAATGGATTAAAGCTATTTGGGAAAGAAGACAACCAATATTTTATATATATAAGTCCCACTTAAGAAGGGAGCAACCGGGCACGTAGAGAAACAAATTATTTCTTCGTTTCTCTGCTTTGCCGGTACCGCTACAGTGCTTTGATTCCCTCTGCCGCTGCTCACGCCTCCTCGACAACAACAGTACAGTCGCTCCCAGTCGCTGCTCAAGCCTCCTCGACGACGACACAGTACTTCCTGGTCGCTGCCCTAACGCTCCATCGATGACCCTGCTGTTCTCGCCGCCCCGGTTCCTGTCTCAGTCGCCAGAGGTCCCGACATTCCAAGGAGTCTTCGCCATACCAGACGGAACGCCGATCTCCTTCAGTCAGCGCCAGTCGAAGCCTCGTCTCCTTCCTCCGACGGCCACCCCGAGTCCTCACCGTGGTCGATTGCTGTCGACTCCAGCAGATATTTTCCAGCAAAGGCCAGCAGAAGTTGACTCGACCCTGCCTGCCTCTCAATTTGGATCGACAGCTCCTCGTGTGGTATCATCGCCCCCTCATTGCTCGTTATTTAGTTTTAATTTTATGCAACTACTTAAATAATTAAGAGCTTGCCCCGAACGTTCTACCTACTTTGATTATCGTTAATTCATAAATTATTGCTTGTCTTTTCACTTGTGGATGTACGGATCTCACTTTTGATTCAAGTCATAAAACGCTCAAAGAGTTTTCTCTCAAATAACGATTAACAGATTTGTGAACGTCAACGTTGGAAAGTGATTTACGCGCGTCAAATTCGATTTGGCCACTCGGCCTATTTTCAAATTTTATAATAAAATCAACTTATGCTTTCAAATCCTAATTTTATTTCATAATAAATAAAATCGTTCGCTTGAAAAATAAATAATTTTAAAACCCTAAGACCTGTTTACATCAGATATGTATGACACTAAACCTAATAAACATGTTTCTACTGATATTGTTTGCTTTGGATGCAGGAAATCAGGGCACATAATTGCAGATTGTCCTTCTAAAAGGAAGGATAAAAAGAAATTTGATGAGAAGAGATCTAACAAGGATAAAAACAATTAAAGGAGCTTCCTGGCAAAGAAAAACAAGACTGGCAAAGAAAAACAAGACTCTAAGTGATAGTGAGTTTAGTTCTTCCAGTTCAGAAGAAGATGGACATTTGGCTGCCGTGACCATAAGTGATGATGAGCAAGAAGATTCCCTCTCTGCACAGGTAATCATCAAAGCTCCTGTCTCAATCACAGATTCAGACTCGATGCAGAACTAGCCTCAGAAAATGAATCTGAAATTGATCTGTTAAAATTGTATGAAGAACTGCTTGAAGCGTTTAAGAAAAGTAGAAAGCTGTGCAAGTCTCATGCTCAAGAGATAAACACTATTGAAGCTAGCAAATCTGAATTACTTGAGAAAGTTGAAAAACTGACTCAGAAAAATTCAGACTTTATCAAGCTTAAGCAAGACTTCAAAGCAAGTTCCAATACTGAATTAATAGATCAGTTTGGAAAATTACTTAAATCCTTGGTGGATAGCAAAGGGCTGTGCAAGACTCAAGTAAAAGAGATTGAATTCCTTAATAAAAATGGAGATCAATCCAATGTCCTAACATTAAAGGACAAATATTTTTGAAATTAGAGAATAAGCTTCTCAGTGAGAGAAAACTAGCTACAAGCTTCTCTAAGCCCAAAACAGTTCTGTGATAGATTTTCTCCTATTCATAGGGAAGGTATAAGATACCTTAAAGAGGACAATAAGGTTAATCATGTCAATAAGAAGATCAACTTTAGGAAGGTAATTCTACCATTCAACAAGTATGATCAAGAGTCCATTTATGGACATTTTTCAAATGAATGTTCCACAAGTGGAACAAAGGATGTGCTCAACGGGAAGAATGCCCATAAGGAAGCTCATAAAGAGGTTGTGATGAAAAATAATGAACCTTTTATAATTGGTGTCAACACTAACACCAAAAGAAAAGAGAAGACACCAATAAAGAGGACTGCAACTAAAGGCAAAGCAGTGGCTGTGCAACCCAGGATTAATTCTGGACACAATCATATGCTAAGCAAGGGAAGACATACAGTCACCTTCAGGAATCCATCTGTTCAGCAAAATCATCAAATGTCTGTTATGAGCAAAAGGAAGAAATATAATAAGTTTGAATGCTGGTGTTGTGACAAGATTTGCCACTTTGCCATAGACTGTAGGTTCAATCCAATAGTCCCTAGGGCAACTAATGCAAAGTTAGCATTCAACCTTATTAGAATTCATCTTGCGTATCAGTTTGGAGGTAGAACAAGCATGATTTTGAATACTAACAAGAATTTAGGACCCAACCAAGCTTGGGTGTCTAAGAAGAAATGATTTATTTCTGCAGGTATGTCCAAAGACCAATCACAATCCTATCTGGTACTTGGACAGTGGATGTTCCAGACATATGACTGGAACAAGAAGCTTATTGAAGGAATATACCTCAGTTGATGATGGTCCAAAAGTCATTTTTGAAGGATCTGACAGAGGAAAAACAAAAGACTATGGTAAGATCTCCAATGACATAGTAGCCACAAAAATAGCTTATGTGGAAGAATTGCAGCACAATCTAATAAGCATAAGTCAACTAAGTGATCTTGACTATGTTATTGAGTTCCACAAGGATACATACCTAATCAAGAAACCTGAAAACTCAAATCATTTTGACTGACACTTGGAGTGGAAATATCTATTGTCTAAATTTTTTTATGTTCTAACCTCCAATTTGCCTTATAGCTAAGAATAAAGCATCTCTTTGTGTACAATGACACAAGAGATTGACTCATATTGACTATAAGACAATCAATAAGCTTGTCTCAGAAAACTTAGTTAGAGCAAATCCAAATTGGAATTGTGCTCAAGAAAGTCCTTGTCATGCATGCCAAATGTGCAAGCAAACAAAGGCTTCCTTCAAATCAGTTGGTGTAAAAGATTTCACTAGATGTTTGTATATGCTGCACATGGATTTGTTTGGCCCAATGTCAGTTCATAGTTTAGGAGGAAAAGTCTACACACTTGTGATCATTGATGATTACTCTAGATTTGCTTGGGTGTTCTTTCTAAAACACAAGTTAGATACACTAGACATATTCATTACATTTGTCAAGCAAATTCAAAATGGAATGAACTGCACTGTGGTCAAAATCAAAAGTGACCATCGTACAGAATTTCAATCTAGTGCTATGACCAAATTCTGTGAAAGTCTAGACATCTTTCAGGAGTTTTCCTCTCCAAGAACTCCACAACAAAATAGAGTTGTAGAGAGAAAGAACAGAACACTTATTGAAGCAAATAAAACTATGCTGAGTGACTCCTCACTACCAGAGTATTTCTGGGCTGATGCAGTCAACACAGCGTGCCATGTGCAAAATAGAGCCTTGATCAACAAAAATCACAATAAGACTCCTTATGAGCTTTTGAAAGGCAGAAAATCAACCTTGACCTACTTCAAAATATTTGGAAGTGTTATGTATTGAACAATGGTAAACATCATCTAACCAAGTTTGCTGAGAAATTCTATGAAAACATCTTTGTAGGCTACAGTCTTCATAGCAAAGCTTATATGATTTATAATCCTAAATCTAAGTTGGTTGAAGAATCAATACATGTTATCTTTGATGAATCTAGCATTTTACTTGAGAATTCTCCAAGATGTCCAGATGCAGGTACAAGTTCAGAGCTTAAGAACTTGAAGATTGCTGACAATGAAGAAAAACAAGAAGTAATCTCTTCTGATCCTATCAGTATAATAGAAGAAGTTGAAGGACAAGACACAAATCCTGAAGTAGAAGTTATTCAGCCTACTGAAGAAGCTGTACCTGAAAGGAATAGAGGACTGACTATTGCCACCAAATTCCAAAGAGACCACCCACAAGATCAAATCATTGGAGACATCAATCAGAGAATTCAAACAAGTAGCAACACTATGAATGAGGCTCTGTACTTGAGCTTCCTTTCACAAATGGAGCCAAAAAAGTTTGAAGAAGCCAACAAGAAGCAGCACTATGTATGAGGCTCTGTACCATTGTCGTCGTTTTGGTGTAATACTGCATGAAACTCAATGCAAAACTAAACTCTAGGAAGACTATGTCGACATAGTGGACCTAATTAAGTAGGTAGCGATCATACGAGCTTCATCGTTGTGGCAGGACGACGCTTCTTCACAAGATCTTCTCATCGTCTTCGTCGCTTCTTCGCAAGATCTTCTCATCGTCTTCGTCGCTTCTTCGCAAGATCTTCTCATCGTCTTCGTCACTTCGTTTCTTCGCAAGATCTTCGCATTGTCTTCGAAGCTCCTTCTCGACAAAGTACTATTAGCAGTCACTCGTTTGTCAGTTGATAAATGTTGCATGGGTGTTACGGTACAGTCACCACCACTTCTAGGAAAGCAGCACACAACATAACCTAGGCCCTGTTGTACGGCTCTTGCCTATACTAGTTTGGAGTACATGACTGTATCATGTGCACACACTGCGAAGTACTCCTAAAAGTAATCTGAAAGGTGGGGCCTACCTAAGTACTTTACCCTAGGACTATAAGCTAAGGTATCCCTCAAGCCCATAAATAATGAGTCTGGACATGTACTCCCCGTTAGTGTGCTCTGTTTGGATGAGTCAGATGGAGCTGCCACAAAACTTACGCATCATAATTATGATGGTGACCAACATGCATGACAGAAGAGCCTAAAAACTATTCTATGCTAAGTACTAGTCTAAGCCAGACTAAATACCCACCAAAACAACACTTCTAAGTAATACTTAGAGGGTGTTGGGTGATTCTACTGAATATAGGTGAGTAAAATACTACACCATCAAATCATGATGAAAGACTACTATTAATTAAGTGAAAGTCATAACAACTATAATACAACTTTTAGGGTGTAATAATATCAAATCATTGGAGGAGAATTCCTCTGTCAAACAACATGGAACTACAAATATAGGTCTATCGTGTGATAATAAAACAACAATCGACATTAAAAAGCAAGATACTGTGTGATTTGCAAATTATTTCATAAACAAGATCGTTTATAAAAAATAATAGTAGTTAAAACTTAAGTTCAACGTTACTGGAAAATCCCCAAAACTTGGGTGGTAGATCACTGGTATCTAGAGAAATCTCATACCAAATATCAGAAGCTAAAACTTCGATGTGTGAGAAATATTCACATTATATTGTTAGGTGTGACACATAGTTCACTTGGAGTTAGTCAAATCTTTCAAATGCTTCATCCAAATGTGCTCAAATTTGTAAAATAAGAAGAGTATAAGCTAACAAATGCTTTGTAAAATTTTTACATTTTAATTCTTCATAATTTGAGAAAGTTTAGAAAATACACTTGACATATAGTTTGGTGTGATAAATAATGCCAAAACTTGGTTAAGTGATAAACATAGATTATAAAGTTCAAATGCCACCGAAGTTTGGTCACAGAGGCCTCATGAGACCAAAGCAACCAACAAAATTTGATATCATAATAACCAGTGGAAACATATTTTATTTCATTTATTTAATCAATGTAACAAACCTAAATAATTACAAAAACTTACGACTTATTTGTGATGCGATGATTCGGCAAGTGCACCGGTCGCGCAAGTAATAATAATGGGGAAAATCCCCGAGTGTCGGTCTCTTGAGGAACACAGTAAGGTGGAGTTAGGTTTCGAGGAAGGACTTGAGATTGAAGTCCTTAAATCAGATGGAATGCAGGGGAGTTGGGTTGGCTTTTGGAAAATAAAATAAGAGCTATCAACTACTCCTATGCAATGCCGCTATGCAATGCTTCGCTTGGCGGGATGGAGACTAGGCAGGCCTTGAGTGCGCTGCGTCGAAAGGGCGGATGGACGAGTAGGCAAGCGGAATCGAACTGTGCAGGCCTTGAGCGCACTGCTTCGTTAGGCGGGATGGAATACGGGCCGCGATGCCACGCTTCGATAGGCGGATGGACGAGAAGGCTAGCGGAGTGAGGGTCGCAAGCACCTCTTAGACAAGCACGCCACTAGCAATTGCTAGTGCGGCACACGAACGTGACGGCGGAATGGAAATGGACGGCGGCGCCCCTCAAGCAACTCAAATAGATAAATTACACAAACACATAGACATGAAATATATATGTAAATATAACTAATTCAAGTGCCACTTCATCAACATGATTAGATCTAGCAATACACACATCAATAAGAAAAGAACAAGGCAAGAAATCGACCGAATCCGAAGTCTCGTTGTAGATTCACGGTTGGAATCGCCGGGTTGTCAATCCGCGTCCAAGCTCGGTCCGCAACAACGTCCGGGGTAGAGAGAGCTGTCACGACTCTCCAATGGACCCGTCTTCTTCATGTCACGATCCGGTAGAGGTTGCAAACTTCCTCTTGCTTGATGGCGATGGCGGCTAGATCTCTCCTTGAAGCTCTTGGATGAAGGAGGAGGCCGAGAGGAAACCCCGGCTCAATATTGGCGTGAAGAGCAAGCCCGGAGCACCTCCATATGGTGGGCGACGGTGGAGGGGCGAATCTGGGCGAACTGGAGCAGAAAACGGCGGAATACGGCGGGCCCTCTGACCTAAATCGCGAGCAGGTCATTTTATAGGCGCTGGAATAAACAGTGCGCACGGTCAGTGGCGCACGACCAGTGGTCGTGCGCACTAGAATCCTGTGATCGTGCGCTCTGCCTGGACGGAACCTGCAAAGACAGAAATTATGAAATAACATGTTCGCACGACCAGTGGCGCACGACCGGTGGTCGTGCGCACTAGCGTTGATGGTCGTGCGCAATACAGCAAACAGAACTCAGAATTTTAATGATAAGTGCGCACGAGCAGTGGCGCACGACCGGTGGTCTTGCGCACTGGCGTTGGTGGTCGTGCGCACTGCACCAAACAGAACTCGTGAAAAAGGGTTAAGTGCACACGATCAGTGGCGCACGACCAGTGGTCGTGCGCAATAGAACCGGTGATCGTGCGCAGTGTTCCTGTACAGAATTGCACCGGGAACACCTGCACGACTCCTATTCCAGCACAACCACGAATCTAGCCACTGAAAGTGGCACCTAACGGAGCATGAAAACTACTAATGAAGAAAAGCATGAAATCACACCAAAATGGGCCTAGAAGTGCACATAGCAAGTGATAACAAATATAAGCTAAAACACGGCTAAAGTGCAGTGGAATGACTAGATAAATGGCCCAGATGAGTCCATATATGTGTATATAATCGGGACTCATCACACCCCCAGACTTACCTGTTTGCGCGTCCCGAGCAAACAAATTCCAAGCGAACGGGGAAAGAAAAGTAGATGGCTTAAAACTACAATACAGAGTACCATGCGAAGTTGCATGCTCGCGTGCATAAGAAGAATAGTAGAGAAGATTTCTGATTATATAAACAATCTATATATTTCTAAAAGAGTAAAAGCATATTACAACTACTCAAAATGGTGAACTACGGTGAATCGTTCGGTCATGCATACGGAGAAAGTAAACTAAATGCTGAGACGAGCATTGCTCAAGATCGGGATGCGGGAAAAACTCCACTGAAATCCATCAGTGTCGGTGACCATAAGCTTGCCCGGTCACATTCTCTCCACGGCACTGGTTTGACTCAAATGCGTGAATCAATAGGACTTTAGGTTTTAAATGGGGCTTGGGTTTAGGTGAGGTATACAATGATAAAGACGATGGTTCAAAAACTAAACCCAAATGAGCTAATGCAGGAAACTATCCTCATTCAACACACAAACACGCGGGTACACAACACCCCCAGACTTGGACTTAACAGCATGGGTGCGTGCACCGCCTACTCCCAAACATAAATCTAAACATAAAGATTTTCAATTAAACACTCCTTCTCTTTCCTTTCTTTTTAACTTCTTTTCTTTTTCTCATTTTTTTTTCTTTTCTTATCATTTTCAGCAAATAAACAAAAGGACACATCCACATCTTCACCAACATATTACCACATCAACAACCCAACTCATGAAAATAATAAACAGCTAAAGCTCAGATTTGGGTGTGCGACTAGGATTGGCTTTTGGGCTTTGGTGAAATAAAAGTGGGGCTGAATCAAAGAACGGGTAGGCACAACTGGGCTAGCGAGGATATAGCGGTAGGGATAGGCACAAAGGCTCAACCGGGCCAAAATGATGGCCTATATCACATTCACACAATTGACTAACCGTATACCCATGCTTCAAGAATCGCTTGGGGCAGGTTCTAGCCACCGAGAAAGATTCTCCTTTCTCCAGACTCAAGCAATACGAGTCTAGCGATCGTTTACACACATCCCTACGCTACCGTTTGATTCACACCGGATTCACCATTTGAGTAGAGTAAACAACATTTACACTAATAGAGAAAAATATAAAACCATAGTATAAAAAGAGATCTAACCTACACAAATTCCTATGCAACTGAGCACTCGACTAGGAGCACTACGGGAGTCAACATTTTACTCTGCTACATAGTCCTAAGCCATCACCTAGACTTTCCCAAATAAGCAGAAGAATTAAATTCACAACAGAGCTTGCATACAGATGAGTACGTGCTCAAGTGGGTGCTGTGGTGTGCAATGAAAATGAACAACAATTTAAATGAAAATCTTCTAGCTTGCAGTGCAATAGTGCACGTGAGCGGGTAAACAAAACTACTCTCCCCCAGACTTAAACTAAACAATCCACAAAATATATGACATGAAAATCGGAAAAGGCTAGGGAAAGAGAGTACCCAGTGCTCAGAGATGAGCACACAAGAAGATTGGCGTGTAAGCTAAGACAAAACTGCAGCATCCACCATCCAGAAGAAGTACCTGCAGGGGTCAGCTCCGCAAAACAAAAGAAACAGAAAAAATAAACTACAATACTACAACTAACTAAATAGGATTGAATAAAATAAAATGCAGAAAAGAAAGATAACTACTGGGGTTATTGTCATCCCAGCACGACTTATTCTAAATTAAAACGGTTCTAGCTAATGGGCCTATGGAAGGAGAAGTGGACAGGTAACTGGCCTAATATCCGCGTCGGTAGCGGGTACCGATACGGTGATAGAACAGTCACCCCTCTACCTAAATATAGATACCTGCTCCTCACAGCTAGAGGGTAGAGAATGTAAGAAAAGAAGGAGGCCTGGTCCTCACTCATCTCACAAAACACATCCTTGCCTAGCAAGGTATCGTCAACAGGGAGGTAGCAGGAGGAAAAGGCAATGATGGGTGGAGCTTCCTCAACGGAGGGGGAATAAACCTCCTCACATGAGAGGATACTCTCATCATTGACTTGAACAAAAAGCTCCAAGTCCTCCTGGGGCACCTGTAAAGACTCAACCTGCACAGGCTCGGAAGAAGAAGGGGGGTCTAGAAAGAAACGAGAAGAAAAACGTAAATCATCAACAATCTGGGGAGTGATCCCGGTTTCACTCCCAGCAAGATCCAAGGGTAGATCGCTATCATCATCGTAAATATCATAGCGAGGGGGACTTGAGAACTCAGGAGCCTCAGTGGTGATTTGGACCTCCTCGTCCCATGAAGAAGGGCAAACCTCCTCATCAGAGAGAGTATCCTCCTCATCCCACCGAGGTGCATCATTGTGTTCAAAGTATTCATTCTCCCCCTCAGGGAAAATGACATCCTCATCCCACTTTGGAGCACCCTCTGAGTCAGAAGCATCACCCAGCTCCTTTACTTCGATAGGATCATAAAGAATATGTGTAGAAAAATCTTGCAAAGAAACTGGAGGGACAAAAATATTCGGTTCCTCCGCAAAAAGATCTGCTAAAGCCTCCCCGATGGAAAGAATACTTTCCACATCAGACTCAGGTGCATCTAGGAGCTCCCATTCCTCTCCTTATTGGCTAACAGATGAGTGATCATCATCACTAGGAGTGAAGCCATACACAGGGAGTGAGGAATCCATGCACAAAACAGGCTCAGGGATAGAGGGCACAATTGCCTCCATGGGTAAAGAAGGAGTGATAGGGACAATGTCGCCCTGAGTGGAGGAGCGGCGGTCAGGCTTGAAAAGACTGGGACAGTCCTTCAATTCATGACCCTCTCCTCGACACAATAAGCAAACAATGTTCCTACACTGCCTAGCATTTAACTCATTCATTTGGTCCAAATAATAAACCATCTTGTCATTAAAGCTAGGTGAAATATCCCATGACGACATTATCAATAAAAGAGCAGATACAATGAAACTGAAATTCTTTGCAAGGGAATCTACACAACTAAAAAAAAAACTCCTTGAATAAAACTTGCCTAAAACTTCAAAATAGGGGGGAAAGAAATAAAAACAAACAACAGAAGATTAAAAGGCAAACAAAAAAATAATAATGCGGCTATTCACAAAGAAAGAACCTCTATCTCTTGTCTCCCTCTCAAGAAAACTCACACGACTGTGTTCCCCGGCAACGGCGCCAAAAACTTGATGCGATGATTCGGCAAGTGCACCGGTCGCGCAAGTAATAATAATGGGGAAAATCCCCGAGTGTCGGTCTCTTGAGGAACACAGTAAGGTGGAGTTAGGTTTCGAGGAAGGACTTGAGATTGAAGTCCTTAAATCAGATGGAATGCAGGGGAGTTGGGTTGGCTTTTGGAAAATAAAATAAGAGCTATCAACTACTCCTATGCAATGCCGCTATGCAATGCTTCGCTTGGCGGGATGGAGACTAGGCAGGCCTTGAGTGCGCTGCGTCGAAAGGGCGGATGGACGAGTAGGCAAGCAGAATCGAACTGTGCAGGCCTTGAGCGCACTGCTTCGTTAGGCGGGATGGAATACGGGCCGCGATGCCACGCTTCGATAGGCGGATGGACGAGAAGGCTAGCGGAGTGAGGGTCGCAAGCACCTCTTAGACAAGCACGCCACTAGCAATTGCTAGTGCGGCACACGAACGTGACGGCGGAATGGAAATGGACGGCGGCGCCCCTAAAGCAACTCAAATAGATAAATTACACAAACACATAGACATGAAATATATATGTAAATATAACTAATTCAAGTGCCACTTCATCAACATGATTAGATCTAGCAATACACACATCAATAAGAAAAGAACAAGGCAAGAAATCGACCGAATCCGAAGTCTCGTTGTAGATTCACGGTTGGAATCGCCGGGTTGTCAATCCGCGTCCAAGCTCGGTCCGCAACAACGTCCGGGGTAGAGAGAGCTGTCACGACTCTCCAATGGACCCGTCTTCTTCGTGTCACGATCCGGTAGAGGTTGCAAACTTCCTCTTGCTTAATGGCGATGGCGGCTAGATCTCTCCTTGAAGCTCTTGGATGAAGGAGGAGGCCGAGAGGAAACTCCGGCTCAATATTGGCGTGAAGAGCAAGCCCGGAGCACCTCCATATGGTGGGCGACGGTGGAGGGGCGAATCTGGGCGAACTGGAGCAGAAAACGGCGGAATACGGCGGGCCCTCTGACCTAAATCGTGAGCAGGTCATTTTATAGGCGCTGGAATAAACAGTGCGCACGGTCAGTGGCGCACGACCAGTGGTCGTGCGCACTAGAATCCTGTGATCGTGCGCTCTGCCTGGACGGAACCTGCAAAGACAGAAATTATGAAATAACATGTTCGCACGACCAGTGGCGCACGACCGGTGGTCGTGCGCACTAGCGTTGATGGTCGTGCGCAATACAGCAAACAGAACTCAGAATTTTAATGATAAGTGCGCACGAGCAGTGGCGCACGACCGGTGGTCATGCGCACTGGCGTTGGTGGTCGTGCGCACTGCACCAAACAGAACTCGTGAAAAAGGGTTAAGTGCACACGATCAGTGGCGCACGACCAGTGGTCGTGCGCAATAGAACCGGTGATCGTGCGCAGTGTTCCTGTACAGAATTGCACCGGGAACACCTGCACGACTCCTATTCCAGCACAACCACGAATCTAGCCACTGAAAGTGGCACCTAACGGAGCATGAAAACTACTAATGAAGAAAAGCATGAAATCACACCAAAATGGGCCTAGAAGTGCACATAGCAAGTGATAACAAATATAAGCTAAAACACAGCTAAAGTGCAGTGGAATGACTAGATAAATGACCCAGATGAGTCCATATATGTGTATATAATCGGGACTCATCAATTTGCACGAAAAATTCCAAATATTTTACAAAACCTTCCTATGTACAAGGATAACTTACCAACTAAATTTGGGGTCAAGATAAGAATTTCCAGAGAAAAATACAACTTATTTAATTTCACCAAGGTTTGGAACACCTTAAATTTGAACAGAAATTCTGAGGGCTACAAGAGACACCAGGAGTGGTGCCACCACATTTTGAGAAGGTCTTACGATCGTCTACAACTTTCATGCTGAACTCATCTTATGAAAATGACCGGAAGGTCATCTATTTCTCAGTTTAATGAGACTGCTATTATTTGGGCACACTACATATGATTTGATTTCATTATCTGGACTGCGGATATCGACTAGCGTAAGTCTAAATGCTAGGCTAACGGGCGAGATCTTACAACGCTCACAGCAGATCAGACCATTAGATTCACTGTGAGGAATACCAATCAATGCTGAGGATATCAATGACTGTGATTTTATCTTCAACCTTGATCGGATGGCTTGCATGAATTGACGGTGAAACCATTATCTTAAGCGTTTAAAGGAGGCCTCCACTCCTCTACGGTGACTCCCAGACAGGGGCTCCACCACCAATCGACTCGTCGGAGAAAGACGGTCCTCTGGGGCAGTTCGATGGCTGACCGCCATAGTCAGTTGTCAGAAAGCTAAAATTTTCGTAAAACCGTGATGCTCCCACTGGCGATCGTCTTCTTTGACAACGAAAACCACCTCAAGGGCCTCCCGGGAAGGCTAGGAGTTCCTACCTACCCAGGAGATGCCCTCAAGTGAACCCAAAATGGGTCTGGAGTGCTACCTCATTCAGTGACAACCCTAGGATATGGTGGCTTAGAACACCACTCAGGTGGCCGGGGTTTGGAGGTCTAATCTCTTATGAGATCTAGGTGTCAAGAGAGTTTAGATGATTACCATAGGGGGAGCTGAAGGTGCAACGGAGGTGCCACGACATGGTGGCAGTGCGGCGGCGTAATCTTTCCCTTGTTTCTCCAGCCGCCACCGACAATTTCCAAGGCTCTTTCTTGATTCGTTAGGGTCACAGTGACGGTAGGGAGTGAAACGAAACATCAAGGGGGAGTTTAATAAGGCTGATGGAGGTTCATTCCCCTTGTCTTCAAGAGGTGGTGGTGGTCGGTTGGGCTCCCAAATCACCTCTTGGTATTCCCAACCGGCCCCTCACTGAAGAGAGTCATCTCTTTGATGAATAGGAGGTTGGGTCCCACCACTTAAAGCAATGGAAGAAGAGGGAAAGGCCGGTCAAAGATGAAAGGATCGTGTTTGACCTTTCATGGTCAAATCTTGACCTTTTGATGAAATGGCCGAGCCAATGGTGGAGTGAGGTGGATGGTGAGTCATGGCCAAGTCCATGCAAGGTTTCAAATAGATCCAGGCAAAGCTTAAGGGACTAAAACACTAGTGTTTGACTATAGTTGACTTTGGGTTGTCCTAAATGATGAGGTGGCAGTCCATGACTGAGTGAGGAGGGGGCATGACAAGGCTTTGGTGATCAAAACATAACTTAGGTTAGCTAGGGTGGCCTTAGACCTCAATTCAAGGTCAAATTGACCAAGTCATGTTCTAGGGCAGACTTGCCAAGTCACTAGGTCTAGTGACTCTTTTAGGGGTCCATGGGATCCACCATGGGCTTACTAGGGTTTGAAGATGTCTCCTGAGTGAAGTGAGTCTCATAGAGCAACATAGGGCTTGACTAGGTGCACCTGACAAGGGAACCAAAACTTCTAGGGTCCCTGAAAGTTCTGGGATGTAACAAATCTTACCCAACAAATAGGAAATTTCATCTTCAAAATTAAACTAAGGCTTCATTTGGCGCGGCGGCGGCGGGCGGCGTTTGCGGCAAACGCCACCACAAGGCGGGTAAACAAACGCCCGGCGGCGGCGTTTGCCACGTTTGCACCCGCCGCGCCATGGGAAAAGCTCCAAAACGGAGCTTTTCGAGCCCCGCCTCCTCCCCTCCCTTTCCAAACCTCCTTCTCCACCCGCCGGTTCTGCCTGCCACCGCCGCGCCAAATAAAGCCTATGTCAATGGAAAAAAGAACAAACAAGCTAGCATGGTAAATACTAAGCTGAAACATACCTTAGGAAAACAATCCTGGATACTTCTGCCGCATCAAGTCCTCAGACTCCCAAGTGAACTCAACTGCCCATGGTTGGACCTCAAAACCTTCACTAATGGAATCTTCTTACTACGGAGTTGCCTGGTCTCTTGATCCACAATGCGAACTGGCTCCAGATGAACAGATCTATCAGAAGCCACATGACCTGAGGTGGTAGGAACATACTGATCAGGACTAAGCAAGGCTCGTCACAATGATGACACATGGAAAATATCATGGTGGTTGCCTAACCATGGTGGAAACTCCAAACCGTAAGCTACCAATCCAATGCGCTCAATAATGGAATAAGGGCCGACATATCTGTTGCTGAGCTTCCGACGTCCTCTAACTATAGAAACTCTGTGCATCGACTGTTACCGACGTCCAAGCAGAGGAACCGGAATGGCACGTATATTCGAGGAGGAAGCAAGGCGACACGAGAGCAAGGGGCGGAACGAACCACACCGGCCCAAGCACCGAACCGGGCGGTGCGGTGGAAGCACTCTAAGGGCCGACCGGTCCCCCTTATCTTTATTTTGCTGCCCTGTTTTATTTTAAGAAGTATTGTATTATTTTTAATGTTCTTTTGGAAACCTCTTTGATGTATGGTGGATCCCTCCTATATAAGGGATCACCTTAGGGTTAGTTTGCATCTTTGGATCATTTATGTTAAGTGGGGCTGCTCCCCTTTCCTCTCTCTCTCTCTCTCTCCTCCTCTATCTCCCTCTCCGACCTATCTCCCTCTTCCGCTTCCGCTCGGTAAAGCACCGCTGCCGCCCGACGATACATCGCCTTCCGTCTCCTTCATCGCTGCCGCCGGCCGATACCTAGAAGGTATCATTGGTCCTACCTGCCGCTCCGCCCGCCTCCTCGCCGCCGGAAATCTCAGACCTGCCGATGGGTCCGAAGCCAGCCCCCGTCAACGACGAACTCGCCGACCGCATCGCCTCTCACGAGAGCCAAATCGCCTCCATCCATGCCGCCATCGCGGGCCTCAACGCCGGCCAAGACGCGCTGCAGTCCAGTCAAGCCGCGATCACCGCCGGCCAAGCGGAAATCCTTGCGCGCATCGCTGCTTGGGCGCCGGATCACGTTCCGGAAACAAGTCGCACCGCACCGCCAGCGCGCCTTGCCGTGACCAGTCCGCTGTGTTCCACGGAGGCCGCCTCTGTACTCGGCACGCCTCCACTGCCTGGCTTCACGCTTCCTCCGCCCGGATTCTCACCTCCCCAGCCCGGATTCACCGCCGATCGTTCCGCCCTCACCTTGGATATTCCGTCCTTCTCCGGCACGGATCCGTTAGGATGGATAGCTCGGGCCGAGCAATTCTTCGACCTCAACGGGACCTCTCCAGCAAACAGAGTCAGCACGACCGTGGTCGGCCTTGAAGGTTCGGCCCTCCATTGGGCTCGTTGGTTGCGGCAAATTCACCCCGCCATTTCCTGGACGGAATTTAAACAAGAAATGATGTGCCGCTATGACTCACGGTACACCGGCTCCGCAATCGAGCGCCTTTGCACGACCCGCCAATCGACGACCGTGGATGCTTACATCGACGACTTCGTCACGCTCGTTACGCATGTGCCGGGCCTTCCGCCCGACCATTATTTGGGGTTCTTTCTCCAAGGTCTCCGTCCTAACATCCGTTCTCGCCTCCGCACGCACCATCCTCACACGGTCTCTGAAGCTCTCGAACTCGCCCGGGCCGTTGAGGCGGATCTTGGCCGGGGGCCGAACCCCCCTACCACCTTTCGACCCGTGCCACCGCCGATTCCCGGCCATCGGGTGCCCCCTCCGGGCACCGACCGGCCACCCCGCACGGATGCTCTGCAATGCGTCGACTACAACAACCTCCGCCGCCGCGGCTTATGCTTCCGTTGCCGTCAACCGTACTCGCCGCATCATGTATGTTCGGTGAAAGAATTTCATGCCATCTTTGTGGATAGTGACGATGCGCCCGAAGATCCATCGTTGCTGGAAGCCCCGCCCGATTATCCGCCGCAAGATGCGGAGATGGCACCACTCAATGTCTTTGAACTACCCTTCTATTCGGTGGGCGTCCTACGGGTCCACGAACGATGAAGCTGACCGACACACTCCAGGACCGGCCCGTGGTGGTTATGATTGACAGTGGCACCAGCCACAACTTCATGTCGGCCCACCTCGCACAGGACCTCGGCTTGCCTTACGATCCTTCCCCCGATTTCTCCGTCTGCACACGTCGGTGCGGAGTGTGGGTGGCGCTCACTTCAGCGGAACGAGCGACGCTCACTTCCGCGGAACGGAGGAGGCCCGTAGGAAGATTTCCCGGTGGCAGAGTCCCTGTAGAGAGAGAAAGAGAGAGAGAGGGATTTCCCAAGAGAGAGAGAGAGAGTCTGATCCAAATGAAGACCCCTGGGGTCCTATTTATAGGATTCCAGGGTAGTTATGGTGGTTATGGTGTGCGGATAGCGCCTTCTATTTAAATAAATAATAATAATAATTAAATAAATAGGAAAATAGAAAGATCGGACGGTCCACACGCGTCCCTTCCATGATCGGGCGGTTTGGTAACCGCCGGGTGGTTATCTCGCCGGAGCGGCGGCGCCGGCCACTGGCGGATTCCCAGAAATGGGCGGTGGTGGCGGCGGCCTTCTTCCTCGCGGGGAAGAAGGGCCGACCACCGCCCTCCCTCAAGGAGAGAGGGGCGGCCGGCCTCCTCCCTCGAAGAGGGAGGGGCGGCCGGCCGGGCTGACCCCTTCCAAGGAGGGGGCGGCCGGCCTCCTCCCTTGAAGAGGGAGGAGCGGCCGGCCGGGCCGACCCCCTCCAAGGAGGGGGCGACCGACCTCCTCCCTCGAAGAGGGAGGGGGGGCCGGCCGGGCCGACCCCCTCCAAAGAGGGGGCGGCCGGCCGGGCCGACCCCCTCCAAAGAGGGGGCGGCCGGCCTCCTCCCTCGAAGAGGGAGGGGCGGCCGGCCGGGCCGACCCCCTCCAAGGAGGGGCGGCCGGCCTCCTCCCTCGAAGAGGTAGGGGCGGCCGGCCGGGCCGACCCCCTCCAAAGAGGGGGCGGCCGGCCTCCTCCCTCGAAGAGGGAGGGGCGGCCGGCCGGGCCGACCCCCTCTAAGGAGGGGGCGGCCGGCCTCCTCCCTCGAAGAGGGAGGGGCGGCCGTCCGGGCCGACCCCCTCCAAGGGTGGGGAGGCCGGCCCCCGCAAGGAGGGCGGCGGCCGGCGGCCGGCCCCCTCTCTCTCGAGAGGAGGCGGCGGTTAGCCTGAACTGGGCTCGACGGTTTGCCTCTCGAGGGCGGTTACGCGGAGCGGGCGGTTGCGCGTAGTGGGCGGTTGCGCGTAGTGGGCGGTTATGCCGAGTGGTAGTTACGCCGAGCGGCGGTTACGCTGAGCAGCGGTTATGCGAAGTGGGGTTGACCGTTTGACCGGCCATGATGGAGAAGGTGGAGTTAGTGGGGGTTTGAAAACCGCCCACTAACCACCCTAAATTGGGCTATAAATATGAGTACGCATCAATTGCCCCCCAAGACCTTTGACGGGGAGAACGCTCGGCTTAAGGAGGGGAAGGTCTTTCCCCTACGAACGCTTGTTTCCATCATGGCGGGAGGCGAGGAGATTGCTCGCGAGGTAAGTGAATTCATCGCAAGGATAGGTCGCGGGAGAAGGGGCGGAGCAACCAAACGAGTGCGGTGAGCGGAGGGCCGCCGGGACGCAAGTGGGTGCGCCCCGGGTCGCCGCTCCCAACCACGCGCACGGGTGTGCGCGCCCCGGGGAAGTGCGCGCGGGAGCGCGCGCGCACCGAGGGAGTGCGCACGGGAGCGCGCGCCCCGGGTGAGCGCGCGTGGGCGCGCGCGCCCCGGGCGGGCGTGCGCGCGCACGGGGCGACAGGGCGCGCGCGCTCGGGTGCGCGCGGGCGCTCGGGCGTGCGCGCACGAGGCGGTCGGGCGCGCTCGGGCGTGCGCACACGAGGCGGTCGGGCGCGCTCGGGTGCGCGCCCGCGCTAGAACGCGCGCGCGCTCGGGCGTGCGCGCATGCGGCGGTCGGGCGCGCTCGGGTGCGCGCCCGTGCTAGCGCGCGTGCGCTTGGGTGCGCGCGCACGGGGCGGTCGGGCGCGCTCGGGGGCGCGCCTGCGCTCGGGTGCGCGCACATGGGGCGGTTGGGCGCGCTCGGGTGCGCGCCCGCGCTCGGGTCCGTGCGTGTGGGTTCGCGTGCTCCGGGCTATCCTGTGCGGGTGTGTTTGCTTGTGGTGCACTTGCGCAGGTGCGCGTGTAGGGGCTAATGTTGGCCGATTCTGATCTTATTTCTCTGCTTTTTTCTTGCAGGGATCCAAGCGTGGAGGTTCCGAGCGCCCAATGAGAGGTCGCTCTTTTCTGAACGTCGAGGGTATTGCTGTCTGGAGAAAGCGGTACAATATACCCGACGACTTGGAGATCAGGGTGCCGGGGGTCCAAGAGCGGGCCCAAAATCCTCCGTCCGGATGGATGACTATATGCGACTCTTCTTTCCGATCTGGCTTTCGCCTGCCTCCTTGCGAGGAGGTGGTGGAGATTCTGAGGTTCTTTGCGTGTCCGGTTTCTCAGTACACGCCGTTGGGCATGATGCGGATGATGGGTTTGGCCTCCTTCTTTCGAGAGTATGGATCCCGGATTTCGTTAGACTTGTTCCGCGAGTTGTGCTTCGTGGAATCAGATGGCGGCGGGTGCATCGAGGTTCATAGCAATAAGCGATGGCTCAGGTTTGAAAGTCATGTCGATCGTCGGCACGGGAACACTTTATATGGATATGTTTGCAATTCCTGGTCCCTTCCAGAGGAATGGAGTTCGCTTCCTAGTCGTAGTCGCAGGATCTCTGGACGAGAGCATGAGTTTGCCCCGGTGCTGGGCTTTATGGACGCGGGTTCACTATCGAAGGCCCTTTTCCACCTGTCGAAAGGCGTGGAGGAGAAGCGTTTGCTTCTCTGCGGGATGTCTTCTGACGCAGGACGCTCTGCTGCGGCTCCTTTGGGTCGCGGGACGAAGAGGCGCCTTGTCTTCCGTCATATTGACCACGCTTCGGCCCCTCGATCCCCAGACAGAGGGGGAGAGCATGCGGAGGATGCGGCGGTTGGCGAGTCCCAGGCCACGGGTGTGCCCGATGTCTCAGATGTGGAGGTACTCGAGTCTCCTGCCCCCCAAGTTCCTGATCAGGTCCCTAGCCGGCGCCCGGTGAAGGGAGTACGAGTATCGTCATCGCTGGAGGCGATGAAAGCTGCGGTTAGCATGATTTCGATTCTCCTTCCTCTCCCCTTTCAATGTCGTTTGTGTTCTGATCATTTTCTTGTCTTTTGCAGATTGGTGTCCAGACGAGTATCGCCCATACCTGGAATGACCATTACGTTGGTCTGAAGGATAGCCATGAGCAGCTTCAGAGGGAGATCCGGGAGTCCCAAGAGTCCCTGTTGATATCCAGGGGTAGATGGGAGCGCGATACGTCGCGATTCGGCCAGATTGAGGCAGGTCTGCGTGCTGAGCTCAGACAGTTACAGGGGGAGCTTCGCGCTGAGAAGGAGCAGGCTGACGAGTCCGCCCGCCTTCGGGTGGCGGCCCTTGAAGACGTTGCTCGTTTGGAGACAGAGGTGGGGCATCTTTCGTCACAGGAGCGGATTGCCGAGTTAAAGGCTGCGGGGGTTGCTGAGTTCCGGGACTCGCTTGACTACGAGCAGGATCGCGTGACCTTTGCCGACGAGATCCGTGGTGAGATCTGGAGCTCAGAGGTGGAGCCACAGCTGGAAGATGAGCGCGAGATCGCCTTCCGACGAGGTGTGGCGAAGGCTTTCCGCCTGATTGCTAGAGTCCGTGGTGTGGACGTTGAGGGCCTTGGAGTCGGCGACCTATCCGAAGATGATGCCGATGCCTCGGAGGGCGAGATCAGCGTCTGACGTATAGCCATTTATATCTTTGTATTTATGCCCAGTTGTGTGTTGTTTGCGTGTTTTTATGTTTGTCGCGATCTCTGTCCCCGTTTATTGACCGGGTTTGTACATCATCTTACTTTGTTTTTGTGATGACATGTTTAAAAGGACACCTGGAAAGGTGCGATTGTGAATCAGCTCCGTGGTGATTTGTAGTAGCAATCTTTTGACCGAATTTGCTTAAGGAGGGACCGAGGGTCCTGCCTCTTGTCTTAAACGAGGGTCAAGGGTCCGGTCATCTGTTAGGATAGGCGTAGGTACGATCCTTTGACCGACCTCGCATGATTTGGACGAGGACCGAGGGTCTTGTCGCTTCATTTGGACGAGGACCGATGGTCCGGTCGTCCGCTGAGTTGGGTGTAGGTACGATCCTTTGACCGACCTTGCCTCCAAGGAAGGACCGAGGGTCCTGTCGCTTGTCTTAGACGAGGACGAAGGGTCCGGTCGTTTGCTGTGATAGGTGTAGGTTCGATCCTTTGACCGACCTTGCCTCCAAGGAAGGACCAAGGGTCATGTCGCTTGTTTTAGACGAGGACCAAGGGTCCGGTCGTCTGCTGTGATAGGTGTAGGTGCGATCCTTTGACCGACCTTGCCACCAAGGGAGGACCGAGGGTCCTGCCACTTGTCTTAGACGAGGACAGAGGGGGTCCGGTCGTCCGTCTTCTACAGGTGTAGGTGCGATCCTTGACCGACCTTGCCACCAAGGGAGGACCGAGGGTCCTGCCACTTGTCTTAGACGAGGACCGAGGGGGTCCGGTCGTCCGTCTTCTACAGGTGTAGGTGCGATCCTTTGACCGACCTTGCCACCAAGGGAGGACCGAGGGTCCTGCCACTTGTCTTAGACAAGGACCGAGGGGGTCCGGTCGTCCGCTGGGATAGGTGTAGGTACGATCCTTTGACCGTCCTTGCCTCTAAGGAAGGACCGAGGGTCCTGTCGCTTGCTCGCCGTTTGTTGTATTGGTGTGGAGCCCCCGAGGGTTAGTCCTTGGAGATAATGCGATTTTGCATGTGCTCGATTTGTAAGTAAATTAGCTCTGTGAATAGCCATGCATTTACTAAGCAAGGAGAACGAGCAAGCATATGTTCACATACAACGAAATGACGGTTCATGCGCAAGTGGCTACTTGCGACCTTTAAGTTTTGTGGTTGTTCATAATACAAACATTAGTTCATAAAATAAAAGGTGAAGCCGAGGAGGTCATTCATCTAGTGCTTGAAGTGCCGGCGTGCGAGGTTGCTCGGACGTTGGGCTGCACTTGCTGTAGGTAGCATGCTCGTGCCGTCTCTTGGTCTCCGCGAACAACTCCTACTCCGGCGGGGGTGACAAATTTCATAGCGAGGTGCGGGATGGACGGGATTGCCCCAAATGCTACCTGGAGCGGACGACCGAAGATCGCGTTGTACGGTGATTCTGTTGTAACCGCCACAAACTGAACGTTGTGAGTTGCCTGCTTTGGGAACTCTCCCAAGGTTACCGGGAGGGAGATGGTCCCCTCGACGGGGACCGGGCTTCCGCTGAATCCGTGAATGGGCCCTGGAGCTTGCTGAAGCCTTTCCCTCGGGATCTTCATTCCCTGGAGAGCGGTCATGAAGATGACGTTCACCGAACTACCATTGTCGATCAGTATTCTTTTGACGCGGAAGCTGGGATCTCCTATCTCTGCGCTTATGACCAGGGGGTCTTGGTGCGGCGTGAGCAGCCCTTCGAGGTCCTCGTCCCCGAAGGAGATTGTCCCCGAGGTTTGAATGCTTCGGTCTTTGCCCCATTCCTCGTGCTCGGCGATGGAGTTGACTGTGTCGTAAGGTGATCCGTAGATGGTCTCTACGATCCCTACCACTTCTCTGTTCCCTGGACCCCCCTGGGGAGCTGGTGGCTGGTTTCGGGTACGGTCCTGTATGAACCTTCCGAGGACGCTTTGACGGATGAGGCGCTCAATTTCATCCTTGAGCTTTACGCACTCCTCCGTTGTGTGCCCTGGTGCTCTGTGGAACTCGCAGTATTTTGAGGGATCTCCCTTGTTCGGCTGGATTTCCCGCGGCCTTCGCAGCGGCGGGTTGTCCTGAATCGAATAAAGCACGTTAGCACGAGAAGTGTTGAGTGGAGCATACTCTCGGTATGCGTTGGATCCTTTATTGCCGCGCCGATCTTGTCGTCGGGTATTGTTCCTATGTTCTTCTGGCTGCCGCGGGTTTGGCTCTTCCTTCTTTCTCTTTAGTCCTCCCTCGAACTGCTGGCGATGAGCCTCTATCGCTTCGTCAGCTGCAATTTGAGCCTCTATCCGGTGGATGAGGTCGGGATAGCTTGGGACGGTTTCCCTCATCAGAGTTGAGTAGAAACCACTGGGTCGAAGTCCGCCAAGGAAAACCCCTCGCAAGAGCTCTGGGTCTACCCCGGGGATTTGTCGAGCCTCGGTGGTGAATCGGCGGAAGAAGGCCTTAAGCGTTTCTCCTTCATTCTGACATATTCCGGAGAGGTGGGAGGGATCCCGGACGACTCTTCTGTTTGCTACAAACTACTCGACGAACACCTGGGTCAGCTTGACGAAGCTGTTGATCACCCCTTCTTTAAGCGAGTGGAACCACGTCCGGGCCTGCCCCTTGAGTGTCGCTGGGAAGACTTGGCACATGAGTTGATCACTGGCATTGTAGATGCGAATTACCGTTGCGAAATGATTGATGTGCTCAAGGGGGTCGTTGGTCCCGTCGAAGGTTTCCACGCTGGGTAGCTTGAACCCATGAGGGACCGGATAAGCTAGGATCTGGGGAGTTAGCGGGGATCCACGTCCGAGTGCCCCCCGAGCATAGGCGGGGGTCCGTCCCAGATGTCTGCATTCTTCTGCCACCACCTCACGGATTTCCTCCCGCGTGATTCTCCTCATCTCCTGGTCGGGGGCTGTAGCTGCCGAATGATGGTGGTGGAGCGGATGGGTGGAACTAGAAGTGTCGGACTGCCCATCTCTCACAGCGTGATGTATGTCGGCGGTGTACCCGCCGCGGGGTTGGCTCTCTGCCGGAGGTGGTACATCATTCGGTTGTGGAGGCGGATTGGGAACACGCGGGGCTGCGGCGTTCCTGAGGAGCAGGAGCATCTCGGTTTGGAATTCTTCAAGCCGGTTCATCCGTTCCTCCATGGCTGCCATAGGCGTGACGACCACTTCTCCAACGGGAGCAATGTTGACGCCTGAGGGTGAGGGTGCAGACCCCGGCTGCCCTTCGCGAGCAGGCTCTTCGGTCGCTCGTGCAGTCTTTCTTGTCATTTCCGTCGGTCGAGTATCACTGTGCTGGGATACTGTCCTCTGAATTCTAGAGCTTTTGGGAACGATTTCCCACAGACGGCGCCAAACTGTTGCGGGTCGCACACGGATCTTCCGTGGTCCGGTCTAGATCGACCGCCTTAGCTCGAAAGTCGAACCGGTGCGCGCAAACAGTCAAAGTGGACGGCAATGGACAAGGAGACTTTTATCGTGGAAAACCCCAAGGCGGGGTGAAAAACCACGTCGTCGGAGCTGCGCCGACCAAACTTCACTACTTTGCTGGAGGTTACAACCGTTTGAGATATAGAGGGCGACAGGCCGCGCCTCTTTACAGTTTTGGGTGAGAGAGAGAGAGAGACGTTCGGAGGGTGACAGGCCACCTCTCGCGATGCTGAACAGCTTGGGAAAATTCTCTAAGTCCTGGGTTCTTCAGTTTCTGAGATGGACTCCTCCAGGATCGAGGCTTCACTTGCGCTCTGCGCTTTGCCCTGGGCGGGAGTCTCGAGGCGCACTGGGAGAGTGCGAGCCTTTGGGAAGAGTGCACACGTTGAGGGTGTGCACACGTCGGTGCGGAGTGTGGGTGGCGCTCACTTCAGCGGAACGAGCGACGCTCACTTCCGCGGAACGGAGGAGGCCCGTAGGAAGATTTCCCGGTGGCAGAGTCCCTGTAGAGAGAGAAAGAGAGAGAGGGATTTCCCAAGAGAGAGAGAGAGTCTGATCCAAATGAAGACCCCTGGGGTCCTATTTATAGGATTCCAGGGTAGTTATGGTGGTTATGGTGTGCGAATAACGCCTTCTATTTAAATAAATAATAATAATAATAATTAAATAAATAGGAAAATAGAAAGATTGGACGGTCCACACGCGTCCCTTCCATGATCGGGCGGTTTGGTAACCGCCGGGTAGTTATCTCGCCGGAGCGGCGGCGCCGGCCACCGCCGGATTCCCAGAAATGGGCGGTGGTGGCGGCGGCCTTCTTCCTCGCGGGGAAGAAGGGCCGACCACCGCCCTCCCTCAAGGAGAGAGGGGCGGCCGGCCTCCTCCCTCGAAGAGGGAGCGGCGGCCGGCCGGGCCGACCCCTTCCATGGAGGTGGCGGCCGGCCTCCTCCCTTGAAGAGGGAGGAGCGGCCGGCCGGGCCGACCCCCTCCAAGGAGGGGGCGGCCGACCTCCTCCCTCGAAGAGGGAGGGGCGGCTGGCCGGGCCGACCCCCTTCAAAGAGGGGGCGGCCGGCCTCCTCCCTCGAAGAGGGAGGGGCGGCCGGCCGGGCCGACCCCCTCCAAGGAGGGGCGGCCGGCCTCCTCCCTCGAAGAGGGAGGGGCGGCCGGCCGGGCCGACCCCCTCCAAAGAGGGGGCGGCCGGCCTCCTCCCTCGAAGAGGGAGGGGCGGCCGGCCGGGCCGACCCCCTCTAAGGAGGGGGCGGCCGGCCGGGCCGACCCCCTCCAAGGGGGGGGGGGGGGGGGGGGGGGGGGGCGGCCGGCCCCCGCAAGGAGGGCGGCGGCCGGCGACTGGCCCCCTCTCGAGAGAGGGAGGCGGCGGTTAGCCTGAACTGGGCTCGACGGTTTGCCTCTCGAGGGCGGTTACGCGGAGCGGGCGGTTGCGCGTAGTGGGTGGTTGCGCGTAGTGGGCGGTTATGCCGAGTGGTAGTTACGCCGAGCGGCGGTTACGCCGAGCGGCGGTTACGCCGAGCGGCGGTTACGCCGAGCGGCGGTTACGCCGAGCGGCGGTTACGCCGAGCGGCGGTTATGCGAAGTGGGGTTGACCGTTTGACCGGCCATGATGGAGAAGGTGGAGTTAGTGGGGGTTTGAAAACCGCCCACTAACCACCCTAAACCGGGCTATAAATATGAGTACGCATCAGCGGTGATTATTCAAAATTTTAATTAATTCGGAAATTTCCGAATCGTTAAGCGCGGAAGATATGATTACAGGCAATTTTGACTCTTTTTCTAAAAATATATAATTTAAATGTTCCGGTAATTGTTTAATTCTAAACTCGGCGGCTCCTCGTAAGATGTTTTTACTTTTAAATTATTCAGTTTTATTTCTTCAAATTTAAACGGCCGAGTTATTTCTTTTAAACAAAATAATTTTTCAATATCCGGATTTTCAAACAAAGGAGAGATAATTTCAGAAAACGACGTTATTTCCTCTTCAAGATTTGTTTCTAAGGTAAATTAAGAGTCGTCGTTAGAAAAAGAGCTTTTCATAGAAGAGTCGATACTAAAAGTAACTTCTTCATCCCCTACTCGTAGGAGAAGCTTTCGGTTACTTACGTCAATTATTGCCCTAGAGGTGGCAAGGAAGGGACGACCGAGTATAAGGGGCACTTCGGTGTCTTCCTCAATGTCTAGAATGACAAAGTCTACCGGAAGATAAACTTGTCAACTTTAACTAAAACATCCTCTACGACCCCCATTGGGTATTTTATTGACCTATCCGCTAGTTGGATGCTCATTTTTGTTGGGGTGCCCAACCCAAGCTTTTTGAATAGAGAAAATGGCATCAAATTTATACTAGCCCCTAAATCTGCTAAAACATGCTTAATTAGATAATTGCCGAAAAGACACGTGATCGAGAATCGTCCCGGGTCGTTTAATTTTTCCGGCAGTTTGTTTAAAACAACCGCCGAGTACTCCGCGTTTAGAGATACGCATGAAATATTTTCAAGCTTCTTTTTATTAGTTAACAAATCTTTTAAATATTTTGCGTACTTCGGCATTTGAGAAAGTGCCTCGCAAAAAAGAATATTAATTTGAATTTGTTTGAAAATATCAATGAATTTTTTATAATGCTCCTCATTGCGCTCGTTAATAAACTTAGAAGGATAAGGGACTGTAGGATTATTAAAATTGCGCGGAGCTAAAACAGATGAAGGTGGAGGAGAAGAAGAAATAACTTGCGGAGATGAAGTTGAAATGTTTACCTCTGGTCCAGCCAAATTTGTAGAAGTTACCTCCTTTCCGCCGCGGAGGGTTATTGCATTAGCGCTCTCCCTTGGATTGGGCTCAGTATTGCCCGGTAGAGCTCCTTGCTGGCGTTCGGAGAACATCTTGGCGAGTTGTCCAATCTGATTTTATAAGCTTTTAATGAATCCGGATAGGTTCCGGATGTTGGAATCATTGGAGGCAACGTTTTTGGTGAAGACCTCTTCAAATGAAGAGGGCTTGTGTGGTGGTGGCGGAGCGAATCCGGGAGGATTCACTGGCGGCGGACGCTGAGCATTATTGGGGTTGCTCCATGAAAAATTTGGGTGGTTCCTTAAACCCGGATTATAATAATTATTTAACAGAAGATTATTATTCGGGTTATAAGGAGGACAATAGGAGTTCCCCATATAATCTACTTGCTCTTGAATAAAATTATTATTATAATAATAATTATTATTATAATTATTAGCCCCATTAGTGGCGGAGGAAGCAGACATCTCCGTCACTTGCTTAGTAAGCCATTCTACTTGATGTGCTAAATTCGGGGTGGCCTCGACTTCAAAGAGTCCGGTCGTGTTAGGACGCGACCGTGGCGCATTCCACTGATAAGCATTCATGGCCATCTCCTCAAAAAGCTCTTGAGCGGCCTCGGGGGTTTTGTTATTCAAAGTTCCCCCAGCTGCCGCATCAATCTTTTGCCATGTTTGGAGATTCAAACCATTGTAGAATGTTTGAACTTGTTGCCATAAAGGAAGGGCGTGGTGAGGACATCTTCGCAATAATTCTTTGAAGCGCTCCCATGTGTCATAGAGAGACTCCGAGTCTATTTGCGTAAACGAGAGAATGTCCGTACGTAATTTAGCGGACTTTGCCGGAGGAAAATATTTCGTTAAAAAGTTTTCCACCATTTCGGCCCATGTAGTGATAAAGCCACTAGGAAGAGTGGTCAACCACTGCTTGGCCTTAGTCCGCAAAGAAAATGGAAATAAACGCAAACGAATGGCGTCATCAGTGACGCCATTAATTTTAAAAGAATCGCAGATTTCCAAGAAATTAAATAAATGCAAATTAGGATCTTCATCCGGTAAGCCGTCGAAAATGACGGATTGCTGGACATACTGAATGATACTCGTTTTTATTTCAAAATTATTATTCGCCACAGTCGGGCGAATAATGCTTGATTGTGTTCCCTCCCAATTCGGCTTCGCATAATAGGACATAGTCCGTAGCGGAGCCTCATTATGGTCGGGGTCACCCATCATATCTTCGTTAGTCTCTCCGACTAACTCTTCGCGAATTATTGGCAGATCACTAAATCGGAGACGTCGCCGCAAAGTGCGCTCGATTTCCGGATCAAAACCAAATTCAAGATTAATTGAAGAGTTTCCTCGGGTCATAAACCAAAAGAAAAGAAAAGATGCAGAAAAAGAAAACGGGAAAATAAGATTTTAGATAAATAAATTTATTTATTTATTTTATATATATATATATTTTAAAATTTTTTATTTTTTTTAAATAGGTGATTTAAAATTAGTCCTGGACTTCCCAAGATCTGCCCGGTGAAGGGTTTTCAAGGTACTAGAGGCTATGATGGGAATTCAAGCCCAAAGCGTCCTTTCCAGGAATTTAGATTACACCTTTTAAGATTTTAAAAAGAAAAATTAAAAGAAAGGGGTGAGAAGAAAGAGAACGATAAAATTAATAACTATTTCTTTTTCAAATTATCGACCAAGGTCCCCGGCAACGGCGCCAAAAACTTGATGCGCAAAACTATGCTCGCAAACGACAACGACAAGTTTACCGTATCGAAAGTAGTATAGATTTATAAAACCAAGGTCGTATTAGACTCGGGGTGGTTGAGTAATTCTACTTTGAAAATCGCTATTATTTTATCAATAGAAAATTGGGTTGGTTTGTTTGCGAATAGCAGAAACTAAAAGAAATGCTAACGAAATTAAGTCGATGGTTTAAAACTAGTACTCGATCTTTGAGTCACCTCGGATATAGAGAAAATTGAAATGAGAATAGATTACAATTCGTTTGTTGAAGAGGCTTTGACCGTGGAGGTTCCAAAAGCATGAACACCCCTCTTTCGAGGTTTAGGTTCAACTAAGCTTAGGTGTATCGACCGAACTTTCGTTCTCAAATCGCATCGCCTAAGACTTGCCTTAGGTTGTGAACCTCGCTATTGAATTTTACTTCAATCCGGAAGAGTTACGTCGTCCTCTATCGAGGGTTGCGTTCTACTCCTTTTACCGATGGGTGATCGATTCGCCTTACGAGCCTCTCGGCCAACTAAAGAGCGAAAACCAATATGAAAACTATATAAAAGATATAGCCTCAATGAGTTGACCAATGGTAAATCATACGCGTTCAACAATTAGAGAAAAATAAATCTAAAAAACATAACAAAACTTATCTCATCCTCAGATCATCGCGACCGAGCACTATGAAAATTAGCCGCTCATGGAGATGGAGAAGTCATTATTATAAAAGTGCGACATGACGAAAAAGAGCGAACAAAGAGGACAAACAACAAAATTTTTAAACTAGAATATTATTATTAGTAGAAATAGAGATGAACTTTTATTCCTAGTGGAGAAAGAAATTACAAGAAAGAAAAATACAAGCTTTAACGATTAAGACAATTATAATTCGAAAGGAGAAAGCCGTACAAGATTACAATCGAACAACGAAAATATCAGCCGAAAATAACAACTTTCCGGGACAAAATACTGGACTGCTTTTCTCCCGGCCGAATGATTGATATATGGCCGAATAACAACAAAAATAATAATCTCTCACTCCCCCTCCACTTCTCTCCTAATGCTGTATTTATAAGCTAGTATTACCGGAACGGTTGGAATTAATTTCATTTGGCAGTTACTGTTCATGCTACAGTACTTGGCCAAATGAAATTAATTCCAGCATTTAATGTTGATTTATTCTGGCCAAATGAAGGAGTCATCGGCGGGATCTCCTGGGGTGAAACGACAGAGCCTTCAATGGCAGCGTGGAGGAGCTGGATCGGTGACGTGTACGAAGGGAGCTTGGGCGGAGGAGGCAGAGGTGGATTGCTGACGTGGACCTCGAGCTGCTGCTGCATGGTGGACTGGTGGTCGGTAGCCTTTTGCATGGAGGAGCTTGGGCGGCTGCATGGAAGTGGCGTTGGAAGTTGGCAGCTTCATGCAAGGGTGGTGGAGGCGCACAGGGAGGAGGCCGAGCTGCTGCGTTGAGATGGCGGAGGTGGCCGGTGCTGCTGCGTGAAGGTGGAGAGTGAGCTCGGGTCGACTGGTTGTATGGAGGTGGCGGCGCAGCTTTGACGGTGGTGGTCGGAAGCTGCTTTGACGACAGCTGGTGGCTGAGCTATGATTTTAAATATATATATATATATATATGTATACTGTATACATACATATATATAAAAAAATCAAAGCTATTAACTTTAGTACGTAGATGTTGTATGATGGTGGCCGAAGCAACATGGAAATTATCCATCCGAGCTCCACGTCGACGTATTTGACTCGCATATGAAACTTGGATGCGACAGCGGGACATTGCACATGAATTCCCCCCAGGCCTGCCGTAATCCTACAAAATAAAAATATCTAATAGATTCTGACATAAAATAATATTCTTACAAAAATTTATAAAAACAACAAACAAATGCGATAATTTATTTAAATATTTAATAATATATTAGCATAAAATGATGACTAAAATATCAGTCATCATTCACCCTCCAGCTTGCCTTTATAATAAAAATAGGTCTAAATACTACTTATCAGCCACGCAGGGTTTTATCAACGCTTTATACATAATTTCTCTAAAATCACAAAGTCGTTAACCCATCTTCTTGAAAAAGAGTTTTCCTTCATTTTCGATAATAAATGTCTTTTAGCTTTTAATCTCATAAAAGAAAAATTTATAAAACCTCTGATTCTAGTCGCACCGGATTGGTCGCTACCTTTCGAGATCATATGCGACGTGAATGATATTGCGGTAGGCGCTGTGTTAGGTCAACGAGTAAACAAGTATTTCCACCCGATTTATTACGCAAGCAAGACACTCAGGTCTGCACAGGCTAATTACACCACTGCCGAGAAGGAGCTTCTAGTTATTATTTTTGCCTTCGATAAGTTTAGGTCATACATCACTCTCTACAAAGGAATTTTCTTCGTAGATCACTCTACTCTTATGTGCCTGCTAAGTAAGGCGGGCGCCAAGTCCCATTTATTGCGATGGATCCTCCTTTTACAGGAGTTCAATTTTGAGATCCGGGACAAGAGGGGAGCTGAAAACTTGGCGGCCAACCACCTTTCCCGTTTAGAGAATCCCGCTACAGAAGCATTAGTGGTGGCTAATATAAATGATAAATTTTCTTGAAGAGCGCCTCCTTGCTCTCGAAAAGGCAATGCCATCTTCCACCCTCTGGTTTATGGATTTGGCTAACTATCTAGTAGCCCAGGTCCTGCCAAAAGAGTTCTTGAGTCAGCAAAAGAAGAAATTCTTTTATGACTTAAAGAATTATTTTTGGGAGGACCCCTTTTTATTTCGTGTGTGCGCAGGCTAGGTGGTGAGAAGATGTGTCTCAAGTGAGGAAGGTTTGAAAATTTTGCAGCACTACCATGAAGGACCAACCGGTGGTCACTATCAAGCGAACCGAACCGCAAAAAAGGCGTTGGAGGCGGGCTTCATTGGCCCGCGCTCTTTAATGACGTGCACACCCTTGTGAGTACTTGCAACAGCTGCCAGCGGTCGGGTAACATCTCCTCCCAGGACAAAATGCCCCTAAATCTCTATTTAGAATAAGAAATTTTCGACCTTTGGGGAATCAATTTTGTTGGTCCTCTCCCTCCCTCTTTTAGGAACAAATATATTCTAGTTGCGGTCGACTACGTATCAAGGTGGGCGGAAGCACAAGCTCTTCCCACCAACAATGCGAGAGTCATTATTAACTTCTTAAAAATATTACTCTTGTTTCTATTAATAGGAAGGATTGGGCACTTATGCTCGATGACGTGCTATGTGCCTATCGAATGGCATACAAGACCGCAATAGGTTATACACTGTATCGATTAGTTTATGTTAAGGCTTGCCACCTTTCGGTCGAGTTAGGGCACCGCGCATTCTGGACGCTTAAATTCTTAAACCTTGATTCTACCTTAGCAGCTGAGCACCGTAAATTTCAACTTAACGAACTCGATGAGTGGCGCGTGAATGCCTATGAGAGCAACAAGTTTTATAAGGAGCGAACAAAGTTCTACCACGATATAAATTTAAAATTTCCTAAAACTTTTTCGCCGGGCGATCTCGTCCTCCTTTATAACTCCCGTCTTCTCCTTTTTTTGGGAAAATTGAAATCTCGATGGTCCGGCCCCTTTATCGTAAAATAGGTTTGGTCATATAGGACAACTTATTTCCCACCCAGAAAAAGGCTCTTTCAAAGTAAACGGGCACCGACTTAAGTTGTATCTTCCAGGAGAAATCTCGAAACATAAGAGTGAATCGTTTATCCTTCCACCTATAACATGAACGTCAAATGGGTCAAGCTATGTGATCTTAAACAAAATGCTTTTGGGAGACACCCCATAGTTATCTTTATTTATTTCTGCTTGTATTTTTTCTTTTGCTTTAACAAATTTTGCAGGACTTTATTACGGCCTCCCTGACTACGCTGGTAAGGAAGTTTTCTTTCCCCTCCTTCCTCCTTAGCTTTTACTTTTGCACTTTTATCTTTTATTTGCACTTTTCTACCTTTCTGCATACTTAGTTTTAAACTTTGGAAATAATGTTTAAATTTAAGTATGGTGGGTCTTTCTTGAATTTAGAAAAATTGAAATTTAGAAAACTAGAAAATTTCAAAAAAATTATATAACCCCCCAAAATCCCAAAAAATGATAAAACCTTCTTGACCATCAAGATGATTTTTCTTTGTCTATGCCAATTTTCTCTAGACGACTTTCTACTAATGCCTTAGCCAAACTTTCTGTAGTTTCTGTCTTAAAAGCTAAATTGTTAGACTTCTTTGGGTGGACCTTGTAATAGATCCATCCTTTTCACAATATAAATCAAAACATACAGTAAGGAAAGTATGGAGTACAACATTCCCAATTTAAGAACTTAGCATCCAAATTCAATTTTGAATTGATTGAACTTAGACTCATCAAGGGTCTTAGTAAAAATGTCAGCTATCTGCCTGTCTGTATTGACATACTCAAGGCAAATGTCCTCCTTTTCCACATGCTCCCTAATGAAGTGATATCTAATTTCAATATGCTTAGTTCTACTATGTGCTACGGGATTTTTACCAATAGATATGACACTAGAGGAATCACAAAAGAGAGGCTCTTTATTTGCAAATTGTAATCCTCTAATTGGGGTTGAATCCAAAGAAGTTGTGCACAACAACTACCAACTGAAATGTATTTTGATTCAGCTGTAGAGATAGCAATGTTGTTTTGCTTTTTGCTACTCCGGTACACAAGCCTTCTCCCCAAGAACTGACAAGTTCCTGAAGTACTTTTCTGTCCTCTTTGCACCCAGCAAAGTTTGCATCAGTATAACCACACAACTAAAAGTCATCTGACTTAGGATACCATAGTCCTAGATTGGGAGTACCTTTCAGATATCCCAATATTCTTTTGACTGCTGAGTAATGAGATTCTTTGGGGTTCACTTGATACATTGCACAAACACATGTATCAAACATGATGTCCGGCCTACTAGCAGTGAGGTAGAGCAATGTGCCAATTATGCTTCTGTACATGGACTCATTATAGGGTTTCACCTTTTCATCCTTGTCTAGAGACACATTTGATCTCATAAGAGTTCTCATAAGGGTAGAGTTCTCCATACCAAATTTCTTTATGATATCCAAGGTAAATTTGGACTGAGAAATGAAAATTTCTTCCTCAGATTGCTTTAATTGAAGACCTAAGAAATATTTAAGCTCTCCCATACTGCTAATCTTAAATTTACTTAGCATGAGCTTGACAAATTCTTGCAAAGATTCCCATCAGTTGATCCAAATATAATGTCATCAACATATATTTGGACCAAAAGGGTCTGTCCCTTCAATTCTCTCAAGAAAAGAGTCTTATCTATTTTCCCTCTTGAGAACTTGTTTTCAAGAAGAAAGGTAGACATTGTCTGATATTAAGCCCTTGGTGCTTGCTTCAAGCCATACAGAGCTTTCCTTAGAAAATAGACATATTCAGGATGGGTAGGAGAGATAAAACCTGGTGGTTGAGTTACATAGACTTCCTCTTTCAAGTCTTCATTCAAAAATGCTGATTTGACATCCATTTGGTAGACTTTGAAACCCTTGAATACATCATATACTAAAAAAAGTCTGATTGCCTCCAATCTAGCTACATAAGCAAATGTCTGATCAAAATCTATGCCTTCCTTCTGCCTGTATCCCTGGGCTACTAGACTTGCTTTATTCTTTATGATTACTCCAGCTTCATCCATCTTATTTTTGTAAACCCACTTTGTCCCAATGACATTATGCCCTTGTGGTCTTGGGATAAGCTTCCAAACTTTGCATCTCTTGAATTGGTTGAGCTCATCTTACATGACCATAACCCAGAATTGGTCTTGGTTGGCCTCCTCAGATTTCCTTGGTTCAAGTTGTGATAGAAAACTAAGGTGCAAACTTTCATTCAGAGCATTACTTCTGGTTCTAACTCCATAATTAAGCTCACCAATTATCTGGTCTGCTGGATGATTTCTGAGATGTCTTCCAGTTATGGACAACACCCTTTGAGGTTCTTCCACCTCAATAATTTCTTCAGCTGCTGCTTCAAGATTGCCATTCTGAGATTCAGTAGCTTCTTCTACTCTTTTTGGAATTGAGTTCTGAGGGGAGAGTTCTTCCTTCTCAATAGTCTCTACTTCTCTAATTTTCAGATTGTCCAGTCCAGCTTCAATTCCTGCACCACATGAACTAGATAGAGGGTTATGCAGCATACTGCTCTCATCAAAAACTATATGTATAGATTCTTCAATTGTAAGAGCATTCTTATTGAAGACTCTGTAAGCTTTGTTGTGCTTGATATATCCTACACAGATACCTTGTAACACCCCCATCCGTTAAAAAGCATATAGCAGAAGGTCCGGCCGGGGCCCCACGCCATATACTACAAAACAAACGGGAACGTCACTATTGAATATACAACGACACTATACCACGAAGCCTAACTCAGAGCATTCTATGCGGAAGTAAAAAAGAGAGAGACAGAATTATAAACCACAAGACCCGAACTCGGGTATGTCCACTTCTATTAACTTGGAATAAAATGTTTTACAACACAAAAGAGGCACGACGGCCTTACAGTTTACCAACATCGGCGCGCAGGCCGACCATACATGAAAAATAGAAGGAACATCAAAGGCCTTCAAGGGCTGCAGCAGCGCAGGGGCTTCAGCCCGCCAAGTTCCCGCTCGGTCCAGCACCTGTACAACAAGCCCACCAAAAACGGTGGCAAAACAGGGCAACGGTCAGCTAAAACTGACCAATTTATAACGACCCCACCCCTTCGAGGGGGTGGCAGTGCTAACCGTCCCTGCAAAACAGTCTCAACAACATATACATATCTAAGAGTGCGACTAGACGAGCCCACAACATTTCATACATATGCAACAACACAAACGTGGGAATGGCCTCCACGTCTCGTGCACTCAGGCACTCTTTGGTGTACTACGCCTTCCACCACCATCCACTCTTGATGGTTTTGCCCTTCGAGGCTAAAGTCGGCAGCCCGAATACCAGGGCTCCCCCGTGCTTTAATTGTGAACTTGCGCAGTCCGAAGACTCTTCCCCGTTGCCTCCCGACATGCTATTCGAGCCTTACTAATCAGGTGCTGCAATGGTTCGGGTGTAGGTTCGCCAAATGCCCGTTGTTCACACACTCGTTGTACAACACGAAATGCGGGTATGGCGTCCCCTCAGCCCAGGTATTCTCAATTAGCTGGCTCCAAGGGCCGCTAAGTCATCCACCAGGACACCCTTACAGGTCGGGCACGCCGACCTCAGGTCCCCTCAACAGGTGGGCACAACAAACATCACCAGACCCATGTCTGGGAGCTGTCGCCCAGGCGACATTCACTGTCGCCAGCGACAGTGCACAAACCCTAATTTGGCTTCTAGCTGTGGATGCTTCCCGGGGCACACCCCCAGGCATTGCTGCACATGCAGTAGCACTCCCTAGCCTCAGAACACCCAAATTCATCAGAATCCAATTCTGGGGAGCTGTCGCCCAGGCGACAGTCACTATCGCGCCGGCGACAGCTAGACAGAACTCCATTTCTGCCTTTTAACTTCGGGTGCTCCCCGGGGCACACCCCGGGCGTTGCTGCGCATGCAGTAGCACTCTCTAGTCCTACGTAGCAGGATAACAACACGGGGTTTTCCCCGAGCACGCACAATACCACAAGGCATCACCAATCCAGACGAACCGTCACGGATGGGCTTCACACAGCGCGCCTACGTCCGTATTACGCACGGACTCTATATGTATGCAACTTGGACGGGGATAACACGAATCGACCCGTCGGAGGCCACGACCTCACCCTTTTGAGTAGGGGCCTCAACGATGCAAGGGAATGGACTAAGGCATGTCCAAGAGATGGTAGAAAAGTTCGTTACCCTTAAACGCCGCTTTGAGACCATGGCTTGACGTTCCACACGGATGGAAAGGAGCGCCTTGCCCTCCTCTACGCGTAGCCACCAACTTTGAAGGGATTGGATGAGTGTAGCTCCTCCAAACCCAAGCTCCAAGCTAGGGTTTTCTATTCACCTTCTTCTCCAAGTTCCTCTCTCTCTCTCTCTCTTAAGAACCCTTAAGAAAAATAATTGAAAAGAGAGGGATTTTTGGCCTTGTATGCTGCCACCAAGCCTCCCAAGCCAAAACAAGCCACCAAAGTCCAAGTGCAATCAATGCCCTTGATTTCGGCCATAAAGTCCAAATTTGAGCTGTCGCCCGGCGACAGCCACTGTCGCCCTGGCGACAGCGACAATGAACCGACATTGACTAGTCAACGCCGTCCGACAGCTCACGGCAAAACCTTCTCAACAGAACGCTATCGCCCGGGCGACAGCCACTGTCGCTGGCGACAGCTCTGGATTCCAGATTTCTGAATTTTCAGATTTGGGGTCTTACAACCCTCCCCTCCTTATAAAAATTTCGTCCCGAAATTTGTAAAAACACGCATATATATATACATATCAAAACAGTCTTTACATACAGTGGGAAAAGAAGAGATAAGCGTCACCGAAACAGCTCGGGGAACTCCTCCAACATGGTCTGCTCACGCTCCCATGAGAGCTCCTCGCGACCGCAGTTGTCCCAACGGACCTTTACCATACGGATCGCCCTGTTCCGCAGCTAACGCACCTCAACATCCTCGATGCTAACGGGCCTGACCGCCGTCTTAAGCCCACTTTCCACGGGAACCTGATCCGCCGCGACCACCTGCGTAGGCTCTTGCACTGCCTTCCGCAATACGGAGATGTATAATACATCGTGTAGCCCGCTCAGTTCCGCTGATTGCGCAAGCCTATAAGCCGCGTCGCCGACGCGCTCGATGATCTCAAACGGTCCAAGGTATCTCGGACTCAGCTTTTTCAAGCGTCGAATCCTGGATACACCCTTGAACGGCCTGATCTTCAAGTAAACCCAATCGCCAACGGCGAACTGGACGTTGCGGTGCTTCGCATTATAGTACTTCGCCTGCCTATCTTGCGCAACCAAAAGCCTCTCTCGGATCAACCGTACCGTCGAAGTCGCCTCTTCGACGTCTTTCCTCTTGAAGAGCTTCGTCTCGCCCGTTTCCGCCCAAGCTAAGGGAGTGCGGCACTTCCTGCCATAGAGGGCCTCGAAAGGCGCCATCTGAATACTCGCCTGATAGCTGTTGTTGTACGCGAACTCAACAAGAAAGAGGTGATCTTCCCACCCCTTGCCAAAATCCAGGACGCACATCCGAAGCATGTCTTCCATCGTCCTGTTGGTACGCTCAGTTTGGCCATCCGTCTGAGGATGAAAGGCCGTGCTAAACTGCAGCTTCGTACCCAAAAGACGGTTGACTAGCCTCCATGTACAACCCTGTATTCACCGAGTGGGCCCCCGAGGCCCAAGATATTTTTAGGCCCAATATTTCCAAAGGGCGTGACCTCGGGAGGAGGAGGGGTGAGCATTTGGAGGGAGTCGAGTCTGAGGGGCGCATCCCAGGACTGTTCCCTTGTGGGGGTGAGCTGGGAGGGCCGGGAGGCCTCCGGCTCGCCCAGACCCTTGTGGGGGCGAGCTGGGAGGGCCGGGAGGCCTCCAGCTCGCCCAGAACCTTGTGGGGGCGAGCTGGGAGGGCCGGGAGGCCTCCGGCTCGCCCAGACCCTTGTGGGGGCGAGCTGGGAGGGCCGGGAGGCCTCCGGCTCGCCCAGAGCCTTGTGGGGGCGAGCTGGGAGGGCCGGGAGGCCTCCGGCTCGCCCAGACCCTTGTGGGGGCGAGCTGGGAGGGCCGGGAGGCCTCCGGCTCGCCCAGACCCTTGTGGGGGCGAGCTGGGAGGGCCGGGAGGCCTCTGGCTCTCCCAGAGCCTTGTGGGGGCGAGCCGGGAGGGCCGGGAGGCCTCCGGCTCGCCCAGACCCTTGTGGGGGCGAGCTAGGAGGGCCGGGAGGCCTCCGGCTCGCCCAGACCCTTGTGGAGGCGAGCTGGGAGGGCCGGGAGGCCTCCGGCTCGCCCAGACCCTTGTGGGGGCGAGCTGGGAGGGCCGGGAGGCCTCCGGCTCGCCCAGACCCTTGTGGGGGCGAGCTGGGAGGGCCGGGAGGCCTCCGGCTCGCCCAGACCCTTGTGGGGGCGAGCTGGGAGGGCCGGGAGGCCTCCGGCTCGCCCATAGCCTTGTGGGGGCGAGCTGGGAGGGCCGGGAGGCCTCCGGCTCGCCCAGACCCTTGTGGTGGCGAGCTGGGAGGGCCGGGAGGCCTCCGGCTCGCCCAGAGCCTTGTGGGGGCGAGCTGGGAGGGCCGGGAGGCCTCCGGCTCGCCCAGAGCCTTGTGGGGGCGAGTCGGGAGGGCCGGGAGGTCTCCGGCTCGCCCAGAGCCTTGTGGGGGCGATCCGGGGAGGCCAGGAGGCCTCCGGCTCGCCCAGATTCTTGTGGGGGCGAGCCGGGGAGGCCGGGAGGCCTCCGGCTTGCCCAGCTCCATGCCGGGTAGGCGGTCTGCGTTTAGCGCCCAAGAGTAGCGGGATTTGGCTATCTGCAGCCCAGTTCAAGGGTATTTTGGTAATCTGGCAGACCAGTTTTCGGCTATTTGCAGCCCAACTTCAGAAATCCTATAAATAGGACCAAGGGGGCACCATTTGGAGGGATCTCATTCTAGGCTAGCTCTCTCCCTCTCTCTCTCCCTCCCCAAGTCTCTCTAGGGGGTGAGGAGAGCCTCCAGTGGTGCCCAAGCTTAGTAGTGGCTTGGGAGGGGAAGTTCCTAGGGAACTTCCGGGTATGTGGCGGGACCTCCCCACTAAGCCCTTGGTCCAGTTCCTAGTCCCAACACCTTCAACCTAGAGCTCTCCATTGGGAGGAGTAAGGATTGGTCGCCCCTCGGCTAGCTGAGGGCCCCGAACTCCACAGAGACTAAGTCTTGTTCGCAAGTCTCGGTTTCAACACATGGTGCGGTGAGCGTGGAGTGTGACCGATTCAAGAAACTCTCAAAATGAGCTCCATGGCTGGAGGTGGAGGATCCGACCCAGGTCGCTCGCAACCCCCAGTGGATGGAGCGACGTTGGAGATGTTTGAAAATTTCAGGCAAGAGATCCTGCAGACCTTGCAGCTAACTTTCGCCACGATAGGCGAAGGCAGGAGAGGAAGTGGTCCGGAGGCCTCACCTCAAAAGGTGGGCGAGAGCATCCTCGGCCAGACATCCGGGAAAGAGGTGCCGGAAGGGGGCGAGTGGGGAGGTCCTCGACCTGCACTCGCCGAGACCCAAGTGGGTGAGTGGGGAGGTCCTCGACCCCCACTCGCCGAGACCCAAGTGGGCGAGTGGGGAGGTCCTCGACCCCCGCTCGCCGAGAACCAAGTGGGCGAGTGGGGAGGTCCTCGACCCCCGCTCGCCGAGACCCAAGTGGGCGAGTGGGGAGGTCCTCGACCCCCACTCGCCGAGACCCAAGGGGGCGAGAGGGGAGGCGCCATGCCCCCACTCGCCCAGCCCCAAAGGGGGGCGAGCGTAGGAGGTCCTTTTTGTGAGCTGATCCTCTCAGCCCCGATTCCGGAGGGGTTCAAGGGGGCGGAGATGTCTCACTACTTCGGCAAGGATGACCCCGTCTTGCACCTGCAGTGGTTTGAGGACATGGTCTCCATCATGCCCATGTCGGACGCTTTCAAGTGTCGACTCTTCGCGACAACTCTGAAAGAGAAGGCTAGAGAGTGGTTCCACCAGCTCCCTGCGGGATCCATCTATGCCTTCGAAGACTTGCGTCGAGTTTTCCTGCTACGCTTCTCGACGTCAAGGAAGAGGAAGAAAGATGCCGAGGCACTTTTCAAGATCAAACAAGAGCCAGGGGAGTCGCTGGCTCACTATCTGGAACAGTTCAGGGAGGAGGTTCTCCTCGTCCAAGAAGTGCCCGGGTACACCCTCAAGCTCGCCTTCACGTTGGGTCGAATCCAGAGTTTGGCAAGTTCGTCGAACGCAGAGTTTGGCAAGATTGTCGATTGCAGAGTTTGACAATTTCATCGAACACAGTACAACATGTTCGTCGAACGCAGATTGCGTGTTCTGCCCATGGTGCAAGTTGCAGAAAAACTGTGTGGGGTCCACCAGTTTCTCCCATACTTCTCATAAGGACAGCTGAGAGCCGTTGAATATTAGAGATGTATAAAAGGAAGAGTTAGGGCACATTTGAAAGGACTCTCCGTCGCATGCAAAAAGAAATCTACTGTTTCATTGACGGCTGAAGCTCTTGTCTTCTCTCCTGCTACTCACTGAACGAGCAAGAAGAAGAAGAGAGAAAAGGTAGCTACTTTGCAAGAAGGAGCAGGGAGATCTTCCAACCTTCATCTGAAGAAGAAGATCAAGTAGTGGCTGACATCAACATCACCAACTACAGGAAGCACAAGCTGTGCAGGAACTACAGGGGACTTGCTGTCATCTGTAGTAAGTATAATACTCACTTTTCTGTAGGGCATTTTGCCTGAGTTGTAAGACCTTTTGGTCTGAGATTGTAGGAACCTGAGGGTTCTGAGTTTTAGGGCTGAAGGCCTGAGTGTAGGATCTGTTAATCTGAGTTGTAGGGCTTCATAGCCTGAGCTGTAGGAGGAGGAATTCTCTGAGTTGTAGGACCTGAAAGGGGTCTGAACTGTAGGATCAGGTGCTGATCTGAGGTAGGGCTATTTAGCCCGAGGTAGGGCTGTTTAGCCTGAGTTGTAGGACCTGCTGAGGTCTGAGATGTAGGATCAGGAGCTGATCTGAGTTGTAGGGCTGTTGAGCCTGAGGTAGGGTTTGGGAAAACCTGAGAGATCCTGAGGGATCTGAGTTGTAAGCTCTTTGAGCCGAGTTTGGAGGAGTTGGCCTTGTCTAACACATTGTTAGAAAGGTGAAGGGGGAAAAAGGACTACTCAAGACACCCTGTCTTGAGGAACCTCTATACATGCTTGTGTGCTTTCTGTGTGTTTGATCATTTGCTTGCTCTAAACCAGAAATCAGACATACTAATTAAAAGAAAATTAAAAGAAAACTATTCACCCCCCCCTCTAGGTGATTTAGACTACAAACCTTATATTCTTTCAAGTGGTATCAGAGGTTGGTTGGTCAAGAAGGACTTAACAGTCTGACCAGATCCTAAAAAGGTTTATTCAAATCAAATCCCAATGGCCTCCTCTGGATTGCAGAAGGAAATGAAATCCATGAAGTTGCCCATATGCAACAAAGAGAATTTTGGCATATGGAAGCAAAGGATCAGGTTGTTTATGGAAGCATCTGATCCAAGGATCTTCATTACAGTTGAAGAAGGACCTTTTACTTTTCACACTGCATCCACTATAGATCCAACAAGAACAGTGGCCAAATTATTCAAAGATTTGACCAAGGATGAACTTGAGTTGTTCACCATGGACAAAAGGGTCCAGAACATCATAGTAATTGTTATTGATGATTCCACCTTTCAAAACTTGGTACACTGCACTTCTGCCAAGGAAATTTGGGATACTTTGATAGTATATATGGAAGGGACAGCTGAAGTTAGGGATGAAAGGAAGTCACTCCTTAATCAAGAGTATGAAGCCTTCAGGCAGCAGAGCCAGGAAAGCATATCCATGTGCTATGAGAGTGTTGGGGAAATGATTTATCTTAACCCCTAAAAATAAGTAGAATAGAAATTCTAAGAATGAACAGAATTCGACGTAACCTATGTCGACGTAACTCTGACTTCTAGTCGACGCATCTAGTGAAGTCGACGTATCTTAGTCGACGCACCTTCCATATTCTTCTCTCGACGTCCAGCCAGTCTGAAATCGACGCTTCCGTCGATTAGTAATCGACGTACGTCGATTTCTATATCAAATTCAAAACACGCCAGATTTCTTTCCTTCTATCTGTAGATCTGAATTTTATGGAATGATATTATTCTTTTCTAGCCGTTTTGAATCAGTTTTTCCTTCAAAATGATTCTTGGCTAAATTGATTAAGTTTATTATGGATATTATTTGAAATCAGAATAATCTCTTTCCTTCTACAGAAATATTTATTATGGGATCTTTTCTCTCTTACCATTTTTCTAACTACTAATTGATTATTCTCCTATAGTATTCTTTGAATAAACAGAGCTATAAATAAGAGGGAAGTCAGCAGAGAAAAAAAAAGAAGTGATCCACTCCATCCATTTTGAAATAGAGGAATAGCTCCCAAGAGAAAAGTGAGAAAAAACAGAGGGAAGTGATAGTGTGCTGAAGCAAACAACAAGCCTTCTTCATCCTCTCTTTCTAAAGCCACACTGCTGCAATCTCTGATAGCTCTCTTTGAAAGAGAAAAGGCCAATAATCTCCTTCTCACTATAGAAGAGAGATTTCATTCACTATTTCTTGTGCTTCTAATTTTCTTGCTAGGAAGAAGATTCTTTCTTGTTTCAATTACATCTTCTACTTCTTCTTCTTATCTTCATTTCATTTTCAAACAGTGTAAAAGAGTTTTTAGAATCTCTTTTCAAAAAATTCAGTTGTACTGGTTCTAAGAGTCTCCTTATCAAAAGACTCAGGCTGGTTCTAAGAGTCTCCTTATCAAAAGACTCAATACAAGATAGTGAATTCCTACCAAGGGGGTAGAAGAGTGGACTACCCAAAGTTTGGGGAACCACTATATTTCTTTGTGTTGTGCTGTGATTTTCATTTTGCAATTTCTTTCTTTATTTACTTAATTCTTGTTGATGTGTGTGGGAAGCTTAACTCTGAGATTATTACACATATATATATTTGTTAACTTTGCACAAAGTACTTTAAATCTCTATTTTCACCCTAGAGAATTCTAGTGAGGTTAACTGTGCACTTTCAGAGAGGTTCTTCAGAATAGTTAATGAGCTGAGAACCTATGAGAGGGCATTCACCAACTATGAGCTGAATGATAAGTTCCTTAGATCTCTAAAAAGGGACTAGGACACAAAAATCTGTGCCACCAGGGAAGTGGCCAAGCTAGGTGAGACCCCAACTCACACACTATTTGGGAAGCTGCTCTCCTACGAGATGCAGCTATCTGCAAGGAAGGAAGAGGACACCTCTTCAAGGGCTCAAGCAAGGGAGAAATCTGTTGCTCTCAAAGCTGACAGCTCTAAGAGAAGCAAAAGCAAGATGGTGTCTCCTCCAAGGAGAAGTGATGAACCTGAAGTCAGCATCTCAGGAAGCTCTTCCTCTGACGAAGAGTTTGCTGACTTCACAAGGCAGTTCAAGAAGATGATGAAGAGAAAGTAGTGGAAGAACATGCCCTCCTCATCATCACACAACAAAAAGGATAGCAGCAAATCAGAAAGACATCTCCCAAAGGGTGACAGGTATGACTCTAAACTTAGTAAACATTCTTCTAACAATATAATCTGTTATAGCTACAGCAAGCCTGGACATGTCATAGCTGACTGTCCAGTTAATAGAAAAGATAGTGGTGAAAAGAAGCATCATCACCACAAGGATAGGAAGGGAGAAAAATCCCTTCTAGCAAAGAAAGAAAGGAGCTGGAGTGAATCTGATCCTTCAACATCAGATTCAGAGAATGAAGAAGAAGCATACATTGGGTTATTTGGACTAGAAGAAGATGAAGATTATCCAGCTGCTATAGTTGGAATCAGGGCCCCTCTTTCACACTCAGATAGTGATGAAGAGGAGGATGAAGAAGTCATTGTTCAGCTAAGCCTTATGGCCTTCACTGATGAGGAAGGGAGTCAGAATGCTTCTGACAATGCTCAGGTACTATCTCATTCCACTTCTATTTCTGATTATGAGACTAGACCAGAATATGTTGCACCTTCATCAATTGATGGAAGGGGCATGGAAGCTGACGAAGAACTCAATCAATTGATTGACAAATATGGTGTTCTTTTGGAGGCTCTGAAGAAGAGCAAGAAGCTTGCCAAGAGGCAAGCCCAGGAAATTGTTTCCCTCAAAATGACTAAGGATGTCAAAACTGAACCTACCAACCAGATGGCTCAGATGAGTAGACAAATTAGCCAGTTACAGGGGATAACTGTTGTGCAATTAATCACTATTTCCCTGAAGAACAAGGTCATCAAGGACCTTGAAGAAAAGCTTGAGAAGGAGAAGAGCCTGGTGGCTCAATTCTCCAAGCCCAAATTTGTGCTTCCTATTATTGACACCTTCTCCTATCAAACTAATAGGAGAGGACTAGGATTCAATAAAATGGAAGTAGGAGAAGGGAGTGGAGAGAAGAGCAAGGGGAAGGCTAAGCCACAACCCACCTTTCAAAAGGTGTTATTTCCTTCCAATAGGTATGACCATGAAAACATTTATGGTCACTGGAAGAATGGGAGTTGCTATAGGAAGGAAAATGCTCCTTCCCATAGTGGAAGAAAGGGAATGGGATTGAGTGCAATGAAGGCTCCCCATGAGGAAATTCAAATGGCCCAACTTGGACCATTTCTATTTGGTACTTCAGCCCCTGCATTCAAGAATATGAAGGCAAGCCCTTCTAAGGTTGAATCAGCCAAGACAATGACTGCTGTCAAATCAGTAAACATGGCTGATTGCTCAGTGTCAGATGCCATCAAATCTTGTTTGGCTGCCAAGTCATTGCAAGCTGACGCCATCAGGACAAAGAGCATCAAGAAAGCACACAGATTGACATTCAGTCTAATCATTGCTGAGAGAAACAGGAAGAATGCTGCTGTATCTACTCCTGAACATGTGGACTGTGCTACACAACCCTCAAGAAGTGTTCAGAAGAGAAGATACAACATTCATGAATGTTGGTGCTGTGGTAAAGTGGGACACTTTGCCATTGACTGTTGGTACAATCCCAATGTACCTAATGCAAAGTTGGGCCTTCCTGCAAAGGGTGCAGCTAGAGTAAGGCCATTTCATTATGCTAACCAGAACCTAGGACCCAAGTCATCTTGGGCTCCTAAGGGACATTAAACTCTGTTTTGCAGGATAGTTTAAGTACCAACCCCATCATCATTTGGTACTTGAACAGTGAGTGCCAATGGTACATGACAGATAGGAGGTTGACATTATGAAGTCAACATCAAGTAGAGGAATAAATCCTCAAGGTAAGTATGTATCCTACCTACTATGAAATTATCATCAAATGCTGTCTCCAATAATGTTAAAGTAGGATGATTAGATTAACCAGTACAGTCTGCCTAAGCTATGCTTCAGATTGCATTTTAACAGCTAAGAAAAATCTGGGATCGACAAACTCTATCCTGAGTTCGTCGATCGTAGAGGTTGAGCTCGACGAACTCTGCCCTAGGGTGAAATTTTAGGTAAATCTTCTCAGCTGTTCCGCTGAGTCGATTAGGTTAACACTAAGACCTAGTGTATAAATAGCAGAATGTGTTAAATGACTCTTCACATTCTCTTGCACTACTCCATCCGCCGAGACGAAACTTCTACCCTTCCATCCCAGCGTTTCTTCTCTTCAACAAAATGGCGCCCAAGATCATGAAGGAGTTGCTAGAAGGATGCGAACTTGTGAGGGATGGCTTTCTCCATGCTTCACCAGAGATTTTAAGTGTTATCTCCCTCATCTCTTCTGTCGGTCTAGATTTTGTGTTATCTGAACCCTCTCAGATATTCAGTCATGAAGTGCTAGAATTCAATGCAAATGTTATGCAGTCATCTACTAAGGATGGCTAATCGTCTAAAATTGGAAAGATAACGGTGAAGCTGTCCCCTAAGAGATTGGAAAAGGTACTGCACCTACCTACAGTGAAGAAGAGGAGTTATCTGCATCAGACAAGGAGCAAGCCCTAAAGTGGTGTGAATACAGTGATTCCCAGACTGCATCTTTGAAGAAGAAATTCTTCAACCAAAAAGGGAAGTTGTTTTGTGATATAGTGAGAAAGGCCCTTCTGTGCAAGCCAGGCTCACATGACACAATCTCACAATCAATGTTTGAGCTGGTTGCAAGGATCATCATGAAGAAAAGGACATGCTGGGGAACTATCCTATACCAATGGATTAAGCAATGTCTGCAGGCTCCAAACTTAGGAAGAATCTTATCACTCTTCCTGCTGAATGCATATCCAGACCAATTCTCCTCCTTCAAGGGTATCAATATCCACTACTTGAAGAGACTGGATATAAAGACATTGGACAGGTCAACAAGGGTCCTACCAATGAGCCAACCTTCCTTGGTGGCTGAGCTGAAGGAGAAGAAGAAAGCTAAGAAGAGTGCTGAAGATGGTGCTGAAACCTCCAGGAAGGATGATGATCCTCCAGTGCACTTGGATGGTGTGGCTGGTGAAGATGATCCCCAGCGTAGGATAGAAGAGCCAACTCTGTTGAATACTGATCCACCTGTTCCTCATGCTGAAGAAGTATTACTGAATTCCCATATCCACGGTAAATTAGGATCAGAGTTAGGCTTCACTCCCAAATTATAGGCTAGTCTAGGTATCTAACTAACTCATAAACCATTTTTCAGGTTTACCTAGACAGGATACTCCACATATGGATTCCTTGAGTGAGGGGGAGCATAGCTCTTACTTTGGAGATGGTGGTGGGGGTGCTAGTGAGGGGGAGCACATCCCAAATGCTGAAGAGCTGCAAAGACCAGAAACTGAAATGGAAAAGGACAATAATGAAGATGAAGAAGTGGTAGAGAAAGTATTGGCACGGGAAAGGCCTGTAGCTGTGCTAGACACATCTGACCTGCTGAACTTAATAAGATCCATCAATGAGGGTCAGATGTTGTCTGTGAAAGAGCTAATTGCAGAAAAAGTTCAAGATGCCAGTGCTAAGATAAGGGATGAGTTGTATGCAACAAGAACTGCATTGACTCAGGAGATCCAGGACAGTTAGCAAAGGATGGAGTCAAGGGTGGCTGCAGTGAAGACTGAGCTGAATACCCAGGTTAATGATGTCAAAACTGCATCTGATCATATCCTCCTGCAAATGACCAAGTGGTTTGAGATGGCCAAAGGCACAGTTGCTGCTCAGCACACTATATTGAAGCAAATTGCTGATCATCAAGGGTACTCTACCAAGGACATTACATATGTAAAGAATTATCTTTACAAGAATCAAAATGTCTAGGAGAAAGCAGTTGCCAGGATGGCACAGGTGGCCAACACATCCAGCAGCCTTGTCATGTCCCACATTGATAAGGCCAAGGAAAATATTTTGGAGGATGTGGACAGCACGTTCCAAACCCTCTCCCAATCAATAATAGATCAACACTCTGAAATAGAGAAAAAGATATTGGAAAAAGGCAAAAGGGGGAGGAGAAGGTTACCAAACTAAAGGCTAAGCTGAAAGGAGCTCACATAAAGCTATATAACAACATGGAGAATGCCCACCAGCTGATACTCTCCAATCAGGCAGAAGCCAGCAAGCAAGTGGTGGAAGTGGTCAACAATGCTTCCAATGAAATTCAAGAAGATATTCTAACTATGGTCAAAAAGGTTAATGATAATCAATGGTCCTCAAGCTTAAAAGTATTACAAGGAATAAGGATTGCCTTAAATCTTCCAATATTGAATCCAAGTAGACCTGAAGACTTTGACTTCCAAGGTCAATCAGATCTGATTCAAGATGAGAGGGAAGAAAAGAGGAGAAGGGCAGAGGGCATTCAAACTGCTGAAAAGTATATGGCCCAGAAGAGGATGGAAAGATTAGAGGATCCACTCCATGAGGATGACAATCTGGAGTTGGACATAATTGTTGTCAACACCTAGTAAGCCATGGCAATCAACTCAAGGACATTGACCATGTCTATTCATCCATTGAATGGATCAAGAACCTTGAGAGGGAATCTTTAAGGGAAAGGATTCTCAAAGAAAACATGGTAAGAAGGGAAACTCCTGTAAGGATTCCCACAAGATATCTTCCCAAGCCATTTCTGTACTTCAAAGTAAAGGAGAAGATCAAGGCTGCTGCTAAAGCTAGGAAGAGAAAGTCTGAAGTGTTGGAACATTGTCTTCCGCATCTCCTTGGTTTGAGAATAACAAATCCTATGTATTTGATCTTGTGTGTTTAAGTGTGTAGGAAAACAAGTCCACATGACTCAAGGATAACATAAGAATGTTGAGCCAAAATGTGAAGCCAAAATTCCGATTTGCCCACTAGCACCAGCGCAAGCGCAGGTGCTAGCACTAATTTGAGAAAAATTCGGAAACAGTTATGGAAGGTGATAGCGCCTGGCGATAGCAGCTAACGCACGCGGTAGCAGCTAGCGCAAGCGGTATCTACTATCGCCGGCGGTAGCGCAAAGCACAAGAGGAAGGCGGCCGGCTTGCTTAAAAATGAAGGATTCTCACGCGGACAATATTGCCTAATCTGGGATAGCGCCGGCGGTAGCGGTAGCGATAGCGCAGGCGCTAGCTCCAAGGCTATAAAAAGGACCCCTTGGCTCCGTCTTCCTAATCCTCTTGAGATCCAAAATTCCAGAGCTTCGTGCCACAGCATAGAGAGGAAGGTTCAGAGAGATACTCCCATAAATCCATGAAGGCTTAAGGAGATCCGTGGAGAAGATTTCAACACGCGTCATCATCGTGACGAAAGACCGCATCGACTACGATCATACTCCGCGTCTTCGTCTACTTCTCCAAGAGATCCACATATAGGGAGTTTTATATTATTGTCTTTCTATTTCACATCTTCTCTTTTAAATCGTATAGTAAATTCACCTCGTGTTGGCGACTAGGTCTGGGTAGGACTTAGGGCAGAAATTTGCCTCGTGTTGGCGACTAGGTCTCGGGTGTAGGTCTAGGGGGTGCTCGAGGCCATATCCAGGGAAGGGTTGGCTAGAGCGGCTTGAGGCCATATCTGGGGAAGGATCGGCTAAAGCCAACCGGTTCGTGGGGATACGAGTCGGTATAGAAAACAAAAAGAGTCTTTCATATTTCGCTTTGATTTCTAGCGTCATTGAAATCAAAATTTTGTAATCAATTTTATTAATAATAACCATGTCTCTTTTTGTGTTATAAAATTGATTTGTTCTTCATTTCTCTAAATGTTTATTATACTCTCCTTTATTATAAAACAATTTAGTTCTTTAACAAAATCACTATTTTGATTTCTTATCACAAACAAGTATTTCAAAATATAATATAAGTTTTTAAAACCCTTATTCACCCCCCCCTCTAAGGGCTCCTACCGATCCAACAAGTGGTATCAGAGGTAGGTTATTCCAAATCGGCTTAACAACCAGGAATAATGGCGTCTCATGATCTCGCTTCTACTAGTGGGGTAAATTTTATGAAGAAGAAAAATCTCTTAAACCACCTTTATTCGAAGGGAGAAATTATAAAGGGTGGAAATTATTAATGGAAAATTTTATTAAAAAATTAGATATCAATGCATGGGATATAACAATAGTTAGACCAGCGAATGAATCAAATAAACAGGAACGTCATCTAAATGCAAAAGCCAAACATTATTTTTTTGCGCTCTATCAAATGAAATTTTCAAATTAATATATTGTTTTTCTAGTGCATACAAAGTATGGAAATTTCTTGAAGAAATGTATGATTCTCCTTCTATAGGTATGGAAAAATCGCAAGAACCGGAGAATATGCAAGCTTGCACAAATTTTCAAGAAAGCTCCTCTCATGATGGATCCATGAAGTGCACATCAAATGGAAAAGAAGAAATCCCATCTCTAGAAGAGGAATGCCAAATAGATGAAGACAACAAAGAAAATTCATGCTCAAATCTCACAACATCCAAAAGCACAGTAAGGAAATCAAATCATCTTATTGTTTGCAATTCTATTTCTACTTTACAATTGCTACAAATTACAAAGCGCAAAATTAAGAAATTAAAAAATACAAATTGCAAATTGCGCTTAGAAAATAAAAATTAAAAAGCAAAAGTTAAAGTAGAATCAAAATCTGATTTATCTAGCTTTACTCATGTCACTTCAATTGAAAACACACAACCTTGTTTTGATTGTAATAAAATTAAGGAAAAATTCAAGGAACTTGAAAAAGAAATTATTTGTATAAAAGAACATAATGAAAAATTATCTTTAGAAAATTCAACTTTAAAAGGTGATTGTGTTACATGCAAAAGTTATAAAATTGAAATTGAAGAGATGGATGAAACATTTGAGGAATACAGAAATGAACATCAAAAACATATTGATTCAATTGTTTCTACTCTTAAAAATAGCACAATTGCGTATAATAAAGCTAGACATAATTTGAAACTTAAGAACAATGAATTAGAAACTAAAATTAACTTGCTTAAGGAAATCATAAAGAAAAATTCTCAATATCAAGCAAACTCCAAAAGCAAGTTGAATATGATTTCTCAAAAGTTGAATAAGCCAAACAATGGAAATAAAAAACTTCAAAAGATTGAAAATGAAATTCCAAAATACAATCATTACTATCATTTACAACATCAGTCTTCTCCCAACGTAAAATTAAATGTTCACAAATTTCCTATGAAAAATACTTTCAATAATCATTACAATCATAATCATCAATATAAAGATTATCACAATGGAAATTTCATATATAAGAATAACACTAAACAAAAGTTTGAATGGAGGCCCAAAATTAAAATTGAAACATTAACTTCACATGAAAGGACCCATTCATCACTAACTACCCACAAACCTACACGTTATATTTGGGTACCCAAAGGAACCACCACACTTGGTCCCCTTTGGATACCTAAATCTCTTATTCATTAGGTATCACCAAATGCACGAAGTAGAATATTTTCAAAAATGAAACATACAAATTTTCTACTTCATGATATGCTTTAATGTCTTTTAATTTTTCTCTTGTTGTTTTCCTTTTGAACTATCATGTCATGGTCATCCTATATAGTATTGAAAATATGTTCTTATCTCTTAAAAGCTTATTATGTTTATAAAATCAAATTGTTCAAAATTCAAAAGTCATATCTAATTTTGATGACCTATCTATCTCTCTCATATTCATTATCTATAAATATCTTTTATTATCCATATAAATGAAATTCTAAATTTGCTATAAGATATTTTAAATTAAATCAAGTTATTAGGCTATTAAGCTCTTTAGACTTCACCATCAAGTGGTTTAGAGAAATAACATGATCTAAAAGAAAGTTCAAGATCTAAATAAAAGCTCAACTTTCAATATGGTTGTTCACAACAAAAAATATATTGTGTTCACTCCTTGATGTCAAACATGATCTAAACCATCACTATTGTTCACCTATCAAAAATCACATATATATATTCAAAATTCTTAATTATAAGAAAATCACTAAAATGTATTGAAAGAATTTACCTTCATAATGAATATTGAATTCACATGCACCACCATGATCTATTGATGTCCTTTGCTAAAATTTTCTAACATCATATATCATAAGTCGAATCAAGAGTCTTCTAAAAACAATTATTTCTATCACAATTATGTGAATTCTAATTGATGACAATTGATATTATAATTACATACCATGGTTGGTGTACTATGTGTGATTTATTTCAAGTTTAGACCTTTGAATCTTCTTGATATCAAATCAAATTAAATCATCACTTCATTCTAGGTCTCTAAGTTGAAACACAATCAAACCTTGATATAACATTAATCTCAAACTTATCATACTAACATTGTTACCTATAGAATATTTGTGTCTATGTTAGGCTTTATATGTTTACCAAGATATACAGGCTGGGTATTCTTGTAACACCCCAAAGATCGTGGTTCAGCGAGGTAGGCGGAATGGTAGTGTTGCGCTCGGGATAGGCTCAACATTCCAGATCAGGTCAATGCGCACGACCATTGTCCTCTTCGCGCACGACCAGTGATCGTGCGCCAATGATCGTGCGTAACCCGCAAAGAATCGGAGTTCTGTCTCGGCTTATGCGCACGACCATTGTCCTCTTCGCGCACGACCAGTGATCGTGCGCCAGCGATCGTGCGTTAATTCAGAAGAGAATCGAGTTCTGTCTCGGACAGTGTGCACGACCATTTCCCTCTTCGCGCACGACCAGTGATCGTGCGCCAGCGATCGTGCGCCCTGTTTATTCTGTTCCGCGATTTTGAGCGGAGAAGAAGATCGGACCGTCCAAATCTTTTGGAAATTGATCCAACGGCTAGGTTTAGTTGCGGGAGACCTTTAGGGCTGATGAGAGGGGGTTAAACCCTCATATTCTCTAAGCCATTCTCTCTCCAAACCCTAGAGAAAGAAGGAGGAGCCAAGGAAGAAGAAGGTAGATCCCGCCATTGACGGAGCTCCGGAGCTCCGTTTCGCGAGCCGTTTCCAGATTTGGAGAGTGCAGCCCGGTGCGGTCGTTTCTCTCCGTGTAGAATCTTGGATCTATGGCGAAAAAGAACGCTCCTAGTGTAACGATTTCTTCTCCCGTTGTTTGGACTTGTCTTTTGTCCTCTCCTTCATTTCTCTATGCTTGCATGAGGAATCCCTTTCACCAAATGGGTGAAGTGTAGGATTTCCTCAAGTTCTTCGGAACTTCGGGTCGATTGTGTCCGTCCCCGGCATATTGCATGTAGAAAATCCGGTAGTCGTGCGGATTTAGGCATTATGTGGGAAGCCTATTCGTGGTCGTGAGCCCGAATCAGTGATGCTTGATTTGCGACGTTGCATTTAGGTTAAGCCTAGAATGCGTGCCGGAGAATGACTCTGTGATATATGCGATAGTATTGCGGGATTTAAGCGTAGGCATCTTGTGAAGATCCTAACGGAAGCCCCATGCTTTGCGAGTGGTTGAATGCAAACCTTCACCACTAGAATTGTTGAGGAGTGGTCTTGTACCTCCTTTTTGGTTACGTATAAAGCCCTAACGATCCCTCATGCCCTCCGGCCGAAAGGCGGAGTCGGGTCTTGAGTCGTTACAAAGTAAACTTTTAAGGCTTGGGTGTTGTAACTTATGTTTTGTGTAGCACTAGCGAGTGCTAAACCCTTACGGGCCGAGGTGATGTCATACCCGCATCGTGTGTTCAATCGATGACAAGAGCACGGGAATTGGCTGAACTGAACCTGTTTCCAGGCGTGGCGGTAGGGGGATTTATCTCTTGTAAACCCGAACGACCTTGGGAGAGGTTGGGAAGGGCGTCTTGCCTAGACCGACCAAAAGCTCTTTTCTATCTAGAGTTTCCGGACTCATGATGGTTTTGGTGCTCGGGAAGAAGTACCTTTGGTGCATGCCTTGTGAGCATGGAGCGTGCGGTTGTGTGTACCCACGTTTGTGATGAATTGATGTTGTTAGCCTCATGCGGTTGTTTAGGCGGGTGTGGGGAACCTTCGGGTGAACCCAACCAACATCATGTGCATACCTAGGTTCCCTTCTTTTGACGCTCAACCTAGAAGATTGATTGTGCTTGAAACCTCACCTCGTGTAGTTGCACTTTCTTTATATTTAGTAATTGTGCTAGTATGGCTTGCTTGCAGGGTAGAAGCTCCGCCACCCCGGAAAAGGGGTGGGGTCGTTATAATTTGGTCAGCTGTGCTGACCGTTACTTTGTTTGCCACCGCTTGGTGGAATGTTCTTATGCAGGTGCAGGTGAGCCTAGCGGGAAATAGCGGGCGATGGCCCTTTGCAATGTTGGCCCTCGAAGGCCAGCCCTTTTCCTGTTATTCATGTATGGTCGGCCTGCGTGCCGATGTATGCTTATGGAGTTTTGTGCATTGGATGAATGTAAGGCCTTAAGGCCGTAACTCTTATTCTGGATACATTCCTATGATAGTGGACAGTTCTATTTGAATGGTTTAATTAATGCTTCCGCTTACGTTTTGTACTCTCGTTTAGTTGTTACTTTTCTGGTTATCACCTTTTAACTCCTAGCTAGTGTGGTTTGTATGGCGTGGGGTCCCGACCGGACCTGCTGTTATACTCTTCGTACTGGCAGGATGTTACAATTTGGTATCGGACTTAAGGCGTCGATCCGTAGTTTAGCGAATTCGGGACGAATTCCTTTTAAGGGGTGGTGTGCACGGGATGTGCATTCACCTAAAATGACAAAAACTAATAAGAATGTCCACTTAGGAATGGAAAAACATACTTGTTTGCGGAACCTAAGCGTTCCATGATTGTTGTTTTGCTATGCTTTCAGTCACTAAATTGTCTCTTACACGATTATAGGTGACTAGGAGTGGTGCGGGGCCGTCTCAACCCCGTAACACTGCTGAAAGTAGTGGGTCGTCTGAGGTGACAGCGACCACTCCTTCGGCTGAGATGATCAAGTTAGTCGCTGAAGCGGTCTTCGCGATGATCAACACTCAGTCTGGGCAGCTTGCGGTAGAACTGAGGGTGTGGCCCCTGTAACTGTTGCTGTAGTGGAACCTGCGGTAGAACTCAGGGTGGGACGTCGAGTTGCGCAGGTAGTAGTGGGGCGAGCGCGTGACCAGCAATTAAAGTACTTTCTGAGCCTCAACCCTCCATCCTTCGAGGGGACGGAATCCCCTGGGAGAGCTGCTGAGTGGTTGTCAGAAATAAAGAGGACTTTAATGTCAATGCTTATAAGCAAAGATATGTTGGTAACCTTAACCACCTTCCTACTTATAAGAGAAGCAAGACTTTGGTGGGAAGGAGAGTTGTTGCACAAGTTTGGCGGGAGACAACTTTCCGAAATCTCTTGGGAAAGCTTCCATGAGTCATTCCTTCTAAAGTTTCTACCCCTAACTGAGATTCCTGAACTACAAGATCAGTGTTCACACCTAGAGCAGGGAGAACACTCAGTGGATGAGTACCTGATTGAGTTCATCTGTCGGAATCGTTATGAGAGGTCTATGTGGGAAGATGAGGAAACCAAGGTCAACAAGTTCTACAATGGTCTGCGAGATGACCTAAGACTAATGCTTGTGGGTCCAAAGTTACTCGGCTTCAACGTCTTAGTGAAATCAGCTAAATATCTGGAAACGGATATGAAGAGTATGCAGCGCGCGAAAGACTTCAATGTAAAGAAGTCAGAGTTTCATGCGCCAGTCTCTCAGTCCAAGTCCGAGTTCAGAAGAAACAAGAGAAAGTTCAACTCTATGGAAGTTAAGACTGCATGGTGTTCCTTAATTTGTTTCACTTGCGGAAAGGTGGGACACAAAGCCCGAGTGTGTCGAAGTGGTCCCCCAAAAGCAAAAATCGGAGAAGTGGACTATGCTCGTGTGATGGGTTCGGCTTCTATGGAGAAAGGCAAGGCGGTGGAGTCTTCGATTCCCCAATATTCTCTTACCCAACCGAGAGTCTACTCTTATGGCCAGCAAGAGGTCATTCAGAAATGCGATGTTGCCACAGGTATGGATGATCATCTCCAAATATGATTTATACCCCGTGTGCGGTTAAAGATAGAAATATGTCCACTGTATCTGTTGACAACAAAATTTTATGTCTTGTATTTGTGTGCAATTAGGCCTTGTCCTAATTATCGACTATTCGACGAGAGCTCTGTTGGTGTGGGAGCATCGCTCTCCTATTTGTCTAAGGACTTCGTGTTATGAATCGAATTGTCATTTACCTTAATCAAGGATAGATTGGAGGTAATGCTGACTAATAGATCTCGAGTGAGCGCGAATAGGAGAAGCCGTGAAAAGGCGCGAAGATGTTCTTCACCTTGTTGAAGGATTCAGGGCCTAAGACCAATTTTGTGTTGTCCTAGTAGTAGCAAACCAAGCTGGCCGAGAGGAACCGTTATCCGATTCCGAGAATCGACGATTTACTTGACCAACGGGTTGGGTCGACGGTATACTCTATGCTTGACTTAAGGTCCGGCTACTATCAGCTTAGTAGTAGGGAATGTGATATTCCAAAGTCAGCGTTCAGTACCCGCTTTGGGCACTATGAGTTCACGGTGATGCCGTTCGGTCTGTCCAATGCACCGTCGGTATTCATGGAATTAATGAACAGGACGTTCCGTGAGTATTTGGATCAATTTGTGATCGTCTTTATCGACGACATTTTGGTATACTCTCAATCGGAAGAGGAGCATGTAGGGCATCTGCACGCCGTTCTGAGCACCTTGAGGAGGAGTCAGCTCTATGCCAAGTTCTCCAAGTGCGAGTTTTGGCTACCGTCAGTAGCATTCCTTGGTCACGTCGTTAGTGGAGATGGAATTGCAGTAGATCCGTCGAAGATAGAAGCGATCCGAGCGTGGTCTTTGTTGAAAAACGTAGCGGAAGTCCGAAGTTTCTTAGGACTTGCCGGCTATTATAGGCGCTTTGTGGAAAACTTCTCGAGGATCGCACTTCCTCTCACAAAACTGACTAGGAAGGATCATAAGTTCGTTTGGTCGCCCGAGTGCGCACGAGCTTTTGAAGAACTGAAGAGCCGTCTGACCACGGCGCCCATTCTATGCTCGCCATGTGGTACGGAAGGCTACGAAATTTATAGCGACGCCTCAGGAAGTGGTTTGGGTTGTGTCCTAGTGCAGTTCGGGAAGGTAATTGCATACGGCTCCCGGCAGTTGAAGGTTCACGAGAGGAATTACCCGGTCCATGATTTGGAGCTAGCGGCCGTGGTATTCGCTCTTAAGCTTTGGAGGCATTATTTGTATGGCGTGAAGATCGACATCTTTACCGACCACAAGAGCCTCAAGTACTTGCTAGATCAAAGGGAGTTGAATATGCGACAGAGGAGGTGGTTGGAGTTCCTTGGGGACTACACCTTCGACATCAAATATACTCCTGGAAAGGGAAATGTAGTTGCGGACGCGTTGAGTCGTCGGGCTCCCGCTCAAGCAAATTGGATTTTGATGCACGATGAGTGTCCAATCCGTGAGCTGGAAGAAATGGAGATCATTTGCGTTGATCGAAGAGCGTCTACTTCAGCATGCTTGAACTGGACGGAGGTTCAATACCACCTTGCCGACCGAGTTCGACAGGCATTGGAGCTGGATGAGAGCATGAAACACTACAAAGCGGAAACCGTTGACGGGTTAAACGCTGATTTCTCTTTCGAAGTTGGCCTTATGTGGAAGAATGGCAGATTGTGCGTCCCAAACGTTGGTACTCTATGGGAGGAATTGATGTATGAGGCTCATCATACCAAGTACTCTATCCACCCGGGGAGCACGAAAATGTACATGGACATGAAGAAACTTTTCTGGTGGCCGGGTATGAAGAAGGAAATTGCCCTCTACGTGGCCAAGTGAAACACCTGCGCGTTGGTGAAGGTGGGATGTCAACGTCCCGGTGGATTTTTGAAGTCCTTGCCGATTCCGGAATGGAAGTTTGACGATATTTCGATGGATTTCGTGCACGGATTGCCGAGATCGCAGCATGGAAACGACGCCATCTGGGTGATCGTGGACAGACTGACAAAAGTATCGCATTTCATTCCGAACCGGAAGCATGATTCTGTAGAAAAGCTAGCGAAGCTCTGTGTCGATAGTATTGTGCGGCTGCACGGTGTCCCTCGTAGCATCGTCAGCGATCGTGACGGGCGTTTCACATCGAAAGATTGGAGGCTTATCCATGAACTGTTGGGCACTAAATTGAAATTCAGCACGGCCTTCCACCCGCAAACGGATGGACAGACCGAGAGGACCAACAGGACTATGGAGGATATGCTCCGAATGTGCGCTCTAGATTTTGGAAAGAAGTGGGAAGATCATCTCTATATGATCGAATTCGCCTACAATAATAGCTACCAAGCCAGTATAAAGATGGCTCCTTTCGAGGCCCTATATGGTAAGAAGTGTCGTACGCCGTTGTCTTGGACAGAAACGGGCGATACTAAGCTATTAAAGCGAAAGGATGTTGAGGAAGCAACTTCGACGATCCGAACTATTTGAGAAAGGCTATTGATTGCCCAGGATAGGCAAGCAAAATATTACAACGCCAAGCTTAGGAACCTAGAGTTCGCCGTCGGTGACCGGGTTTACTTGAAGATCAAACCGTTCAAAGGGGTATCAAGGATCCGACGCTTGAAAAAGCTCAGTCCAAGGTACTTAGGACCGTTTGAGTTTGTCGAACGTATTGGTGATACGGCTTATCGGCTTGCACTATCTGCAGAGCTGAGCGGTCTGCACGACGTGTTTCACATTTCAGTTCTGAGGAAGGCAGTGCAAGAGCCTACTCATATCGTTGCGGTTGGCAAAGTGTCGGTTGATAGTGGGTTGTCGACGAAAGTCAAACCCTTACGCATCGAGGATACCGAGGTAAAGCAGTTGAGGAACAAGTCCATTCGGATGGTAAAGGTCCGGTGGGATAATTGCGGCCGAGAGGAGCTAACTTGGGAGAGAGAGCAAGCGATGCTTGCGGAGTACCCCGAGCTATTTCTCTCAGGTAAATTTTCTTTAAAAACTGTAAATTCCTGCTGTTACTGTGTTCGAAATTTCGGGACGAAATTCTTTTAAGGGGGGTGGAGTTGTAACACCCCAAAGATCGTGGTTCAGCGAGGTAGGCGGAATGGTAGTGTTGCGCTCGGGATAGGCTCAAGATTCCAGATCAGGTCAATGCGCACGACCATTGTCCTCTTCGCGCACGACCAGTGATCGTGCGCCAATGATCGTGCGTAACCCGCAAAGAATCGGAGTTCTGTCTTGGCTTATGCGCACGACCATTGTCCTCTTCGCGCACGACCAGTGATCGTGCGCCAGCGATCGTGCGTTAATTCAGTGATCGTGCGTTAAAATTAAGCGATCGTGCGTTAATTTTATTTCTCTCGGACAGTGTGCACGACCATTTCCCTCTTCGCGCACGACCAGTGATCGTGCGCCAGCGATCGTGCGCCCTGTTTATTCTGTTCCGCGATTTTGAGCGGAGAAGAAGATCGGACCGTCCAAATCTTTTGGAAATTGATCCAACGGCTAGGTTTAGTTGCGGGAGACCTTTAGGGCTGATGAGAGGGGGTTAAACCCTCATATTTTCTAAGCCATTCTCTCTCCAAACCCTAGAGAAAGAAGGAGGAGCCAAGGAAGAAGAAGGTAGATCCCGTCATTGACGGAGCTCCGGAGCTCCGTTTCGCGAGCCGTTTCCAGATTTGGAGAGTGCAGCCCGGTGCGGTCGTTTCTCTCCGTGTAGAATCTTGGATCTATGGCAAAAAAGAACGCTCCTAGTGTAACGATTTCTTCTCCCGTTGTTTGGACTTGTCTTTTGTCCTCTCCTTCATTTCTCTATGCTTGCATGAGGAATCCCTTTCACCAAATGGGTGAAGTGTAGGATTTCCTCAAGTTCTTCGGAACTCCGGGTCGATTGTGTCCGTTCCCGGCATATTACATGTAGAAAATCCGGTAGTCGTGCGGATTTAGGCATTGTGTGGGAAGCCTATTCGTGGCCGTGAGCCCGAATCGGTGATGCTTGATTTGCGACGTTGCATTTAGGTTAAGCCTAGAATGCGTGCCGGAGAATGACTCTGTGATATATGCGATAGTATTGCGGGATTTAAGCGTAGGCATCTTGTGAAGATCCTAACGGAAGCCCCATGCTTTGCGAGTGGTTGAATGCAAACCTTCACCACTAGAATTGTTGAGGAGTGGTCTTGTACCTCCTTTTTGGTTACGTATAAAGCCCTAACGATCCCTCATGCCCTCCGGCCGAAAGGCGGAGTCGGGTCTTGAGTCGTTACAAAGTAAACTTTTAAGGCTTGGGTGTTGTAACTTATGTTTTGTGTAGCACTAGCGAGTGCTAAACCCTTACGGGCCGAGGTGATGTCATACCCGCATCGTGTGTTCAATCGATGACAAGAGCACGGGAATTGGCTGAACTGAACCCGTTTCCAGGCGTGGCGGTAGGGGGATTTATCTCTTGTAAACCCGAACGACCTTGGGAGAGGTTGGGAAGGGCGTCTTGCCTAGACCGACCAAAAGCTCTTTTCTATCTAGATTTTCCGGACTCATGATGGTTTTGGTGCTCGGGAAGAAGTACCTTTGGTGCATTCCTTGTGAGCATGGAGCGTGCGGTTGTGTGTACCCACGTTTGTGATGAATTGATGTTGTTAGCCTCATGCGGTTGTTTAGGCGGTTGTGGGGAACCTTCGGGTGAACCCAACCAACATCATGTGCATACCTAGGTTCCCTTCTTTTGACGCTCAACCTAGAAGATTGATTGTGCTTGAAACCTCACCTCGTGTAGTTGCACTTTCTTTATATTTAGTACTTGTGCTAGTATGGCTTGCTTGCACGGTAGAAGCTCCGCCACCCCGGAAAAGGGGTGGGGTCGTTATAATTTGGTCAGCTGTGCTGACCGTTACTTTGTTTGCCACCGCTTGGTGGAATGTTCTTATGCAGGTGCAGGTGAGCCTAGCGGGAAATAGCGGGCGATGGCCCTTTGCAATGTTGGCCCTCGAAGGCCAGCCCTTTTCCTGTTATTCATGTATGGCCGGCCTGCGTGCCGATGTATGCTTATGGAGTTTTGTGCATTGGATGAATGTAAGGCCTTAAGGCCGTAACTCTTATTCTGGATACATTCCTATGATAGTGGACAGTTCTATTTGAATGGTTTAATTAATGCTTCCGCTTACGTTTTGTACTCTCGTTTAGTTGTTACTTTTCTGGTTATCACCTTTTAACTCCTAGCTAGTGTGGTTTGTATGGCGTGGGGTCCCGGCCGGACCTGCTGTTATACTCTTCGTACTGGCAGGATGTTACAATTCTCATCTAGGGCTTATCCATGATATTCATATGCATGAACATTATTTTTTAATCACTAAAATCATGCATATTTGATTTGTTCATTCATGTATTCTCGTCCTTACATTTCCTATCATTTTCAAACTACATTATATTGATAAATATGAGCCTTAGAAAAATTAAAATGGAGATATAATAAAATATATCTCATGCAAAGTTTATTTGGTAAAGTCATATACAAAATCACTAATGTTTCATGCAATTTGCACTATCTAGACCTCCTAAAATTCTGAAATTTCTGCATGAAACTACTATTTGGACACTTAATCAAGATCAACAATTACAAATTTCAAAAACATCAAAAATCGTGTACTGTTTCCCGCGCTAGCGCTAACGCCGGTGCTAGCGCACCTATTTGTTTTTTGTAATTTTAAAATTTTGAAAAATTCTTAAAAATATATTAATCTATATGTACTACTTATTTTTGCACTTCTAATTTTATTTCATTTTTTGAAAAATCAAATACAAAAATACAAAAGCCAAATTACAAAAAAAATTTATGTTTTTGCTTTTATCATTTGTGTAAAGTCTATTCTATATGCAAAAATCAAATACAAAAATACAAAACAAAAACAAGTATAAACAAGTGTTTTTTTTTGAACTTACATTTTCTACTTAAATGTATCTTGCGAAAGGGTGATTTGGTCTATCATCCCATCACATCACCTAGTACCGGGCGAACCTCTCACAGGGTAGTCCTCGGGAAGTCCAAGATCAATCTTATGAGTTCAAACTTTAAATCAAAATTATTCTTCAAAATATCAAAAATATTGTATGGACTTCATTGAAAATCAAGCATGATTTAATCTATAATTTAGAACTTCTATAATGTTGCAATTTATTTTTTTCAAACTACTTTGAACATTGTTTTCATCATGCTTTGATATATCTATTAATATGTGCATCAATTATATTGTAAAAGATGTGTAGAACTACGCTTAGCATGCCTCTAAGTATGAGTAAATTTTTTATGTTTGATAATGATCTTTATTCACTCACTTATTTTTGGCATTGTCTACATATGTGTTTAATCTAAGAATGCTTGTGTATGTTTTGTATTAGTACAATGAATTAAAATTGCACAAGTATCTTACCTACACTACTTTTATTTGCACTTTTTAAAGTTAAGAAAAGTGGTTATGATTTCATAAATTATATTGGTTTGCAAAACAAGTGTGTTCGGAGAAATTTGTACAAAACAAAAATCATAAAATAAAGTGACAAAGATAACTCCACCAAGCACTACTTGAACCTCTTGATAAGTCTTAATAAGCGTTGTGAGGTTGAGCTCCTTGGAAAGAATAGTAATGTATCTTGTGCAAACCATATCTTTCTTTCAAAATAAAAACCACTTACTCTTAAGTACACCGGATCACTAGTTTCAACATTAAAATTAAAATAAAATATGTGATCCCCCAAGCACTACTTTGCACCCTGATAAGTCTTAATGAGCATTGTGTGTGCAAAGCACCTTGGTAGTTGTACATTTTTTGCATAAAAGTGTGTGGAAGTAAAATTATTTGTGCTTTATTGTGCTCTTACTTTACATATTTCTTGTATTTTTGATTAAAACATTTGTTTACTCTATTCAAAAATACACTTATGTGCACATCATTATCTTCCATAACACTTCTTCTCATGAGTATTGGATCCTAATGCAAATTCTATACTACTCTTTATTTATGAAATGCACTAGATAACCTAACATGCTTTCTACAATGTTTGGTATGTTCTGAAATTGTGAATTAAAGTAACATTATAGTAATCTCTTTTTGATAACATTATTTCATGCTTGGTTACTTTATTGTCAAACTTAAAGATTTTAATTAAAAAATGATTTACAAAAAACATCTTCTTTTTGAAATTTAACTCATATCTTTTTTTTATGGATCATCATTGATTACAATAAGATGTTTCTTGTATTTCGATAAGTCTTCCGCCATCATAACCATATAATTGTTTTACCTTGCGCTTTCATGCTTAAAGTCTTTTATTTTGTGTGCATCATCACTTGAATCTTAAAATTCCTTTCTTTCAACAAGTGGTAGACTTGGTTGGTAAACTTTATATTGGTTACTCTAAACATGAATATTTTTTTTGCTAAAAACTCTGATTTATTTCTATGAAAATATTGTTATATTAAAAACTCCGATTTATTTCTATGAAAATATTGTTATATTAAAAACTCTGATTCATTAATGGATTTCAAAATAGCTATGTGAGTGTTTTCATAAATTCAAATAAAAATATAAACCCATAGGCTATGAACTTATCACTAAACTTAAATGCTTAATGGTTCCAATAATTATTATCCATGATTACATATCTCACCAAAGCGGGGGCGTAGGGTTGTAGACATTAGATAAACTAACCTCTAAGTCATGTCTTGTCCTTAACCGGGGAGGGTTCCAGTGGGGCCTTGCGAGGCACTAGGGGGAAAGAGTGCTGGGTTGAGTTTTTCTAGTGTTTGCATATGGGACTAACACCCCAACCTACGACATGTATGCAGCTCCTCATGCCCATCTGTCACTTAGTACGGGGCTAGGGTGTAGACATATTGTCTGGGTAGCTTAGTTACTTGGAAATCATTACCTTTTATGCTTAAAACTCTTATATAAAGGAGAAAACTAACATTATAACATGATTACTTGGCAAATGTTATATTAAGCTAAAAAATCTGATCTATCTCTATAAAAATTATTCTAAAACTCCTTATCATTTCATTCTCTCTAAAAAGCTCGATCATGCCTTTATCTTATTTTAAAAAAAATTGTGTTTTGCTTCCTTACCCACTTTTGCTAATAACAAAAGGGGGAGAACTAACATGATAAATATAGTCCGCTATCAAAATAGAAAACTAACATGATTAAGATGATAGCTTACATATTAGGGGAGCATTCACTTAGGGGGAGCATGTATTTAGGGGGAGCAATTATAAATGCTAAAATCGATAATTATCCTAAGTCATCACTTTCACACACACACAAGTAAGTTTCATCGTTCTTATATATTGATGCGCAAATCTTAGCACACCGCTATAGGCGGTAGCAAGACTGCGGCACAGAACGGCAGTGTACCGATCGTTCAAGTAATATAAAATGTGGGAGTGAATCCCCACGTATCGATCTCGAAGGAACACAGTAAGGTGGAGTTTACTATTGAGGAAGGACTTGAGATTGAATACTTTATGTCGGATGGGATGTGGAAACGGGGTGATTTGGATTTTGGAAAATAAAAGAAAACAACTACAACTACTCCTATGCAATGCCGCTATGCAATGCTTCGCTTGGCGGGATGGAGACTAGCCAGGCCTTGAGCGCGCTGCTTCGCAAGGGCGGATGGACGAGTAGGCAAGCGGAATGAGGGTCGCAAGCACCTCGTTGACAAGCACGCCACTAGCAATTGCTAGTGCGGCACACGAACGTGACGGTGGGATGGAGGATGGAATGGGGCGCACCTCATACACACATATAAACAAAAGATAATTTCACATAGACATGAAATAACTTATATATCAAGGTTTATAGTGCTCATCATCAAAGTACAAGAGATCTACTAACTACAACTACCCATACTAAGATAGGGAGAGCAAGAGATCGACCGAATCCAAAGTCTTGTTGAAGTTTCATGGTTGGAATCGCTGCGTTGTCAATCCGCGTCCAAGCTCGGTCCTCAACTGCGTCTGGGGTACAGAAGGCTGTCACTACCCTCCAATGGCCCGTCTTCTTCGTGTCATGATCTGAAACTGACCTAGCTTCCTTCTCCTTGGATCTTGGTGGATGTAGGGTTGAATCCCTGTCCTTAGAGCTTGAGGATGATGGAGGAGGCCCAAAGGGACGAAACCCTCGATGGAGATGGCGAAAATGGCGCAGCTGTACGGCGTGTACGGTCTCTCCCGATTTAGGTCGAAAGCTGCAGTTTTATAGAAAAAGATCAGAAAATAGGTCACGCACGGTCGAACACACGACCGTGCGTAGACCGTACAATATTAATAATAGAGAGCAGCGCAGGAAGATGACCTGGAGCGCCCGTGCGATTTACTCACGCACTGGCAAATTCGCCCGTGCGTCAAAACTCACGGGGAAATTCAGAAAAGCTAAAAACAAGGCTAAACAGGCTGATCGTGTGATTCCTTCAAGCACGGGCAACTGCCCGTGCGTAAAGACGCACGATCAAAATCAGATCATCGTTTTCTACACAGATGAAGGCGCACGACCGCAGCTATCCGTGCGTCAATAAAACGCACGACCGTGCATTGTACACAATCATGATTTCTGGGCGAAAGGGGATGGATCAGCCACCTGCGAGCATTGCAACCCAGCTGGGAATACACATCCAGCACCAGCATAAAAATAGAAACAACACGATGGGGAGCACAATGTGCTTACCCCCAACAACATAGTGTGCAATTGCACACTTACAACATGCACTTAAAGCACACGTATAACAATGTGAAAATAAACAAATACGAACAAAAACTGAAGTACAAAAGCAAGAAAAGCAGCCCGGATGAGTCCGAAAAACAGTATATAAATTGGACTCATCATATATTAACGCTCTGATTTATCATTAATGGATTTGTTATTATCAAAAGGGGGAGTTTGTTGGAACATGGTCTTCCGCATCTCCTAGGTTTGAGAATAACAAATCCTATGTATTTGATCTTGTGTGTTTAAGTGTGCAGGAAAACAACTCCATATGACTAAAGGATAACATAAGAATGTTGCGCCAAGATTTGAAGCCAAAATTCCAACATGCCCGCTAGCACCAGCGCTAGCGCTAGCGCTGATTTGAGAAAAATTCGGAAATAGTTATGGAAGGTGCTAGGGCCTGGTGATAGCAGCTAGCGCAGGAGGTATCTACTAGCGTCGGCGGTAGCGCAAAGCACAAGAGGAAGGCGGACGGCTTGCTTAAAAATGAAGGATTCTCACGCGGAGAATATTGCCTAATCTGGGATAGTGTCGGCGGTAGTGATAGCGCAGGCGCTAGCTCCAAGGCTATAAAAAGGACCCCTTGGCTCCGTCTTTCTAATCCTCTTGAGATCCAAAATTCTAGAGCTTCGTGCCACAGCATAGAGAGGAAGGTTCAGAGAGATACTCCCATAAGTCCATGAAGGCTTAAGGAGATCCGTGGAGAAGATTTCAACACGCATCATCATCGTGACGAAAGACCGCATCGACTACGATCATACTCTGCGTCTTCATCTACTTCTCCAAGAGATCCACATATAGGGAGTTTTATATTATTGTCTTTCTATTTCACATCTTCTCTTTTAAATCGTGTAGTAAATTCACCTCGTGTTGGCGACTAGGTCTGGGTAGGACTTATGGCAGAAATTCGCCTCGTGTTGGCAACTAGGTCTCAGGTGTAGGTCTAGGGGGTGCTCGAGGCCATATCCGGGGAAGGGTTGGCTAGAGCGTCTTGAGGCCATATCCGGGGAAGGATCGGCTAAAGCCAACCGGTTCATGGGGATACGAGTCGGTATAGAAAACAAAAAGAGTCTTTCATATTTCGCTTTGATTTCTAGCGTCATTGAAATCAAAATTTTGTAATCAATTTTATTAATAATAATCATGTCTCTCTTTGTGTAATAAAATTGATTTGTTCTTCATTTCTCTAAATGATTATTATCCTGTCCTTTATTATAAAACAATTTAGTTCTTTAAACAAAATCACTATTTTGATTTCTTATCACAAGCAAGTATTTCAAAATATAATATAAGTTTTTAAAACCCTTATTCACCCCCCCCTCTAAGGGCTCCTACCGATCCAACATGAAAATGGAGAAAGCTCTTCCTAGGGTCCATCTAAGAAGACCCTGCCTTGAGATGCTCTTTAAATTATTCAATGTACAATCATAAGTTGAACTGTTTGAAATGTATGTACTAAACATTTAATTGAAATGATATTTCAGAGTCTGAAAATCATACTGTGGTTGTTACTATTGGTATATGTACTCTGTATTTCTACTTTCAGTATTCAATGTAGAATAGTACTCACATTGAAGGAGAGCTAGAATGTGTAGTTCAAATTGAACAAGATCAGCTATTATAGAAAATAGCTCTCTAGTTGAGGGGGAGCAAATTCCCTGCTCATGTTGAAGGGGAGATGGCAAATGCAAAGAGTGTATAGGTTGTCCTATAAGTTGATCCAAAGGGATCTATAGATGTTGCCTCCCAATCCATAGAAGGATAAATAGTTGAAGAAACCAGAAAGGGGGAGATAGGGCCAATGCTTAGGATAGGCCAATGCTAGATAGGGCAATTGCCTAGGGTGTTAGGGCCCATGCTATACAAATCATTTTTGTGATATGTTTTTGCTGTTAATGTACCTTAGCATTGGGAATGTTCTGCCTTCTTCAAATAGGGGGAGGTTGTTGGGAATATTGCCCTCAATAATACCTTGATTTGAAGAGGCATCACTCTCAATGCTAAGGACATATTGTATTCGATAAAGCTATACTTGTGTAGTATATACAAGTACATGTGATTCAAAAGGAAGGGCCAAACATGCCCTTAGATGTGGAGAAATCATCTACAAGGAGATGAAGTTTTGTCTCAGCAGAACCGCTGAGACGAAGGGTCAAAACTGCTGATACAAGCCCACTGTCTCAGCGGAACCGCTGAGACTAGAATAGGAGCCACTGAGAAAGCTTATACACAAGCTGAGCTGCAGATAGTCAAGAATCTGCTGAGACGAGATCGCTGTCTCAGCGGATCCGCTGAGACGGGAAAGGAGCAGCGTGCAGATTGGAAAGAATGGCATGTTCATCGAACGCAAAGTGCCATTCATTGAACGCAGGACTCAGTTCGTCGACCGCTGAGACGAGACCAGAGAAGGAGCCGCTAAGAAGGCACAAAGGGCGTGTTCGACGAACGCAGAGTGCCGTTCGTTGAACGCAGGACTCAGTTCGTCGACCGCTGAGACGAGACCAGAGAAGGAGCCGCAGAGAAAGAAAAAAGGGTATGTTCGTCGAACGCAGAGAGTCGTTCATCGAACGTAGAACACAATTCGTCGACCGCTGAGACGAACTAGAAGAAACAGCTGAGAGTTGGCATGTTCGTCGAACTCAGAAGGCAGTTCGTCGAACGCAGACAGAAAGGAATAATCAGCTGAGACTTGTGCAGATCGTCGAACGCAGAGTTTGGTAAGATCGTCGAACGCAGAGTTTGGTAAGTTCGTCGAACGCAGAGTTTGGCAAGATCGTCGACCGCAGAGTTTGACAAGTTCATCGAGCACAGTACAACGTGCTTGTCGAACGCAGATTGCGTGTTCTGCCCATGGCGCAAGTTGCAGAAAAACTGTGTGGGGTCCACCAGTTTCTCCCATACTTCTCAGAAGGACAGCTGAGAGCCGTTGAAGATTAGAGATGTATAAAAGGAAGAGTTAGGGCACATTTGAAAGGACTCTCCATCACGTGCAAAAAGAAATCTATTGTTTCATTGACAGCTGAAGCACTTGTCTTCTCTCCTGCTACTCACTGAACGAGCAAGAAGAAGAAGAGAGAAAAAGTTAGCTACTTTGCAAGAAGGAGCAGGGAGATCTTCCAACCTTCATCTGAAGAAGAAGATCAAGTAGTGGCTGACATCAACATCACCAGCTATAGGAAGCACAAGCTGTGCAGGAACTACAGGGGACTTGCTGTCATCTGTAATAAGTATAATACTCACTTTTCTGTAGGGCATTTTGCCTGAGTTGTAAGACCTTTTGGTCTGAGATTGTAGGAACCTGAGGGTTCTGAGTTGTAGGGCTGAAGGCCTGAGTGTAGGATCTGTTGATCTGAGTTGTAGGGCTTCATTGCCTGAGATGTAGGAGGAGGAATTCTTTGAGTTGTAGGTCCTGGAAGGGGTCTGAGCTGTAGGATCAGGTGCTGATCTGAGGTAGGGGTGTTTAGCCTGAGGTTGGGCTGTTTAGCCTGAGTTGTAGGACCTGCTGAGGTCTGAGCTATAGGATCAGGAGCTGATCTGAGTTGTAGGGCTGCTGAGCCTGAGGTAGGGTTTGGGAAAACCTGAGAGATCCCGAGGGATCTAAGTTATAAGCTCTTTGAGCCGAGTTTGGAGAAGTTGGCCTTGTCTAACACATTGTTAGAAAGGTGAAGGGGGAAAGAGGACTACTCAAGGCACCCTATCTTGAGGAACCTCTATACATGCTTGTGTGCTTTCTGTGTGTTTGATCATTTGCTTGCTCTAAACCAGAAATCAGACATACTAATTAAAAGAAAATTAAAAGAAACCTATTCACCCCCCCCCCCCCCCCCCCCTAGGTGATTTAGACTACAAACCTTATATTCTTTCAGGATATACTTTAGTGCCTAATCAATCCCCTCTCAGATATCATCCCAAACCTTACAACTATATTGAAAGGCAAAAGCAAAAGCTGTATGAAGCTGAGCAATCTAAGAAGGTTGGGTCATCTGAAAAAGGGAATGTTATTCAGGAGGATTGATGAAGGAAAAGGACCATAGGAACACTTGCACAATTCTATGTTTTACATTATTGTTTGGTATATCTTTATGCTTCATGGACAACATTTAATCAATATATCAATTGCTTTAATCTTTGGTTGATCTTTGTTGAATATATTTGTTAGTCAAACAGATATATAATTGTAAGTTCTGGCTTCGTCAAATATGGTTGTTGGGTACTGTGCTCTCAATGATCCTAGATTTCAAGAAGGAACACAAGTATAGATAATCAAAGTTGTTTTGATATTGTATTTTAGTTCATGATGTGACAAATATATCAAGACTATACTCTTAGTATCAAGACTATAATAGAAGTGAAAATTTACTAAGTCAAATATCGGCTTAAGCCTTAGCAGACAAATCGTTGAGATAGAAAACATATCGTCGAGACAGTCTCGATGATATCATCTTGAAGAAGCCTTATCGACTTAAAGATTAAAGATAAGTCGTGTAGAAAGAAACAACTCGACGATATCGTCTAGAAGAAGTCATATCGTGTAGAAGATTATGTTAAGTCTTGAAGAAAGAAGCATGCGATGATATCGTCTTGAAGACTCTATATCGTCTAGATAATCAAGATGATATCGACTAGATGACTATATATTATATAGATGATCAAGACGATATCGGCTTGAACGAAATTTATCGTTTTGACAGATGCAGAGATGCATTTATGACACAGATCTTTCTTGTAAATTGATATACAGGGAATAAACATGCCGCCTATCTTGTGCACTAATCAAGGAATAATTAATGATATATTCTCTGCAGATCTAGCCGTACACAGCAATTAAAGAAGAATATAAAATACTTCCATATTATGCAAGTTCCAAAAACGGCAAAGCATTTATGATATTTTTGTTGGAGTTTTTGAGGTGATCTCAAAGCAATCAAGAATTAGTCTTACTGCCAACGCAATATGAGCCTATAGGGTCGCACATAAAAGCGTTTGGAGAAGTTGGATAAAGGATTGTGTTGGCCTTAGTCATATTGGATATGAGTGAAGGACCAATCATGTGACTGCTTGGAATCAAGTTGAGAATCGTTTAAAGTGTTTAAACGAATGGATTTATACTAGATAATTTGGCTAAAGGATTTAGACGAATTCGGCTAAAGGGTTTAGACGAATTCGGCTAAGTCAAAATTCAGCTAAAGTGTTTAGTTGAATAAATGACAAATTCGGCTAAAGGGTTTCGCCGAATTTATATAGCCGATTTTATATATATGAATTCGTCGAAATGGTTTCGCCGAATCTGAGTCGAATTCAGTTATATTGTTTAGTCGAATTCGGCGAATATAAATCTGGACAGAAATGTTCTGTTTTTCCTCTGGTCTGCGGATAGCCTATTTTATACCTTGCGTATAAAAGGAACGCGATTAGGACTTCGATGCATACGTTTTTAGATCGAGCCTTTTCGCGATTTCTGGAGAGCCGAAGACAGAAGTGTTCGGATCGCTCTCGTTCTGTCCGCCAACCTAATCGCCGCCGTCAGTCGCCGCCTCCCCTTCAACGGATCTAGCAGTTCGTGGGGACGCAGAGGATGTTCTTTCGCCAACCCATTCCTTGTTCGACGAGGCTTTGGGGTTCTCCATCGTTCGTGTGGATCGCTGTCGAGGAGCCGACATATTTTGGTTCTTGGAACTCAGATTTTGTCTACCCGATTTCATCTTGGAGCACCTTGGCTGAGTATTGACTCAATCTCGCGAAGGTATATTGCATTTGCTTTCCTAATCTCTTGATTCATGAGATCTGCAAGTTCCTTACTCTTTGGGTTGTTCTAGTATTTCTTCCGCTGCGCACATTTGATGTGTTCATGTCATTATGAATGGCATTTAGAAAAACCCAACAATTTTATTCTACCGTTTTAGTCTATATTCCTTAATGGCCCAATTATTTATGGAATAAATTATTAAGGGCTTTTATGCAAAAATGCAGAGAAATATAAATAGAGAGAATTTCAAAATCTACATATAGTTCTTATCCCTCTCTCACTCACATATTTTTTTACAATCAGAAAGGAGAAAAGTGCTGAACAAGAAATCTTCATTGTTGTGATGTGAAGATCAAAGAAAGAATCATCTTCCATGGTTAAAAAAGATAATCTAACATTTTCAGAAGAAGATTCTCAAGAAATCTTTAGTGATCTAAATGATCTCTAAGGCTACATGTGCTAGAAGAAGAAGAAGTTCATTCAGTGAAAAGCTTTATCTTTGAAGTCTTCTCTTCTGCAACATCAAAACAACCTTCTCATTCTGTAGGGTTCTGTGTGAGCCTGAGTTTGGTAGGATCTTGGTGAAGATCTGAGTTTGGTAGGACTTGTAAAGTCTGAGTCTTTTGTAAAGTTTTTGTAACATGAGGGTAAGCTTTTCTGTGTGAGGGTTGAGGTAGGATCATGTGTGGATCTGATAAGATCTGATGTTTGAAAAGAGGTCAGAGTTTGTTTTTAGAGAACTTGTCTAGTCTAGCACACTGCTAGATAGGTGGGAGAGACAATGATCTACCTCTTGACACATTGTCTTGAAGGGAACCACTATAAATCTCTATGTGCTTTATATGATGCTTGTGTGTTGTGCTAAGTAAGTGCTAAGTAATTATTAAAAGAATTAAATAACATTGAAAACACCAAATCACCCCCCCTCTAGGTGTATTCTAGTCAAACCCTAATCTTCAGTTATATTTTAATGAGTTTACACTGCTTACTTGCAATTTTATTTACATGTTCCATCAACATATAACCTTCGTATGAGAGTTGGTTATATGTTAATGGGTTTGCACTGCTTAAATACTTACAAATTTTACCTGTTTCATCAACATATAACCTTCGTATGGGAGCTGGTCATATGTTAACGGGTCTGTACTGCTTACATACTTGCAATTTTTTACATTTTGCATCAATATATAACCTTCGTATGAGAGTTGGTTCTATGTTAATAGGTTTATGTTGCTTACATTCAAAATAAAACTCATAAACTTTTGTATATGAGTTGTTATACATTGGAAGGATTCACTTATGCTACATTTACTTGCTCAGTATATTTATCTAAGCTATTGATTCAGTATGTATACAACTTATTGGGCAGAATGTTCTCACAAAAAATATAAGAGTAAGTGTAGAATAAGCATCATAGGGTAAAGCCATTCTCTATATCACCTAAGCTACTCATTATACGACACGACAACAGTCGTTAGTTTAGCTTCTTAGATTAGGTCAAATTATTAATCCCTTAAAACTTAGGATCATTGGGTATGAAATGCTTATACTTGACCCAATACTTCTCACCATGAGAACCCCATGACCCACTCACATTTTTGGGGATGAAAATAATTCTTTGTTTTATTGATTTGTAGCATCCCGACTTTAAAAAGGGGACTAGCTGGTTTAGTTAAATACTTGGAGGAGTCTAGTTCGGGTCATAGTGCACCACGACTTGACCTCGGTCCTATATTAATATAAGATTAAGGTACGATGATCTAATACAACAATTGAGTAAATAAACTTCGAATTGATCGCGGTCAGTGACAGTGCCCTTGTGAGATAAAAAACTCAACGACATCAATCATGCAGCATTTTGATAAATAGTGATTGTTTGCCTGGAAAATCCGCGACCTCTCTTTTCAACCAGAACGGACCTCTCCAGCGGTCTCACATTTGCGAGACCGTCCAGATCGCTATCTCCAGTTCAGCCAGCAGTTCCTGACCAGCGGTCTCCCGATTTCGAGACAGCCCAGATCGGATCAACAAAGAACAAGTTTTCTGCTAAGTATCAGGCGGTCAAGCTCTAGTCAGATCGCGAGACCGGGCGGTCTGCCCTTCTGTTGTTAGCATCCTCTTCTTCTCTGCCCCGTCTCTCCTGTATCCCGGGCAGCCCATAGTTTTCAGATCTGCCCATTTGCAGCCCCCTCGTCTATAAATAGAGGGGTAGGGGTACCTGAAAAGGGACTTTTGCCTCGAGCCTCCAGCTTACAACCTATGTAAGCGGTCTCGATTTTCTGTGATCGTTTTCCCTGCATCTCAGCAACTTTTGTCTTCAGTAACCTGCACTCCGCAGTTTTCTTCCATCCCTCTAGTGTGAATTTTTGAGGTACCATTTTTGGTGCCAACAGAACGAACACGCGACCTTCAGATTCGGAGTGTCCAGGTGAATTTTTTGACTTTCAAGATGCCTGAGCGTAGAGGTCGCCCATCTCGGTCTTCCAGCGACCACCCCCAAATAGATCACAATTCCTTGCAATCCCTTAAGCGCCGTTTTGAGCTTCGCGTCGAGCAAGCTCTCAGAGAGGCCGCTCGAGCTCGGCACGAGGTCGCCTCTGCTCAGCAAGAGATCGCGCGGACTCAGCAGAAGGCCGCCCGCGAGCGTCAAGAGGTTGTCCGGACTCAGCTTGAGTCCGCCAAGCAGATTGAGGCCATGAACCAGGTTCTGGCCGTGATCTCCCAAAAGATCTTTCCTCCTCCTAGCCAGGTCGCTACCCCAGACCGCACGACAAGCGGTCAGCCTTGCGATCGCTCTACTTTTCAGCCCGCAGCTCCTCAGCGATCTCAGCATGAGGAGTTCGCTGCCCGTCATAATTCTTTTAGAGCAGCCGCTCAGGGGCCTCCGGCCCAAGCTTTGAACTTTGAAGAGGATTTTGCTTATGCTCAAGCCACTCCTGCTCCTTTCCTTGTTCCCCCGGGTGCCTCTGGAATGGGGGAACCTTCCACTTTTACTGATGAAATTCATCGAGAACCTATTCCAAACGGCTTCAGGGAGCCTCGTCTCCCCGTGTTCTCGGGAGAAAGTGATCCCATGTCCCACCTCCAAGCTTTTGAATCTGCCGTTGCCCTCCGAACTATCTCAGATGAGGTGAGATGTAAGTAGTTAATAACTTCTTTTGATGGATCTGCTAGGGAGTGGTTCTACAAGTTGCCCTCCCAATCCATCCCGAACTTTGCCGTCCTAAGAAATGAGCTCCTCTTGAGGTTTGCAACCGCCAAGAAGAGGAAGAGTGGCCCTGCGACCCTCTTCAAAATCAAGCAAGGTGAAAATGAGATTGCCGCTCATTTCGTTGACCGATTCCAGAGAGAGATCTTAGGGATCAGAGATATGGATCCTGCTCTTTATATGGCAGCCTTGATTAGTGTCCTGCAGGAAGGCCCTCTCAAGTTCAAGGTTACCACTAAAGAGCCTGACTCTTATCAGGAGTTGATTAACATTGCCAATCATTATATAGAGGGGGAGATCAACAACCCCACCTATGTAACCAATCTGACCAATAGGGCCAGTCCGAAAGGCTCTGCAGGATTCTATCCGGCCCCATCTTCCTCAAAGTCTCACCAAGAATGTCCTCCTCCCGCTCCGAAAAGGGGAAGGAATTTCCGTAACAATCGTTTCAATCAGGGGAACCAGCAATTCCAGCCCAGAGGACCTCTGATTCCAACCCCTGTGGATCCAGCTCCACAAGCCACTCCTATTCATCAGATTCAATATGTTCAGCTCCCTCTCCCGACTTTCCAGCCATCCTATAATGATTCCCAAGAGTCTTTTACAGACCTTGGTGTCTCCATGAAAGAAGTAGTTCAAGTCCTGCAGAAGAAGCCTTTTTTCAAAAGGCCGGCTCCCCTTAGCTCTGACTCGAATTCCCGTAATCCGACTCTTTACTGTGAATATCACAGGGAAAGAGGTCATCTGACAGAAAATTGCAGAGCCCTCTGAGTGGTAGTGGAGAAGCTCCTAAAAGAGCGAAAGCTTCAGGATCTTCTACAAAAGAATGATCCCTCCAAAGATTCAACTTCCAAGGCCAAGGAAGTAGCAGAGATCCGCTGGGAGTGCGAGGAGGTCGATGATGTTGGCCATCTTGGCAACATCGGTTTCCCCGGTGAATGCGAGGATGCTAATGATGAGGGCGTGATGCGCAAATCTCGCACACCGCTATAGGAGGTAGCTAGATTGCAGCATGAAACGGCAGTGTACCGATCGTTCAAGTAATATAAAACGAGGAGTAATCCCCGAGTATCGAATCTCTCAAGGAACACAGTAAGGTGGAGTTAACGTTCGAGGAAGGACTTGAGATTGAAGTCCTTTACGTCGGATGGATGCGGAAATGGGGGATTTGGATTGTGAAAAATAAAAAGAAAATGTTACAACTACTCCTATGCAGGCCTTGAGCGCACTGCTTCACCGGGCGGATGGATTACTACACGGGCCGCTATGCACCGATTCGCTACGTGGATGGAAGAGAAGGCAAGCGGATGGAGTGGGTCGCACCGGCGGAATGAGTGTCGCAAGCACCTCGTCACAAAGCTCACACATAGCAATTGCTAGTGCAGCCAAACCACACACTCACACCATAAATACCACAAGAACTCACCTCAAGCACTCATACACAAATAATAACATTGCATAACAATGAAATAACTATTAAATCAAGTGCATAGTACAAACATCATCATAAATAGAATATTACACTACAAGCAACAATAGCCTAAGAAGAGAAACATGCAAGAGATACAACCGAATCCGGAGGCTTGCTGTAGATTCACGGTAGGAATTGTCGGGTTGTCAATCTGCGTCCTAGCTCGGTCCCAGCTATCGTCCGGGGTAGAGGAGGGCTGTCACTTCCTCCCAATGAACCCGTCTTATCCGGTAAGCTACAATCCGACCACGTCCGTTGCGAAGAACTCCTAGCTTGGCGATGAAGATGAGTGTAGAATCCTCTCCCTAAAGCACTTGGATGATGCGAGGTGGCCTCGGGCAAAAGGTGGAGGAAGAAGTGAAGAAATGGAGCTGGAACTCCCCTTGCGGCGGAAGAAATCGCGAAACTGAAATCTGTCCAGAAAACCTAAAAATCGCAGTTTAAATAGAAAAGTTGCAAAATTTGTTCATGCACGATCAAACGCACGACCGTGCGTTTAAATGCACGACCAGAATCCGAAAGCTATTTTGGGCCATAAATGAACGCGCACGATCGTAGCCGACCGTGCGTGAGTAAAACGCACGACCGTGCGATTCATGCAGACATGAAAACTGGGCAATATTGATGATCTACCCACCTGCACAGCACCAAACAACACCCACACAGTTGGGAATACTCTTGTAGCTCAATCCAAATGCATAAAAAGGGTTGGGGAGCACCCTGTGCTTACCCCCAACAAACATAGTGCACAATTGCACACTAAATTGGGCCCAAAGAGTGCACTTTGTGAAGAAATGTGTTCAAGCGAAGTTTAAGCGATAATGAACTAAAAGATAAGTGCAAATGCCTGAAAACTAGCCCAGATGAGTCCGAAAAAGTGTATATAAATGGGACTCATCACACCCCCAGACTTACCTGTTTGCGCGTCCCGAGCAAACAAATCCGGCGGAGTAGGAAAAACATAGCTAGCCAAAAAATTGCAAACATGGAATAGAATGCGAAGTTGCATACTTGTGTGCATAGAAGTTCATTAGAAGAAGTTTCTACATATGATAGCTAATTTATAAAAGTGTAAATGCGTAAAAAGAAATTTATTTTTACTCAAAAATGGAATGTTGGTGAATCGCGAGGTCACGCGCAGTACGAAAGTAAGCAAGTCGCGAAGGTGAATGTTACCCAAGACCGGAACTCGGAATTATCTCCGTTGAAATCCATCAACGTCGAGAACCATAAGCTCGCCCAGTCACACTCTCTCCACGGTGCTAGTGAACTCACAAGACGAATCGATAGGACTTTAGGTTTACATGAGGCTTGGGTTCCGGTTTGGAATGCAAAGATAAATTTGAAGGCTAATCGCAACCCAATTGAGCACACAAAAATGCTAAATCATAGCAGCCATTATATGCTTCAATTAAAGCGCTAGGGATATATATTTTCTTTTTCTTTTTCTTATTCTTTTTCTCTTTCTTTTCTTTTTATCCCCAAATCAATTAGCACAATTGTCAGCACATAGACATTTTTAAAACTTCCACATCAACACTGAAGTTTCGCATCACCGCACCGCATTGGAAAATTACAATTCATAAATGCTTTTAGCTTAATTTTTGGTTGCGATAATAGGATTAGCTTTTAGGCTTTGGTGAAGTATGGTGGAGCTGAATCAAAAGATCGGGTAGGCACAAAATGGGCTAGCAATGGTTAGTGTATAGGAATGGTAAAACAAGGCTCAAGCTTGCCAAAAAGATGGCCTACGTCACGCTCAACTTGAAAATCGTTCGCACCCATGCTTCGGGAGTCGCTTGGGGCAAGTTCTTAGCCCTCGAGAAAGGTAATCCTTCCTCCCGACTCAAGCAACACGAACCTCACGTTCGCCTACACACAATACCACGCTACCGCTAGATTCAACCACATTCTCCATTTTGAGTAAAATAAACGAAAATCTACGCAAATCAACTAATTATAAATTAGGAGCATAAATAAGAACTAATTCTACTCAAATCCCTATACAAGACACGAGTACTCAACTAGAGCACCACAAGAGTCAACATGCCACTCCATCTTGTAATTTTTTGGGCTAATACAACAATTTATACATCATAACCAAGAATTGAATATACAGGAGCATACAAACAAGCGAGTGCGCGCTAAAGTGGGTGAAACGGTGTGTGATGCATATGAACAAATTTACTATATGGATAGAATAAAATTACTTCTAGTATGCAATGCAGCATGTGCGTGCACAGTGGGTAACGAACAGCTCTCCCCCAGACTTAATCTACGCAATAAGGTAAGTTGAAATATCAACATGAGTGTAAGAGAATGAAAAGAGGAGAGGTTACCCCATGCTCAGATATGAGCATACCAGAAGATTTGGCGTTAAATTCTGAAAATTTAGCTCAAAGAGTCTGCCACCAAGGAAATTGCCGCACACCTGCAGGCAAAAGACTCCACGCAAAAATATATATGTAAAACTAAGCTATTAGCATGTTAGAGAAAAAATAAACGCAACAAAAACTTGGGCTGTCTCCCAGCAGCGCTTTTGTTTACCGTCCTTAAGCTGGACTTAATACCTGTATTATGCAGTTTTTAAGAAGATTGACTAAGCACAAAAACAGAAATTAATAAATCCTAATTATTACATGCTCAACAAAATGATCAACTATAAGTTGATTTAAAGTAGTAACTAAAAATAAAAGAAATGGGTCCGAAGACCCAACAACAGCAGTCCAGAAGATCAGGAGCTTTCCATCTCCCTATTTCATTTTTCTTCATCCTCTTCCTCTCCTCCAATCGGCGGTCATGGATGAAGTATCGTTTACCACCCTGCACCCAGTCCTTCAAGGAAAAAGCAGGCAATGATGATGAGGTGGAATAGACGATTGATTTCATCATTGCCATCTGCTTTCCCTTCCAAGACTGCCACTTAGAATTACCCAAAAATGGGTCTAGATATTCATGCACCTGTAGGGGGATATATGAAACATTAGAAATTAAAGCAGAAGGGGAAGCAGGAAGGATGAATTCATTAGGATCAGCATTAAAAGAAGGGGGATTAGGACATAAAATAGACGAAGAACTAAAAGAATCAAACAAAGGAGGAGTGATCCCTGTTTTACTCCTAGCAGGTTCCACAAAAGACTCAATGCAGGATGCAATAGAATCACTGCAGGAAGAATATGAGCAGCTAGAAACTTCGATGATGAGATGGACCTTCTCCTCCGGTGATGAGGTAGAAACCTCATCACTAAGGAAAATATCCTCCTCAGTGCAACTCGGCGCAGCATCGGGCTCCATTGGCTCATCCTGCACATCTAGAAATTCGGCAATAAGAGCAGAAGATACATGCATACTAATACAAGAAAAAATCTGAGTAGAAATAGGGCTCAAGATAGAGTCCGATAGGAGGGAAGAAATATCCTCAGATACAGAATCCACAGGAAAGGATGGCACCATAGAGGAAGGAAACTCCAAAATGTCTTCGTAGTGATCAACAGCGACGCTGATCGACGCATTCGTTGTGCTCCCAAGATGACCCGGGGGCCTAACATATGTGTCATCAACGATGGAAGGAGCGGCGGCATAGGAAGGCAGTGGAATGGTGATAAGTGTTGGCTCATCATCCTCTCCCAATTGCAATTTCCATTGCTCACAGTCCTTCAACACGTGATCAAGACTCTGACAACACAAACAACGCTTCCCGGTAGGTTTTGACTGTAGAAAAGCCAAACCACCCAGTGAAGGCGATGCTCACGATGGGGACGCATACTTATAATATGTAGGTCCATAGTATGAACTATACGGATTATAATTATGGCTTCTTAAATGGCACTCATCACTAGAGTGACTAGACGCTCTACACCACCTACATTGTTGATAAGCAGACATATTGGTGCAAAGAAGGATTCACTAATAATATAAGCTGAAAAATAACTCAGTATGCACGAAGAAAAAAATTAAATTAACAGGAACCAGATTTTTGAAGTACTAAAAAAATAAGAGAATTTACAAACACTAAATTAAAACAAATGCGATAAACAAATGGAAAAGACTTTATCTCTTGTCGCTCTCTCTCAAGCAACTCACACGTCTGTGTTCCCCGACAATGGCACCAAAAACTTGATGCGCAAATCTCGCACACCGCTATAGGCGGTAGCTAGACTGCGGCACGAAACGGCAGTGTCCGATCGTTCAAGTAATATAAAACGAGGAGTAATCCCCAAGTATCGAATCTCTCAAGGAACACAGTAAGGTGGAGTTAACGTTCGAGGAAGGACTTGAGATTGAAGTCCTTTACGTCGGATGGATGCGGAAACGGGGGATTTGGATTGTGAAAAATAAAAAGAAAATGTTACAACTACTCCTATGCAGACCTTGAGCGCACTGCTTCACCGGGCGGATGAATTACTACACGGGCCGCTATGCACCGATTCGCTATGCGGATGGAAGAGAAGGCAAGCGGATGGAGTGGGTCGCACCGGCGGAATGAGGGTCGCAAGCACCTCGTCAAAAAGCTCACACATAGCAATTGCTAGTGCAGCCAAACCACACACTCACACCATACATACCACAAGAACTCACCTCAAGCACTCATACACAAATAATAACATTGCAAAACAATGAAATAACTATTAAATCAAGTGCAGAGTACAACATCATCATAAATAGAAGATTACACTACAAGCAACAATAACCTAAGAAGAGAAACATGCAAGAGATACAACTGAATCCGGAGGCTTGCTGTAGATTCACGGTAGGAATCGTCGGGTTGTCAATCTGCGTCCTAGCTCGGTCCCAGCTATCGTCCGGGGTAGAGGAGGGCTGTCACTTCCTCCCAATGAACCCGTCTTCTCCGGTAAGCTACAATCCGGCCACGTCCGTTGCGAAGAACTCCTAACTTGGCGATGAAGATGAGTGTAGAATCCTCTCCTTAAAGCACTTGGATGATGCGAGGTGGCCTCGGGCAAACGGTGGAGGAAGAAGTGAAGAAACGGAGCTGGAACTCCCCTTGCGGCGGAAGAAATCGCGAAACTGAAATCTGTCCAGGAAACCTAAAAATCGCAGTTTAAATAGAAAAGTTGCAGAATTTGTTCATGCACGATCAAACTCACGACCGTGCGTTTAAACGCACGACCAGAATCCGAAAGCTGTTTTGGGCCATAAATGAACGCGCACGATCTTAGCCGACCGTGCGTGAGTAAAACGCACGACCGTGCGATTCATGCAGACATGAAAACTGGGCAATATTGATGATCTACCCACCTGCACAGCACCAAACAGCACCCACATAGCTGGGAATACTCTTCCAGCTCAATCCAAATGCATAAAAAGGGTTGGGGAGCACCCTGTGCTTACCCCCAACAAACATAGTGCGCAATTGCACAACAAATTGGGCCCAAAGAGTGCACTTTGTGAAGAAATGTGTTCAAGCGAAGTTTAAGCGATAATGAACTAAAAGATAAGTGCAAATGCCTGAAAACTAGCCCAGATGAGTCCGAAAAAGTGTATATAAATGGGACTCATCAGGGCGCTCTAGGAAACCTTTTCTGTATTCACGGTGGAGCAGGACCAGAGTCTTCCAGGAAGGCCAGCCTGAAAAGGGTCTGTCGTTCTTAGGTTGCTACTAACTCCTCAACCCCGGTTGGAGGAATTGTCACCTTTGGGGAGGAAGATCTTTCTTCAACCTCAAATCCTTTTGACGACGCGGTCGTCATAAAAGCAGTAACAGAAAATTACACGGTAGAGAAAATTCTTATTGATACTGGGAGCTCGGTGAACGTGCTCTTCAAGCCGGCCTTCGATGCTTTGAAGACAGGTAAGCCTCTTCTCTCTACTGAAGGGCCTCTTTATGGTTTTTCAGGGGAAAAGAAGGAGGTAGAGGGACTCGTCACTCTCTCTGTAATTTTGGGAGGAATAGTAAGGCTTGTCAAATTCATAGTCGTTGATGCTCTTAGCAGCTACAACGCAATCTTTGGGAGACCAATTCTGAATGGATATTAGGCGGTGGTCTCGACATACCACCAAGCAGTAAAATTTGCCCTAAATGGCAAGCAGCATCGGATTAGGAGTGACCTGAGGAAGGCCAGGGAGTGCTACGTAAAAATTGTCAATGTGATCATGTCTTCTTCTCCCCAGGAAGCTTCGATGGCTATCTCAGCCCAAATTCCCGAACCAATCAAAGTTGCTGAAGAGGCTGAAGAAGAAGGTGCAATGGATGGAGTTCGCTTGGAACCTGCCCAAGCGACTCAAGCCGTTCCCATCAGCAAGGGAGATGAGAGCAAGTGCCTCTCTATAAACGTTGAATTGTCTGAAGCCGACAAGAGTAGCCTGATCTCTTGCCTTCTGAAGAATCTGGATGTCTTCGCCTGGTCAGCGGACAACATGCCAGGAGTTGATCCAGATGTCGCTTGCCACCATCTCAATATTGATCCCAACTTCATCCCTATCAAGCAGAAAAAGAGAGCTGTTGCAATGACTCTTGCCCAGCCCATCCGAGAAGAAGTGGAAAAACTGCTGAAGGCTAAGTTTGTTCAAGAAGTTCAATACCCTGAATGAGTATCAAATGTTGTAATGGTCAAGAAGTCTGGGGGAAAATGGAGGATGTGTGTCGATTTCACCAAACTCAATAAAGCTTTCCCTAAAGATTGCTACCCCCTGCCTCAGATAGATTCTTTAGTAGATTATGTGGTAGGCTATTCTTTCATGAGTTTCTTAGATGCATTTTCAGGCTATCATCAAATCAGAATGCATAAACCCGAAATACCTCATACTTTATTTATCACAAACGACGGTTGCTTCTGTTATCTCGTAATGCCTTTCGGGCTAAAAAATGCTGGAGCAACTTATCAAAAAATGATGGATACAGTTTTTAAAAATCAAAAGGGAAGAAATCTAGAAGTTTACGTTGATGACCTTCTAATAAAAAGCAAATCATTCTCTTCTCATCTTAGTGACCTCTCGGAAACTTTTGCAACCCTCCGAACTTTTAATATGAGGTTGAACCTGTTGAAGTGTGTTTTCGGGGCAAGTAAAGGAAAATTTCTTGGTCATCTCCTTACTCTAGAAGGATTAGAGCCCAACCCTGACAAAGTAATGGCTATTCTTGAAATGACACCCCCCCCAGGTCTCCTAAGGAATTTCAGCAGCGAGGAGGAAGAATGGCAGGTCTGAGTCTCTTTATCTCTCGATCCGGAGATAAAAGTGCTCCTTTCTTCAAGACCCTCCGCGGAGGGGCTAAGTTTGAGTGGACAAAAGAGTGTGATGATGCTTTTAACGAGCTTAAAAAACAATTGACATCAACCCCTTTGCTCCAAAGCCCAAGGGAGGGCGAGGATCTTTATCTCTATTTAGGAGTTGATACTGATGTTGTAAGTTCAGTTTTGGTGCGAGAAGAGAAGAAGAAACAATTTCCAGTTTATTATGTGAGCAAAATTCTGAAAGATGCAGAGACACGTTACCCGATTCTTGAAAAGCTAGCCCTAATGCTTGTAACTTCAGCTAGGAGATTAAGGCCCTACTTTCAAGCTCATTCGATTCAAGTGGTCACTGATCTTCCATTAAAGAATGTTTTAGAGAAGCCAGAGCATTCGGGAAGGTTGGCTAAGTTGGCGATAGAGCTCAGTGAGTTTGATATCTCCTATGTTCCAAGGGTGGCAATCAAAGCTCAAGTTTTAGCAGATTTCATGGTTGATGCAAGTGAGCTTTCATTAAAGAAGGAAGTCGGAACGCCTCTACCTTGGACAATATTTGTTGATGGTGCTTCGGGCAGGAATTCATCTGGGGCTGGAGTGGTTTTGATCAATCCAAATGGGGTCAGATTGGATCAGGCTTTGAAGTTTTATTTCTCAACAACTAATAATCAAGCAGAATACGAGGCTTTGCTAGCCGGTCTTCGATTCGCTAGGGAATTGGGAATCGAGGATGTTCAAGTTAAAACGGACTCTCTAGTGATGGTATCTCAGATTAACAGAACCTTTGAAACCAGGGATCAAACTTTGAAGCATTATCTAGCCTTGGTGAAAGGAGAGATTGGAAAGTTCAAAAGTTTCTCTATCAAACATATTCCAAGAGAAGAGAACTCAGAAGCGGATGAGCTGGCGAAATTTGGTCTTCTTTCGGGAGGAACCTCCTCGGAGCATTTCCGTCCTGCAATCGAGGAGGGAGAAGTTATGGAGATAGATCAACGTCCATCTTGGATGGATCCATTCATCCTTTATCTTTCGACCGGAAAGCTCCACTCCACGGTAAAAGACAGAAAGAGATTTAGACTAAAAGCAGCTCATTATTATCTTATTGCAGGAATCCTTTACCGGAAGACCTTTTTGTCACCTTTGGCTCGATGTGTCTCGGAAGAAGAGATCCCGGTCGTCCTTCAGGAAGTTCATTCAGGAGAATGTGGAAGCCACTCTGGAGCTCGTACATTGGAGAAAAGAATCCTAAGGCACTCAAATGAGGAAGGATGCAGAGAAATTTGCAAAGAAATGTGTCCAATGCCAAAAGTTTGCTCCTCTTCAGAATCAACCTGCCCAACAGCTTAAATCTATAGCAACCCCATGGCCGTTTGCATTATGGGGAATGGATCTGGTTGGGCCTTTTCTTATGGCAAGTGGGCAACGCCGATATATTATAGTCATGATTGACTACTTCAGCAAGTGGATTGAGGCAAGAGCATTGGCTAAAAATACTACTCAAGTTGTGAAAATTTTTATCTGGGGAGAAATAGTCTGCAGGCATGGGATCCCAATGGCAATTATCACAGATAATGGTTCTCAATTCAACAATCCTCAGCTCATAAGTTTCTGTGGACAAATCGACACTGAGTTACGTTTTGCTTCTGTGCATCATCCTAGAAGTAATGGGCAGGTAGAAGCTGCCAATAAGCTCATAATAAATCACTTGAAGAAAAAGGTAGAAAATCTTCGGGGAAATTGGGCGGAACAGTTACCATCAGTACTATGGGCCTTGAGAATGACTCCCACCACAGCTACGGGAGAAACTCCTTTTAAGTTGTCGCACGGTTCAGAAGCTCTTATTCCTGTCAAGTTTGAGGTAAAAAGTCCAAGGGTGTTATTAGCTCAACAAAACCAGGATGATTGGATGGAAGGAAATGATGAAGATCTAAGGTGTAGCCTTGATCTCATTGAAGAGCTGAGAGATACGGCGACGATTAGGCAGGAGGAAGTTAAGAGAAGGATAGCGAGACTCTTCGATAAAAACGTCAGAATCAAAGAATTCACAATCGGAGATCTGGTCCTAAAAAGGGTGGATATATCAGCAAGATCTGGTTCGATAAGGAAGCTTAACCCAAATTGGGCAGGACCATTCATAGTGAAAGAAGTACTCAAAAATGGTGCTTACCGTCTCCAGACTTATGAAGGAGAGGAGTTGCCTCACACCTGGAGCGGTGATGACCTTAAATGTTTTTTCTCTTAAAAATGCTTATGGATTTTTCTTCTTCCTTTTTCTTATCTTTTCTCTTCTTGAACATTATGATGATATGATTCTACCCCCTTTTTTGTATATAAATGATCAAGGAAGATATCAAAAAACAAATTGATATTAAAAGCTAGAGTCCTTTCAAAAGAGACATCGACAGATCCTACTTCTTTCCCCCTCAACTTGAAGCATGAGATGTAAATCTGCCAGGACCACAGATGTTGGGGAGATTTCACATCTGTGTAGCAGTAGCTCGCCAAGCTTGTGCGGTGGACGATTAGGATGCCGGGTCCTTGCTGACATCTGACACACCTCTAGATCAAGGGAGTTCAGGTGAATGTTCAGCTCTGTCATGCTTTTTAGGACATTATTACAGATTGAGTGATCTTCTAGGGAAAGCAATGTTGGTATAGCCTCCGCGGCATAACCGCACCTGCCCTATGGATCATTTTTGTTCTGTAACTTTCGAATACTCATTGGAGCGTGGTTAGCAAAAGTGGCAAGTTTAAAACAGATTTAAATGATCTCTTGAGGAAAGCAATGCCGGTGTAGCCCTCGAGGCATGAACGCACCTGCCCTTGAGATCATTTTTAAACTCTTTCTCTTGAGGAAAGCAATGTCGGTGTAGCCCTCGAGGCATGACCGCACCTACCCTAGAGATCGGGCGGTCAGAATTTCTTGAGACCGCAGACTTCTATTCTCTCCCTCAGGAAAAAGAAATCTGAGTTATTTGAGATCGCTGGCTTGATCCTCTCCAGAACTTGGATAGAAGTAATCGCTAAGATGGTTTTTAGAAAAAGGATGAGAACGATCTTGATTGAACGTGATCGATTGATCGCAAGCTCGGTATTGCCTCTTATAGCTCAGATTATATGGGGAGTATTCATAAAAATTCTTTGTTTCACACCAAGTGATAGTTCGAAAAATTGAGTCCTTGTCGCATGGCGACCTGATGATGTTGTGATCGCTGACTTATGATCGCCAAGGTATATTATTCTCCCCTCAACAAGCCGGCAAGGATTTCGTCGAACATAGATTATCCTTCAGTTCGTCGGACGCAGGAAATTTATTCAAATGGCAACCTCAAATATATTTAGACCGCCGGTTTATCTCCTCCAGGACTTGGTTGTTTGAGATTGTCGGTCGAGATCTCCATTTCTTCAGTGGTCTTCTTTTCAGCGATCACAAATATGTTGAGACCGTCGGTTTATCTCCTCCAGGACTTGGTTGTTTGAGATTGCCGGTTTAGATCTCCATTTCTTCAGTGGTCTTCTTTTAGGCGATCTCAAATATGTTGAGACCGCAGGTTTATCTCCTCCAGGACTTGGTTGTTTGAGATTGCCGGTTGAGATCTCCATTTCTTCAGTGGTATTCTTTTCAGCAATCTCAAAAATACTGAAATCAACAATTGTCACCCCAAAAAAAGCTCTGAGGATAGAACTCTAAGGCATTCGAGAATATTCTTTCCTGTTTTACGCGCGATCAGAAAGAAGTGAGATCGCATGTTATCCAGTTAATAATGTTTTAAGTTCCTGGTAGTCCGGTATAATGAAGATCGCTAGATGCGACCGCTGCAAAGAAAGTGTCGTAAGATATTTTCAATTCCAGTGCTCAGACTCATAAAATAGTATGGATAATTGAAAGATCGCATCTTATGCTTATATAAGGAATTATTCAAAGGATTTTTATGAAGATTGATAAAAACTAAGGCATTGAGATCGAATGCCAATTTCAGCTTGAAATGAAGAAACCGCATAGGTATAGTCAGTATAGAAGAAATACAAAAACAAATATCTGATCGAAAGAGGTAAGAAAAACATGGCAAAACAATTCTTCATATTCATTCAAAATGTTTAGGTACATCAGACCGACCGGTCTCCAAAAGATAAAAATTACAATATTATCTATTTGCTTCTCGATCTCTTGGGAGACCGCTCATCCGAAAAAGAGGACGAGTCGGCCTCATCAGATGATTCTTCTGAGCCCTTCCCTTGAACCTTGGATCCAGAGCTTGAGGCCACTCCTGAGCTCGTGTCCTGGCCCTGCACATATTGGCTGCCGCTTAGCTGGGCTTCATCCTCGATCACAATATCTTCTTCACCATCATCGACGGTCTCTTCCGTAGTTAAAGATTGTTCATCAATCCTTTTTGACGCCCGAGGGAAAAGAGCAGCAAAGGTTGTATCTTTGTACTCTTCAGAAAGACCGCCTCGATTTCGGAGCTCCGTGATTACTTGCTCGGTGGTCTCCCTTACATGGTGCGCCTTTGCTCTTATAAAATCAGGATTGTGTATGTCATAGGACGTTTCCTTCGCTCGCTGTAAAAAAGAAATAATCAGACCGCGCGGTCTAAACGAATTCAGGAAAAACATCTAGTAGAGATATAATACCAGCAGGTCTTCATTCGCTTTCAAGACGCTTCAGAGAGTCTGCCCCATATGATGCTGAAGAGTTGCATTCTGAAGGGCCATTTGAGCACAAATATCTGGGAGCAAGTCGGTCTCAATATCGAATATTTCAGTTGTATTTTTCTTTCCGTATAAAGCCGCGGTCACAGCAGTTGCATAGTGAGTGAGCTTCCCGCTCCAGAGGGGGAGATCGGTAGAAACTCTCACGGTCTTTCCTTTGGCGCCCCATTTGAGTAAAGGTTTGCCTTTTAAATCTTTCTGATGGCGCATATAGCCATGAAGAGGAAATGGCTCTGAAGCGGTCTTAGAAGAGTTACCGGTCTCAGCGGTCTGAAACTTTTCTTCCCTCTTCAGCCTTCTTTCCCTTTGGGTAAGTACTTCTTCCACAGGTGCTACTGGATCCTCCGTCGGAATTGCAAAGGATGCTGAAAATAAGAAGTTAGAAAAGTAAATAAAAATGTGTAAGAAATATTTGGAGGTCGCTGTAAACAACTCACTTTCCTCAGGGGCGATCTCAGCGATCTCGGGCCAGATCGCTAGATAATGAATGAGGTCCAGGCGCTTTACAGCCAGAAATTTCAGAATCTTTAACTCTTCTTCTGAGATCGATTTGCTCTTCTGAAAAATTTTATCAAGTCGCATAGAAGGGCGACTCTTGAGACCGCCGAGATCGCCTTCGAATACAAGGAACCTTTCTGTCCAGAAGGGAACCTGGTTTGGAAGATTGAGAACTTTGAATCCTTCAGCAGAAAAGTATATCAATCCTTTGAATTCCTCTTTCTTTTGACCTTCTTTCAGGACCTTAGCAGTGAAGGATGCACGGACGAGTGCCATCGTGAAATTTATCTTTTCCGATCTCAGGTATTTTATGAAAACACTAATGAGACCGATCGAGTTCGGCGGCAGCTGGGCGAGCACCAGCCCGTAATAATCCATGATCTCAAAAAACTCCCAGGGGAGAGGAATCCTCAATCCACACTCAAAGTGATCAATGGGGATGATAAACTTTTTCTCCTCCCCAAAACTGAGCCCTTCGACCTCAGTTGGCGGTCTCACGACGATTTGAGTCTGAATCATGTGCTTCTTCAAGAACTCAACATATTCCTCTTTTGAAAGATGACAAGGTTTGTGATCGGCTTTAAGGAAAACTGAAGCAGCAGTACCTCGAGCGGACACCATTTTTGGAGATCGCTGTGATCGGTGCTTAGGGCGCATACAGAAAATATGAAATGAGATCCAAAAAGGTGGCTATTTATAGTGAGCAAAGGATAATTTCGTCATCATTACTTCTTCTCGAGACCACCCAGCAAAGACTCTCAGACCGTCGGTACCTGCAAAAAAGTCAATAAAGCGCCGATATCTTTTCGATCTAAAAAAAGAGAGACCGCAACATCTCAGATCACATAATATAAACAAACAACACAAAAAAACAGAGATCATCACAGCAGAGTAAGAGATCGCAAGCAGCATAAATTAAAGCATATTACACAATAAATTGTTCATCATATTACAAAAACCGTTCGAAAATGAAATGTCAAATGTTTATTTCATATGAGGCCTTTTTCTTCCTACAAAGGCCGCGATATCTTGCATTTCATTAATAGAGCTGAAGACCGAGGCAAGACCCTGGATAGCGTTCATCGCAGCCCGGTGGATCCTTGACATCTCTTTGTCAACTACCTCCATAGGGACAACCATGATCTCGGAGCTCGGTCTCACTTCTTGGTGATCGCCAGATGGTCCCGGTCTCATCGTCATTTTCGCGGAGCCGCTCCTCAGCGCAGTGACCTCAGCGGACAGAGGAGCAAATTTTCCCTTGTAGTCTTCAACGTCTTTCTCAGCTCGACGGAGTGCTTGAGTGAGCTCGCCAATCTTGAGACCGCTTGCCTCTTCAGCTTTTCGATGTGACTGAATGAGCTTGCCGGCCGGATCATAAGATGAACGAAGCTTCTCTTCAAGATCGCGGATCTGATCATGGTAGGCCCATTCCCGAGCCAACATAGACCAAACATCCTCAAACATAGGATTGAGGATATTAGCAAGTTGGTCGGAGACTGCAACCCTCTGCGCTGGAAGTTCTCCCTCTTCCATCTCAAGAATATTTTCATCTACAGACAAAAGAGCAAATATTAGTTCAGTTTTCAAAAGTTCAAAGTAACGAGGTTCGCACAGAAATAATACTTGGAAAGGAATCAAGACCGTAGTCACGCAGTATATTTTCAGTGTTAACTATGACCGCTGGTTCTGCGGTCAGTACGAGGCGGTCTGATCCCCTAAAACGTTCAAGATTCATTTTCTCCAATTCTTTCTTTTGCGACCTTTCCCCTTCTTTTTTTCTTCTCTTTAACTCCGCATTACTAACAAGGATGTCATCAGTTTCGATTACAACGATCTCATGTTTTCTTTCCGGAGAATCAGGTCGGACCGTTGGAAGAGGAAGATTTTTCAGCGATCTGGTCATAGTCAACGCCTTACCAGTTCGCAGAGCCGAAACAGAATTTGCGCGGTCTTCTGCCGCTCGGTTTAGTTCCTCCTCTTGAGCGGCAGAAAGGGTTGGAAGACCGCTTGATAATGCAGCCTTTTCCTTAGCAATCTGCCGGCTCTTTTCTTCTACCTCCAGCTCGGAAGGCATTTTCTTTTGTTTCTCAGCGGCCAATACGGCCGCCTTTTTATCCTCTTTCTTTTTCTTCGCAGCAGCCTAAGCTGCCTCTTTCTCTTCTTCTTCTTCTTTCTTCTTTGTAGCGGTCTAGGCTGCCTTCTTCTCTTCCTCTTCTCTCTTCTTCACAGCGGTCTGAGCCGCCTTCTCTTTTTCCATTTTCTTCTTTCCTCCTGTTCAGCGGCAATCCGACCTGCTTCTGCTTCTTTTCTTCCCTTCTCTTCTCGATCCCTCCTTTCCTTATCTTCTCTCAGCTTCGCTTTTGCGGCAGCGATCTCTTTCTCCTTTTCCAAGATCTCTTTTTCAGCAGCAGCTTCCCTGAGACTTTCTGCCTCGAAAGGGTCGAGCACCTGTAAGGAAGAACAAGAAAGATCTTTAGAAGAATCTTCTTCAAGGTAGGCGATCAGTTCAGGATCTGCCTCTCTTGAAAAAATCGAGATCGCAGGAAGAGAAAGGAGATCGGCCGCATCATTTACCTTCAAAGGAGCATTCTCAGGATTCTTGAGACCGCCACCCTCGGGATGAGTGATTGCCTTAGGGGCGGTCACCTCTTTAGCGTCATCATTTTTCGGCTTCTTTGCACTTTGAGTAGAAGGATTTAAGTTTTTTCTTTTACTCGCTTTTGAAGAATCTTGAGAGCCACCTAACCTTTGCATAATCTGTTCAGCTTCAATTTTCTTTTCCCGTAACCCTGCCAGGATAACTTCTTTGGAGGCGGTCTCGTTATGCTGCACAGTTGCCAGGCCGAGCGCTTCCACAGTTTTCTGATAATTGAAAGAAATGGAAAAATCAGGAAGGATCAGTTCAGGTCCGGAAGAACTAGACGATAAAACAACAGCAACACAATGTGGCGAAACCTCATTTTCAGGGAGGACAGCTGTTATCTCCAGAGAAGGTCGCGCGGTCTCCTGAGACGCGCCCGCCTTCGATGAAGCCTTAACAATTCTCACCACCTTCTTCGAGATGGCGATCTTCTTCTTCTTCTTCTCAGGGGAGTCCTTTCCCGGAGAGTCAAACGTGGACAACAATGACGACATTATAGAGCTCGCTTTATCTACTTTTTTGAGACCGCTTGCAAGGTAAACTCGTTTGTTTTTTTAGGAAATTATGATTTCCCAAACCATGGGAGGGGTATTTATAGCCCAGGGCGCATTAATGGCGGTTGCGGTCTCGGCGGTCAAAGCTTACATTTTCGAAGTTCCAGCGCAACTTAAAAATGTGCCGGGATTATGTTTGCCCAGAAAATCCGCGACCTCTCTTTTCAACCAGAACGGACCTCTCCAGCGGTCTCACATTTGCGAGACCGTCCAGATCGCTATCTCCAGTTCAGCCAGCAGTTCCTGACCAGCGGTCTCCCGATTTCGAGACCGCCCATATCGGATCACCAAAGAATAAGTTTTCTACTAAGTATCAGGCGGTCAAGCTCTAGTCAGATCGCGAGACCGGGCGGTCTGCCCTTCTGTTGTTAGCATCCTCTTCTTCTCTGCCCCGTCTCTCCTGTATCCCGGGCAGCCCGTAGTTTTCAGATCTGCCCGTTTGGGCAGCCCCCTCGTCTATAAATAGAGGGGTAGGGGTACCTGAAAAAGGACTCTTGCCTCGAGCCTCCAGCTTACAACCTGTGTAAGCGGTCTCGATTTTCTGTGATCGCTTTCCCTGCTTCTCAGCATCTTTTGTCTTCAGTAACCTGCACTCCGCAGTTTTCTTCCATCCCTCTAGTGTGAATTTTGGAGGTACCATTTTTGGTGCCAACAGTGATAGAGTAGGCTACCTCAGTTTATATCAAGATACGCAATAACCTCAACATGAATTGCTGATCAAACAAACTCATAATTGACTTCTGTCAATTGCATTAGACTCGCACGAACCATACTAGTGCAACGCAACTCATTTCATTCAAATTCGAGGTCGTTTAGCGTAAGTGACCATTTTAGGCCACGCTCGGCATGGTCACCCTGAAATGTCATTTTGAGCAAATGAGCTTGGAATTAACGCTCGTCAGTTGCATTAGACTCGTATGATCTATAAAAGTGAAATGCAACTCATTTTGTTTGAATTTGAGGTCATTTAGTATAAGTGGACATTTTAGGTAACGTTGTTCGACACAACGACCCCGCAGTATCATTTTTGATAAAATGAGCTTAGAATTGACTTTTGACAATTGCATTAGCCTCGTATGACCGATACGAGTGCAATGCAACTCATTTCGTTCGAATCTGAGATCGTTTAGCAAAAATGACTATTTTAGACCACATCGTTCGGCTTGGTCACGCCGAATTATCATTTTGAGCAGATGAGCTCAGAATTTACATCTATTAGTTATGTTAGACTCATATGATCCATACGAGTGTAACACAACTTCTTTTGTTTGAATCCAAGGTCATTTGGTGAAAGTCATCATTTTAGGTAATGATGTTCGACACAACGACCCCGAAGTATCATTTTGACCAAATGAGCTCAGAATTGACATTTGTCAGTTGTATTAGACTAGTATGGCCCATACAAGTGCAACACAACTCATTTCGTTTAAATATGTGCTCATTTAGTGAAAGTAACCATTTTAGTCCGCGTCGTTCGACACGATTACCCTGAAATTGACTTCTCTCAGTTACGTTGGACTCATGTGATCCATACGAGTGCAACACATCTTGTTCTATTTGAATCCAAAGTCGTTTTGTGAAAGTGACAGTTTTAAGTAACAGTATTTGACACGATCACCATGAAATCACTTTTTGAGTAAACAAGCTCAAAATTGACTTCAGTCAGTTGCATTGGACCCGTATAGTCAATATGAGTGCAACAAAACTCATTTTACTCAATTCTAACATCATTTAGTCAAGTACATAAAAAATAAAACTCGCAAATTTATACGACACCTCGAAAAGCGTGAATGCTTAAATTCAACCTCATCACATCAACTTTGACTCGCCACTCAAAGACTAGGACCAACATTGACTTTGTCATGCATGGGGGACCCTAAGGTTGAATTTGGTCAAACCCTCCTTAAAAAATGATTTTCATAAGTTGTTTTAATCAAAACCACCAAAGCTCCATTCATCCAAGCCACTCCCTACCCCATGGCTGATTGGCACAGATCCCAATGCAGGGACATAGTGGATTTGGATATTTATGCCAAGTCTAAGCAAGTTAACCCTTCCAATTCTAAAACAAAACCTAAGTTAAGCTCAAACCTATGAGTGGTCTTAGATATTTTATACAAACCAAACTCAAGTTCCCTATCATGACCCGTCTAAAAGCAAAAATCAGAGCACGCTTCGGGCGGATCGTGATGCCACAAACATGGGGAAAGAAACACCGTGTCTATTAGGCAGAAGCTGAATTAGTATTATTAGATTTAAAATAAATAATTTGGAGAAAAATATATTATCTTTATGCAGAAGTTTTAAAGTATAGTAGTGAAGAGTTAAATACACACGCGTTTTAACAAAATTCATGATACAAAATTCTGATACAAATTTCATGCAATGAAAATCTCAAAGAAATGAACATGCAAAAATATCAAATTCTGGTACATAACTTGTAGCCTAGCAGTTGTTCATGATTCAAGAGAAAATGACTGATAATAATTATTACATAATGAGCAATGTCCGACAGTATAGGAAATACAAACATAGAACCTGACACAGGAAGAAATAAGATAAACCTCCAGGAACAGGAACTTGGCGCATATTGGGATCAGGTAGCAGGCGGCACAGTCACGAAAGCTAAGGAAAAATTCCAAAACAAACAAGGAAAAGTTTTATAACTTTGATAAAAGTAAGTAAAATACTTAACTAGCAAGACATCAAAAATGTACTTGTACTGACTCTCAGGAAGCGAAAATAACAAACATGCAAGTAAGTGGATCAAGCAGAAATAATAAGGATTATTAGTCTAATCCAGAGTGTAACATACATTCATTCACGTAATAACATAAGTTGTAACAAATGAAAGATGTATGTGTTTTTATTTGATGCACAAAAATTATGATTCAGAAGGATTCAAGATAAGATTCAGAACTTATTAGAGATTCATAATTTATGCATGTGATCTCTAAGCGACGGCCCTTGCGAACCCCCCTAGAGTCAGGGATTTCATGCTTGTTATGACCGATCAAATGCAACTTCGACATTCATGAGCCTCATGAATAGAGTAATCGAGAAATATTAGGACATTTTTGTCGTTTTCATCACAGACGATATTCATGAGCCTCATTTTTTGTCGTTGTCCCAGAAGGCAGAAGCACATACTACCCATCTGAAGGTGCCTTTGTGAAGCTACGGGTACATCCATTATTCACAAAATTTAGCAAATGCTAGTTTTGGTTCACTAAGGTCAACTTCCTAGGGCATATCATCACTAGAGCAAGATTATTGGTAGATCATGCCAGAGTATGAGCGGTACGATAATGACCATTATTGAAGATGACAACATACTATCAGAGGACTTGCAGATTACTATTGTAAGGTCATGAAATGATTCTCGAAGATAACATTACCCTCATGTCCTTGGTGAAGATAGACACTCTATTCATATGGGCACTAGAGGGCAAGGAAGCATTCACTGAGCTCAAGGACCGGTTGATGTTAGCACCAATATCATTTGTAAAGGAGGGATTCCATATTTACACGATGCTTCACTCTGATGATTGGGTGTGGCCCTAATGCAGCATGACCACGTGGTGGACTATGTTGGATCGGTAGGCGCTCTTAGAGGGGGGTGAATAAGGGTTTTAAAACTTTTTCTTATATTTTGAATATCTTGAAATAATATGTGATTAAGAAGGTGAGAAATCAAACAAACCAAGTGAAATAAAGTAGAGACATGCTTTATTAATATGAAATGTGGTTTTACAAAAGTTGATTTCTATAACGCTAGAAAATGGTGGCGAATAATAATAAACTCTTTTTATTTTCTATCCCGACTCGCATCCCCACGAATCGGTGGCCCTAGCCTATCCTTCCCCGGATTTGGCCTCAAGCAGCTCTAGCCAATCAAACCCCAGATATGGCCTTGAGCACCCCCTAGACCTAACCTAGATCTAGTCGCCAACACGAGGTGAATTTCTGCCCTAAGTCCTACCGAGACCTAGTCGCCAACACGAGACGAATTCTCTAACGGTTTACAAAGAATATGAAATGATAATAATAAAAACTCCCTCTTGAAGAACTTCTTAAGTTGGAGACGATGATCCGATGTAGGATAAGCGTTGTTGAAGCGGACGTTGTTTGGATTCGGCGTGAAGAAGTCCTCCTTCAGAAATTCGTAAAGCTTTGGTGGGAGATCAAATTCCGGCCAAATCAGGCTCTGGAATTCTAGCACTCAACCTCTCTCTTTGATGGATGTCTGAAACGAGAGAAGAGGGGTCCTATTTATAGCCTTAGCGCTAGCGCCTGCGCTACCGCTACCATCGACACTATCCCATATTAGGACATATTCGGCGCAGGAGAATCTTCAATCCGAGGAAACATTTTCGACTTGCCTTATGTGTTCCACGCTACCTCCTGCGCTAACCACTACCGCCTGGCGCTAGCACCTTCTAAATGTACTCCCGAGATTGCACTAATCATCGCTAGCGCCAGGTGCTAGCTGCTACCGTCGGCACTAGTGGGCATGTTGGATTTGTTGGCTCAATTTTGGGGGAACCTTCTTATGTTATCCTTGAGTCATATGGACTTCGTTTCCTGCACACTTGAACACACAATATCAAATACACATTGGATTTGTTATTCTCAAACCTAGGAGATGCGGAAGACCATGTTCAAACAAACTCCCCCTTTTGATAATAATAAATCCATTAATGATAAATTATAGCATTAATATATAAGCATGATGAAACCTACTTGTGTGTGTATGAGAGTGATGCCTTTGGATAATTATCGATTTTAGTATTTAGAATTGCTCCCCCTAAATACATGCTCCCCCTAAGTGAATGCTCCCCTAATATGTAAGCTATCATCTTAATTAATCATGTTAGTTTTTATTTTGATAGCGGATTTTATTTATCATGTTAGTTCTCCCCCTTTTGTTATTAGCAAATGTGGGCAAGGAAGCAAGAGACATAAAAAAGGATTTTTTGATAATAAGATAAGGCATGATTGAGCTTTTTAGAGAAAATAAAATGATAATGAGTTTTAAGCATAAAAACAATTTTTATAGAAATAGATCAGAGTTTTTAGCATAAAGATGAACAATATAACATTTGCCAAGTAATCAATATTATCAAGTTAGTTATCCCCCTTTATATAAGAGTTTTAAGCATAAAAGGTAATGAATTCCAAGTAACCAATCTACCCAGACAATATATCTACACCCTAGCCCTGTACTAAGTGACGGATGGTCATGAGGAGCTGCATACATGTCGTAGGTTTGGGTGTTAGTCCCATATGCAAACACTAGAAAATACTCAACCTAGCACTCTTTTCCCCCAGTGCCTCGCAAAGCCCCACTAGAACCCTCCCCGGTTAAGGACAAGACATTACTTAGAGGTTAGGTTATCTAATGTCTATGACCCTACTCCCCCTCTATGGTGAGATATGTAATCATGGGATAATAATCATTGGAAACATTAAGCATTTAAATCTAATGATAAGTTCATAGCTTATGGATTTATATTTTTTATTTGAATTTTTTGAAAAACTTAGATAGCTATTTTGAAATCCCTTAATGAATCAGAGTTTTTAGTATAGAACTGATATTCGTGTTAGAACAACCAATATAAATTCTACCAAGCAAGTCTACCATTTGTTGAAAAAGGAATTTTGAGATTTAAGACTTTGATATAAGCATGAAAGCGCAAGGTAAAAAATACATTGTGATATTGCGGAAGACTTGATGACATTCCCAAAACATCTTTTTATAAGCATGATGATTTATAAGAAGAAATATGAGTTTAAGTCCAAACATGAGAAGATGTTTTGGAGTTCAAAATATTAAGAGTTATAACATAATTTTTGAAAGATTTCAACAAGATAAATTAGAGTTTTATCATAAGCGAAAAGGCTATAAAATTGTTTATCCAAAGAAAACATCCTTTTGGAAGTTCAAAGATCATAATTGAAATAAGAGATGTTATGCATAAAATGATGTTGTTTGGATAAAAAAATCTTATATAAACATCAAAGTTTAAGATAATATTTTGAAGAAATTTTTTTTGAAAGCAAGTAAGTTTTCATGACAATAGGCAAGGAGTTCTATTTTTAAAAAAATAAGGCAAGCATGATTGCACATATTCTAGAAGATAGTAACTACAATGGCATTAATTTGCATTTCAAGTTAGGAAAACATTGTAAAGATCATGCATTGCAATCTAGTGCTTTTACTAAAACTTTCTAGAAAATTTATGTAAAGAAGCATTTGAGTATAATTCTCATGAGTAGAAGCTTTATGAGAGATAATGATGTGTATAACAAGTGTTTTGATAAAAGTATACAAGTGATATAATCCAAAACACATAACTTATATAGTGAAGTAGACACATTATTAAGCATGTAATCTTTTTAACTACTACTACACATCAATTCTAGATTTGATAAAAAGCACAATAAAATGTACAACTACCAAGCTGCTTCGCCCATACAATGCTCATTAAGACTTATCAGGGAGCGATGTAGTGCTTGGAGGATCTCATATTTTATTTTCAATACGATCTATTTGAGATCCGGTGTACAAAATAGAAGTGTATGAAAGTAGTTTGCTCACAAGACACTTTACAATTCTTTCCAAGGTGCTCAACCTCACAATGCTTATGAAGGCTTATCAGGAGGTTCAAGTAGTGCTTGGTGGAGTTAACTTTGTCAATTTATTTGATGATTTTTTGTTTTGTACTAAGATCTCTGAATACACTTATTTTGCAAACCAATTATAATTTTGTAATTTCACTTCTATATGTGCAACAAAATTTTGAATAATGTGTAGGTAATAGAGATAGTCATCTTAATATTGTAAACTACTACACTACACAATCATGTAGGGTTAAGAATTATAGGCACATGTAGTCTACCAAAAAATGTGAGTGTAAAGAGATCATTATCTAACATAACACATTACTCATACTTAGAGGCATACAAACACAATCCTACACAATTCACTATAGACTTTTTCTTTGCACATAACAAGATTAAAATCAAAGCATGACAAGCCAAAACAATGATTAGAAAACTTGAGATTTTAAATTAAACATTTTTAGCCAAATTTAAAAGAACATGCTTTGTCATTTTTGCCAAAGTAATGAAACATAGAAATCTTGTTATTTTAATAAAGACTTTTCAGAAATAAGTAAAGACATATTTTTTTTTGCATTTTTGTATTTTGGAATTTTGTATTTGATTTTTCAATCTTCACACAATGGCATAAAGATAAACATAGGTAGTACATATAAAAGAACATATTTTTATTGATTTTCCAAAATTACAAAAACACGGACTATTGGAGACTCGAGCTAGCGCCGACGGTAGTTTTTAGCGTCTGTGTTAGCTCACAGAGAGTGCTTATTTTAATCGTATAGACTAGATTTTCTTCGATTTCACTTCCGATTTTGCTCAATTATGTTTGTGCAATGTACGACCTGTCTAATGAAGTGAAGAGACGAGAAGAAATCGCAAAAAGTTATGGAAGTTAAAATTTTAGAACATGAGCTCCATATTCATTAAACCATAATTCTTGAGTTTTGCACAACCATTTAAGCTTAATATTCTTGGATATGCAAACAAAGAAAACATGATTGAACAAAACAGATATGCATGATCTTAGTGATAATAGATTGGTCATTTATAAATGAAAACCTGACTTTTACTTTTGATTTAATTTGATTTGTAAACTTCATTTAGGCTTTAGGGGACAAAGTTAAATTTCAAAAATTATATTAGATGACCATGCCATGATATATATTTTCTTATATCTTTATTTTGATTTTTCTAAGGCTTATATTTATCAATATAATGTATGTTGAAAATGATAGGAAATGTAAGCACAAGATATCATGTTCGAATAAGCCAAATAAGCATGATTTAAATGATTTTAATGTGAAGTGATGTTTATGCATAAAAATAGGTTTAAGAATGATTTATGAACTATGGACATCTCTCAAAAAATTTGAAAGAGAAAAAGTGAAGTTCATGATTTTATTAATTTAGATAAATATCTCATAACAAATTTAGAGTTTAATTCATATGGATAATATAAGATATTTATAGGCAATGAATATAAAATAGATAGGTCATCAAAATAAAATATGATTTTGAATTTTGATTAATTTGATTTATAAACTCATTAAGTTTAAGAGATAAGATCATATTTCCAATAATATATAAGATGACCATAACATGATAGCTTAAAAAATAAGAAAACAAAAATAAAAAGACATTAAAGCATATCATGAAGTAGAAAATTTGTATATTTTATTTTTGAAAATATTCTACTTCATGCATTTGGTGATACCTAGTGAATAAGAGATTTAGGTATTCAAAGGGGACCAAGTGTGTTGGTTCCTTTAGGTACCCAAATATAATATTTAGGTTTGTGAGTAGATATTGATGAATGGGTCCATTCTTGTGTAGCTAAAGTTTCAGTTTTAATCTTGGGCCTCCATTCAAACCTTGGTTTCTTATGCATCAAATTTCCATTTTGATAATCTTTATATTGAAGATTATGATTGTAGTAATTATTGGAGGTATTGTTTATAGTAAATTTGTGTAATGTTACTTTTAAGTTTGGAGAAACATGATTTTGTAAATAATGGCGATTTTGACTTTGATTTACAAATACGTTGTGTTTCTTATTTCCATTATTTGGTTTAGTTAAAATATTCATGTTCATATTCATATTCAACATGTTTTTAGATATTTCTTGATATTGTGAATTTTTATTTATAATTTTCACAAGCACGTTGATTTTTTATTTTAATTCATCATTCTTAATCTTTAAATTATGCCTAGCTTTATTATAAGCAATTGTGCTATTTTTAAGAGTGGAAACAATAGAGTCAATATGATTTTAATAGTCATTTCTAAATTCCTCAAATGTTTCGTCCATCTCCTTGATTTCAATTTCATAATATTGGCACGTAGCACAATCATTTCTTAATGATGAATTTTCTAAAGATAATTTTTCATTTTGTTCTTTTACAAAAATAATTTCTTTTTCAAGTTCCTTAAATTTTTCTTTAATATTATTACAATTAAAACAAGGTTTCGTATTTTCAATTGAAGTGACATGGGTAAAGTTGGATAAATCAGAATTTGATTTTACTTTAACTTTTGTTTTAAAATCTTTATTTTATAAGCGCAATTTGCAATTCGCATTTTTTAATTTCTTAATTTTGTGCTTTGTAATTTGTAGCAATTGTAAAGTAGAAATAGAATTGCAAACAATAAGAGGATTTGATTTCCTTACAGTGCTTTTGGATGCTGTGAGATTTGAGCATAGATTTTCTTTGTTATCTTCATCTATTTGGCATTCCTCTTCCAAAGATGGGATTTCTTCTTTGCCACTTGATGTGCATTCCATTGATCCATCATGAGAGGAGCTTTCTTGACCATTTCTGCAATCTTGCATGTTCTCGACTTCTTGCATTTGTTCCATACCTGTAGATGGGGAATCATACATTTTTTTAAGAAATTTTCATACTTTGTATGCACTAGAAAAACAATATATTAATTTTGAAATTTCTTGAGATAAAGCACAGAAAATACTATTTAAAGCTTTTGCATTTAGATGACGTTCTTGTTTATTTGATTCATCCGCTGGTCTAACTATTGCTATATCCCATGCATTGATATCTAAATTTTTAATAAACTTTTCCATTAAATATTTCCACCCATTATAATTTCTTCCTTCGAATAAAGGTGGTTTAAGAGATTTTTCTTCTTCATAGAAATTTACCCTACTAGTAGAAGCGAGATCATGAGACGCCATTATTCTCGGTTGTTAAGCTGATTGGAATAAAACCGCTCTGATACCACTTGTTGGATCGGTAGGCGCTCTTAGAGGGGGGGGGGGGGGGGGTGAATAAGGGTTTTAAAACTTTTTCTTATATTTTGAATATCTTGAAATAATACGTGATTAAGAAGGTGAGAAATCAAACAAACCAAGTGAATTAAAGTAGAGACATGCTTTATTAATATGAAATGTGGTTTTACACAAGTTGATTTCTATAGCGCTAGAAATTGGTGGTGAATAATAATAAACTCTTTATGTTTTCTATCCCGACTCGCATCCCCACGAACCGGTGGCCCTAGCCTATCCTTCCCCAGAATCGGCCTCAAGCCGCTCTAGCCAATCGAACCCCAGATATGGCCTTGAGCACCCCCTAGACCTAACCTAGATCTAGTCGCCAACACGAGGCAAATTTCTGCCCTAAGTCCTACCCAGACCTAGTCGCCAACACGGGGCGAATTCTCTGACGGTTTACAAAGAATATGAAATGATAATAATAAAAACTCCCTCTTGAAGAACTTCTGAAGTTGGAGACGATGATCCATTGTAGGATAAGCGTTGTTGAAGCGGACATCATTTGGATTCGGCGTGAAGAAGTCCTCCTTCAGAAATTTGTAGAGCTTTGGTGGGAGATCAACTTTCGGCCAAATCAGGCTCTGGAATTCTAGCACTCAACCTCTCTCTCTGATGGATGTCTGAAATGAGAGAAGAGGGGTCCTATTTATAGCCTTAGCGCTAGCGCCTGTGCTACCGCTACCTCCGGCGCTATCCCATATTAGGACATATTCGGCGTGGGAGAATCTTCAATCCGAGGAAACATTTTCATCTTGCCTTATGTGCTCCGCTCTACCGCCTGTGCTATCCTCTACCGCCTGGCGCTAGCGCCTTATAAATGTGCTCCCGGGATTGCACTAATCATCGCTAGCGCCGGGCCCTAGGTGCTATCGCCGGCGCTAGTGGGCATGTTGGATTTGTTGGCTCAATTTTGGGGGCAACCTTCTTATGTTATACTTGAGTCATATGGACTTCATTTCCTGCACACTTGAACACACAAGATCAAATACACATTGGATTTGTTATTCTCAAACCTAGGAGATGCGGAAGACCTTGTTCCAATATACTACACCTCCAGACAATTAAATAAGCTCGAACATAATTACCTGGCACACGACCTAGAATTAGAAGCGGTCGTGTTTGCACTGAAGACATGGAGGCACTAAGCGATGCATGCTGGAGTTCCTCTGTGATTAAGAGTTTGCTCTACATTAACACCTATGCAAGGCCAATACCATTGTGGATGCACTAAGCTGAAGATTACATGTCATGAGTAGTGTTATGTTTATTGGGTATTGTATCCACAATAGCCTAGATTTGTGAGAAGTCACCCTTGAACCAAGTTGAATTGCTGGTGTATTTGGTGTTGTCACCTAGTTGTGTACTTGCATGTAATTATTGCCAAGTGTAGACTAATGTCAGATTATAGTGGGTCATTAAACACAGTATCATGCAATGTAATCCCTCATTGTGCGGAACATGGTGTTGACTCATGTGTGATCTCTCTATTGAGGTACACTTCATTTTCAAGTCCTTTGATGCTTAGGAGTTGGAAGATTTGTTGGGTGTCAAGAGAGAAAGAAAGAAAATGTTTCATAATTTTTCTAAGTGTATCTATCGAGAAATCATTTCTAGATCTCGAGAAATCAAGTTCATTTCTCGAGAAGTCAGTTCTGTTCCCGAGAAATCCTTCTCAGATTTCAAGTTCAAGCTTTCTAAGTCATTTCTCGAAAAGTCATTTCCTTTCTCGAGAAATCAAGATCATTTCTCGAGAAGCCTTCTGTGTTCTCGGGAAATCTCTCTCAGTTGTCCAGTGAAGACTTTCTAAGTCACTTCTCAAGAAGTCAATTCCTCTCTCGAGAAATCAAGTTCATTTCTAGAGAAATCATTTCTTTTCTCGAGAAATTCCTTTCAGTTTTCCAGAAAGCTCTTCTAAGCCTTTTCTCGAGATGTAGTAGACCTTCTCTCGAGAAATCCTGTCATTTCTCGAGAAATCCTTTTGATCTCGAGAAATAATTTCCTTTCAGGTCCTGTTTTAAAAACTCATTTCGGATGGGTCTTGAATTATTGTCTGACGATGTCAAGCCACGTGTGACGTATTTTCAGGAAAATTCTACCTTATAACAAGGACTTATTAATGTTAGACTTGATTGCTATAAAATGTCTTTATCAGTTTTCGTCTAAACCTAATCAATCGAAAAAATTGAGAAAGTGTCGCACACCTCCTGCCATTGTTGAGGATCTTCATCTCTCTCATTCAACCGATCTTTTTGAAGGAAAAGATTCGACAGATCAGTGATCTAATCTTCTACAGAAGTCTATTGGATATTGTCGAGTCATAGAAGTTCAGATCTGAGATTTCAACCTTTCTTCCTCAACTTCAAGCCAAAGTTTCCATGTCTCAAGAAGGAAGAAGATGATAGTATTTGAGATCTGTACTTGTATTTTTGATGAGTCCCGATTATATACACATATATGGACTCATCTGGGCCGTTTATCTAGTCATTCCACTGCACTTTAGCCTCGTTTTAGCTTATATTTATTATCACTTGCTATGTGCACCTCTAGGCCCATTTTGGTGTGATTTCATGCTTTTCTTCTTTAGTAGTTTTCATGCTCCGATTAGGTGACACTTTCAGTGGCTAGATTCGTGGTTGTGCTGGAATAGGAGTCGTGCAGGTGTTTCCGGTGCAATTCTGCACAGGAACATTGCGCACGATCACCGGTTCTATTGCGCACGACCACTGGTCGTGCGCCACTGATCGTGTGCACTTAACCCTTTTTTATGTGTTCTGTTTGGTGCAGTGCGCACGACCATCTACGATAGTGCGCACGACCATCGGTCGTGCGCCACTGTTCGTGCGCACTTATCATCAATTTCATGAGTTCTGTTTCAACCAGTGCGCACGACCACCTACGATAGTGCGCACGACCACCGGTCGTGCTCCACTGGTCGTGCGAACATGTTATTTCATAATTTCTGTCTTTGCAGGTTCCGTCCAGGCAGAGCGCACGATCACCGAATTCTAGTGCGCACGACCACTGGTCGTGCGCCACTGACCGTGCGCACTGTTTATTCCAGCGCCTATAAATCGACCTGCTCGCGATTTAGGTAAGAAGCCCCAATTTTCTTCCGCCGTTTTCCGCCCGGTTCCGTCCAGATTCGCCCCTCCACCGTCGCCCACCATATGGAGGTGCTCCGGGCTTGCTCTTCACGCCAATCTTGAGCCGGAGTTTCCTCTCGGCCTCCTCCTTCATCCAAGAGCTCCAAAGGAAGACCTAGCCGCCATTACCATCAAGCAAGAGGAAGTTTGCAACCTTTACCGGATCGTGACACGAAGAAGACGGGTCCATTGGAGAGTCGCGACAGCTCTCTCTACCCCGGACGTAGTTGCGGACCGAGCTTGGACGCGGATTGACAACCCGGCGATTCCAACCGTGAATCTCCAACGAGCCTTCGGATTCGGTCGATTTCTTGCCTTGTTCTCTTCTTATTGATTGTTGTAATTGTTAGATCTTTTGTATTTTGATGAAGAACACTATAGACCTTGCTATTTAAAGTTATTTCATGTCTATGTGAAATACTCTTTTTGTTTATTTGTGTGCTTGAGGTGCGCCCCATTCCATCCTCCATCCCGCCGTCACGTCCGGTGCCGCACTAGCAATTGCTAGTGGCGTGCTTGTCGATGAGGTGCTTGCGACCCTCATTCCGTTAGCCTACTCGTCCATCCGCCTACCAAAGCGTGGCATCGCGGCCCGTGTATTCCATCCCGCCTAACGAAGCAGTGCGCTCAAGGCCTGCATAGTTCGATTCCGCTTGCCTACTCGTCCATCCGCCCTTTCGACGCAGCGTGCTCAAGGCCTGCCTAGTCTCCATCCCACCAAGCGAAGCATTGCATAGCGGCATTGCATAGGAGTAGTTGATAGCTTTTATTTTATTTTCCAAAAGCCAACCCAACTCCCCCGCATTCCATCTGATTTAAGGACTTCAATCTCAAGTCCTTCCTCGAAACCTAACTCCACCTTACTGTGTTCCTCAAGAGACCGACACTCGGGGATTTTCCCCATTATTATTACTTGCGCGACCGGTGCACTTGCCGAATCATCGCATCAAGTTTTTGGCGCCGTTGCCGGGGAACACAGACGTGTGAGTTTTCTTGAGAGGGAGAGCCGAGAGATAGTAGTTCTTCCAGTGTGTAAAGCCGCCTTTTTAATTTTTGTTTGCTTTTTACTTATTTACTGCTTGTTTTTATTTCTTTCCCTCTTATTTTTAAAGTTTTAGGCAAGTCTAATCCAAGAAGTTTTATTAGTTTGTGTAAATTTTCTTGCAAAGAATTTCAGTCTCGTTATATCTGCTTTAATTGTCAAATATGTCGTCATGGGATGTTTCACCTGGCTTTAATGATAAGATGGTTTATTATATAGACCAAATGAATGAGTTGAATGCTAGGCAGTGTAGGAACATTGTTTGCTTGTTGTGTCGAGGAGAGGGTCATGAATTGAAGGACTGTCCTAGTCTTTTCAAGCCTGACCGCCACTCCTCCACTCAGGACAACATTGTCCCTATCGCTCATTCTTTACCCATGGAGGCAATTGTGCCCTTTACCCCTGAGCTTGTCTCGTGCACGGACTCCTCACTCCCTGTTTATGGCCTCACTCCCAGTGATGATGATCACTCATCTGTTGGCCAACAAGGAGAGGAATGGGAGCTCCTAGATGCACCTGAGTATGATGAGGAAAGTATTCTTTCCATCGGGGAGGCTTTAGCAGATCTTTTTGCGGAGGAACCGAATCTTTTTGTCCCTCCAGTTTCTTTGCATGATTTTTCTACACATATTCTTTATGATCCTATCGAAGTAAAGGAGCTGGGCGATGCTTCTGACTCAGAGGGTGCTCCAAAGTGGGATGAGGATGTCATTTTCCCTGAGGGGGAGAATGAATACTTTGAACACGATGATGCATCTCGGTGGGATGAGGAGGATACTCTCTCTGATGAGGAGGGTTGCACTTCTTCATGGGACGAGGAGGTCCAAATCACCACTGAGGCTCCTGAGTTCTCAAGTCCCCCTCGCTATGATATTTACGATGATGATAGCGATCTACCCTTGGATCTTGCTGGGAGTGAAACCGGGATCACTCCCCAGATTGTTGATGATTTACGTTTTTCTTCTCGTTTCTTTCTGGACCCCCCTTCTTCTTCCGAGCCTGTGCAGGTTGAGTCTTTACAGGTGCCCCAGGAGGACTTGGAGCTTTTTGCTCAAGTCAATGATGAGAGTATCCTCTCATGTGAGGAGGTTTATTCCCCCTCCGTTGAGGAAGCTCCACCCATTGCCTTTTCCTCCTGCTGCCTCCCTGTTGACGATACCTTGCTAGGCAAGGATGTGTTTTGTGAGATGAGTGAGGACCAGGCCTCCTCCTTCTCTTACATTCTCTACCTTCTACCTGTGAGGAGCAGGTATCTATATTTAGGTAGAGGGGTGACTGCTCTGTCTCCGTATCGGTACCCGCTACCGATGCGCATATTAGAACAGTTACCTGTGCACTTTTCTTTTCATAGGCCTATAAGCTAGAACTGTACAAAATCTGAATAAGTCGTGCTGGGATGACAATAACCCCAGTAGTTATCTTACTTTTCATGCATTTTATTTTATTCAATCCTGTTTAGTTAGCTGTAGTATTGTAGTTTATCTTTTTCTGTTTCTTTTGTTTTGCGGAGCTGACCCCTGCAGGTACTTCTTCTGGATGGCGGATGATGCAGCTTAGTCGTGGTTTAAACGCCAATCTTCTGGTGTGCTCATTTCTGAGCACTGGGTACTCTCTTTCCCTAGCTTTTTCTGATTTTCATGTCATATATTCTGTGGATTGTTTAGTTTAAGTCTGGGGGAGAGTAGTTTTGTTTACCCGCTCACGTGCACTATTGCACTGCATACTAGAAGATTTCATTTAAAATGTTTTGTTTATTTTCATTGCACACCACAGCACCCACTTGAGCGTGTACTCGTCTGTATGCGTGCTCTGTAGTGAATTTAATTCTTCTGCTTATTTGGGAAAGTTTAGGTGATGGCTTAGGACTATGCAGCAGAGTAAAATGTTGACTCTAGTAGTGCTCCTAGTCGAGTGCTCGGTTGCATAGAAATTTGTGTAGAGTAGACTTCTCTTTATAATTATGGTTTTATATTTTTTCTATTAGTGTAAATGTTGTTTACTCTACTCAAATGGTGAATTCGGTGGAATCAAACGGTAGCATAGGGATGTGTGTATACGATCGCTAGATTCGTATTGCTTGAGTCTGGAGAAAGGAGAATCTTTCTCGGTGGCTAGAACTTGCCCCAAGCGATTCTTGAAGCATGGGTATACGGTTAGTAAATTGTGTGAATGTGATATAGGCCATCATTTTGGCCCGGTTGAGCCTTTGTGCCTATCCCTACCGCTATATCCTCGCTAGCCCAGTTGTGCCTACCCGTTCTTTGATTCAGCCCCACTTTTATTTCACCAAAGCCCAAAAGCCAATCCTAGTCGCACACCCAAAATTTGAGCTTTAGCTGTTTATTATTTTCATGAGTTGGGTTGTTGATGTGGTAATATGTTTGTGAAGATGTGGATGTGTCCTTTTGTTTATTTGCTGAAAATGATAAGAAAAGAAAAAAAAATGAGAAAAAGAAAAGAAGTTAAAAAGAAAGGAAAGAGAAGGAATGTTTACTTGAAAATCTTTATGTATAGATTTATGTTTGGGAGTAGGCGGTGCACGCACCCATGCAGTTAAGTCCAAGTCTGGGGGTGTTGTGTACCCGCATGTTTGTGTGGTGAATGAGGATAGTTCCTGCATTAGCTCATTTGGGTTTAGTGCTTTAGCCGTCGTTTTTATCTTTGTTTTTCCTCACCTAAACCCAAGCCTCATTTAAAACCTAAAGTCCTATTGATTCACGCATTTGAGTCAAACCAGTGCCGTGGAGAGAATGTGACCGGGCAAGCCTATGGTCACCGACACCGATGGATTTCGGTGGAGTTTGTCCGGCATCCCAATCTTGAGCAATGCTCATCTCAGCATTTAGTTTACTTTCTCCGTATGCATGACCGAACGATTCACCGCTTTTCACCATTTTGAGTAGTTGTAATATGCTTTTACTCTTTTAGAAATATATACACTGTTTATATAATCAGAAATCTTCTTTACTATTCTTCTTATGCACGTGAGCATGCGACTTCGCATGGTACTCTATATTGTAGTTTTAAGCCATCTACTTTTCTTTCCCCGTTCGCTTAGAATTTGTTTGCTCGGGACGCGCAAACAGGTAAGTCTGGGGGTGTGATGAGTCCCGATTATATACACATATATGGACTCATCTGGGCCGTTTATCTAGTCATTCCACTGCACTTTAGCCTCGTTTTAGCTTATATTTATTATCACTTGCTATGTGCACCTCTAGGCCCATTTTGGTGTGATTTCATGCTTTTCTTCTTTAGTAGTTTTCATGCTCCGATTAGGTGCCACTTTCAGTGGCTAGATTCGTGGTTGTGCTGGAATAGGAGTCGTGCAGGCGTTTCCGGTGCAATTCTGCACAGGAACATTGCGCACGATCACCGGTTCTATTGCGCACGACCACTGGTCGTGCGCCACTGATCGTGTGCACTTAACCCTTTTTTATGAGTTCTGTTTGGTGCAGTGCGCACGACCATCTACGATAGTGCGCACGACCACCGGTCGTGCGCCACTGTTCGTGCGCACTTATCATCAATTTCATGAGTTCTGTTTCAACCAGTGCGCACGACCACCTACGATAGTGCGCACGACCACCGGTCGTGCGCCACTGGTCGTGCGAACATGTTATTTCATAATTTCTATCTTTGCAGGTTCCGTCCAGGCAGAGCGCACGATCACCGAATTCTAGTGCGCGCGACCACTGGTCGTGCGCCACTGACCGTGCGCACTGTTTATTCCAGCGCCTATAAATCGACCTGCTCGCGATTTAGGTAAGAAGCCCCGATTTTCTTCCGCCGTTTTCAGCCCGGTTCCGCCCAGATTCGACCCTCCACCGTCGCCCACCATATGGAGGTGCTCCGGGCTTGCTCTTCACGCCAATCTTGAGCCGGAGTTTCCTCTCGGCCTCCTCCTTCATCCAAGAGCTCCAAAGGAAGACCTAGCCGCCATTACCATCAAGCAAGAGGAAGATTGCAACCTCTACCGGATCGTGACACGAAGAAGACGGGTCCATTGGAGAGTCGTGACATCTCTCTCTACCCCGGACGTAGTTGCGGACCGAGCCTGGACGCGGATTGACAACCCGGCGATTCCAACCGTGAATCTCCAACGAGCCTTCGGATTCGGTCGATTTCTTGCCTTGTTCTCTTCTTATTGATTGTTGTAATAGTTAGATCTTTTGTATTTTGATGAAGAACACTATAGACCTTGCTATTTAAAGTTATTTCATGTCTATGTGAAATACTCTTTTTGTTTATTTGTGTGCTTGAGGTGCGCCCCATTCCATCCTCCATCCCGCCGTCACGTCCGGTGCCGCACTAGCAATTGCTAGTGGCGTGCTTGTCGATGAGGTGCTTGCGACCCTCATTCCGTTAGCCTACTCGTCCATCCGCCTACCGAAGCGTGGCATCGCGGCCCGTGTATTCCATCCCGCCTAACGAAGCAGTGCGCTCAAGGCCTGCATAGTTCGATTCCGCTTGCCTACTCGTCCATCCGCCCTTTCGACGCAGCGCGCTCAAGGCCTGCCTAGTCTCCATCCTGCCAAGCGAAGCATTGCATAGCGGCATTGCATAGGAGTAGTTGATAGCTTTTATTTTATTTTCCAAAAGCCAACCCAACTCCCCCGCATTCCATCCAATTTAAGGACTTCAATCTCAAGTCCTTCCTCGAAACCTAACTCCACCTTACTGTGTTCCTCAAGAGACCGACACTCGGGGATTTTCCCCATTATTATTACTTGCGCGACCGGTGCACTTGCCGAATCATCGCATCAATTTTTAATCATTTTCTTGTACACATTCTCTATTTCTTGTAGGAAGTTAATCTTCTGAGTTGTATGAGCATTGTCTCTGAGTTTGTAGGAGAGTTGTCTCTGAGGTGTAGGAGTGGTGACTCCAAGTTTGTAGGATCATTTTTGATCCGAGATATAATGAAGTAGCCGAGGCTAGCTGTGGTGCTAGATTGGCAAGGAGGGAAAGTGGAGTACCCAAGATTGGGGAACCACTATAAAATCCTTGTGTTGTCTGTGTTTGTGATTTGCTTTTCTGTGTTCTATATTTCTTCAAATTATAATTCCGCAAACGACGCAGAACTCACCTATTCGCCCCCCTCTAGGTGATTTTGGTAGACAATTAGATACTTCAATTGGTATCATAGGGTCGTTGTTCATTGCAAGGTTAACACCTTGAACAGGATCCATCCATTCTAGTTGCTAGCAAATCATGGAAAGAAACAAGGAATCCTTCTCGTTGAAGCTGTCTATCTGCACAAAGGCTAACTTCCACATGTGGAAGAAAAGAGTTAGATTTTTCATGGAAGCCTCAGATCCGAGAATCTTCCAACTTGTGGAAGAAGGCCCTCATGTGCCTATGACTGCCTCTACAATTGGCCCAACTGTTTGGGTGCCAAAGAAGATGATTGACTTAACGAAGGATGAGATCATCATCGTAGCCCTAAACAAGAACTCAAAGAACATAATTGCTAGTGCAGTGGATGACTCAATGTTACAAAACTTAATCCAATACAAATCTGCCAAAGAGATGTGGACATCCATGATTGTCCTCATGGAAGGTACCGAAGAAGTAATGGACGACAGAAGATCTCTACTAAAACAAGAGTATGAGGCCTTCAAGCAGAGAAAGAAGGAGTGCATTGTCGATGCTTATGAAAGATTCTTCAAGATCGTAAACGGCCTAAGAAATTATGGCCGGGTGATTACAAACTGTGAACTAAATGACAAGTTCTTGCGATCCCTGACGAAACAATGGGATAGCAAGATCATTGCTATTAGGGAGTTTGGAAATCTACCAAACATTGTCCCACAGAATCTGTTCAGGAAGCTACTATCCCATGAGCTGCAGATGAACATCCGCAAAACTTAAGAAGATGGGAATCAGACCTCAGGCAAGGAGAGGACCATGGCCCTGAAGGCTGAGAGCTCCAGGAAAAGAAGAGTTGTGTCACCAATAAGAGCACAAGAAACTGATGAAGAGGAAGAATTAGAAGCTGGCTCCTCCTGCTCTGAAATGTCAGATGGGGAGTTCTCTCTAATTTCCTGTCAATTCAAGAAATTGCTAAGCAAAAGAAGGCATATGAAGAACAAGCCCTCTTCCTCAGACTATAGACATTCTTGTCGTGATGGTGATCATCATAGGAAGGGCTCAAGTAGCCATGACAGGTATAAGTCTAAACTGAACAAGCATGTTTCTTTTGACATTGTTTGTTATTGTTGTAACAAACCAGGGCATATGATCGTTGATTGTCCTCACAAGAAGAAAGAGGGTGGAAAGAGAGAAGAAAAGAAATCCACCCATGAGAAAAAGAAAACTGAGAGAAGCTTCGTTGCACCTTATGAGGAAATATATCTGGGAGATTATGGTCCTTATGTTCATGGACCAAGTGCAAAGAAGGCACCAACGGTGAATACTGTTGCACCTAAGCCAAAGGAGACAGTGGAACCATGTGTGTGCTGCACTAATGAGGGATCCTCATCCAAAAGTAAGGCTCCTGCCAAAACTATCATTCAAAAAGTAAAGCAGGAGAATACAAAGCGAAGGTACAATAGATTTGATTGTTGGTGTTGCGGGAAGATTGGTCACTTTGCAATAGATTGCTGGTTCAATCCGATTAATTTTAAGAGTCCACAAGTAAACATTGCAAGGAAGACCACTTGCAATGTTAACGTTCAACGTGGTGCTCAGCTAACAAGGGACTAAGGACCCAAATTTGTTTGGGCTCCTAAGGAAAGATAATCTACTTTTGCAGATATGTCCAAAGGCCAACAGAAATCATATCTAGTATTTGGACAGTGATTGTTCTCAGCACATGACCGAGACAAGAAGCCTATTGCAGAATTACATTCCAGTTGAGAAAGGCCCAAAAGTCATTTTTGGCGGATCCGACAGAGAAATAACTAAAGGCTACGATGATTACTAATGGTAATGTATCCTTCTCAAATGTGGCTTATGTGAAAGGATTAGTGTTGGAACATGGTCTTCCGCATCTCCTAGGTTTGATAATAGCAAATCCTATGTGTATTTGATCTTGTGTGTTTAAGTGTACAGGAAACAAAGTCCATATGACTCAAGGATGACATAAGAAGGTTGCCCCCAAAATTGGGCCAATGATTCAAACATGCCCACTAGCGCCGGCGGTAGAACCTAGCGCCCGACGCTAGCGATGATTAGCACAATCCCGGGAGTACATTTAGAAGGCGATAGCGCCAGGCGGTAGCGCGGAGCACAGAAGGAAAGAAGAAAATGTTTCCTCGGATTGAAGATTCTCCCGCGCTGAATATGTCCTAATATGGGATAGCGCCGGCTGTAGCGCTGACGCTAGCACTGTGGCTATAAATAATACCCCTCTTCTCTCGTTTCAGACACCCATTAGAGAGAGAAATTGAGTGCTAGATTTCTAGAGCTTGATATGGCTGAAAGTTGATCTCCCACCAAAGCTCTGCGAATTTCTGAAGGAGGACTTCTTCACGCCGAATCCAAATGACGTCCGCTTCTACAATGCTTATTGTACAGTGGATCTTCGTCTCCAACTTCAGAAGTTCTTCAGGAGGGAGTTTTTATAATTATCATTTCATATTCTTTGTAAACCGTTAGAGAATTCACCTCGTGTTGGTGACTAGGTCTGGGTAGGACTTAGGGCTGAAATTTGCATCATGTTGGCGACTAGATCTAGGTTAGGTCTAGGGGGTACTCAAGGCCATATTTGGGGTTGGATTGGCTAGAGCGGCTTGAGGCCGAATCCAGGGAAAGATAGGCTAGGGCCACCGGTTCGTAGGGATGCGAGTCGGGATAGAAAACAAAAGGAGTTTATTATTATTCGCCACCGATTTCTAGGGTTATAAAAATCAACTTTTATAAAACCACATTTCATATTAATAAAGCATGTCTCTACTTTATTTCAATTGTTTTGTTTGATTTCTCACCTTCTTAATCACTTATTATTTCAAGATATTCATAATATAAGAAAAAGTTTTAAAACCCTTATTCACACCCCCCCCCTTCTAAGGGCGCCTACCGTTCCAACAAGTCGTATCAGAGCGGTTTTGTTCCAATCGGCTTAACAACCGGGAATAATGTCGTCTCATGATCTCACTTTTCCGGAGGGTACGGGTGTTAGTCGACCACCTCTTTTTGCTGGGTCAGATTTCAACTACTGGAAAAATTGAATGATGTGTTTTCTTATGACCATGGATGTGAAAGTATGGAACATGGTAGAAGTTCGGTACTCTCCTCCTACAATTGTAGTGGGAGAGGTGACGTTACTAAATCCTAAGGATAAATGAGATGATAACGATAAACTAAGGTGCAAAAATAATGTTAAGGCAATGAACACTTTATATTGCGCCTTAAGTAGGACAGAGTTTAATAGAATTTCTGCATGCATAACTGCTTATGATATTTTAAATCAATGGGAAGTTACTCATGGAGGTACATCGCAGGTGAAAGATGCAAAGCTATTCCAACTGGAATCTGAATATGAAAAATTCAGGATGGATACCGAAGAGGACTTCAACTCGATGCACACTCGCTTCACCAAGATCGTCAATACTTCAAAAGCACTTGGAAAGATCTACTCAGACGGGGACATGGTCAGGAAAATTCTTTGCGCTCTAACTCCAAGGTTCAATCCAAAGGTGACGGCCATCTCGGAGTCCCACAACCTAAGAATGCTCCAGATTGAGAACCTTATTGGGAATCCCAAAACCCATGATGTAGAACTCCATATTCAACACGATGAATACAACAAAGAGTCAAAGAAAAAGGCACTGGCACTAAAATCAAAGGAGAGCATCGAAGATGATGATGAATATGCAGAAGGTCTCCTGGTGAAGAACTTCAGGAAGTTCATTAGGAATTTGGAGAGAAGGAACACCTTCCGAAAATACTTCCAAAAGGATGCTCGATGAAAAGGATCTTCCTCTTCATCAAAGAAAGGAAAAGGAAGCGAAGATGAAGAAGAAAGTCCACCACCAGCGTGCTACCACTACAGAAAGACCGAGCACATTCAGAGCCAGTGCCCGAAGTATCATAAGGAGCAAAAAGAACAATACAAAGCGAAGGAGAAAATGAAAGTATTGAAAGCCGCAACTTGGGATGATTCTTCCTCTGAAGAATCAAGCGAATCTGAGTCAAGCAGCGAGGAGGAAGCAAACTTATGCTTAATGGCAAAAAGCAACGATGACAACACTAGTGTACTTAGCAACACTGAGGTAACTCCTCCCACCTTCGAAGAACTCTATGATGAATTTGTTCAAACTTGCAAATCATATGATCAAAGTATAAAAGATTATATTATTTTAAATCGTGAAAATGAATCTATCATCAAAGAAAATCATAAGCTTACAAAAAAATTAATTTCCCTTGAAAAGGGAAAGGTTTCATGTCAAGAGTGTGAGCACTCCTTGTGTAAGTCAAAAGAACTTGAACTTTCTCTTTCTAAGGCCCTCTCACAAATCAAAACTATTGCAAAAGAAAAGGAGGACTTAGAGAGAAAACTAAATACCTCTCTCTTACAAATTGAAAATAACAAAAAGGGCTTTGAAAATAAATGTGTTATGATTATACAAGAAAATACATCTCTTAAAAATCAAAATCATGATCTCAATATGGCCATAAAAAAATTCAGAATAGGTCAAAAATCCCTGGATATGATTTTGGGAAACCAATGTTATGGTTCTGGAAAGTTTGGGCTCGGATATCAAAGTGAGACCTGCCGCCTGACACTAGCCACTAACGCCGGTGGTAGCTCAATAGTAAAAACATCTCCTGTTTTTTCTAAAGTTCAAACATCATCTAGCAAGAGCAATGTAGAATTTCAGAAAATGGTCTCAACCCCCTTTATTTCGTATACAAGTTGTCTTAAGTTTGGACACATGTCTAGCTCTTGCAGGAATATAAAACAACGATCGTTAAAACAAATCTGGGTACCTAAGAAATCCACTTACTCTATGGGTGCTACCTCTTGGGTATCTGGATCTTTACTCTCATCTTCTTTCTAGATTTGCAGGAAGGCTAAGGAAGCAGAGGACGTGTGGTACTTGGACTCAGGCTTCTCCATGCACAAGACGGGCAACAAAGCAAAGTTCATTAGCCTAGTAAAGAAGAAAGGAGGGATCGTAACATTTGGTGATAACGGTAAAGGAAGGTTCATGGGAGTAGGTACAGTGGGTAACAAATCCTTTCTTATCTCAAATGTTCTTTATGTAAAAGGATTAAAACATAACTTAATAGCTATAAGCCAATGGTGTGATAAAGGATTAGATGTACTATTTGAATCATCCACTAATCTTTGCAAAATATTTAATCCTAACATAAAAGATGTTTTACTAACTGCATATAGAATTCACAACGTTTATATAGTTTCATTTCATGATCTTTCCAAATCATCTATAAAATGTCTTATAACTAAAACTGACGAGTTAGAACTATGGCATAGACGTTTAGGTCATGCTAGTACAAAGCTCATTTTAAAACTAGCCAAAAAGGAATTGATTAGGGGATTGCCTAAATTGAATGGAAACTTGTCTTCACTATGTTCTCCATGTCAAAAAGGAAAATTTACAAAATCATCTTTTAAAAGCAAAAATGAAATCTCTACTTCAAAACCATTGCAATTAATTCATATGGATCTCTTTGGTCCCGTTAGTACCGCAAGTCTTGGTGGTATAATATATACTTTCGTTCTAATATATGATTTCTCTAGATATTGTTGGATTTTATTTCTCTCTTCCAAATCTGATGCATTTTGCGAATTCTCAAAATTATGTACTCGTATTCAAAATGAAATAGATTTAAAAATAAAATGCATTCGCTCAGATCATGGAGGAGAATTTGAAAATGAAAATTTTAAATCTTTTTGTGAAATGTTAGGTATTAAGCATGAATTCTCCGCTCCACGCACACCTCAACAAAATGGTGTTGTAGAAAGAAAAAATAGGACAATCCAAGAACTAGCACATACTATGCCATCTAAATATAAATTACCTAAGTCCTTTTGGGCCGAAGCCATAAGCACATCATGTTATGTAATGAATAGATTCATGCTTCGTCTATCTTTAAATCTCACACCGTATGAACTATATTTTCAAAAGAAACCTAACGTATCATATTTTAAAGTATTTGGTTGTAAATGTTTTATTCTAAATACAAAAGATTCTTTAGGAAAATTTGATGAAAAATGTGATGAAGGAATATTTCTTGGATACTCTTCAACTAGTAAAGCATATAGAATATTTAACAAAAGAACAAGTAAGGTTGAAGAGTCTATTAATGTAAAGTTTGATTAATTTATTCCTTGTGTAGAAAGACTTCCTACAGGTACAAATGATGAACCCTTGCCATCTTTGGAGCACGACGAAGAGGACCTTTCAAAAGAAGAGGAGGAGAAGGCCAAGGAAGATGAATATGTGTCCCCAAGCATCTTGAACTTCTCACAAAATCATCCAAAGGAGCTAGTCATTGGGGAACCATCTATTGGGGTAAGAACTCGATCTTCTCTTCATGAAACGTTTTCAAATATTTGCTTCGTTTCCGAAATTGAACCTAAAAATGTTTCAATCGCTTTAAATGATGACTTTTGGTTTTTGGCTATGAATGAAGAGTTAAATCAATTTGAAAGAAATAAAGTTTGGAACCTAGTAGAATGCTCATCTAATCATCCTGTTGTTGGTGTAAAATGGATCTTTAAAAATAAATTAGATGGTGAATCTAGGATTATAATAAATAAAGCTCGCTTAGTCGCTCAAGGTTATTCTCAAATGGAGGGGGTAGATTTTGAAGAAACTTTTGCACTCGTTGCTCGCTTAGAATCTATACGAATATTTTTGGTATTTGCGAGTTTTAAAAAGATAAAATTATTTCAAATGGATGTTAAAAGTGCTTTCTTAAATGGGTTTATAAAAGAAGAAGTTTATGTAGAACACCCCCCCCCCCCCCCCCCCCCCCCCCCCGCGGTTTTATAAATGAAAATTTTCCAAATCATGTTTACAAATTAGAAAAAGCACTTTATGGTTTAAAACAAGCGCCCCGTGCATGGTATGAATGACTTACATCATTTTTATTAAAGCACGGTTATGTTATGAGAAGTGCCGACAACACACTCCTCATTAAGCATAATAATAATGATTTAATTATCTTACAAATATATGTTGATGATATAATTTTTGGAGCCACTAATGAAGATTGGTGTAATGAAGTAGTCTTAGTAATGAAAAATGAATTTGAAATGAGTCTTGTAGGAGAACTATCGTATTTTCTTTGTTTTCAAATTTCACAATGAAATGATGGTATCTTTATTTGCCAAACAAAATATGTCCACGATATGCTTAAACGATTCGGATTTGAAAACCTTAAAGAAGCTTCTACTCCTATGAGTGCTTCTTTAAAACTAGGAAAAGATGAATCTGGAATTTCCATTGATCAAACTTTATATAGAGGAATGATAGGATCTCTTCTTTACTTAAGTGCATCTAGACCAGGTATAATGTTTGTCGTATGTCTATATGCTCGCTTTCAAGCCAATCCAAAAGAATCTCATTTAAAAGCGGTAAAACGTATTTTTCATTATTTATTAAGGTCATCTAAATTAGGATTATGGTACCCACACAATGATTCATTTACACTTCATGGCTATTCCGATTTGGATTACGCCGGTTGTTCACTAGATTGAAAGAGCACTAGCGGTACTTGTCACTTTTTAGGACCCTCATTAGTTTCATGGTCTAGTAGGAAATAATCTTCGGTTGCACTCTCCACCATGGAGGTCGAATACATCGCACTTGGTAGTTGTTGTGCACAAGCGGATGAGCCAAACTCTAGAAGATTTAGGTTTTCATCTCAAAAACATTGATCTTAAATGTGACAAGAAAACTGCGATAGACCTTACAAATAATCCCGTACACCACTCTAGATCCAAACACATAGATGCTCGCCATCATTTCATTAGGGATCACATTAAGAAAGAGCATGTAAAAGTAAGTTTCATTGGTACGGAATCCCAACTTGCTGACATATTCACTAAACCCCTCCCCGATGCAAGATTTCGATTATTACGACTTGAATAAGGTGTCCTAGATCTTTCGGGTTAAAACGCAATAGTTTTAAGCAATTTTTTCATATCTAAACACCTTCACACCCTCTGAAATTTCTGCATAAAACTAATCTTTGGACACTTAACCAATATCAAAAATTAAAATTTTCAAAATCCTACAAAAACGTGTACTATTTCCCATGCTGGCGCTAGCGCCAGCGCTAGTGCACCTGTCTGTTTTATGTATTTTCAAAATTTTATAAAATACCTGAAATTATGTTCAATTATATGTACTATATAGTTTTGCAGTTATGTTTTGAATTGATTTTTAGAAAATTAAAACAAAAAAATATACAAAAGCTAAAATTACAAAAACTATTTCTTTTACTTATTGCTTTTGGTCACTTGTTTAACTTCTATTTATAAATGCAAAAATCAAATACAAAAATATAAAACACAAAACTAACAAAAAAACTGTATGGATTTTCTTGTGAAAATCAAGCATATTTAAACTATCTTTAGAACTTCTACAATGTTCCAATTTATCTTTTCAAACTACCTTGAACATTGTTCTTATCATGCTATGATATATCTCTAAATATGTGCATCAATTATCTTGTACAAAGTAGTGTAGAACCAAGCTTAGCATGCCTCTAAGTATGAGTAAATGTTTTATGGTTGATAATGATCTTTCTTCACTCACTTTTTGGCTAAGTCTACATGTGTTTTTAATCTAAGGATGCTTGCTAGTGTATTGTAATTGTACAATAAATTAAATTTGCACAAGTATCTTACCTACAATACATTTTTTTGCACTATTAAATATAAAGAAAAGTGGTTGTACTTTCAAAATTCATTTGGTTTGCAAAGCAAGTGTAATCGGAGAACTTTGTAAAAAAATCATGAAATAAATTGACAAAGATAACTCCACCAAGCACTACTTGAACCTCCTGATAAGTCTTAATAAGCGTTGTGAGGTTGAGCACCTTGGAAAGAATAGTAAAGTGTCTTGTGCAAACCTTCATTTCTTACAAAAACAACTTATTCTTATGTACACCGAATCAAAAAAATGACATTGAAAAATAAAATTGTGTGATCCCCCAAGCACTACTTTACACCCTGATAAGTCTTAATGAGCATTGTGTGTGCAAAGCACCTTGGTAGTTGTACATTTTTTTGTGCATAAAAAGTGTGTGGAAGTAATCTTATTTGTGTTTTATTATTTACTTTACTCTACATTTGTCTTGTATTTTTTATTATAACATTTGTTTACTCTTTTCAAAATACACCTATGTGCACATCATTATCTTCCATAACACTTCTTCTCATGAGTATTGGATTCTAATGCCAATTCTATAATACTTTTCATATCTAAAGGCACTAGATAACCTAGCATGCTTTCTACAATGTTTAGAATGTTTTGAATTTATGAAGTAGAATAACATTGTAGTAGTCTCTTTTTTTACATCTGTTTCATACTTGGTCACTTCATGATCATCTTTAAAGTTCTTTAACAAAATGATTTACAAAAACATCTTTTTCATTAGTCCTTCACTCATATTTCTTTGTATGAATAACCATATCTTACAAAAAGATGTTTGTTGTATTTTTATATAAGTCTTCTGCAACATTACGTCTACCTTGTGTTTTTTTCATGCTTATCTCAAGTCTTTCCAACTCAAAATTGTTTTCCAAATGGTAGACTTACATGGTAAATGTTATATTATGTAAAGCTAAAAACTATGATTTATTTCTATAAACATACATATGCTAAAAACTCTGATTTATTTCGATGAAATTATTCTAAAACTCCTTATCATTTCCTTCTCTCTCAAAGCTCGATCATGCCTTTAACATATTATCAAAACTTTTCTGTGTTTTCCTTCCTTACCCACTTTATGTTGGATCGGTAGGCGCCCTTAGAGGGGGGGGGGTGAATAAGGGTTTTTAAAACTTAAGTTATATTTTGATTATCGTTGAAATAATGCATGAATAAGAAAGTGAGAAATCAAACAAAACAATTAAAATGAAGTGAAGACATGTTTTATTAATATGAAATAAGGTTTTACAAAAATTGATTTCTATAACGCTAGAAATCGGTGGCGAATAATAGTAAGCTCTTTTTGTTTTCAATCCCGACTCGCATCCCCACGAACCGGTGGCCCTAGCCTATCCTTCCCCATATTTGGCCTCAAGTCGGTCTATCCAATCCGCCTCGGAGAATTTCTAGTCGCCAACATGAGGCGAATTTCTGCCCTAAGTCTTACCCAGACCTAGTCGCCAACATGAGGCAAATTCTCTAACGGTTTCAAGGAAACATGAAATGATAATAATAAAAACTCCCTCCTAAAGAACTTCTGAAGTAGGAGACGAAGATCCGCTGTAGAATAAGCATTGTAGAAGCGGACGTCGTTTAGATCCGACGTGAAGAGATTCTCCTTCAGAAATTCACAGAGCTTTGGTAGGACATCAAGTTTCGGCCAAATCAGCCTCTGAAATTCTAGAACTCAATCTCTCTCTGATAGGTTTTGAAATGAGAGAAGAGGGGTCTTATTTATAAACTCAGCGCTAGTGCCTGCGCTAGCGCTACCGCCGGCGCTATCCCGAATTATCCATCATTCTGCGCGGGGAATCTTCAATCCGAGGAAACATTTCTCTCTTGCCTTCTGTGCTCCGCGCTACCGCCTGCGCTATCCACTATCGCCAGGCGCTAGCTGTTGAAAATGTTGAAGTGGAAGTTGGCAGTCTGGGGGGGAGGTCGCGCGGTCTAGCAAACCGCACGGTCTTGCGGTCTCCCTCTGCGGTCTGATCTCTCTGGTCTAGCCGCAGGTCTACTCGGCGTGACCGACATTCCTTCTGTTCCAGGTGCCGAGGTATGGCTGCACGGTCTGGTCGTATGACCGCGTGGCGGAGCAGGTTTCAGTATGGTGAGACCGCGTGGTCTGGTATTCGTGACCGCATGGTGCGGGCAGTCTGGTCTGGTGGCTATCCGGTCTCTTGGTGGTGCGCGTGGACTAAGGTATTCTTAGTTGCGCGGTCCTCGGTTTGTGTTCGCATAGCTGGTCCTTCGGCGATCTGCTAGTATATGCGGTCACTGGTGGTTGGTCGACTTGACGGGCTGTTTCCCCAGTCAACCTGGTGTGCTCATGGTCTCTTGAGGAGGTCGGGTGGTGAACACAGGTGGTGAGCGTCATGACCGGGCGTGTTGTCATGATCACGCGGCTTCTGTTGAAGTCGGCGAGCTCACGGCACAGAGCGATCTTGCTGACCGTGCCAGTTGACCGGTCTTGGTCACTCGGTCAGAAGGCGATGACTCTATCTCATAGGGTGGTGACTGGATCAGGTCGCACGCCTATAAATAGGAGTCACTGTAGTAGCAAACATCATCGCACCAAGTGTAAGCAGAGCTCGCGGCTTATTCATGCGGTCTCATTTTCTTGTGACCGGGCGGTTTGCTGATTGATCTTCTTTTGTGCAGCTTCTGCGGATTATGCGGGCAGCAGCAGTTGATAAGTAATAAAATATATGTATTTTTAGTATAATTATTAGTATAGTTGTAATTAATATTGTGAATTTTCTATGTAAATTAATGAATAAATTGTTTCTTTATTATTTCTGGTTTCTAACTTAGTTTTATTTTATTTTTTTGCATTTTTTTTGCAAAATTTTTACAGGTCACGCCCTCGGTCACGCCCGTGACCAAGGGCGTGTAATTTTAAAGATCAAATATCAACGGGACGGCTCACTTCAGATCAAATCCTGACAAATCGCTCAAGTCACGTCCTCGGTCACGCCCGTGACCAAGGGCGTGTAAATTTAAATCTCTACGCCCGACGAATTCCTTTCCAGCTCACTCCAGTTGACCAAGTCACGCCCGTGACTCTGCAAGTCATGCCCGTGTTCCAGCAGAGTCACGCCCGTGAGCCGCCAGCGCGTCACGTCTCGAAGCCGCGCCCTTGCTGCCGACATCAGCCACCTATAGTCACGCCCGTGACTCACAAAGTCACGCCCGTGACATAACAAGTCACGCCCGTGTGCAACCATGTTTGACGGCCAGACCTTCTAGAAGGCGGTGAATACAGCCGAGCAAATGTCACGCCCTAAGTCACGGCCGTGACATTCAAGTCACGCTTGTGACCTAGGGCGTGAAAACTCAAATTTTCCCTATAAATAGAGGGGCCCGGCTGAAGTATTTTTCATCCAAATTTTGAGTAGTTCTTGTGGTATTGTGAGTTCTTTTGAGTGATTGCGAGCTTCTCTTATGCAATTCAGTTTAAGTTCATTTGTAGTTTTTTTCGTCTTCCTAGTCTAGTTGTAATGCTGATTTCAGAAATAAAATGATGTTTTTCTCATTTGGATCATCTCCTTTTTATTAATGTTAGCGTCTGTGCGTGTATGAGTTTAGCTTTATTGCTTTCATAATTTAGTTTTATTGCTTTTATAGTTAGGTTTATTGCTTTCATAATCTAGGTTTACTGTTTTCATAGCTTAGATTTACAAGCTTTCATAAAATAGTTTTATCGTTTTCTTTTTCGCCTTATTTTATCGCTTTCATTTTAAACGCTTTCTTTTCAGTTTTTTTTAGAGTGTGTGCGTGTATGAGATTATATTTTTCTTTTTTGTAACTTAGTTTTATTTCAGTCTTCATATAACTGCTATATACCACCCCCATCTTGAATAAGAGGCTAATTTACTTTAGCATTTATTTAAGTCGGTTGGGACGGATATTATTTCTGCACCTTTATAAGTCTTTTCATTTCTATACCACCCCCTTCTTGAATAAGAGGCTAAGAACTTTTTAGCGCTTGTTTAAGGTGGTTGGGACGGATACTATTACTGTTTTTATATAAGTCTTTTTATTTCCTTTTTATCCGCTTATATCCGCTTTAATTATTAAACATGTATTTTTCAACCGATAATGCCGTCTCCATTCCGATGAGTGGCTAATTTCCTTTAGCACACGCGTCGAAGAGCATTGGGACACAAAAATAGTTTTTCTATAAAATTAAAACATCTCTTTCTAAAATAATTAACGCTTAAGGTTTACCCGAGAATCACGTTGAGTGGAGCCACATAATCGATGTGTGGTTTTCATTTCTGTTTTCGTACCTAGTTAGCCGAGAGGCTCGTGCGTACGGATTGATCGCTCTCGGGTAAAGAGAACTGCGCTCTACCCTCGAAAGAGGACGAAGTAATTCTCCCGAATTGGAAATAAAAACCCAATAGCGGGGTTCACAACATAAAGCGAGTATTAAGAAGATTCGATTGTAGAACGAGAGTTCGGTCGAATATTCATAATCTCAGGTGGGCGTACCCTTGAGAGAGGAGCGTTCATAATTATGGAACCTCCACGGCCAAGTCATTTTAATATTCTAAAAAGTCATCACTTTTAATTCTACGAAAAAATCTATTTTCGTCTCAAGGTAATTCGACGTCGCGCGCTATCTTTCTCATCGCTTAGAACTCTAGTTAATCGCTTATTATCGTCTTTCACATTTTATCACTTAGAACTTTAGTTAAACCAACTAAAAATATTATTCCGATAAAATAATAGTTCGTTCCTCGAAGTAGCATAATCAACACGACCCCACGAAAATATACGATCCCGATATTTTCAAAAAAAAAAATCCAGTATTACTTGTGATAAGGTATACTTGCCTTTATCAAATGATTAATTTGGACTAAGAATTAAAACACAGCTTTCCAAACTCATTTAGTGCAAAACTCTCCTTTTCTACTTTTCTATTCAATAGAATTCGACGTTGTAGCCGAGGCGTAATTGTCAATATTCCGAAAGAAGAAAAAGACCGTTACTTCTATCCTTCAATAGGATAACGGTTAATTTCTCAAAGTAGGAGTACTTGCGAGACTCTTCGAAAACATCCGCCAATTCTAAACTCTTAATATAAAGGTTATCTTTTATTTATAAAACAAAAGAAGAAGTCCAAACAACATCACCAAGTTTTTGGCGCCGTTGTCGGGGACCTTTGTGTTGTTATTTGAAAGTAGGAACTGCTATTAATTTTATTCCTTATCTATATATTTTTACTAAAAAACAAAAAAAATACAAAAAAGTAATATAAAAAATATATATAAAAACTTATATTTAATAAAAAAAATTAATAATAATAAGAAAACAAAAAAATTCCCAAAAAAAAATTTGTTTTTAGTATATGATCCGAGGAAGCTCGTCGGACGATTCGACTATTCCTTTTGACCCCGAAATCGAGCGCACTCTTCGTGAGCATATCCGATCTCGTGATCAAAACTTACTCGAAACCCCTGAAGAGTCAATCGGAGATACTACAAATATGGGCGATCCAATTCCAAATGCGGCCCCGGCCCGGACCATGGCATATTATGCCCGGCCGAATTTGGACGATACAGGATCAAGTATTACTCGCCCAACTGTTAATAATAATAATTTTGAAATAAAATCCAGCATAATTCAAATGGTACAATAGTCGATTCAGTTCGACGGTTTGCCAGATGAGGACCCAAATTAGCACCTTTCAAACTTTTTAGAAATATGCGACACCTTTAAAATTAATGGCGTCACTGATGACGCCATTCGTTTACGCTTATTTCCATTTTCGCTACGGTTAAAAGCCAAATCGTGGTTGACTTCTCTTCCGAGAGGGTCCATAACCACGTGGGCCCAATTGACGGAATTTTTCTTAACTAAGTATTTTCCTCAGTCAAAAACCGCAAAACTACGCAAGGATATCACATCCTTTGTGCAATTCGATTCCGAGTCTCTTTATGAGACTTGGGAGCATTTTAAAGAATATTTGCGTAGGTGTCCTCATCACGTGCTACCAACTTGGCTACAGGTCCAGACGTTTTATAATGGTTTAAATTTTTCTACGCGGTAGATGATTGATGCGGCCTCCGGGGGAACGTTAAACAACAAAACCCCGGAGACCGCTCAAGCTTTGATCGACGAAATGGCCATGAACGCGTACCAATGGAACATGCCAAGGTCGCGTCCTAATAAACTGGCTGGTCTTTTTGATGTGGACGCCACTACTTTCTTAGCCTCACAGGTAGAGTGGCTAAGTAAGCAGGTGGCGGAGATGACTGTTTCCTCCTCCACTCCCGCTTGGAATAATAATAACAATAATAACGTAATCGAAGAATCGGTGGATTACCTCGGTAATCCGGTTAGGCCCCCCTTCAACCCTAATAACAACCCGTATGGTAATAATTATAATCCGGGTTGGAGGACCCACCCTAATTTCTCCTGGAGCTATCCTAACAATGCTCAGAGGCCCCCCAAATATGAATCCCCAAGGATTTCCGCAAGGATTTCCGCAGGGATTCCAGCCTCCTCCTCCAAAACCTTCGCCGCTCGAAGATGTTTTGTCTAAATACATCGCGTCCAACGATTCAAATATCCGGAATCTTACCGGATCGATTAAAAACTTGGAAAACCAGGTTGGACAACTTGCAAAGATGGTCTCCGAGCAGCCATACGGATCTCTACCAGGGAATACGGAGCCGAACCCTAGGGAAAATACCAACGTTATAACCCTTCGAAGCGGCAAGGAGGTCGTCTCCCCATTGCGGGTTGAGCCTAAGGTATGCATTTCGCCTCCGACCCCTCCACCCTCTTCTTCAATTCTAATTGCTCCTCGAATTCCTTACCCGTCTAAAATTAATAAAGAGAAGGAGGACGAAAATTATCAAAAAAAATTGCGTATTTTAAAACAAATTCAAATAAACGTCCCCTTCTGCGAGGCACTCTCCCAAATGCCGAAATATGCGAAATATCTTAAGGAGTTGCTTTATAATAAAAAGCGACTCGAGGATGTTTCGCGTGTTTCCCTTAACGCGAAATGTTCTGTTGTTCTCCTTAACAAATTGCCACCAAAACTGAACGACCCGGGACGGTTCTCCATCCCGTGTCTCTTTGGCAATATGTTAATAAAGTATGCTCTTGCGGACTTAGGCGCCAGCATCAATTTGATGCCTTTTTCACTTTTCAAAAAACTCAATTTAGGCGTCCCAAGTCCAACAAAAATGAGCATCCAACTCGCGGATCGCTCGGTAAAGTACCCAATAGGGGTAGCGGAGGATGTTCTGGTCAAGGTCGACAAGTTTATCTTCCCGGTACACTTTGTCATCCTGGACATAGAGGAGGACGTCGAGGTACCCATCATCCTCGGTTGCCCCTTCCTCGCAACCTCCCGTGCGTTAATCGATGTCAGTAACGGCCGCCTCCTCCTTCGAGTTGGAGACGACGAAATTACTTTACATATCAACCCCTCCATGCAGAACTCACTATCGAATGATGATTCATGTTTCAATTTGGAATCCGCATTTATGGACGAGTGTTCTTCTCTTTCGGAATTGTTATCTTTAATGATAGACGATTCAGATCAGCCGAATCAACCTCCTTTAGAAGAATTACCACCAAATTCGCCTTTCGAGCCTTTTGATTCGAAAGATTTAAAAATCTCCACTTCCTATGAAGAACCTCCGGTCTTGGAGCTTAAGCAACTCCCCGACCATTTAAAATATGCTTTTCTAGCCGCGAACTTAAAACTTCCGGTTATAATATCGTCTACTTTAACCGATTCGGAAACATCCGAATTGGTTGAAGTTTTATCTAAACATCGTCGTGCAATTGCATGGCAAATTTCCGATATCAGGGGAATTAACCCCTCATTCTGCTCCCACAAAATTTTTCTCGAAGAAAACCCCCGCAAAACAATTCAGCCTCAACGACGACTTAACCCGAACATGCGGGAAGTCGTTAAGACTGAAATTATTAAACTCCTCGACGCGGGGATTATCTATCCTATTTCCGACAGTACGTGGGTAAGCCCCGTATAAGTCGTCCCAAAAAAGGGCGGTATAACGGTCGTGGCAAACACGAATAATGAATTAATCCTAACTCGTACTAATACGGGTTGGAGGGTGTGCATCGACTACAGAAAACTAAATGATGCCACCAGAAAAGACCACTTTTCGTTACCGTTTATTGATCAAATCTTAGAACGTCTCTCCGGTCATCTTTTTTATTGCTTCCTTGATGGTTTCTCGGGATTTTTCCAAATCCCTATTTCACCCGAGGACCAAGAAAAAACGACTTTTACTTGCCCTTTCGGCACCTTCGCATATCGAAGAATGCCGTTTGGCCTCTGTAGCTCGCCAGCTACATTCCAAAGATGTATGCTGGCAATATTTGGCGAGCTAGTAGAGGACATAATGGAAGTCTTCATGGATGACTTCTCCGTCTTTGGAGACTCTTTTAAAAATTGTCTAAAAAATTTAGATAGAGTCCTCCAACGGTGCGAGGAGACGAACTTAGTCTTGAACTGGGAGAAATGCAACTTCATGGTCCAAGAGGGTTTAGTCCTCGGCCATAAAATTTCTTCCAATGGGATGGAGGTCGATAGGGCCAAAGTCGCTATAATTGAACAACTTCCTGTTCCTTCGAACGTCAAATCAATTAGAAGTTTTCTTGGCCACGCAGGTTTTTATCGGCAGTTTATTCAAGATTTTTCAAAAATAACCAAACCGCTAACTCACCTCCTGGAAAAGGATTCCCCATTCATTTTTGACAAGGCCTGCGTAGAGGCATTTGATTTTATAAAAAAGCAACTTATCAATTCTCCAATTCTGGTGGCGCCAGATTGGTCCCTTCCGTTCGAGATTATGTGCGACGCAAGCGATATCGCGGTAGGAGCTGTCTTAGGCCAACGCGTAAGTAAATATTTTCATCCAATATATTACGCTTCTCGCACACTCAATGCCGCACAGACTAACTATACACCGACGGAAAAGGAACTTCTTGCCGTCATCTTTGCTTTTAATAAATTCAGGCCTTACGTAACACTTTCACGCGTGATCGTTTTCACTGATCACTCCACCCTAAAATATCTTTTGGCCAAAGTTGATGCCAAGCCTCGCTTACTTCGATGGATCCTCCTTTTACAGGAATTTGACTTAGAGATCCGGGAAAAGAAGGGGGCTGAAAATTTAGCAGCCGACCACCTCTCACATTTAGAACACCCCATCGCAGAAGCGCTCGTCGAACCAGAAATAGACGATCGATTTCCTGAGGAGCGCCTTTTAATCATAAATAATACAAAAACTTCTTCTACCCCTTGGTTCGCAGATTACGTGAACTATTTAGTCGCACGGGTCCTTCCAAAAGATTTTTCGACTCAGCAGAAGAAGAAATTCTTCTCTGACTTGAAAAACTACTTTTGGGAGGACCCCTTTCTCTTTCGCGTCTGCGCAGACCAAGTGATATGAAGATGTGTTTCAAGCAAGGAGGGTGCGCAAATATTGCGACACTGCCATGAGGGGCTGGCTGGAGGGCATTATCAAGCCAACCGGACCGCGCGGAAAGCGTTAGAGTCAGGCTTTTATTGGCCCACTCTCTTTAAGGATGCTCACACTTTTGTGAGTATATGCGATAGCTGCTAGCGGTCGGGTAACATCTCTCATCGTGACGAGATGCCCCAAAACTTTTATTTAGAATGCGAAATCTTCGATTTGTGGGGCATAGACTTTGTAGGCCCCCTACCTCCTTCTTTTAATAATCGCTATATTTTAGTGGCGGTCGACTACGTATCTAGGTGGGCGGAAGCGCAAGCTCTGCCCACCAATGATGCTCGAGTCGTCGTCCATTTTCTAAAAAAAATATTTTCTCTCTTCGGCACGCCCCATGCAATTGTTAGTGATAGGGGCACGCACTTCTGCAACGCCTAGTTTTCAAAAATTTTATTTAAGTACGGCGTCACGCATAAGCTCGCCACCGCCTACGCCTATCACCCCCAAACGAGCGGCCAAGTAGAGGTAGTAAATCGCGAGATAAAATGCATTCTGGAAAAAACTGTCTCTTTAAATAGGAAGGATTGGTCCTCAAAACTCGACGACGCGTTGTGGGCGTATCGTACGGAATACAAGACCGCTATCGGTTGTACGCCCTATCGATTAGTCTACGGCAAAGCGTGCCATTTACCGGTAGAGTTAGAACACCGCGCTTTTTGGCCTTAAAATTTTTAAATCTCGATTCGAACTTAGCCTCCGAGAATAGGAAATTCCAACTAAATGAACTCGATGAATGGCGTGCGAACGCTTATGAGAGTAATAAATTTTATAAGGAGCGTTCTAAGTTCTACCACGATCGAAAAATTAAATTTCCAAAAACTTTTGCGCCGGGCGATCTTGTCCTTCTTTATAATTCACGTCTTCATCTTTTTCCGGGTAAGCTCAAATCCCGCTGGTCTGGCCCCTTTGAAGTCAAAGAGGTTTGGCCGTATGGGACTGTTCTTATCTCTCACCCTGAAAAAGGCGATTTTAAAGTCAACGACCACCGTTTAAAACTATATCTTGCGGGCGATCCGGTGGACGGACATACGGAATCTTTAACCCTCCCCAATTTATAATCTCACCACGCCAAATGCGTCAAGCTACGCGACGGTAAACAAAGCGCTCGTGAGAGGCACCCCATATTTATCTAATATTTTTATTATGCTTTTTATCTCTTTTTGCAGGGTTTCTTACGACCCCGCCAGCTTTAATTCAGGGAAGCCTCTTTGCTTCCTCTTTCCTTTTGTATATATTGCAATGTTATTTTATCTTCTTCATACTTACATTACAACATTGGGGACAATGTTGTGTTTTAAGTATGGGGGTGTATTTACCGTTTTCATTTAAAAAAACAAATCATAAAAGGGGCTTCTTTTTACAAAAAATCAAAAAAATTACACTGTCATAATACAAAAAAAAAAATTTATTACAAAAAAATTTATGTATTTTTTTTACTTTGTCATAATACAAAAAAAATTCCAAAAAAAAAAAAAATTAGCAAAACCCCAAAAAAAGTTCCAAAATAATATACCCTACTTTACTTTTATTCTTAAAGCATTTAGTTTCGAGAGTATATGTTTGTGGATATTCATAATCGCTAGTTTTACTATTTGTTTGTTTATCTAAGATCGATAGATTTAAACGTTCGGGGTTAAGTTTTAAAGAATATCTTGTGTTTTTAATTTAAATAGAGGCTTTGTTATCAAGCACTACTTCTACTAGCTAAAATAGAGACATGTGTATTATGTTGGCAAAACAACTTTAGACTGCAATTATCCCTACTTTATGTCTTCAGGAATCTAGGAATATTCAACTTACTAAGGTTGCTCTCAAAACTTTTTTTTTATTATTCTAGAATTTCTCTTGAAAACCCCTTGTATACACCAATTTAGCATGGCAAAAACAAAAGAAGAAAACAAAAAGATCTTATGTCAATGGGAATACAAAAATTCCGTAAACATAGGCACCCAATATTTGTTAAAAGAGATCCTATGTCAATGGGAATTGAAAATTCCGTAAACATAGGCATTGGGTTAATTAAAAAGATCAATTTTCCCTCGTACACCAACGATGGGAGTCAAAGGAAACTATTTAAGAGGGGTGAAAAAATACAATTCTTCACCCCTAATTCAAGTACTCTTCAATTTGTCATGACTTTTTACCCGCTTTTCCCTTAACCACATTATTGTTTCTAGTTTTAATTCAAAAAATCATTTGAGAGCATAATTAGTAACTTATATTTTTCATTCATGTTTCTTTAAACAAAGTTTATTATAATTCCGATCTAATCTCGTTTACTAATGATTGCAATTTTGTTTGTTATTTGGTTAATTAAGAAGTCTTTTGGCTAGGACATTTCTTTCTACTTAAATCATTTGCATAATTTAGGACTTAACTCTGATTACTGAATTTTTATTTTTCAGTCTCTTATGATTAAAATAAAACGATAGCCAAAAATTAGAACTTATGTTAATCCCCTATAGATCTCTCTTACTTTTGCTCTGGAATAGCAAAAGCTTAAGTATGGGGGTATTTGATAAGTAATAAAATATATGTATTTTTAGTATAATTATTAGTATAGTTTTAATTAATATTGTGAATTTTCTATGTAAATTAATGAATAAATTGCTTCTTTATTATTTCTGGTTTCTAACTTAGTTTTATTTTTGTTTTTGCATTTTTTTGCAAAATTTTCACAGGTCACGCCCTCGGTCACACCCGTGACCAAGGGCGTGTAATTTTAAAGATCAAATATCAACGGGACGGCTCAATTCAGATCAAATCCCGACAAATCGCTCAAGTCACGCCCTCGGTCATGCCCGTGACCAAGGGCGTGTAAATTTAAAGCTCTGCGCCCGACGAATTCCTTTCCAGCTCACTCCAGTTGACCAAGTCACGCCCGTGTTCCAGCAGAGTCACGCCCGTGAGCTGCCAGCGTGTCACGTCTCGAAGCCGTGCCCATGCTGCCGACATCAGCAACCCATAGTCACGCCTATGACTCACAAAGTCACGCCCGTGACATACCAAGTCACGCCCGTGTGCAGCCATGTTTGACGGCCAGACCTTCCAGAAGGCGGCGAATACAGCCGAGCAAATGTCACGCCCTAAGTCACGGTCGTGACATTCAAGTCACGCCCGTGACCTAGGGCGTGTAAAACTTAAATTTTCCCTATAAATAGAGGGGCCCGGCTGAAGTATTTTTCATCCAAATTTTGAGTAGTTCTTGTGGTATTGTGAGTTCTTTTGAGTGATTGTGAGCTTCTCTTATGCAATTCAGTTTAAGTTCATTTGTAGTTTTTTTTCGTCTTCCTAGTCTAGTTGTAATGCTGATTTCAGAAATAAAATGATGTTTTTCTCATTTGGATCATCTCCTTTTTATTAATGTTAGCGTGTGTGCGTGTATGAGTTTAGCTTTATTGCTTTCATAATTTAGTTTATTGCTTTTATAGTTAGGTTTATTGCTTTCATAATCTAGGTTTACTGTTTTCATAGCTTAGATTTACAAGCTTTCATAAAATAGTTTTATCGTTTTCTTTTTCGCCTTATTTTATCGCTTTCATTTTAAACGCTTTCTTTTCAGTTTTTTTAGAGTGTGTGCGTGTATGAGATTATATTTTTCTTTTTTGTAACTTAGTTTTATTTCAGTCTTCATATAACTGCTATATACCACCCCCATCTTGAATAAGAGGCTAATTTACTTTAGCATTTATTTAAGTCGGTTGGGACGGATATTATTTCTGCACCTTTATAAGTCTTTTCATTTCTATACGACCCCCTTCTTGAATAAGAGGATAAGAACTTTTTAGCGTTTGTTTAAGGTGGTTGGGACGGATACTATTACTGTTTTTATATAAGTCTTTTTATTTCCTTTTTATCCGCTTATATCCGCTTTAATTATTAAACATGTATTTTACAACTAATAATGTCGTCTCCATTCCGATGAGTGTTAATTTCCTTTAGCACACGACGCCGAAGAGCATTGGGACACAAAAATAGTTTTTCTATAAAATTAAAACATCTCTTTCTAAAATAATTAACGCTTAAGGTTTACCCGAGAATCACGTTGAGTGGAGCCACATAATCGATGTGTGGTTTTCATTTCTGTTTTCATACCTAGTTAGCCGAGAGGCTCGTGCGTACGGATTGATCGCTCACGGGTAAAGAGAACTGCGCTCTACCCTCGAAAGAGGACAAAGTAATTCTCCCGAATTGGAAATAAAAACCCAATAGCGGGGTTCACAACATAAAGCGAGTATTAAGAAGATTCGATTGTAGAATGAGAGTTCGGTCGAATATTCATAATCTCAGGTGGGCGTACCCTCGAGAGAGGAGCGTTCATAATTATGGAACCTCCACGGCCAAGTCATTTTAATATTCTGAAAAGTCATCACTTTTAATTCTATGAAAAAATCAATTTTCGTCTCAAGGTAATTCGACGTCGCGCACTATCTTTCTCATCGCTTAGAACTCTAGTTAATCGCTTATTATCGTCTTTCGCATTTTATCACTTAGAACACTAGTTAAACCAGCTAAAAATATTATTCCGATAAAATAATAGTTTGTTCCTCGAAGTAGCATAATCAACACGACCCGCGGAAATATACGATCCTGATATTTTCAAAAAAAAATTATCCTGTATTACTTGCGATAAGGTATACTTGCCTTTATCAAATGATTAATTTGGACTAAGAATTCAAACACAGCTTTCCAAACTCATATAGTGCAAAACTCTCCTTTTCTACTTTTCAATTCAATAGAATTCGACGTTGTAGCCGAGGCGTAATTGTCAATATTCCGAAAGAAGAAAAAGACCGTTACTTCTATCCTTCAATAGGATAACGGTTAATTTCTCAAAGTAGGAGTACTTGCGAGACTCTTCTAAAACATCCGCCAATTCTAAACTCTTAATATAAAGGTTATCTTTTATTTATAAAACAAAAGAAGAAGTCCAAACAACATCAGCGGTCACCTCTTCTTCTAGGGTGTTCGGGCGGTCTCGCGGCTTGCAATGCGGGTTGCTGGAGTTCGAAAGAATCAGTGGAGGTCGCGGAGTTCTCGGTTGGTGTTGTTCTCGCGGGAAGGCAGTTCGGGCGGTCTCGTATTCTACTCGCGCGAACTTGTAGGTCAGGCGGTCAGGCGGTCTCAATGGGCAGACCGCTGGTTATCTTACTCAGCTTGTATTTTCTCCTATTTTTTTGTTCTGGCGAAATCATGTCTCGCCATGTATACCTCACCCTGTAATGAAGGTTTCTGCAAGTATCAATAAAGATTTAAGTTTTTCATATGCTTTTGGTTGTTGGCTATTGCTTTGAGTTGTTCTATTCCTGCTCACTCCTAGATCTTCGAAAAATTTCACATGGATCAGAGCTAGGTTGGAGTGGATAGAGCAGTGAATTACTCATAGCCGCCTCGCCTTTGTGAAGAAGGAACCAGTGGTAGAGCCATGAAAGCATGAGGTCTTGGAATTGAGATGCTCAACTCAACTAACTTTAAGAAGTGGAAGTCGTGTATGTAGAGTTATCTTCTGGGTAAGGACCTCTGGGAGGTGGTCGGAGGAGATAGTACAGAGCAGGTTTTCCCAGTTGGGGACAATGGTCATGAGGTGAGGAACTGGAGGAGAATTAATGCGAAAGCAGAATTCACTCTGAAGAGGGCAATATCACCTGACCTGTTCGATCACATCTTGGGGTGTGGATCAGCTGCAGAGATCTGGAGAGCACTGGATGGGCTGTTTAATAAGAAGAATGTAACGAGGCTACAGTTTCTGGAAAATGAGTTGGCAAGGTCGGCTCAGGGTGACCTCTCTATCTCAACGTTCTTTCTGAAGATGAAGAATGTGTGCGCCGAGATTTCAGCACTGGATCCTGATGAGTCAATTTCTGAGGCAAAGCTGAAGAGGCACATCATCCGTGGCTTGCAGAAGGAGTATGTGGCCTTTGTGATGTCGGTGCAGGGTTGGGCAAATCAGTCGTCACTGTTGGAGCTGGAGAATCTGCTTGCGTCGCAGGAGAGCCTGGCAAGGCAGATGGCGGGGGTGTCAGTGTCTGGGGGAGAAGGTGAGGTTCTCTTCACAGGGAAGAAGAAGAAGTGGGATAAGAAGAAGAAGACCGCTGGAGGCTATGGGCCTTCAACTTCTGGACAACAGGAGAGGGGTTATGCTCCTAAGGCTGAAGGAAAGAAGAAAGGAGAAGGATCCAAGAGCTTCAGATGCGGGAAGCTTGGTCACATCAGAAAAGACTGGCGGGTGAATCTTCAGTCGGGGCATGCTGCTGCAGGGAAGGAGGAAGCTGAGGCCAGGCAGAATGATGGAGGATGGGGAGGAGCCTTCTCGGCTTCTATTGGAGCTGCGACTCCTATCAACTATCAGGAGGACTGGATCGTGGACTCGGGGTGTGGGCATCATCTCACCGGGGACGAGTCGAAGCTTACTTCAGCGCAGCCTTACTCAGGTAACGGTGTCATCATAACTGCTGATAATACCGTGCATAGTGTCGAGAAGGTGGGGGTTGTTTCCTTGGGCAGTGATAGGGGGCCTCTAACTTTGAAGAGTGTCTATCATGTGCCCGGAATGAGGAAAAACCTCTTCTCCGTGACCAACGCTGTAGACGATGGGTATCACGTTCTGTTCGGCCCAACAGAAGTGAAGTTTCTAAGAAATGTTGAGGTGGTGAAGGCCGAGGTCGTTCATGTCGGAAGGAGGGAAAAAGACTTGTTCATTTTATCGACAAGTTTCTAAGTCGACAAGATGAGGACGAATGATAGTGACGTTATATGGCACGAGAGGTTGGGGCATGTAGGGATGGACAAGCTGAAGGCTATGGCGGTGAAAAGTCTGGTCAAGGGCCTGCCTAGTCTATCTTCCTACAGTGACGGTCATGTTTGCGAGGGATGTCAGTTTGGCAAGTCTCATCGACTACCGTTTGATAAGTCGCAGACAAGGAGTTGTGTGCCGTTGGAGTGTATCCACGGTGACCTGATGGGACCGACTGCTACCCCAAGCCTCAGAGGCAGCAGGTATATGCTGGTGTTAATCAATGATTACACTAGTTATGTCACGGTTTATTTTCTGAAAGAGAAGGCGGAGGTGTTTGCCAAGTTTGTGGAGTTCAAGGTGCTTGTGGAGGGTGGGCTAGGCCTACGGGTTAAGAAGCTGAGAACTGACAATGGGGGAGAGTTCACCTCTGGTGAGTTCTCTAGTTTTTGCAAGAAGGCGTGCATCTGGAGGGAGCTTAGTTGTGCTCATACTCCACAACAAAATGGAGTTGCAGAGCGGAAGATCCGTCATCTGACGGAGACCTGCAAGTGTTGGCCACATGCCAAGAGTATCCCAAGGTCCTTCTGGGCGGAGGGAATGTCTTGTGCTGCCTACGTCATCAACAGGATGCCTCTAAGTCCCATTAACATGTTGACCCCGCATGAGATGATGTTCAAGGAAAAGCCAAGTGTGGCACACCTTTGGGTGTTTGGTTCCACCTGCTATGTGCACATTCCAGATGCGCTTCGGACGAAGCTAGATGCGAAAGCAAGGAAGCTGGTCTTCGTGGGATATGATGATCGGAAGAAGGGATGGAAGTGCATGGACCCGGAGACATGGAGATTTGTTGTATCTCGCGACGTCGTGTTCGATGAGGTGACATTGTACAAGGGGTGTTCTGGTATTGAGCTACCAGAAAGCAGGGTGGAGGAGCCGGAGAGAGCTGTGGAAAATCTTCAGGTGGAGCTGCTTTTGTCTCCAGGTGGTCCATCCATGTCTAGTTCTGAGGCGGAGGCTTCTGGTTCAGGAAGCAGGGGGAGCGATGCTCCGAGTACGTCTGGAAGGGAAGCTTGAGAAGAAGCAGTTGGAGGTGTTGCGAGTCAGAGGAAGGAGCTGAGGAGATCGAAGCGAACAATCATTACCCCTGATCGCTATACAGGAGGAAACATGGTGAGCTTTGTCTCGTGTTTCTTTGCTGGTCCCCTGGATAAGCGGGAACCGGTGAGCTTTGAGAGGGCCAAAGGCGTGAAGTAGTGGGATTCGGCTATGGAAGAAGAGATGTCAGCTCTTGAGAAGAATGAGACTTGGTCTCTGGTGCCCAAGCCCAAGGGAATTACCCATGTGACATGCAAGTGGGTCTACAAGCTCAAGAAGAAGGCAGATGGTAGTATTGAGCATTACAAGGCTCGCCTTGTGGCTCGGGGATTCTCGCAGCAATACAGTGAAGACTATGAAGAGACATTCAGTCCGGTGGAAAAGATGACTTCAGTACAGTTTGTGATTGCCTTGGCGGCATTTATTGGGTTGGGAGAATTGGTAGCTCGACGTAAAGAATGCATTCTTGTACAGAGAGATTGACATGGACATCTTCATGGTCCAGCCGCCAGGCTTCGCATCTGAAGATTTTCCTGACTATGTCTGCAAGTTGAAGAAGGCCTTGTATGGGTTGAAGCAAGCGCCGAGGGCTTGGTATGGAAAGATAGCAAAATATCTCATATTCTGTGGATTCGGTGCTTCAGATTCTGACTCGAGCTTGTTCGTCAAGAAGAGCGGGGAGCTTCAAGTCATCGTGCTGCTTTACGTCGACGTTATGATCATGACAGGGAATTCGAAGGAGGAGGTAGCAAAGCTTCGGGCTGAGCTATCTATCAGGTTCGAGATGAAGGACTTGGGTGAGCTTCACCATTTTCTTGGAATCGAAGTGTAGAGGAAGGAAAGTGGAGTGCTGGTGTCCCAGGCTAGATATGCGGAGCGAATCATGGAGCGATTCGGCAAGAAGGAAGGGAAGTGCATTTCTACACCTCTAGAGAAGGCCATGAAACTTCGGATGGATGAGGGGAGGATTCTGGAAGATCCGCTTGTGTTCCGAGCTTTGGTTGGGAGCTTGATCTATCTGACGATCACTAGGCTGGATATTGCATATGCGGTTGGCAGGGTGAGTCGGTATATGGCGGAACCACAGATTCCTCATCTACTAGCGGCCAAGAATATATTGAAGTATGTCAAGGCGACTTCAGATATGGGTCTCCTTTATAAGAGTGATGCGTTCTTCTAGGTGCTTTGGTACATGGATGTAGATTACGGGGAGATTCAGATGATCGGAAGTCAGCGTCTGGATTCGTCTTCATGGCGGGCCCCACGGATATATCATGGTGCAGCAAGAAGCAGGATTCCGTGTCTGTCTCTACCACGGAAGCAGAATACAAGGCTTCGGCCTTGGCAGCTCAAGAAGCCACTGGCTTAGGAGGTTGGTGGGAGACGTCCATAAGGAGGTTCGGGGTCCGACTCTGCTCTGCGGCAACAATGAGAGTGCTCTCAAACTCGTTACTAATCCAATTTGTCACGCGAGGACCAAGCATATCGAGATCAAGCATCATTTCATTCGTGAGAAGGTGCTGGAGGGGTCTCATTCGGTCGAGCATGTTCGGAGTCAGGACAATGTTGCTGACATATTCACAAAGGCGTTGGTGAAGGGGCCGTTTACTCGGCTAAGGAGTTTACTTGGGATGTTTTCAACTTCCCACTTCAAGGGGGAGTGTTGAAAATGTTAAAGTGGAAGTTTGTCGAAGTTGGCAGTCTGAGGGGGAGGTCACGCGGTCTAGCAAACCGTGCGGTCTTGCAGTCTCCCTCTGTGGTCTGATCTCTCTGTTCTAGCCGCAGGTCTACTCGGCGTGACCGCCATTCCTTCTGTTCCAGGTGTCGAGGTGTGGCCGCGCGGTCTGGTCGTATGACCACGTGGCGGAGCAGGTTTCAGCATGGTGAGACCGTGTGGTCTGGTTTGCGTGATCGCGTGGTGCGGGCCGTCCGGTCTGGTGACTGTCCGGTCTCTTGGTGGTGCGCGTGGACTAAGGTATTCTTAGTCGTGCGGTTTTCGGTTTGTGTTCACATAGCTGGTCCTTCGGTGATCTGCTGGTATATGCGGTCACTGGTGGTTGGTCGACTTGACGGGCTGTTGCCCTTGTCAACCTGGTGTGTTCGCGGTCTCTGGAGGAGGTCAGGTGGCGAACACAGGTTGTGAGTATCATGACTGGGCGTGTTGTCATGATCGCGCGGCTTCTGTTGATGTCGGCGAGCTCACGGCGCAGAGCGATCTTGCTGACCGCGCAAGTTGACCGGTCTTCGTCATGCAGTCAGAAGGCGCTGACTCTATCTCATAGGGTGGTGATTGGATCAGGTCGCACACCTATAAATAGGAGTCACTATAGCAGTAAACATCATCGCACCAAGTGTAAGCAGAGCTCGCAGCTTGTTCCTGCGGTCTCATTTTCTTGTGACCAGGCGGTTTGCTGATTGATCTTCTTTTGTGCATCTTCTGCGGATTATGCGGGCATCAGCGGTCACCTCTTCTTCTAGGGTGTTCGGGAGGTCTCGCGGCATGCAGTACGGGTTGCTGGAGTTCGGGAGAATCAGTGGAGGTCGCGGAGTTCTCGGTTGGTGTTGTTCTCGCGAGCAGGCAGTTCGGGAGGTCTCGTATTCTACTCGTGCGAACTTGCAGGTAGGGCAGTCAGGCGGTCTCAGTGGGCAGACCACTGGTTATCTTTCTCAGCTTGTATTTTCTCCTGTTTTTTGTGTATTGGTGAAATCATGTCTCGCCATGTATACCTCGCCCTGTAATGATGGTTTCTGCAAGTATCAATAAAGATTGAAGTTTTTCATGTGCTTCTGGTTGTTGGCTATTGCTTTGAGTTGTTCTATTCCTGCTCACTCCTAGATCTTCGGACAATTTCACACTAACTCCTTCTATATGTGCTCCGAAATTGCGCTGATCATCGCTAGCGCCAGGCGCTAGGAGCTACCACCGGCACTAGTGGGCATGTTGGATTTGTTGGCTCAAATTTGGGGACAACCTTGTTATGTAATCATTGAGACATATGGACTTTTTTTCCTGCACACTTAAACACACAAGATCAAATACACATAGGATTTGTTATTCTCAAACATAGGAGATGCGGAAGACCATGTTGTAACAAACTCCCCCTTTTGATAATAACAAATCCATTAATGATAAATGAGCGCATTAATATATAAGCATAATGAAACCTGTTGGGGAAATGATTTATCTTAACCCCTAGAATTAAGAAGAATATAAATTCTAAGTATGAAAAATTAGGCTAAGTAAATATGCGTCGAATAGTATTCGAGGCAACCTCGAAATATAGTCGACGTTTCTCTCAGAATGAGTCGAAGTAACTCTTAGAAGAATTCGACGTAATCATAGTCGACGTACCTCTGACTTCTAGCCGATGCATTTGATAAAGTCGACGCACCTTTGTCGACGCACCTTCCTTATTCTCCTCTCGACGTCCAGCCAGGATGAAATCGACGTTTACTTCGAATAGTAATCGACGCATGTCGATATCTATAAGTAATTCAAAAACACGGCAGATCTCTTTCCTTCTTTCTGTAGATCTGATTTTTATGGAATAATATTATTCTTTTATAGCCGTTCTGAATCAGTCATTCCTTCTATTTGATTCTTGGCAAATTTATTAAGATTATTATGGATATTATTTGAAATCAGAATGAATTCTTTTCCTTCTACAGAAATATTGATTATGGAAACTCTTATCTCTTTCTAATTCTCTGTCTGCTAAATAGATTATTCTCCTTTAGCAATATATTTTAAACAGAGCTATAAATAAGGAGGAGGTCGGCAGAGAATGACAAGAAGTGATCCACCACATACATTTGAAAAAGAGGAAGAGCTCCCAAGAGAAGAGTGAGAAAATTGAGAAAAGAGATAGTGTGCTGCAGCAAAGAAAAAGCCTTCATCTTCTCAAGCCATTCTGCTGCAAATTCTGAAAGCTCTCACAAAAGAGAGAAAAGCTTACAATCTCCTTCTCACTATAGAAGAGAGATCTTATTCACTATACTTGTGCTTCTAATCTTCTTGCTAGGAAGAAGATTCCTTCTTACATATATTGATCTCTGTTCTTCTACTTGTTCTACTTCTTCTTCTTATTCTAATGATGAAGATTTGTTTAATGTTATTTTGACAGGCCCTCCAAAGCCCTACAGGAAGGACTCAAGTGGTAAAGTGACACAAACACTTGTCCCAAGGGCTGAGTGGACAGATGATGAGAAAAAGACAAAATCATGTGATGCAAAAGCTATGAACATTCTTGTCTCAACCCACTCAGATGAAATCTTTCAAAGGGTTGTTGAATGTGAATCAGCCAAAGAAATCTGGGAGGCCCTTACAAAGATGGTAGAAGGAAGTGCTGATGAAAGGAAAGATAGGAAGGCTCTATTGATCTCCCAATATGAGAACTTCCAAAAGAAGAATGAAGAAAGTATATCTGAGATGTATGACAGATTCAGTCTGATCATTAATCAATTAAGAAACTTTGACAGAAAGATCTCTCTCACAGAGATAAATGACAAATTGCTAATGAGTCTCCCAAGTTCATGGGACTCAAGAATATGGGCAATAAGGGATACTAGAGGACAAAAGGAAATCTCAACAGATGCCCTCTTAGGAAAACTTAAATCCTATGAGCAACTACTTAAAACCAGAGAAGAGAAGGAAAAGTAGGGAAAACACTCCAACCTCCTCAAAAGATAGAAATATTGCATTAAAAGCAACAGATGAAGAAACCTCTGTGACTGAAGAAGAACTATTCAGCCTCCTGGCCAGAAGATTCAAGAAATGGGCCAGGCCAGATGGGTCTAGAAGGAAAGAGTCAAAACCAAGGTATGACAAGACTCCTACCAAAGATATTGTTTGTTATTCCTGCAGGAAAACTGGACATATTGCTCCAGAATGTCCAGAAAATGCTGAGAAAAAGAAAGATCTAAAAAAGAAAGATCTCAAGAAGAAAGGGAAGAAGAAAGAAAGAGGCTTCATTGCAGAAGCTTGGAGTGAGACAGATTCTGAAGACAGCACTTCATCTAACAGTGACAATGAAGAGTCTAAGCAAGAAGACCTATGCTTAATGGCTTTTGGAAGCACAGAAGAAGAATGTGTTGCTGAATCATGGAGTGAAACAGGATCAGAAGGAAGCATCTCTTCAACAGCAAAAGCAAATAGCCTTATTCTCATAGAGGAATCTGGGGATAAGGATGAGGTAAGCATCTTTGTTGAAATAGATTTTCTCTGTGAAGATTTTAAAAATGATTTTGAAAGACTCTATCTAGATCAACTAAAAGCTAAACAACAAATTAAGAATCTAAAAGAACAAATTAAAATGAGAAAAATAGAAGATACATGTTCAAAAAATTATGAACTTAGGTGTAAAATCTATAAAACAGAAAAGGAAATAAAGTGCTAAAATAGAAAATCAACTTCTTAAGAATAAGGTATCCTAGGCAAAAGCTTTTGAAGAATCTATAAAAGTCAGAAGCCAAACACTTAAAGAAATCACTAAAAAACAAATAATCAGACATAAGAATCTGGGGTTAGGAGCTGATCCTTCAACCAGTTCAATACCATCTACCAAACCTGCTTGGATGAGCCCTGTTCAATTTTCTAAACCCATCAAATCAACAAACTTAGAAGAAGACCCACAAAATAAAGAAGACCTCACCTTCAAAGAGATAAACCACCTTGAAGAATCATCATCATACCATTCAGAAGAAAACTCTCAAACTACCTCTGAGAAGGCAACTAGGCCAAAAGAAACAATTCATAAAGAAATTAATCTTCAAATAGATAAAGGGAAAAATAAAATCTGTGAAGACACAATTGCGTCGACTTCATATCGACGTATGAATGATAATACGTCGAATTCTAATCGACGCAATCTCTCAGATGCTTCGACCTCAAAACGACGCATGAATAAAATTACGTCGACTTACAATCGACGCAACTATTTCCATGCATCAATTCCAGATCAACGCAATCTAGAGAAAGCGCCGAATATATATCGACGCAACTCTCAACATACGTCGAATAGATATCGACGCATACAAACTCAGAGCAACATAAAGACAGAACACTTCCATCCTCCAAAAACCTTCCATCTTAACCCCCATTCAGGACCCATTCATCCTGATCATAATTTCTATCCTAACCAAAATTTTTATCCTAATCAACACCACTATCCCTCTCTAAACTCAAAATCCCATAATCCAAAGATAGTCAGATATTATATCTGCAATAAAACTGGCCACATTGCCAAACAATGTTGGTACAATCAATCTAATTGATTATAAAAATTAGTCCAAGACTATCTTAGAAAACATTAGAAGCAGGAAGAAATAATCTCTCAAGGGAAAACCCAAAATTTTTCAGGAAAATGAAAGTCACGTCGATTTTATAATCAACGCACCGTCGATAACTATCAACAATAACTTAAATCGACGCATGCGTTGACTCCAATCGACGTATACGTCGATATGAAACCCTAACATCTTACCTCAGACTGTATCGACGCTTACGTCGAATTCCACTCAACGTAACATCGACTTCATGAAAAAGAGTGGCAATACTAAAATATTTTCGATCACATCCACTGTAGTACCGAATATGCCTCGAATTATGTCTCATTTCGACGTTTCACCTGACTTAAATAGCCTCTTCAGTTAGAAATCCTCTCGCACTCTGCATCTTTCATCCCGCTTACCTCTCAGTCCAGCCATTTCTTACTCTTTCTTACTGACCTACAATGGCTCCCAAGATAAACTTTGGGTTTGACATTGACCTCGAATCCTTGCAAGCCACCGCAGAAAATTATAAGAGCATCATAGCTCTCTTCACTGAAGCTGGTCTGGATAAGCTCATCTCCACAAGATGCAAGCTCCTGGAGACAGAACTCACAGAGCTGATGACTCATGTTCAGATATCTGAACAAGGAGAAATCACAGGAACAATCCATGAGACACCTATCTCAATTTCTGCAGAACACATTAGAACCACCTTTGATCTACCATCAGGTACAGTCCAATATTATCTTTGTTTAAATAGGGAAAGCAAATCATTTTCTAAAGAATAACTAAAATAATTCCCCTATCAGGTGATGAACTTGTGGAACTTACCCCTGATGAAATAAATAATCTGTTAATCACCATGAAGTTCTCCAAAGATAGACCAATCCACCTGAAGAAAATAGACTTCTCTGATGAGTATAGACTGTTGGCAGACATAATAGGGAAAATATTACTATGTAAGATCTCTGCCCATGATGCAGTGCCCAAGCAGCAATTGAACATCACGGGGGCCCTTGTGCTGAAGAAGAAGGTAGACTGGGCAAGCTGCCTGCTCAAAATGATAGGCTATAAATATTCTCACAAAGAGAATCCCTACATGAGAATTATGAGCCAAGTTCTCTTCCACTCCTTCCCTGACCTATGCAAGTCAAAAGGAATTCCCATCCCTCCAGGCAAAAGGATGTCCATTGCTCTCTTCTCAAAATGGACCAGGCAAATTCCCAAGCCTGGTGCCATTCCTGAAAGGACTCCATCTCCTCCTATCTCTCATGCTCATCCATCTTCTTCTCCTCCTCCTCCTCCTCCTCCTCCTCCTCCTCCTCCTCCTCCTCCTCCTCATACAGACATCTCTTCTGTACCACCATCATCCACACCTTCACAAATACCAACACAATCACCTGCTCAAACCTCATATATACCTCCACCTCCTCCATCACAAACATCTCATCAAAATGATACAGTCCCCTCTCCATCTTCATCACATTCACCTCCACCATTGTCTCCTCCTCCAACACAACCTGAACCATCTCCATCCACTGAAAACCTCATCACCCAGTGTATCCAGACAGCAGCCCAAAAATTTCAGGACATGCTGGATGGACACTGCTCTCAACTTCACTCTTCCATCATGCACATGCAAACCCAAATAGATGGGGTCAATGCCTCTGTGCAAAGCCTGAAATCCTCTATCTCTTCATCTAGGGTCACCAAGTCTTTCTTCACCTCCTTGGCTAAGAAGGTCAAGAAGGGGGAGAGGTTAGATGAAGAGCAGCTCTCCAGTCATAAATCTCTCACTCACAAGTCTCTTCCTACTTCAAAAAATGATAGTCTTGCACTGCTCAAGACCATTGGGAATGAAGTTGTACCTGAGCTGCATAATGAAGAGCACCTAACAGAGGTACTCAATATAGCAAGAGAAGCTACTCAACAAGTGATTCTATTACAAAGGGAGGCATGTAGGACAGAAAATGAAGTTAAAAAGGAAACTGAAGCTGAAGGAGAGAAAGAATATGAAGCTGATACTGTGATGGCTGAAGTAGGAGCTCAGGAGCCAGATGTAGTTAAAACTGGAGCTGGAGATGAAAGAGAAATTGAAGAAGGAAAAGGCTCAAAGGAAGCTCCATCCCAGGGGGAGCAAACTACTTTGACTCAGGGGGAGCAAATTGCTGAGACTCAGGGGGAGCTGAGGGAATCATCTGCTACTGAGAAGGAACAACCCACAAAAGTATTCACTATGAAAAGAAAAACTCCTCCTACCCCTGAACAATGATGATATACTCTATTTGAACAATTGTTTATGCTTAAATGTTGATTAGTCAACTGAACATGAAATTTGTTTATATAATTTCTTATTCTATCTTCTTCTGATTATTTAACATATTTCTAACCTATATGAATGTCTTGCTGAGTAGATTAAAAGCTGATACAATTTCTCTCTATATAGGGTGAAGACAAATAGGGGGAGATTGTTGGGGAAATGATTTATCTTAACCCCTAGAATTAAGAAGAATATAAATTCTAAGTATGAAAAATTAGGCTAAGTAAATATGCGTCGAATAGTATTCGACGCAACGTCGAAATATAGTCGACGTTTCTCTCAGAATGAGTCGAAGTAACTCTTAGAAGAATTCGACGTAATCATAGTCGACGTACCTCTGACTTCTAGTCGACGCATTTGATAAAGTCGACGCACCTTTGTCGACGCACCTTCCTTATTCTCCTCTCGACGTCCAGCCAGGATAAAATTGACGTTTACGTCGAATAGTAATCGACGCACGTCGATATCTATAAGTAATTCAAAAACACGCCAGATCTCTTTCCTTCTTTTTGTAGATCTGATTTTTATGGAATAATATTATTCTTTTATAGCGGTTCTGAATCAGCCTTTCCTTCTATTTGATTCTTGGCTAATTTGATTAAGATTATTATGGATATTATTTGAAATCAGAATGAATTCTTTTCCTTCTACAGAAATATTGATTATGGAAACTCTTATCTCTTTCTAATTCTCTGTCTGCTAAATTGATTATTCTCCTTTAGAAATATATTTTAAACAGAGCTATAAATAAGGAGGAGGTCGGCAGAGAATGATAAGAAGTGATCCACCACATACATTTGAAAAAGAGGAAGAGCTCCCAAGAGAAGAGTGAGAAAATTGAGAAAAGAGATAGTGTGCTGCAGCAAAGAAAAAGCCTTCATCTTCTCAAGCCAATCTGCTGCAAATTCTGAAAGCTCTCACAAAAGAGAGAAAAGCTTACAATCTCCTTCTCACTATAGAAGAGAGATCTTATTCACTATACTTGTGCTTCTAATCTTCTTGCTAAGTACAAGATTCCTTCTTACATATATTGATCTCTGTTCTTCTACTTATTCTACTTCTTCTTCTTATCCTTATTTCATTTTCAAACTATGTAAAAGAGTTTTTAGAATCTCTCTTCAAAAAATTCAGTTGCAGTGGTTCTAAGAGTCTCCTTATCAAAAGACTCAGTCTGGTTCTAAGAGTCTCCTTATCAAAAGACTCAGTCTGGTTCTAAGAGTCTCCTTATCAAAAGACTCAGTGCAAGTTAGTGAATTCCTACCAAAGGGGGTAGAAGAGTGGACTACCCAAAGTTTGGGGAACCACTATATTTCCTTGTGTTGTGCTGTGATTTTCTTCTTGTTATTTTTCTTCTTTACTTGCTTAATTCTTGTTGGTGTGTGGGAAGCTTAAATCTGTGATTATTGCACATATATATGTATATAATTGCACAAAGTATTTTTAATCTCTATTCACCCCCCCCCCCCCCCCCCCCCCCCCCCCTCTAGAGAAATCTAGTAACCTACTTGTGTGTGTGTGTGAGTGATGACTTAGGATAAATAGTGATTGTAAATTTTAAAATTGCTCCCCATAAATACATTCTCCCCCTAAGTGAATGCTCCCCTAATATGTAAGCTATCATCTTTAATTAATCAAGTTAGTTTTTCATTTTGATAGCGGATATTATTTATCCTGGAAGATCTCCCCCTTTTGTTATTAGCAAAAGTGGGTAAGGAAGCAAAACACATAGAAGTTTTGATAAAGGCATGATCGAGCTTTGAGAGAGAAGAAAATGATAAGGAGTTTTAGAATAATTTTCATAGAAATAGATCAGAGGTTTTTAGCATAAGTATTGTTATAGAAATAACTCAGAGATTTTAGCATTTTTTAAAATGAAATGACATTTACCATGCAAGTCTATCATTTAAAAAATTTTAGTTTGAAAACTTGAGATAAGCATGAAAAGAACACAAGGTAAACGTAATGTAGCGGAAGACTTAGAAAAATACGGAAACCACTTTTTGTAAGACATGATAATTCATAAAATGACAAAGATGTTTTTGATAAAAAATTTCTTAAAAGGATTATCATGAAGTAACCAAGCATGAAAGAGAGACTACTACATTGTTATTCTAAAAAAGTCAAAACACACCAAACGTTGTAGAAAGCATGCTAGGTTATCTAGTGTATTTTAGATATAAAAAGTATTATAGAATTAGCATTAGGATCCAATACTCATGAGGAGAAGTGTTATGGAAGATAATGATGTGCACAAAGTGTATTTTGAAAAGAGTAAGCCAATGTTATAATAAAAAATACAAGACAAATGTAGAATAAAGTGCACAATAAAACACAAATAAGATTACTTCCACACACTTTTATGCACAAATAAAAATGTACAACTACCAAGGTATTTTGCACACACAATGCTCATTAAGACTTATTAGGGTGCAAAGTAGTGCTTGGGGGATCACACAATTTTATTTTTTCAGTTTTGGTTTTGATCCAGTGTACTTAAGAATAAGTGGTTTATTTTTGAAATGATAGTTTGCACAAGATACTTTACTAATCTTTCCAAGGTGCTCAACCTCACAATGCTTATTAAGACTTATCAGGAGGTTCAAGTAGTGCTTGGTGGAGTTATCTTTGTCACTTTATTGCAATTTTTTGTTTTGTACAAAGTTCTCCGATTACACTTGCTTTGCAAACCAATTGACTTTTGAAAGTACAATAAATTTTCTTTATATTTAATAGTGCAAATAAATGTAGTGTAAGTAAGATACTTGTGCAAATTTAATTTATTGTACAATTACTATATATAAGCAAGCATCTTTAGATTAAAACCATAAGTAGACATAGCCAAAAAAAGTGAGTGAAGAAATATCATTATCAACCATAAGACATTTACTCATACTTAGAGGCATGCTAAGCAAGGTTCTACACTACTTTTACTATAGAATTGATGCACATATTAATAGATATATCAAAGCATGACAAGAACAATGTTCAAAAAGTAGTTTGACAAGATAAATTATAACAATGTAGAAGTTCTAAATGATAGATTAAATCATGCTTGATGTTCACAATATAGTTTTTTTGATAATTTTGATGTTTTATATTTTTGTATTTGATTTTGCATTTAAAAATAGAATTTAAACAAATGAACAAAAATATTTTTTGTAATTTTGGCTTTTGTAATTTTGTATTTTGATTTTTCAAAAATGAAATAAAGTCAGAAGTGCAAGAATAGATAGTATATATAGATTAGTATATTTCTAAGTATTTTTCAAAATTTTAAAAATACAGAAAAACAGATAGGTGCGCTAGCGCCGGCATTAGCGCTAGCGCGGGAAACAGTACACGATTTTTGATGATTTTGAAAATTATAAGTGTTAATCTTGATTAAGTGTCTCAATAGTAGTTTTATGCAGAAATTTTAGAATTGTAGGAGATGTTTTAGATAGTTAAAAATTGCATACGTGCGTTTATGAATGTGTTTTAACTTGAAAGATCCAGGACTCCTAACTCATGTCGTAATAATCGAAATCTTGCATCGGGAAGAGGTTTAGTAAATATGTCAGCGAGTTGAGAGTACGAACCAATGAAACCTACTTTTACATGCTCTTTCTTAATGTGATCCCTGATGAAATGATGGAGAACATCTATGTGTTTGGATCTAGAGTGGTGTACGAGATTATATGTAAGGTCTATAGCACTTTTGTTGTCACATTTAAGATCAATGTTTTTGAGATGAAATCCAAAATCCTCTAGAGTTTGGCTCATCCATAATGCTTGCGCACAACAACTACCAAGTGCGATGTATTCGGCCTCCGTGGTGGAGAGTGCAACCGAAGACTGTTTCCTACTAGACCAAGCAACTATTGAGGGTCCTAAAAAGTGATAAGTACCGCTAGTGCTTTTTCGATCTAGTGAACAACCGGTGTAATCCAAATCGGAATAGCCGTGAAGTGTAAATGTATCATTGTGTGGGTGTTGGAACACGGTCTTCCGCATCTCCTAGGTTTGAGAATAACAAATCCTATGTGTGTATTTAATCTTGTGTGATCTAAGTGTGCAGGATAACAGGTCAAAATGACTCAAGGTTTACATATGGTGGTTGCCCCCGAAATTGAGCCATCAACTCCAAACTGATCACTAGCGCAGGCGATAGTGGATAGCGCCGGCGTTAGCTCGATGCACAGAAGGCTTGCTGGAATTGTTGCCTCGGATTGAAGATCTTGCCGCGCAAAGAGTTTCTTAACTTGGGATAGCGCCGGCGGTAGTAGATAGCGCCGGCGGTAGCATGACTCACTTAAGGCATAGAGCAAGAGGTTGTCGCGGATGAAGATCTTGCCGCGCAAAGAGTTTCTTAACTTGGGATAGCGCCGGCGGTAGTAGATAGCGCCGCGCAAAACGTTGCCTAATCCGGGCTAGCGCAGGCGGTAGTGCTAGCGCCGGCGGTAGCGTGAAAGTTATAAATTGGACCCCTTGCCTTCGTATTCATCATCCTCCTCCAATTCCAAAACTCCAGAGCTTCGTGCCATAGCAGAGAGAGGAAGATTCAGACCGATACTCCCACAATTCCATAAAGCCTTAGGAGATCCATGGAGAAGATTTCAACACGCGTCATCATCGTGACGAAAGGCCACATCGACTACGATCATACTCTGCGGGCCTTCGTCCACTTCTCCAAGAGATCCACATAGAGGGAGTTTTTATATTATTGTCTTTTCATTTCTTATCCTTCTTGTAAACCCGTTAGTGAAATCGCCTCGTGTTGGCGACTAGGTCTGGGGTAGGACTTAGGGCTGAAAATCGCCTTGTGTTGGCGACTAGATCTAGGCTAGGTCTAGGGGGTGCTCGAGGCCTTTCTGGGGATAGATTGGCTAGAGCGGCTTGAGGCCGTATCTGGGGAGAGATCGGCTAAAGCCAACCGGTTCGTGGGGATACGAGTCGGTATAGAAAATGAAAAAGGATTTTTATTATTCGCCTCCGATCTCTAGCGCCATTGAGATCAAGTTTTGTAAAACATTATTTTATATTAATAAAGCATGTCTCTTCATTATTGTTTTACTTGATTTCTCATTGTTTCAAATATTGCAATATTCCAAAGCTTTTATAAATAAATTCCATAGTTTTTGAAAACCCTTATTCACCCCCCCCCCCCCCCCCCTCTAAGGGCGCCGACCGATTCAACAAGTGGTATCAGAGCTAGGTTATTCCAAATCGGCTTAACAACCGGGAATAATGGCGTCTCATGATCTCGCTTCTACTAGTGGGGTAAATTTGTATGAAGAAGAAAAATCTCCTAAACCACCTTTATTCGAAAGGAAAAATTATAAAGGGTGGAAATTATTAATGGAAAAATTTATTAAAACTTTAGACATCGAAGTATGGAACTTAGCAATTATAAGGCGTGCAGATGAATCAAATAACAAAGAACGTCAGCTAAATGCCAAAGCCAAACACTATTTATTTTGTGCACTATCTAATGAAATCTTCAAATTCATATATTGCTTTTCTAGTGCATACAAAATATGGCGCTTTCTTGAAGAAATGTATGATCTTCCTCTCGCAGGTGTGGAACAAACACAGGAGGAAAAGAACGTACAAGCATCCATAATCATCCAAGAAGATCTCTCTCGGAGCGAAGCCATGGAGAATATTGAAATAGAAAAGGAGAACAATACACCAAGGGAAAGGGAAGATATAGATCCATCTATAATGGAGGAAGAACTAAAAGATGACGAAGGAATTTCATGTTCACAATCTGCCTCCTCCAATAGCGTTGTAAGGAAGACTAAATCTTCTTCTTTTGTGATAACTTCCATTTCTAGTTTCAATATACTAAAAAATGCTAAACGTAAGATCAAGAAATTGAAAATCACTATTAAAAATTTACATTTAGAAAATAAGCGATTAAAAGCTAATGTTAATTTAGAATCAAATTGTGATGTGTTTTCACCATCTTGTCATTTACTTAAAAACACAAAACCTTGTTTTGATTGTGATATTATTAAGGAAAGACTTAAGGAACTTGAAAAAGAAATTATTTTTATAAGAGAACAAAATGAAAAATTATGTTTAGAAAATTCATCTTTAAAAAGTAATTGTGCTAAGTGTAAGGACTATAAAATTGAAATTAAAGAGATGGATGAAACATTTGATGAATATAGAAACAACTATCAAGATCATATAGATTCAATTGTTTCCACTCTTAAAAATAGCACAATCGCTTATAATAAAGCTAGACATAATTTTAAAATTAAAAATGATGAATTAAAATCAAAAATCAACTTGCTTATGAAAATTGTAAATACAAATTCTCAATATCAAGAAATATCCAAAAGCAAGTTGAACATGAATATGAATATCATAACTAAGTCTAATAATGGGAATAAAAAACATAAAGAATTTGTAAATCAAAATCACCATCATTTACAAAACTATGTTTCTTCAAAATTAAAATCAAATTTGCAAAAGTTTCCTATGAAAAATGATTTCAATAGTCATCATTATTTTAAGCCTAAATTTAATATATATGGAAATTTAATGCAAAATTATAATATTAAACCTAAGTATGAGTGGAGACCCAAAATTAAAGATGAAACATCAACTCCACTTGAAAGGGTCCATTCGTACTTGTCTCCCCAAAAGTCATCTCGCTATATTTGGGTACCCAAAGGAACCACTACTCCCGGTCCTCTTTGGATACCTAAATCTCTTACTCATTAGTATCCCATCATTTGCATGAAGTAGAAATCAATTAAAAATGAAATATCATTTCTCTACTTCATGATATGCTTAAACCTTTTTTTTTGTTTATTTTCTTTTGCTTTTGAACTATCATGTCATGGTCATCCTATACAATATTGAAAATATGATCTTATCTCTTAAAAGCTTAATATGTTTATAAAATCAAATTGATCAAATTCAAAATCATATTTTTATTTTGATGACCTATCTTTTATTCTTATATTCATTGCTTCTAAATATCTTATATTATCCATATGAATCAAACTTTAAATTTGCTATAAGATATTTTCAATTAAATCCGGTTATTAGGCTATTAAGATTCTTAGCCTTCACCAACAAGTGGTTTAGTGAAATTACTTAAAGAAAATTCAAGATCTAAATAAAAGTTCAACTTTCAATATGGTTGTCATTGTTCACAACAAAAAAAAATATATTGTGTTCACTCCTTGATGTCAAACATGATCTAAACCATCATTATTGTTCACCTATCAAAAATCACATATATTCAAAATTCTTAATTAAAGGAAAATCACTAAAATGTATTGAATGAATTTATCTTCATAATGAATATTGAATTCACAAACATCACTATGATCTATTGATACCTTTTGCTAAAACTCTCTAAAATCATAATTCATATCAAGAATTATCTATCACATTGGTATTATAATCACTTACTATGATTGGTATATTATGTGTATTGTGATTTATTTCAAGTTTAGACCTTTAAATCATCTTGATATCTAATCAAATTAAATCATCACTTCATTCTAGGTCTCTAAGTTGAAACACAATCAAAACTTGGTATAACATTAATCTCAAACTTATCACTCTAACATTGCCACCTAAAGAATATCTGTGTCTATGTTAGGCTTTATTTGTTTACCAAGATATACAGGCTAGGTATTCTCATCTAGGGCATATCCTTAGTATGATTATGCATGAACATTATTATTAATCTCTAAAATCATGCATATTTGACTTGTTCATTCATGTACAATCATGCTTACGTTTCTAACTACATTGGTAAATATAAGCCCTAAAATATTAAAATGGAGATATAATGAGATATATCACTTGCAAAGTTTATTTGGAAAAGTCATATACAAGATCGCTAATGTTTCATGCAATTTGGACTATCTAGACATCTCCGAAAAATCTAAAAATTCAGCATGAAACTACTAATGGGACACCTAATCAAGTCCAAGCATCAAAATTTTCAAAACCCTAAAAAATCACTTACTGTTTCCCGCGCTAGCGCTAGCGCCGGCGCTAGCGTCGAGTTTCGAATTTCTGTGTTTTTAAAATTTCTAAAAATTCCTAAAAAAAATTTGATCTATATTTTCTACTTAGTTTTGCACTTCGGTGTTTCTTTATTTTTTGAAAAATCAAATACAAAACTACAAAAACCAAATTACAAAAAAATATGTTTTGTTTTTTCGCTTGTGTGTTTCCTTTATGTAAAAATCAAATATAAAAATTACAAAAGCAAAGTTTACAAAAATATGCTTTTATTTGTAAAAATCAACTACAAAAATATAAAACAAAACAAAAACAAGTATCAAAATTATTCTTCTGAACTTAACTTTTCTATGTATCTTGCGAAAGGGTGATTTGGGCTATCATCCCATCATATCACCTAGTACCGGGCGAACCTCTCACAAGGTAGTCCTCGGGAAGTCCAAGATCAATCTTATGAGTTCAAACTTTAATTCAAAATTATTTCTCAAAAATATCAAAAATACTGTATGGACTGTATTGAAAATCAAGCATGATTTAACCCATCATTTAGAACTTCTATGATGTTGCAATTTATCTTTTCAAACTACTTTGAACATTGCTTTCATCATGCTTTGATACATCTATTAATGTGTGCATCAATTATATTGTAAAAGTTGTGTAGAACTATGCGTAGCATGCCTCTAAGTATGAGTAAATGTTTTATGTTTGATAATGATCTTTATTCACTCACTTATTTTTGGCATTGTCTACATTTGTGTTTAAATCTAAGAATGCTTGTGTATGTTCTGTATTAGTACAATGAATTAAAATTGCACAAGTATCTTATCTACACTCCTTTATTTGCACTTTTACAAATTAAGAAAAGTGGTTATCTTTCTTATAAATTATATTGGTTTGCAAAACAAGTGTATTCGGAGAACTTTGCACAAAACAAAAAATCATGAAATAATTTAACAAAGTTATCTCCACCAAGCACTACTTGAACCTCCTGATAAGTCTTAATAAGCATTGTGAGGTTGAGCACCTTGGAAAGAATAATAAACTATCTTGTGCAAACCATATCTTTCTTTCAAAATAAAAACCACTTATTCTTAAGTACACCGGATCACAATACAAAAAAAAAACACAAGAATAAAATTATGTGATCCCCCAAGCACTACTTTGCACCCTGATAAGTCTTAATGAGCATTGTGTGTGCATAGCACCTTGGTTGTTGTACATTTTTCTTTGTGCATTGAAGTGAGTGGAAGTAAAATTATTTGTGTTTTATTGTGCTCTTTACTTTACATATTACTTGTATTCTTGATTAAAACATTTGTTTACTCTACTCAAAAATACACTAATGTGCACATCATTATCTTCCATAACACTTCTTCTCATGAGTATTGGATCCTAATGTAAACTCTATACTACTCTTTACTTATGAAATGCACTAGATAACCTAGCATGCTTTCTACAATGTTTGGTATGACTTAAAATTGTGAATTGAAATAACATTGTAGTAATCTCTTTGTGATAGTATTATTTCATGCTCGGTTATTCTTGTCAACCATAAAAGATTTTCATTGAAACATGATTTACATAAACATCTTCTTTTTTGAAATTAACTCATATATCTTCTTATGGATTATCCTTGATTAAAATAAGATGTTTCATGTATTTCTACAAGTCTTCCGCATTATCACCATATCACTTTTACCTTGCATTTTCATGCTTATATCAAGTCTTAAATCTCAACTTTTTTATTAAAAACAAATGGTAGACTTGCTTGGTAAAATTTACATTGGTTGTTCTAACACGCATATCATTTTTATAGTAACAAACTCTGATTTCTTTCAATATAAACGTATATGTTAAAAGCTCTTCCAATAAGTGAAACATTGCTAAAAGGATGTTGTTTCTTTCTTCCAAAATGCTTCAACTCTTATCTCTATAAAGTTAGTTTGGAAACTCAAAAAAAAACATCTCCTTTTTAAACTTAAACTTTAATTTAGTATTATGATGTTTCTTTTTCGAAATCTTCCGCAATGCTCAAACTCTGATTCATTCATTTCAATATAGCTAAGAGTATTTTATTGTCTAATAAAAATCAATATGCTATGAAAATTCCCATTAGATTTAAATGCTTAATGTTTCCAATAATCGTTATCCATGATTTCATTTCTCACCATAGCGGGGGCGTAGGGTTGTAGACATTAGATAACCTTATCTCTAGTCATGTCTTGTCCTTAACCGGGGAGGGTTCCAGTGGGGCCTTGCGAGGCACTGGGGGGAAAGAGTGCTAGGTTGAGTTTTGTCTAGTGTTTGCATAAGGGACTAACACCCCAACCTACGGCTTGTTTGCAGCTCCTCATGCCCATCCGGCACTTAGTACGGGGCTAGGGTGTTGACATATTGTCTGGGTAGACTGGTTACTTGGAAATCATTATTTTTTATGCTTAAAACTCTTACCTAAAGGGAAAATTATTATTTTTTGCTTAAACTCTGATATATAAAAGGGGGAGAACTACAAACAAAAGGGATAAAATAAGTCATAACTCTGATCATTTTCAATGAAAGACAAGTCTAAAACTCCTTATCATTTACTTAAAAAAAAGCTCGATCATGCCTTCTTTTTTATTTACACATTTTTTAGTGCTTTGTGCCTCCTAACCCACTTTTGCTAATAACAAAGGGGGAGAATTAACATGATAAATTACAAAAGGGGGAGACCTATAAATACATTCTGCTATCAAAATAAAAACCCAACATGATTAATTAAAATGATAGCTTACATATTAGGAGAGCATTCACATAGGGGGAGCATGTATTTAGGGGGAGCAATACTAAAGTGCTATAATCATTATTTATCCTAAGTCATCCTTTTCACACACACACAAATATGTTTTCTTCATGCTTATATAGATTAATGCTCTGATTTATCATTAATGGATTTGTTATTATCAAAAGGGGGAGTTTGTTTGAACACGGTCTTCCGCATCTCCTAGGTTTGAGAATAACAAATCCTATGTGTGTATTTAATCTTGTGTGATCTAAGTGTGCAGGATAACAGGTCAAAATGACTCAAGGTTTACATATGGTGGTTGCCCCCGAAATTGAGCCATCAACTCCAAACTGATCACTAGCGCAGGCGATAGTGGATAGCGCCGGCGTTAGCTCGATGCACAGAAGGCTTGCTAGAATTGTTGCCTCGGATTGAAGATCTTGCCGCGCAAAGAGTTTCTTAACTTGGGATAGCGCCGACGGTAGTAGATAGCGCCGGCGGTAGCATGACTCACTTAAGGCATAGAGCAAGAGGTTGCCGCGGATGGGAGATTCTGCCGCGCAAAACGTTGCCTAATTCGGGATAGCGCCGGCGGTAGTGCTAGCGCCGGCGGTAGCGTGAAAGCTATAAATTGGACCCCTTGCCTTCGTATTCATCATCCTCCTCCAATTCCAAAACTCCAGAGCTTCGTGCCATAGCAGAGAGAGGAAGATTCAGAGCGATACTCCCACAATTCCATAAAGCCTTAAGGAGATCCGTGGAGAAGATTTCAACACGCGTCATCATCGTGACGAAAGGCCACATCGACTACGATCATACTCTGCGGGCCTTCGTCCACTTCTCCAAGAGATCCACATAGAGGGAGTTTTTATATTATTGTCTTTTCATTTCTTATCCTTCTTGTAAACCCGTTAGTGAAATCGCCTCGTGTTGGCGACTAGGTCTGGGGTAGGACTTAGGGCTGAAAATCGCCTTGTGTTGGTGATGAGTCCTCATCATATACACTTTTATGGACTCATCTGGGCCGTTTAGTTAGTCATTTCACTGCACTTTAGCCCTGTTTTAGTTTATATTTGATATTCTATGCTAGGTGCACTTTTAGGCCTATTTTGGTGTGATTTCATGTTTATTTTCATTAGTGGTTTTCATGCACTGTTAGGTGCCACTTTTAGTGGCTGGATTTGTGGTTGTACGCTAGAACAGGAGTCGTGCAGGTGTTTCCGGTGCAATTCTGCACAGGAACACTGCGCACGATCACTGGCTCTAATGCGCACGACCACTGGTCGTGCGCCACTGATCGTGTGCACTTAACGCCTTTTTCACGAGTTCTGTTTGGTGCAGTGCGCACGACCACCAATGCCAGTGCGCACGACCACCGGTCGTGCGCCACTGCTCGTGCGCATTGACCATTAAATTTCTGAGTTCTGTTTCATCTATTGCGCACGACCACTGACGCTTGTGCGCACGACCACCGGTCGTGCGCCACTGGTCGTGCGAACATGTTATTTTGTAATTTCTGTCTTTGCAGGTTCTGTCCAGGCAGAGCGCACGATCACAGGATTCCAGTGCGCACGACCACTGGTCGTGCGCCACTGACCGTGCGCACTGTTTAATTCCAGCGCCTATAAAAGCCCTGCTCGCGATTTAGGTCAGATCGATCGCTTCCAGCCGCCGTTTTCCGCCCGATTCCGCCCGATTTCGCCCCTCCACCGTCGCCCACCATATAGAGGTGCTCCGGGCTTGCTCTTCACGCCTATCTTGAGCCGGAGTTTCCTCTCGGCCTCCTCCTTCATCCAAGAGCTCCAAAGGAAGACCTAGCCGCTATCTCCATCGAGCAAGAGGAAGTTTGCAACCTCTACCGGATCGTGACACGAAGAAGACGGGTCCATTGGAGAGTCGTGACAGCTCTCTCTACCCCGGACATAGTTGTGGACCGAGCTTGGACGCGGATTGACAACCCGGCGATTCCAACCGTGAATCTTCAACGAGCCTTCGGATTCGGTCGATTTCTTGCCTTGTTCTCCTTTTATTGATTGTTGTAATAGCTAGATCTATGTATGTTGATGAAGTTGCACTTGAACTAGTTTGTATTTCCATATATTTCTTGTATTTGTGAAATGCTTGTTATTTGAGTTGCTTGAGGAGCGCCACCATCCATTTTCCATCCCACTATCGTGTCCGGTGCCGCACTAGCAATTGCTAGTGGCGTGCTTGTCGAAGAGGTGCTTGCGACCCTCATTCCGTTAGCCTACTCGTCCACCCGCCTACCGAAGCGTGGCATCGCGGCCCGTATTCCATCCCGCCTAACGAAGCAGCGCGCTCAAGGCCTGCATAGTTCGATCCGTCTGCCTACTCGTCCATCCGCCCTTGCGACGCAGCGCGCTCAAGGCCTGCCGAGTCTCCATCCCGCCAAGCGAAGCATTGCATAGCGGCATTGCATAGGAGTAGTTTATAGTATTTTCTTTTATTTTCCAAAAGCCCAATCACCCCGTTTCCGCATTCCATCCGACTCAAGGACTTCGATCTCAAGTCCTTCCTCGAACGTTAACTCCACCTTACTGTGTTCCTTGAGAGATTCGATACTCGGGGATTACTCCTCGTTTTATATTACTTGAACGATCGGTACACTGCCGTTTCGTGTCGCAGTCGAGCTACCGCATATAGCGGTGTGTGAGATTTGCGCCATCAGTTGGCGACTAGATCTAGGCTAGGTCTAGGGGGTGCTCGAGGCCTTTCTGGGGATAGATTGGCTAGAGCGGCTTGAGGCCGTATCTGGGGAGAGATCGGCTAAAGCCAACCGGTTCGTGGGGATACGAGTCGGTATAGAAAACGAAAAAGGATTTTTATTATTCGCCTCGGATCTCTAGCGCCATTGAGATCAAGTTTTGTAAAACATTATTTAATATTAATAAAGCATGTCTCTTCATTATTGTTTTACTTGATTTCTCATTGTTTCAAATATTGCAATATTCCAAAGCTTTTATAAATAAATTCCATAATTTTTGAAAACCCTTATTCACCCCCCCCCCCCCTCTAAGGGCGCCGACCGATTCAACAGTGGGTACCATAATCCTAATTTAGATGACCCTAATAGATAACGAAAAATACGTTTTACCGCTTTTAAATTAGATTCTTTTGGATTGGCTTGAAAGCGGGCACATAGACACACAACAAACATTATATCTGGTCTAGATGCACTTAAGTAAAGAAGAGATCCAATCATTCCTCTATATTAAGTTTGATCAATGGAAATTCCAGATTCTTCTTTTCCTAGTTTTAAAGAAGCACTCATAGGAGTAGAAGCTTGTTTAAGATTTTCAAATCCAAATCGTTTAAGCATATCGTGAACATATTTTGTTTGGAAAATAAAAATACCATCAGATTGTTGTGAGATTTGAAAACCAAGAAAATATGATAGTTCTCCTACAAGACTCATTTCAAATTCATTTTTCATTACTAAGACTACTTCATTACACAACTCTTCATTAGTGGCTACAAAAATGACATCATTAACATTTATTTGTAAAATAATTAGATCGTTATTATTATGCTTAATGAAGAGTGTGTTGTCGGCACTTCCAATAACATAACCGTGCTTTAACAAAAATGATGTAAGTCTATCAAACCATGCACGGGGTGCTTGTTTTAATCCATAAAGCGCTTTTTTCTAATTTGTAAACATGATTTGGAAATTTTTCATTTATAAAATAGGGGGGTTGTTCTACATAAACTTCTTCTTTTATAAACTCATTTAAAAAAGCAATTTTAACATCCATTTGAAATAATTTTATTCTTTTAAAATTCGCAAATGCCAAAAATATTCTTATAGATTCTAAGCGAGCAACGGGTGCAAAAGTTTCTTCAAAATCTACCCCCTCGATTTGAGAAAAATCTTGAGCAACTAAGCGTGCTTTATTTCTTATAATCCTAGATTCACTATTTAATTTATTTTTAAAGATCCATTTTACGCCAATAACAGGATGATTAGATGGTCTATCTACTTGATTCAAAACTTTATTTCTTTCAAATTGCTCTAACTCTTCATTCATAGCCAAAAATCAAAAATCGTCATTTAAAGCGGTGGAAACATTTTTAGGTTCGATTTCAGAAACAAAGCAAATATTTGAAAATGTATCAGGAAGAGAAGATCGAGTTCTTACCCCAGTAGAAGGTTCCCCAATGACTAGCTCTTTTGGATGATTTTTTGAGAAGTTCGGGATGCTTGGGGGCACATATTCATCTTCCTTGGCCTTCTCCTCCTCTTCTTTGGAAGGTTCCTCTTCGTCATGCTCCAAAGATGGCAAAGGTTCATCATTTATACCTGTAGGAAGTCTTTCTGCACACGGAATAAATTCATCAAATTTAACATTAATAGACTCTTCAACCTTACTCGATCTTTTGTTAAATATTCTATAGGCTTTACTGGTTGAAGAATATCCAAGAAATATTCCTTCATCACATTTTTCATCAAATTTTCCTAAAGAATCTTTTGTATTAAGAATAAAACATTTACACCCAAATACTTTAAAATATGATACGTTGGGTTTCTTTTGATAATATAGTTCATACAGTGTGAGATTTAGAGATGGGCGAAGCATGACTTTATTCATTACATAGCATGATGTGCTTACTACTTCGGCCCAAAAAGTCTTAGGTAATTTATATTCAGATAACATAGTGCGTGCTAGTTCTTGGATTGTCCTATTCTTTCTTTCTACAACACCATTTTGTTGAGCTGTGCGTGGAGCGGAGAACTCATGCTTAATACCTAACATTTCACAAAAAGATTTAAATTTTTCATTTTCAAATTCTCCTCCATGATCTGAGCGAATGCATTTTATTTTTAAATCTAGTTCATTTTGAATACGAGTACATAATTTTGATAATTTGCAAAACGCATCAGATTTTGAAGAGAGAAATAAAGTCCAACAATATCTTGAGAAATCATCTATTAGAACGAAAGTATATATTCTACCACCAAGACTTGCGCTGCTACTGGGACCACAGAGATCCATATGAATTAGTTGCAATGGTTTAGAAGTAGAAATTTTCTTTTTGCTTTTAAAAGGTGATTTTGTAAATTTTCCTTTTTGGCATGGTGAACATAGTGAAGATAAATTTTCATTCAATTTAGGCAATCCTCTAATCAATTCCTTTTTTGCTAGTTTTAAAATGAGCATTGTACTAGCGTGACCTAAACGTCTATGCCATAGTTCTAATTCATCATTTTTTGTTATAAAACATTTTATAGAAGATTTGGAAAGATCATGAAATGAAACTATGTAAACATTGTGAATTCTAGGTGCAGTTAGTAACACATTTTTTGTATTAGGATTAAAAATTTTGCAAAGATTAGTGGATGATTCAAATAGTACATCTAATCCCTTATCAAATAGTTGGCTTATAGATATTAAGTTATGTTTTAATCCTTTAACATAAAGAACATTTGAGATAAGAAAGGATTCGTTACCCACTGTACCAACTCCCATGATCCTTCCTTTACCATTATCACCAAACATTATGATTCCTCCTTTCTTCTTTTCTATGATAAGGAATTTTGCTTTGTCGCCCGTCATGTGCTTGGATTAGCCTGAGTCCAAGTACCACACGTCCTCTGGTCCTTAGCCTTCCTGCAAATATAGAAAGAAGATGAGAGTAAAGATCCGGATACCCAAGAGGTACCACCCATAGAGTAAGTGGATTTCTTAGGTACCCAGATTTGTTTTAACGATCATTGTTTTATATTCCTGCATGAGCTAGACGTGTGTCCAAACTTAAGAGAATTTGCACACGAAATAAAGGGGGCGGAGACCCTTTTCTGAATTTCTACATTGCTCTTGCTGGATGATGTTTGAACTTTAGAAAAAACAAGAGATTTTTTAACTATTGAGCTACCGCCGGTATTAGTGGCTAGCGCCGTGCGGTAGGGCTCACTTTGATATCTGAGCCCAAACTTTCCAGAACCATAACAGTGGTTTCCCAAAATCATGTCCAGGGATTTTTGACCTATTCCGAATTTTTTATGGCCATATTGAGATCATGATTTTGTTTTATAAGAAATGTATTTTCTTGTGCAATCATAACACATTTAATTTCAAAACCCTTTTTGTTATTTTCAATTTGTGAGACAGAGGTTTTTAGTTTTCTCTCTAAGTCCCCCTTTTCTTTTGTAATATTTTTGATTTGTGAGAGGGCCTTAGAAAGAGAAACTTCAAGTTCTTTTGCCTTACATAAAGAGTGCTCACACTATTGGCATGAAACCTTTCTCTTTTCAAGGGAAATCATTTTTTTGTGAGCTTATGATTTTCTTTGATAATAGATTCATTTTCACGATTTAATATAAATTATCTTTTATGCTTTGATCATAGGATTTGCAAGTTTGAACAAATTCATCATAGAGTTCTTCGAAGGTGGGAGGAGTTACCTCAGTGTCGCTATGAACACTAGTGTCGTCATCGTTGCTTTTTGCCATTAAGCATAAATTTGCTTCCTCCTCGCTGCTTGACTCAGACTCGTTTGAATCTTCAGAGGAAGAATCATCCCAAGTTGCGGCTTTCAGTACTTTCATTTTCTCCTTTGCTTTGTATTGTTATTTTTGCTCCTTTTGATACTTCGGGCACTGGCTCCGAATATGCCTGGTCTTTCTGTAGTGGTAGCACTCCGGTGGTGGTCTTTCTTCTTCATTTTCGCTTCCTTTTCCTTTCTTTGATGAAGAGGAAGATCCTTTTCGTCGAGCATCCTTTTGGAAGTATTTCCGGAAGGTGTTCCTTCTTTCCGGATTCCTAATGAACTTCCTAAAGTTCTTCACCAGGAGACCTTCTTCATCTTCATCATCATCTTCGATGCTCTCCTTCTTTGTTTTTAGTGTCAGCGCCTTTTTCTTTGGCACTTTGTTGTATTCATCGTGTTGAATCTGGAGTTCTACCTCATGGGTTTTGAGATTCCTAATAAGGTTCTCGATCTAGAGTGTTCTTAGGTTGTGCGACTCTGAGATGGCCGTCACCTTTGGATTGAACCTTGGAGGTAAAGAGCGAAGAATTTTCCTCACCAAGTCCCCGTTTGAGTAGATCTTTCCATATGCCTTTGAAGCGTTGACGATCTTGGTGAAGCGAGAGTACATCGAGTTGATGTCCTCTTCGGTATCCATCCTAAATTTTTCATATTCAGATTCCAGTTGGAATAGCTTTGCATCTTTCACCTGTGATGTACCTTCATGAGTAACTTCCAATTGATTCCAAATATCATAAGCAGTTATGCATGCAGAAATTCTATTAAACTCAGTTCTATTTACGGCGCAATATAAAGCGTTCATCGCCTTAGCATTATTTTTACACCTTAGTTTATCGTTATCATCCCATTTATCTTTAGGTTTTAGTAATGTCGCCTCTCCCACTACAATTGTAGGAGGAGAGTACCGAATTTCTACCATGTTCCATACTTCCACATCCACGGTCATAAAAAAACACATCATTCGATTTTTCTAGTAGTTGAAATCTGACCCAGAAAAAGAGGTGGTCGACTAACACCCTGACCCTCCGGAAAAGCGAGATCATGAGATGCCATTATTCTCGGTTGTTAAGCCGATTGGAATAAAACCACTTTGATACCACTTGTTGGATCGGTAGGCGCCCTTAGAGGAGGGGGGTGAATAAGGGTTTTTAAAACTTAAGTTATATTTTGATTATCTTTGAATTAATGCATGAATAAGAAAGTGAGAATTCAAACAAAACAATTAAAATAAAGTGAAGAAATGTTTTATTAATATGAAATAAGGTTTTACAAAAATTGATTTCTATAACGCTAAAAATCGGTGGCGAATAATAGTAAGCTCTTTTTGTTTTCTATCCAGACTCGCATCCCCACGAACCGGTGGCCCTAGCCTATCCTTCCCCGGATTCGGCCACAAGCCGCTCTAGCCAATCCAACCTCGAATATAGCCTTGAGCACCCCCTAGACCTAACCTAGATCTAGTTGCCAACACGAGGCAAATTTCTACCCTAAGTCCTACCCAGACCTAGTCGCCAACACGACGCGAATTCTCTAACGGTTTACAAGAAATATGAAATGATAATAATAAAAACTCCCTCTTGAAGAACTTCTGAAGTAGGAAACGAAGATCCACTGTAGAATAAGCATTGTAGAAGCGGACGTCGTTTGGATCCGGCATGAAGAGATTCTCCTTCAGAAATTCGCAGAGCTTTGGTAGGACAACAAGTTTCGGCCAAATCAGCCTCCTGAATTCTTGCACTCAATCTCTCTCTCTCTGATAGGTTTTGAAACGAGAGAAGAGGGGTCCTATTTATAGCCTCAACGCTAGTGTCTGCGCTAGCACTACCGTCGGCGCTATCCCAGATTAGGCATTATTCTGTGCGGGGGAATCTTCAATCTGAGGAAAGATTTCTCTCTTGCCTTCTGTGCTCCGCGCTACCGCCTGCGCTATCCGCTATCGCCAGGCACTAGCTCCTTCTATATGTGCTCCGAAATTGCGTTGTTCATCGCTAGCGTTGGGCGCTAGGGGCTACCGCCGGCGCTAGTGGGCATGTTGGATTTGTTGGCTCAAATTTGGGGGCAACCTTCTTATATAATCCTTGAGTCATATGGACTTTGTTTCATGCACACTTAAACACACAAGATCAAATACACATAGGATTTTTTATTCTTAAACCTAGGAGATACGGAAGACCATGTTCCAACACTTTTGCTAATAACAAAAGGGGGAGAACTAACATGATAAATAAAATCCGCTATCAAAATGAAAACTAACATGATTAATTAAGATGATAGCTTACATATTAGGGGAGCATTCACTTAGTGGGCGCATGTATTTAGGGGGAGCAATTCTAAATACTAAAATCAATATTTATCCTAAGTCATCACTCTCACACACACACATGTAGGTTCCATCATGCTTATATATTAATGCTCTGATTTATAATTAAGGGATTTGTTATTATCAAAAGGGGGAGTTTGTTGGAACATAGTCTTTCGCATCTCCTAGGTTTGAGAATAACAAATCCTATGTGTATTTGATCTTGTGTGTTTAAGTGTGCAGGAAACAAAGTCCATATAACTCAAGGATGACATAAGAAGGTTGCCCCCAAGGTTGGCCCAATAATTCCAACATGCCCACTAGCGCCGGTGGTAGCACCTAGAGCCCGGTGCTAACGATGATTACGAAAATCCTGGGAGTACATTTAGAAGGCGATAGCGCTAGGCGGTAGAGGATAGCGCAGGCGGTAGCGCGGAGCACAGATGGCAAGAAGAAAATGTTTCCTCGGATTGAAGATTCTCCCGCACCGAATATGTCCTAATATGGGATAGCGTCGGCGGTAGCGGTAGCGCTAGAGCTAGCGCTGTGGCTATAAATAGGAACCCTCTTCTCTCATTTCAGACACCCATCAGAGAGAGAGATTGAGTGTTAGAATTATAGAGCCTGATTTGGCCGAAAGTTGATCTCCCACCAAAGCTCTGCAAATTTCTGAAGGAGAACTTCTTCACGCCGGATCCAAACGACATCCGCTTCTACAATGCTTATTCTACAGCGGATCTTCATCTCCAACTTCAGAAATTCTTCAAGAGGGAGTTTTTATAATTATCATTTCATATTCTTTGTAAACCGTTAGAGAATTCTCCTCGTGTTGGCGACTAGGTCTGGGTAGGACTTAGGGCTGAAATTCACCTCGTGTTGACGACTAGATCTAGGTTAGGTCTAGGGGGTGCTCAAGGCCATATCCGGGGTTGGATTGGCTAGAGCGGCTTGAGGCCGATTCCAGGGAAGGATAGGCTAGGGCCACCGGTTCATGTGGATGCGAGTCGGGATAGAAAACAAAAAGAGTTTATTATTATTCGCCATTGATTTCTAGCGTTATAGAAATCAACTTTTGTAAAACCATATTTCATATTAATAAAGCATGTCTCTACTTTATTTCAATTGTTTTGTTTGATTTCTCACCTTCTTAATCACTTATTATTTCAAGATATTCATAACATAAGAAAAAGTTTTAAAACCCTTATTCACTCCCCTCTAAGGGCGCCCACCGATCCAACAATTAGAATACAATCTTATAAGCATAAGTCAACTTTGTGATAAAGGATACATAGTTGATTTTCATAAAGATAAGTGTTTGATAATGTCGGCAGAAAATTTAGAAAAGATTTTATCAGGCACTCGCTGTAGAAACATTTTCTGTTTAAACTTTCTTTGTTTAACCTCCTCTACACTAGTGTGCCTTTTAGCAAAAGATAGTGCATTTCTTGTTGACCAATGGCACAAGAGACTAGCACACATTAATTTCAAAACTATAAATAAATTATTTTCTCAAAACTTAGTGCGTGATGCACCAAATGTTAAGTGCATTAAAGATAGACCTTGTCACGCATGTGTAAAAGGCAAGCAAACAAGGGCTAACTTTAAGAGCATAATTGGCAAAGAGTCTACTAGGTGTTTACACCTGCTTCATATGGACCTGTTTGTTCCCTTGCAAATTAGAAGTCTAGGAGGTATGTCTTATACATTGGTTATTGTAGATGATTACTCACGTTTTGCATGGGTATTCTTTCTAAAACACAAGTCAGATACCTTTGATATCTTCACCATGTTTTTCAAGCAAATCCAGAATGAATTAGATTGTTCGATGGTCAAAATCAAAAGTGACGATGGAATAGAATTTGAATCTGGGGCCATGATAGACTTCTGTGAAAGCCTTGGTATCTTTCATGAGTTTCCCTCTCCTTGAACTCCACAACAAAATGGGGGTAGTTAAGAGAAGGAATAGAACACTCATTGAGGCTTGTAGAACAATGTTGAGCGACTCTTCACTACTAGAATACTTCTGGGCTGAAGCCATCAACACTGCTTACCACAAGCAAAACAGAACACTCATCAATAAAAACCATGAAAAGACTCCCTATGAACTATTAAAAGGTAAGAAACCAACCATCTCTTATTTTAGAATCTTTGGTAGTAAATGCTTTGTACGTAATAACGGGAAGCATTACAAAACCAAGTTTAGTGAAAAGAGCTTTGAAGGTATTTTCGTAGGCTATAGTATCCATAGTAAAGCTTATAGGGTTTTTAATAAGAAAACCCTATGAAAGTGAGGTTAGATCTTAGATTTACTCTAGTGGGGGGGGGGGGGGAATAGAGTATTAAAAACTTTTCACTTAATTTTATAGCGGAATTAAAATAGTGATATATATGTATAGCAGAGTGATTTATAAAAACTAAATAAAACAAAGCACACAACACAGCACACAGAAAATCACAACACAGAGGACACAAGGATTTTTATAGTAGTTCCCCAATAAACCTGGGTACGTCTACTCTTCTACCACACTTGGTATGATCCACTAGGATTTTGATCAGGCACCTTATCACCAAGTGGTTTTTGATCAGGTGTCCACAGACCAAGGAGCTTTTGATCAGGTGTTCTAACCAAACCACAGGTTTTGATCAGGTGCCCTGCCACCAGTGGGTTAACTTTTGAAGGGAGTTATAACCCTGTACAAGAGGGGATAAGAAGGGTTATGAAGTTCTTCTCTATCAATATCCTGAGATAAGACTCTAGTGGATTGTTGATGTTGTAAAGATCCCCCTGTCTGATATAAAATGCTTGACAGTTGAGGATGGAAGCTTTCTCTTGAATGTATTGATCTTCCTGTAGCTGATGAATCTGAAAGAATAAGTTTTTCAGATTATTGTTGCTCTTTCAAGATCTGATCTAGCAGCTGATGACTGAGAGAGTAGAGTTGATGTTCTCAGTGAATGAGTGTTGCTTGAGGAAGAAGAAGATCTGTAAAGCTTTTCATTTTTTATTTCTTCTTCCTGTACTGATAATCTGTAATGTGTTCTGTCGTGAAAACTGTAAGTGATAATACTACTGTATATCTTCTTTCCTTTTTCCCCTTTTGAAATCTCTGACAGATTTTAAATTCAAATCCCTTATTTTAAGTAATAAAATATTCCTAAGAGATATATCCTGTACTGCAAATCTGATACGTTGTTTACCTTTTTCCTTTTTCATGAACGTGTCCTTTTCCGCTAAATGTCAACGGCTATAATCTCAAAATAAGAGAATAAAATAAAAGGAAATATATTATCCTTACTTATCTGGAAGAATAGAGCCATTGCAGAAGAGATCTGAGTTCAGAGAAATAGAATAACTGATCTTCTGAAATTAAATCTACAGTAGAGAAATTTTCGTCGATCTCAACAATTTTCATCGATCTCAAGAATTTTCGTCGAACACAATGTTGACTTCGTCGACCTCAAATGAATCTGGCTGGAAGAGTTGAATTAGTTGAGCTGAGAACAACTTTCGTCGATCTGAACATCTGATACTTATTCTTCGAACGCAGAGCTGAGTTCGTCGAACTGCAGAATTCGTCGACCGCTGAACTGAGCAAAATCGTCGATCGTTGAGACTGGCTTGAGAATTGAGAGCGTCGAGCTGGAGAGCGAGTTCATCAAATGCAGGAGCATGCCGTTCATCGAACGCAGAATGTAAGCCATTCGTCAAACGCATACTAGAGTTCATCGAACGCAGAACCGCTAAGCCGCTGAGACGCTGAGATTGAAGCAAGCCGTTCGTTGAACGCAGAATGTAGTTCATCGAACGCAGAACCTGAATACTTTCTTGAGTTCTAACAGCCTAAACTCTTGACCCATTGACTATACATTGGGGTCAACTTTAACCTAGCCAACAGATAGTGATCCTAGCCCAAATCAGTAATAGGGTTGTTCCAACAATCTCCCCCTATTTGGGTTAGGACACTATTTGACAAAAATTGAAACAAACAAAAATAACAACAGAGCATATATATCTGATGTATTTTAAATATTTCATCAGATATTAAAATATGATACTCTGAGTTCTGAAACATTTTAATGAAAACAGAAATAAGAATAACGAACAATCAGAACCTTTTGTCTTTCTGAATTCTTGCTTTCTGACTTTCTGAATTTCTGAATTCTGATATTGTCTGAACTGTATCTCTATATTTCAGCTTTCTAAATTTGTTGATCTGAACTGTAGCTTTATAATCTGAATATGCTGTGCTACCAATCTTAATTTGAATCTGTCATAACTGAATCTGCAACATCTCCCCTTAAATCTGCAAACTGCTGTGAGCTTTATCAAGAACTGAAAACATGCTTCTTCATACAGCATTTCCTCTTGATAAAACAACTCCCCCTATCATAAAGGAGTTTCCTCAAAACAACTCCCCCTGTCAAAAGGAAAGTATCTCCCCTTAACAAAAAGGAGCTTCTTCAGCTCCCCCCCCCCCTGCCTAGTTCATAGAACATCTCTCCCTGAGCAAAAACTGCATCATATGGAGCTTCTTCATAGAACTTTTCCCCCTGCCTAGTTTCAGGAAGGCCTGAAGCTAGGACCCTTGAAGAAGGGACATTTGATGGAGGTAGTGAAGGATGCAATCTTTATTTTGCTATTGTTCCATGCTCTGGGAGCTTGATTCTGACACCAATTGAAAGGTAAGCTTTGATTCTGATACCAATAGAAAGTTCAGGTACCAATTGAAAGTTCAGGTTTTCTGATATTGAACTTGCAATTTCATTTGTATTCTCTGTCTTGAGAGTGTAAACTCATTCTTTTATTTCTGTAACTAATAGTTTGATCCCAATTGAAAGTCCTCTTATATCAGTTGAGGTCTCTGATATCAAAAGAAAATGAGTTTGATCCTGGTGGTCAATGACTTCTTAAGTTGTTGTTCTTCAAACAGTTGAAGAATATCTTGGAAGAAATGACTGCTTGAGATAGTGATCTTGTACCTGCAAAATGTCTCTGGTAGAGGTGGTGTTCCTCTCCTTATTTGATACATTAGATGTTCTTGACCCAGACTACTTTGGGTCCATTGGATTTTCCACAAAATTCTGAAATGAAAGACATTTCAGGCTGATCCTTATAGCCCTGTGGATGATATCTCCTTGGAGGAATTATCCATTCAGTGAAAGGATTGAAAGTATGTGAAGAATTAGAATTCTTTTGATATTCAGTAAATTTTACGTTCGACGAATTGGGGTGAATTCGTCGATCGCCGTTCGACGAAGTGAAGTTCTTTCGTCGAGCGTCGTTCGAATGATATTTGATGAGTAGTATTTATGCATATTTTAATTATAGTATTTAGTTTAGTTTTAATTTAAAAATTGCAAATATTATTTATATTTTAGTTTAAAATCACTTCTTTTATAATTTCTGTTCTAAATATAGTTTACTTTTATTTTTGCAGAATTTTGGGGAAAATTGGAGAAAATCACAAGTCACGCCCTCAGTCACGCCCGTGACCAAGGGCGTGTAACCTAAAGATTTGCGTTCGACGAAATTGCCCCTGCGTTCGACGAAATTTGAGCCGCGTTCGACGAAAGTTCTCTGCTGCTGCGTTCGACGAAATCAGAGCTGCGTTCGACGAACGCTCTTCGTCCCTGCGTTCGACAAAATCTGAGCTTCGTTCGACGAATGCTCTCCATCCCTGCGTTCGACAAAATCTGAGCTGAGTTCGACGAACGCGCTCTGCCGTGCCGAATTCACGCCCAAGTCACGCCTGTGACTTCCCGCGTGATCCCTGATCCCAGCCGCGCCGAATTCAAGCCCATGCCGCATTAATGGAGTTGACTGCAGTCATGCCCATGACCAATAAGTCACGCCCGTGACTTTTCACGCGTGATCTCTTTTCGCTGCAGCGCCGCATTCAAGCCCACGCCGCATTATTGGAGCCGCCCAGGTACATGCCCGTGACCAAAGTAACACGGGCGTGTAATGTCAGTTTTCGCGACACAATCACGCAAGACCCACGCCGATGTCGCAGCTGTGCAGAACAAGTATTACACGCCCTAGGTCACGCCCGTGACCGAGGGCGTGTAACCTGGAAATTTTTCCAATAAATTCAGAGGCTCCCCTCCAGCATTCTCTCTCCCTTCCCCCTGCCCATTTGGGCTGTTCTTGTATAGTTTTCCTTATTTCTTCATGTTTTAGGTTTAGATTTAATTTCATGTAATTTTCTTATTTTCTTTTTAATGTCGTGTTTTTCTCTTCCATGCAAGGTAGCTTAGCTTTAATTTCATGCAATGTAATTTAGTTTTCAATTTATGTAATGTTCTCTTTTTCATGGTAATGAAATGTTAACTTTCCTTTCACGTATGCAAAAATCTCTTCTTCTCTCCTTTTCTCTTTTTCTTATTCCTTCCTTTATCAAATATTTAGTTGTTCTTGATTTTCGCAAGCTTTGAATTGAATTCAACCTTAATTTTTAGCAAGCTATTTCAAGTTTTCTTTTCCTCTTTTCAATGTTCTCTTTTTAGTAAATTTTAATTACGCTCTCTAATCAAATTTTATTACCGATAAAATAATAGTTAGCTTTCTCAAAGTAGAAGTACTCGACATCCCCGAGTCTAATACGACCTTGATATTTTCTTTTAAATATCCTATACTATACGCGATAAGGTATACTTGCCTTTTCGAATGAGTAGTTTGGATTATATTAACAAAAACTTGCAAAAACTTTCTCCTTTTCTTTTTAAAGTTTTATAGAATTCGGCGCCGCCGCCGCGGCGTAAACTTCGATATTCCAAAAAAAGGAAAGACTATTACTTTTATCATCTTGATAGGTAGGATAATGGTTAGTTCCTCGAAGTACGAGTACTCGCGAGACGCCTCGAAAGCGCCCGTCGAATTCTTATCGCATCGAGAAAGGCTTTTGCAGAGCTTTAATTTTTTCTATATCAAGTTTTTAGCGCCGTTGCCGGGGATTTTGTGTAGATATTTTGAAAAGAGGATAGCTATTAATTTTATCATGCTTCTTTTTTTTTTGCTTTTTCTAAATTTCAAAAAAAAAATTAGTTTTCCTCTTCCTTTCTTTTCTTTCTAGTGTATGACCCGAGGTAGCGCTTCGAATATTCCTTTTGATCCAGAGATCGAGCGAACCCTTTTTAGGCGCCGCCGTTCTCGTGATAAGGATAATCAATTAGAATTTGAAGAGTCGATCGGGGACACTAACATAACGAATATGGATCATAATCTTAATCCTCCTAATCTTAACGAGCCAAATCCTGATGAGGATGCGCAACGGACCATGTCCTATTATGCGCGGCCGAATTTGGATGGCACACAGTAAAGTATTGTTCGCCCCGCGGTGGCGAACAATAATTTTGAGATCAAGTCCAGCATCATACAAATGGTGCAACAATCAGTGACCTTCGATGGTCAACCAGACGAAGATCCAAATTCGCATATTTCTTACTTTCTTAAAATTTGTGATACTTTTAAAATCAATGGCGTCACTGATGACGCCATTCGATTGCGTCTTTTTCCTTTTTCTTTGCGGTCTAAAGCCAAGCAGTGGCCGGGCTCCCTACCTAGGGGATCCATCACTACATGGGCCGAAATTGCGGAAAAATTTCTAAATAAATATTTCTCGCCTTCAAAGACCGCTAAATTGCGCATGGATATTGCGTCGTTCATGCAAATCGACTCGGAGACTCTCTATGACACATGGGAGCGCTTCAAGGAGCTTTTGCGTCGATGCCCTCGCCATGCACTTGCCACTTGGCAACAAGTGCAAATTTTTTATAATTGCTTAAATCTCTCAACGAGACAAATGATTGATGCGGCCGCAGGGGGGACATTAAATAACAAAACCCCGAATGCCGCTCAAGAGCTTTTCGAAGAGATGGCCATGAATGAGTACCAATGGAACATGCCCCGAGCGCGGCCTAATAAGCCGGCCAGAATTTTTGAAATAGACGCAAACGCAAATTTGGCTTTACAAGTTGAGCGCTTAACAAAGCAAGTGGTGGAGATGTCTGCTTCCTCCGCCACTCCTCCTTGGGGTAATAACGTTTTAATTGAAGAACATGTTGACTACATGGGAAATCCGCCTCGGCCTTCCTATAACCCCAACACCGCTTCGTATAACAACACATACAATGCGGGTTATAGGAATCATCTGAATTTCTCGTTGAGCAACCAAGGAAATGCTCAGCGTCCTATGAATCTAAATCAACCTCCCCCTAATCAACTTCTTAACTTAACTCCGCCTCTAAATTTAGTTTCTCAAAATTTTAATCCAACCGGTTTTCCATCGCAACAACAAAAACTCTCTCCGCTTGAAGAGGTTTTTGCAAAATATGTTGCTACAAATGAAACGAACATCCGGAACCTTACCAGATCGATCAAAAATTTAGAGAATCAAGTGGGCCAGCTCGCAAAGATGATTTCTGAGCGTCAACAAGGAGCACTACCAGGGAATACAGAGCAAAATCCAAAGAAGAGCGCGCACGCAATTACACTCCGAAGCGGGAAGGAAGTGGTTTCAAAACAGGACGAACCCAAGGTAATTTCCTCTCCTCCTACATTTAATTTATCTTCGAATTTGCCCGCTACGTTTAGCTCTGCACGCTTCTCTTTCAGCTCCGTGCGCTTCTATTTTAAATCCGTGCGCTCCTACTTCTAATATTCTGTATCCATATAATTTTAAAATGAGTGCGCCGAAAAAAATTATAACAAACTTTTTAGATGTCTTAAAACAAATCCATATTAACGTTCCTTTCTGCGAGGCTATCTCTCAAATGCCTAAATATGCAAAATATCTTAAGGAGTTGCTCTCCAATAAGAAAAAGTTAGAAGATATTTCACAAATTCCTTCAAATGCAGAATGCTCCGCGGTTGTACTCAACAAATTGCCTAAAAAAGCAAATGATTTCCATCCCATGTCTATTTGGCAATTCGTTAGTAAAACACGCCTTAGCGGATCATGGAGCAAGCATCAATCTCATGTCATTCTCATTATTCAAAAAGCTAGGTCTAGGAAATCCAAGGCCCACTCAAATGAGTATTCAATTAGCGGATCGTTCTTTAAAATATCCGGTAGGAATAGTGGAGGACGTGCTTGTCAAGGTTGACAAATTCATCTTCCTGGTGGATTTTGTCATTCTTGACATCGAAGAGGATGCCGAAGTACCCCTCATACTCGGCCGCCCCTTCCTTGCCACCTCCCACACTATTATAGACGTAAGTAACGGAAATCTCCTCCTACGAGTTGGAGACGATGAAGTTACTTCCGGCATAAATTCCTCGATGCGGAACACATTAGAAAACGACGATTCGTGTTTTTATTTGGAAGAGTGTTGTGAGTTCGATTTATCCCTCGAGTTAGTTTTATCGGCAAGTAGTGATTCCGAGCCCGTAGAGGTCTTTTATGTTGAAGAAGAAGTTTCTCACCCCACACCACCCGAACCGTTATTTCTAGAAAAATTGAAAATTAAAACTTCTTATGAAGAACCACCCGAATTAGAGTTAAAACAACTCCTCCCTCACCTCCAATATTTGTTTTTAGAAAAAGAGTCTAAGCTACCCGTCATCGTTTCATCCGATCTTAGCAACTCAAAAATTTCTGAGTTGACTACAGTCTTAAGAAAGCACGGCCACGCAATTGCGTGGAAAATATCTGATATTAAGGGTATAAGCCCTTCTTTCTGCACTCATAAAATCTTTCTCAAAGAAAATTCCCACAACTCGGTCCAGCCTCAACGACGACTAAACCCAAACATGAAAGAAGTCGTTAAGGCCGAAGTTATAAAACTTCTGCACGCGGGAATCATCTACCCGATATCAGATAGTACTTGGGTTAGCCCAGTACAAGTCGTGCCGAAGAAAGGTGGCGTCACGGTAGTTGCAAACGATAATAATGAATTGATCCCAACCCATACTGTTACGGGTTGGCGGATGTGCATCGACTATCGAAAACTAAATGATGCCACACGTAAGGATCACTTCCCTCTACCATTTATCGACCAAATTTTAGAGCGCCTTTCGGGTCACTCCTAGTACTGTTTTCTCGATGGTTTGTTGGGATATTTCCAAATCCTGATTTCGCCCGATGACCAAGAGAAAACCACTTTCACTTGTCCCTTTGGCACCTTTGCTTATCGAAGGATGCCATTCGGTCTTTGTAACGCCAGCTACATTCCAAAGATGTATGCTGGCAATATTTGACGAGTTAGTAGAGGAGGTGATGGAATTGTTTATGGACGACTTTCCGTGTACGGAAACTCATTTAAAAAGTGTTTAAAAAATCTCAAGCGTGTGTTGCAGCGATGTGAGGAAACAAATTTAGCGCTTAATTGGGAGAAATGCCATTTTATGGTCAAAGAAGGATTAGTCCTTGGCCATAAAATTTCGGGCAAGGGGATCGAGGTCGATAGGGCCAAGATCGAAGTAATTGAAAAACTCCCCCCTCCAACAAACGTAAAAGCTATTAGAAGTTTCCTAGGCCACGCGGGGTTCTATCGGCGCTTTATACAAAATTTTTCCAAAATCACAAAGCCGCTAACCCATCTTCTCGAGAAAGAATCATCTTTTCTTTTTAGAGATGAATGCCATTTAGCCTTTCAACTTATCAAAGAGAAACTTATAAACTCCCTGATTCTAGTCGCCCCAGATTGGTCGCTCCCTTTTGAAATCATGTGCGACGCGAGTGATATTGCGGTTGGTGCCATTTTAGGCCAACGGGTGAGTAAGTATTTTCACCCGATCTATTATGCGAGCAAAACACTCACGTCGGCACAAGCAAACTACACCACTACCGATAAGGAACTTCTATCAATCATTTTCGCTTTTGATAAGTTTAGGTCGTATATCACGCTTTCCAAAGTTATCGTCTTCACAGATCACTCCGCGCTTAGGTATCTCTTAAGTAAATCGGACGCCAAGCCTCATCTTTTGCGATGGATCCTCCTCTTGTAGGAGTTTGATTTAGAGATCCGGGATAAAAGGGGAGCCGAAAACTTGGCGGCTGATCATCTTTCTCGATTAGAAAATCCCTCCTCGGAAGCATTAATAGAAGTCGGCATTAACGATAAATTTCCCGAAGAGCGCCTCCTAGCTCTCGAAAATATTAATTCATCTTCTACCCCCTAGTTTGCGGATTTGGCTAACAATTTAGTAGCCCGGGTCTTGCCAAAAGAATTCTCGAGTCAGCAGAAGAAGAAATTCTTTTCTGATTTAAAGAATTATTTTTGGGAGGACCCCTTTTTATTCTGTGTTTGCGCAGACCAGGTGGTGAGAAGATGCGTCTCAAGTGAGGAAGGCCTTAAAATTTTACGTCATTGTCACGAGGGACCAACCGGTGGTCATTATCATTCGAATCGAACCGCGAGGAAGGAGCTGGAGGCGGGCTTTTATTGGCCCACACTCTTCAAAGATGCTCACACCCTTGTGAGTACTTGCGACAGCTAACAGCGGTCGGGGAACATCTCCCGCCGGGATGAGATGCCCCAAAATATTTTCTTAGAATGCGAAATTTTCGATCTTTGGGGTATCGATTTTGTTGGTCCTCTCCCTCCCTCTTTTTCAAATAAATATATTCTAGTGGCGGTCGACTATGTGTTGAGGTGGGCGGAAGCGCAAGCTCTCCCCACCAACGATGCGCGAGTTGTCTTTAATTTCTTAAAAAGTTATTTTCTCGATTTGGCACGCCGCGCGCTATTGTGAGTGACCGGGGCACCCATTTTTGCAATAGTCAATTTACAAAAATCTTAGCAAAATATGGTTTCACGCACAAAATATGGTATCACCCACAAACGAGCGGCCAAGTCGAAGTTGTTAATCGAGAATTAAAACAGATTTTAGAAAAAAACTGTTTCGATTAATCGGAAGGATTGGGCAATAAAGCTCGATGACGCGCTATGGGCCTATCGAACGGCGTACAAGACCGCTATCGGTTGTACACCGCATCAAATGGTTTATGGCAAGGCTTGCCACCTTCCGGTCGAATTAGAACACCGCGCATTTTGGGCGCTTAAATTTTTAAACCTCGATTCCACTTTAGCGGGCGAACAAAGAAAATTCCAAATGAACGAAGAAGATGAGTGGCGAGCGAATGCGTATGAGAGCAATAAATTATATAAGGAGCGAACAAAGTTTTATCACGATAAACACATAAAATTTCCGAAATCTTTTTCGCTGGGCTATCTAGTCCTCCTTTATAATTCTCCCCTTCGCCTTTTTCCGGGAAAACTAAAATCCCGATGGTCCGGACCCTTTCTTGTTAAAGAGGTTTGGTCCTATGGGACAATCCTAATTTCCCACCCAGAAAAAAGGTACCTTCAAAGTTAACGGGCACCGCCTTAAATTATATCTTCCGGGAGAGTTAACTAATGAAAAGAGTGACTCGATTTTACTTCCTCCTATAATATGATCGGCAAGTGGGTCAAGCTACGCGGCCTTAAACAAAGTGCTTTTGGCAGGCACCCCAAAGTTATTGTTTTCTCTTATTCTTTAACATATTTTGTAGGTAATCGCCGCTTCCCCGCGCAAACTTCAAAAAAAAATCAGGGAAGCCCTTTCTCCTTCTTCCTTCTCTTTTATCATGCATTTCCTTTTTGTTTTGTCTTGCACTTTATTTACTTATTTTCTTTAAACTTCATACTTAGTTTTAAACATTGGGGACAATGTTTAACTTTAAGTATGGGGGTGTAAATAGTTCTTTATAAATAGTTTTTAAATTAGAAAATTTTCAAAAAAAAAATATTGTCTTTTAGTTAAGCACTTGTAAAACCCAAAAAAACTCAAAAAATTTTAGAAAATCGAAAATTTAAATTCTCGGAAAGGACACTTTGGGCTTGAATTCCCATCACAGCCTCAAGTACCTTGCGAGCCCTTCACCGGGTAGACCTCTGGAAGTCTGAGAATTAACAAAAACAATTTAGTTTTTTTTTTTAGCTTTTTTATTATTTAGATAATATCAAAAATCCAAAAAAAGATAATATTAAAATTCAAAAAATAATATATATATGAAAAACTTAGAACAAAAAACCAAAAACAAAAAAAAAACAAAAATCGTATACCTCTCCTATTTGTTGTTTTTGTGATTGCTTAGAAATCTAGTTGAGAATATTTATACGCATGTTTAGGTTTTTAATTAGCTAAAATTTTGATTATCATAGTTTGTTAATTTTAAATTTGAGGTAATCTTGTTTTAAGAATCATCTTATGATTTTAACTTGATTAGAGTACTTATTTAGCATGACTTCTCTTTTTACTTTTAAATGACTTCATTTTGTAGTGAATTTGCTAAACCTCTTTAGATTTCAATTATATTTTCTTCTAACTTTTTAGATCTTAGGAAATTTAATTTTACTAGAATTTGCTCTCAAAATAATTTAAAGCTAGCTAGATTTATTTTCTCTACCCTACCCCTTTGATATATGGCATAAAAAAGTATTTTAAAAGATCACATGTCATGGGAATAAGAGGATAAAATTCATTATTCCCTAAACATATGCACCCAAAATCATTTAAAAGATTATATGGCATGGAGTAAGAGGATAAAATTCATTACTCCTAAACATATACATTTTGGGTTTTTATTAGAAGAGAAAAAAAATATTCATGATGAGGATAAATTCCATTTCCTCCGTTCAAAAATATCTCTTCTTATGCCAAATTTTATGAAATCCCCCTTAACCAATTATCATTGTTCTAGATTTAGTTTAATATTATGGAGAGAGCAATATTTAGTAAGTTACTTTTCCTTAAGTTTCTTTTAAGATAGAGTTCATATAATTTTAATTTAATCTCATTTTAAAATTTCTACAATATTGTTAAACTAATTAATTTTCTTGAGAAGTCCTTGCCTAAACATTTTTCCCTCTTTTCAAATCATCATCATAATTTAGGACTTAACTCCTCCTTGAATTTACTCTTAACTTAACTTTTTGTTTAAATGAAATTTTAGTTTAAAATTAAAAATTTGTAAGGATGTCTTATAAATTATGTCTCACACTTTTGCTCTGGAATAGCAAAACCTCAAGTATGGGGGTATTTGATGAGTAGTATTTATACGTATTTTAATTATAGTATTTAGTATAGTTTTAATTTAAAATTACAAATATTATTTATATTTTAGTTTAAAATCACTTATATTATAATTTCTGTTCTAAATATAGTTTACTTTTATTTTTGCAGAATTTTGGGGAAAATTGGAGAAAATCAGAAGTCACGCCCTCAGTCACGCCCGTGACCAAGGGCGTGTAACCTAAAGATCTGCGTTCCACGAAATTGGAGCTGCATTCGACAAAAGTTCTCTGCCGCTGCGTTCGACGAAATTGGAGCTGCGTTCGACGAAAGATCTCTGGAGCTGCATTCGACGAAAGTTCTCTGCCGATGTGTTCGACTAAATTTGAGCTCCGTTCGACGAACGCTCTCTGCCCCTGCGTTCGACGAAATATGAGCTCCATTCGACGAACGCGCTCTGCCGCGCCGAATTTTGTCCCACACTACATTAATTGAAGCCGCCCAGACACACGCCCATGACCCGAAATGTCACGCCCGTGACTTTCCCGCGTGATCCCTGCACGCAGCCGAGCCGCAAGCCAGCCCATGCTGCATTTAATGATGCCTCCCAAGTACACGCCCGTGACCAAAGTTACACGGGCGTGTAATGTTAGATTTTCTCCCACCGTCACGCAAAGTCCACGCCACTGTCAGATCCGATGTCAGTAATGTTTACACGCCCTAGGTCACGCCCGTGACCAAGGGCGTGTAACTTGAAAATTTCTTCTATAAATTCAGAGGCTCTCCTTGAGTGGGTTCAGAATTTTGGAGTGGGGGAGGTGCTGCTAGAGCTGTTAGTGAAGTTTTTTTCAATGCTTGTTCATGTCTCTTTTAAGCTTTCATGTTCTTCTTTCCTTATCATGCAATGTACTACCTTTTTTGATTTTAATGCAATAGTTTAGTTTAAGCTTGTAATCTTTTCCTTCCTAGCCTTGTAACCTCTTCTTAATCTTGTAATCGTTTTGGTTTTCAATAAAAATAAGTTTGTTTTCTTTCATGTTCTCTTTCTCCTTAAGCACTCTTCCTTTCATGCAATGCTAATTTTTCTTTCCTTTTCCCCCTCCACTATGTTTGAGCATTAAGCCTTTTTATTTTCGTTTAATCTTTTCATTTAGCTTGCATTTTGTCTTTTTTAGTTAAGCAAAACAAACCTCAAAATCGTTCGATAAGATAATGGTGATTTTCCTTGAAGTAGAAGTAATCAACGCGCTCCGTGGAATACGACCTTGATATTCCTAAATATCCAATACTATAGACGATAAGGTACACTTTCCTTAATCGGATATAGTTTTGGAGAAAATCTTCAAACCTTCACTTAATTTCAAAACACGAAAGTTCTATATCAAGTTTTTGGCGCCGTTGCCGGGGAATATTTTTGTCGATATTTTGAAAAGAGAGAGCGCTATTACTTTTATCTTTTTTCTTCTTCCTTTATGTTTATCTAAAAGAAAAAAATTCCTTTCTTTTCTTCTCTTTTTTTAGCAATTTTTAAAAAAATAAAAAAAAAATTCCCTTTGAAAAATCAAAAATTTTTGAAAACACAAAAACATTATAAAATTAATCAAAACCAAAAAAAATATTTACTTGTTATGTTTCATTTCTTTTTATTTCATGTTTTGTTTTATTGTTTTAAAAGTAATTTTGTAGGTGATCGTGGTGGTCGTCCGTCTCCAAATCAGGGACGTACTTCTTTTTCCTCTCCTTGTTCTTTTTCTTTCAAAATTATGCTCTTGTATTTTCTATTTTATTGTTCTCCATACTTAGCTTTCAACATTGGGGACAATGTTGAATTTTAAGTATGGGGGTGTATTTCCCTTTCTCTTAAATTATAAAATCGTAGAGAATTTCCAAAAAAAAATTTAAATCCCAAAATTCCAAAAATATTTACTGTGTACATAGTTTATTTTCATTTTGTAAATAGTTTATTTCCTTTTTATTGTCTTTTACAAAAGAAAAATTAGCTTTTTCAAAAAAATTAGAAAACCCAAAAAAATTCAAAAAAAATAGATAATCAAAAATTTAAATCTTGGAAAGGGACGTTTGGGCTATCATCCCATCACACTCCTAGTACCTTGTGAACCCTTCACCGGGTAGACCTCGGGAAGTCTAAGAATTAACAAAAACAAATTTAGTTTATGATTAGCATTTTTATTATTTAGATAATATCAAAAATCCAAAAAAAAGATAATATCAAAAATCCCAAAAATATAATAAGACCTTACTTTGGTTTTTCTTATTTCCAAAATCATTTAGAGTTTATTTATAAGCATTTATATTTTTTTTGCTAATCATTTATTCTATCGTGGTTTGCAAAATCTAATTTTTATTTAAGTGATTTAGTGTTAAGAAATATTTTATGATTTTAATTTGATTAGAGATATTTCTTTAGCACTTCTTCTCTTTTATTTTAAATAGTTACAATTTTTTAGTAATCTTGCTTAAACACCTTTAGATTTTAATTATTTCTACCTCAAGTTTTTAAAATCTTAGGAAAGTTTAAATTACTAAAATTTGCTCTCAAAATAATTTAATTTATAAGCTAGAAATCTTTTCTCTACCCTACCCCTTTGATGGCATAAAAAAAAATTTTAAAAGATCATATGTCATGGGAATAAGAGGATAAAATTCATTATTCCCTAAACATATGCACCCAAAATAATTTTTAAAAGATTATATGGCATGGAGTAAGAGGATAAAATTCATTACTCCTAAACATATACATTTTGGGTTTTTATTAGAAGTGAAGTTTATCATTTTACAAATTAAAAAAAAAATAGAGGTGAGAGGATAAAATTCATCAACTCCATTCTAAGATCTCTTCTAATGCCAAATTTTATGAACCCCTCCTAACCCAATATCTTTGATCTAGATTTAAATTATATTATGGAGAGACCAATACTTAGTAAGTTACTTTTTCCTTTAGCTTTTTCAAAGTTATGGTTTTTATAAATTTTAAATCAAATTTTGTTTACTTATTAATCAATTTTGTTAACTAGTTAATATTTTTGAGAACTCTTGGCTAAATATTTTTCTCTTATTATTCTAATTTCATAATTTAGGACTTAATTCGTTAATCCTTAAATTTTCTTTTTAGCTTACTTGTGATTCAATAAATTTTTATGCTTAATTAAAAATTTTATTAAATGTCTTATAAATATTTCTCATACTTTTGCTCTGGAATAGCAAAATTTTAAGTATGGGGGTATTTGATGAGTAGTATTTATGCATATTTTAATTATAGTATTTAGTTTAGTTTTAATTTAAAAATTGCAAATATTATTTATATTTTTGTTTAAAATCACTTCTTTTATAATTTCTGTTCTAAATATAGTTTACTTTTATTTTTGCAGAATTTTGGGGAAAATTGGAAAAATCACAAGTCAGGCCCTCAATCACGCCCGTGACCAAGGGCGTGTAACCTAAAGATTTGCGTTCGACGAAATTGCCCCAGCGTTCGACGAAATTTGAGCTGCGTTCGACGAAAGTTCTCTGCCGCTGCGTTCGATGAAATCTGAGCTCCGTTCGACGAACGCTCTCCGTCCCTGCGTTCGACGAAATCTGAGCTCCGTTCGATGAACGCTCTCCGTCCCTGCGTTCGACGAAATTTGAGCTGAGTTTGATGAACACGCTCTGCCGTGCCAAATTCACACCCAAGTCACACCCGTGACCAAAGAGTCACGCCCGTGACTTCCCATGTGATCCCTGCTCCCTGCCGCGCCGAATTCAAGCCCATGTCGCATTAATGGAGTTGACTGCAGTCACGCCCGTGACCTATGAGTCACCCCGTAACTTTTCGCGCGTGATCGCTTTTCTCTGCAGCTCCGCATTCAAGCCCACGCCGCATTAATGGCGCCGCCCAGGTACACGCCCGTGACCAAAGTTACACGGGTGTGTAATGTCAGTTTTCGCGACAAAGTCACGCAAGACCCACGCCGATGTCACAGCCGTGCAGAACAAGTATTACACGCCCTAGGTCACGCCCGTGACCGAGGGCGTGTAACCTGGAAAATTTTCCTATAAATTCAGAGGCTCCCCTCCAGCATTCTCTCTCCCTTCCCCCTGCCCATTTGGGTTGTTCTTGTATAGTTTTCCTTATTTCTTCATGTTTTAGGTTTAGATTTAATTTCATGTAATTTTCTTATTTCCTTTTTAATGTCGTGTTTTTCTCTTCCATGCAAGGTAGCTTAGCTTTAATTTCATGCAATGTAATTTAGTTTTCAATTTATGTAATGTTCTCTTTTTCATGGTAATGAAATGTTAATTTTCCTCACTTATGCAAAAATCTCTTCTTCTCTCCTTTTCTCTTTTTCTTATTCCTTCCTTTATCAAATATTTAGTTGTTCTTGATTTTCGCAAGCTTTGAATTGAATTCAACCTTAATTTTTAGCAAGCTATTTCAAGTTTTGTTTTCCTCTTTTCAATGTTCTCTTTTTAGTAAATTTTAATTACGCTCTCTAATCAAATTTTATTACCGATAAACTAATAGTTAGCTTTCTCAAAGTAGAAGTACTCGACAGCCCCAAGTCTAATACGACCTTGATATTTCCTTTTAAATATCCTATATTATATATGATAAGGTATACTTGCCTTTTCGAATGAGTAGTTTGGATTATATTAACAAAAACTTGCAAAAACTTTCTCCTTTTCTTTTTAAAGTTTTAGAGAATTCGGCGCCGCCGCCGCCGCGTAAACGTCGATATTCCGAAAAAAGGAAAGACTGTTACTTTTATCATCTCAATAGGTAGGATAATGGTTAGTTCCTCGAAGTACGAGTACTCGCGAGACGCCTCGAAAGCGCCAGTCGAATTCTTATCGCATTGAGAAAGGCTTTTGCAGAGCTTTAATTTTTTCTATATCAATAATTATACTAAAATTCTGGCTTCAAAGTTCGTCGATCTCCGTTCGACGAAGTGAATTCATTTTGTCAAGCTCCGTTCGACAAATTCTGCTGAATTTCTGAATTCTTAACAGCCTTGCTTGAAATGTTTTCATCTGTTTCAACAACCTCTTTGCCCTTGGCAGAGATGAACTTTATTGGTGTAGAAAGTATGTTTTTCTTAATCAGATGTGTCTTACTTGATGATGCACCCAAGCCTAGTTTGCCACTTAATCTGGCATTTACTGTGCTTGTGATGTCCATCAGTTTGATGCTTCTCCCATTTAGGGATTCTTCAAACTTCTTAGCTTCAGATAACTTTTTCTCAATGAGAACAATGTGTTGTTTTGAAACAGCCAATTCTTTCTTAAGAATAGCATTATCTTCACTTAATTTGTTCATTTCAGCCAACTTATTTCTAAGAGTGATTATTTCCTTCTCAGATTTGATTAATTCTAAGCAAAGAACTTTGAATTCATCTTTGATTCAATTGAAGTAAAATCAAAATTAGACATTACCTGATCAGCATCATTGTCAGACTCTGATTCTGATTCTTCTGAATTGTTTGCTGGGGCATTGATAGCCATCATATAGAAGGTTCTTTCATCTGCATCATCTTCATCATCAATGAAGCTGGATGAAGATGCATTATCTGAATCATTGCATGAGTCATATATAGCCATCAAGCACTGATCTTTGTTATTTGCATCATTTTCATCTTCAGATGAACTAGATGATGACTCTGACTCTTCTGCAGAACCTTCAACCAAGTTGTTGAGGGAATTCTAGATCTCCCTGGCTGATGTGCATTTCACAACCTTCTGGAATGTCTCATTAGACATTGACTTTGCCAAAATGTTCATTGCTTTGGCATCTGCAATCTTCTATTTCTTTTGAGCATCTGTTCACTCAGGATGTGTAGCAGTATAATTATTTGTTGTTGTAGGAGGTCCTCTCAAAATGACATTGAAAATATCCTCAACAATAGAATTCATGTACAATCTAATCCTTGCTTTCCATAGTGCAAACTTACTTAGATTGCCCATAGGAGGTCTTGTGCTATAATATTCTTTGTTTTGTGCCATGAGTTTTTAGAAAAGAAAACTCTAAAATAAATTAAGATCTAATTGATCTTTAAGATTCAGGTGTTAGCCTGTAAAGAATCAACCAACCTCTGATACCAATTGAAAGTGCAATTGATATCAGTTGAAAGTGATTGATATAATCAACCACGCTTTGATACCAATTGAAAGTGAGGTTAGATCTTAGATTTACTCTAGAGGGGGGTGGAGGGGGTGAATAGACTATTAAAAACTTTTCATTTAATTTTATAGCGGAATTAAAATAGTGATATATATATGTGTATAGCAAAGTGATTTATAAAAACTAAATAAAACAAAGCACACAGCACAGCACACAGAAAATCACAACACAGAGGACACAAGGATTTTTATAGTAGTTCCCCAATAACCTGGGTACTTCTACTCTTCTACCACACTTGGTAGGATCCACTAGGTTTTTGATTAGGTGCCCTATCACCAAGGGGTTTTTGATCAGGTGTCCACACACCAAGGAGCTTTTGATCAGGTGCTCTAACCAAACCACAGGTTTTTGATCAGGTGCCCTGCCACCAATGGGTTAACTTTTGAAGGGAGTTATAACCCTGTACAAGAGGGGATAAGAAGGGTTATGAAGTTCTTCTCTGTCAATATTCTGAGAGAAGACTCTAGTGGATTGTTGATGTTGTAAAGCTCCCCCTGTCTGATATAAAATGCTTGACAGTTGAGGATGGAAGGTTTCTCTTGAATGTATTGATCTTCTTGTAGCTGAAGAATCTGAAAGAATAAGTTCTTCAGATTATTGTTGCTCTTTGAAGATCTGATCTAGCAGCTGATGACTGAGAGAGTAGAGTTGATGTTCTCAGTGAATGCGTGCTGCTTGAGGAAGAAGAAGATCTGTAAAGCTTTTCTTTCTTTCTTTCTTTTTTTTTTCTTTCTTCTTCCTGTACTGATAATCAGTAATGTGTTCTGTCGTGAAAACTGTAAGTGATAATACTACTGTATATCTTCTTTCCTTTTTCCCCTTTTGAAATCTCTGACAGATTTTAAATTCAAATCCCTTATTTTAAGGAATAAAATATTCTGAAGAGATATATCCTGTACTGCAAATCTGATACGCCGTTTACCTTTTTCCTTTTTCATGAACGTGTCCTTTTCCGTTAAATGTCAACGGATATAATATCGAAATAAGAGAATAAAATATAAGGAAATATATTATCCTTACTTATCTGGAAGAATAGATCCATTGCAGAAGAGATCTGAGTTCAGAGAAATAGAATAACTGGTCTTCTGAAATTAAATCTGCTGTAGAGAAATTTTCGTCGATCTCAACAATTTTCGTCAATCTCAAGAATTTTCGTCGATCTCAAGAGTTTTCATCGAACACAATGTTGAGTTCATCGACCTCAAATGAATTTGGCTGGAAGAGTTGAATTAGTTGAGCTGAGAAGAACTTTCGTCAATCTGAACATCTGATACTTATTCTTCGAACGCAGAGCTGAGTTCGTCGAACTAAAGAATTCGTCGACCGCTGAACTGAGCAAAATTGTCGACCCTGAGACTGCTTGAGAATTGAGAGCATCGAGCTGGAGAGCGAGTTCGTCAAACACAGGAGCATGTCATTCATCGAACGCAGAATGTAAGCCGTTCGTCGAACGCAGACTAGAGTTCGTCGAATGCAGAACTGCTGAGCCGCTGAGACGCTGAGATTGAAGCAAGTCGTTCGTTGAACGCAGAATGGAGTTCGTCGAACGCAGAACCTGAATACTTTCTTGAGTTCTAACAGCCTAAACTCTTCAACCATTGACTATACATTGGGGTCAACTTTATCCTAGCCAACAGATAGTGATCCTAGCCCAAATCAGTAATAGGGTTGTTCTAACACCCTAGTTGTAGAGGAATCCATTAACGTTGTATTTGATGAGACGAGCATGCTACAAAGCAGCTCTCTTAGTGTCTCTGTTGAAGATGCAGATTCAAGGCTGTAAGACTTAAGCTTGGATGAGCCAGTCAAAGAAAATGCTCAAAACTTCATCAAGATCTGTCTTCCAACCTCAACTGAAGAGGAAGATCACCAAGATGAAGAGCTAATCCAAGTGGAGGAAGATACTCCAGTAGTAGAAGAAGTTCCTGGTGGCCCAATTGATGCAAGGAATCTAGAGTTCAGACATTTAAGGGATCATCTGATTGATCGTATCATAGGAGATCCTCATGATAACATAAGAACAATAAGAGGTACTACTAATGAAAATATGTATTTGAGTTTCCTCTCGCAGGTTGAACCAAAGAAATTCCAAGAAGCAAATGAGGACCCTTCTTGGATAATTGTAAGGGAAGAAGAACTAAATCAATTCAAGCGGTGTAAAGTTTGGACTCTTGTACCAAAACCCAAATATACGAATATCATTGGAACAAAATGGGTCTACAGAAACAAATTGGATGAAGACGGAACAATAATCAAGAACAAAGCCAGACTTGTAGCGAAAGGATACAGACAAGAAAAAGGGATCGACTTTGATCAGACTTATGCTCATGTAGCAAGGCTCAAAGCGATCAGGTTGTTTCTTGCTTATGCTGCATTCAAGGGATTCAACGTATACCAAATGGACGTCAAGTCAGCCTTTCTCAATGGTAATATAAAAGAAGAAGTATACGGGGAACAACCCCCAGGTTTTGTCGATCCTGAACACCCTGATTATGTTTACTTATTGCAAAAAGTTTTATATGGTTTGAAACAAGCTCCTCGAGCTTGGTATGAGACGATGTCTAACTTTCTTCTTGAAAATAAATTCACAAGAGGAAAGATAGATAAAACATTATTTCTTAGGAAAGTAAAAGACAAGATTTTGCTAGTGCAAATCTATGTTGACGATATTATCTTTGGCTCTACGGATGACAATCTTGGCAAGAAGTTTTACAAACTTATGCAAGGGAAGTTCGAAATGAGAAGTATGGGTGAGCTGAAATATTTCTTAGGACTTTGGGTGAAGCAATCTGAAGATGGAAATTTCATCTCTCAGACGAAATTCACCAAAGAGTTGATAAAGAAATTTGAAATGGAGAGTGCATCATCTATGAGGACTCCAATGAGTTCAGCTATGTCTCTGGACAAGGATGAGAAAGGGAAACCTTTCGATGAAACCAAGTACAGAAGCATAATTGGCTCTTTGCTCTACCTTACTGCTAGTAGGCCCGACATAATGTTTTCTACATGTGTATGCACTAGATATCAGGTGAACTTTAAGGAATCTCACTATACCGCTGCAAAGAGGATTTTGAGATACCTTAAAGGTACACCAAATCTTGGCTTATGGTACCCAAGAAGTAATGACATCGAGCTAATTGGTTTCTCAGATGCAGATTTTGCAGGTAGTAAGGATGACAGGAAAAGCACTTCCGGGACTTGCCAATTCCTTGGAAGAAGACATAATTCCTGAAGCAGCAATAAGCAGATTTGTGTTGCAATCTCAACTGCAGAGTTAGAATATATTTATGTAGGAAGTTGTTGCGCACAACTTCTTGTTGGAGTTTCTGAGGTGATCTCAAAGCAATCAATAGTTAGTCTTGCTGCCAACGCAATATGAGCCTATAGGGTCGCAGATAAAAGCGTTTGGAGAAATTGGAGAAAGGATTGTGTTGGCCTTACTCATATTGGATATGAGTGGAGGACCAATCCTGTGACTGCTTGGAATTAAGTTGAGAATGTCTCAACGGGAAATTGTTTAAAGGGTTTAAACGAATGGGTTTATACATGAAAAATTCGGCTAAAGGGTTTAACTGAATTGTGTCAAATTCGGCTAATGTGATTAACCGAATTATGTTGATTCGACTAATGAAATTCGGCTAATATGATTAACTGAATTTATTACAGATTCGACTAATGGGTTTAGCCGAATCAGGTCAGTTCGACGAAAGGGTTTTGCCGAATTTATATAGACGAATTCGTCGAAATGGTTTCGCCGAATTCGGTTATAGTGATTAGTCAAATTCGGTTATAGTGATTAGTCAAATTCGGCGAATGTAAATCTGGACAGAAATGTTCTGGTCTGCGGATAGCCTGATTTATGCGTTTTAGTATAAAAGGGCTTGCAATTCTAGGTTTACGAAGGACTTAATCCTTTCGCGATTTTGGACGAGAACAGCCGAAAGGAAAGGTTCCGCAAGTGAAGTTCTCGTTCTTTCCTTCCGCTGAGATCCGCCGCCGCTAGTCGCCGTCATGGTCGCCGCCTCCCGTGGATCGGATCTAGCAGTCTGTGGGGACGTTGAGAGCTTCCTTCTCCGACCTAGTTCTTGTACGACAAGAAGCTAGGGTTCTCCATCGTTCGTGTGGATCGCTGTAGAGGAGCTGATACATTTCGGTTCTTGGAACTCAGATTTTGGATATCTCTTTGGAGCACCTTTGTTGAGTGTTGACTCAATCTCGCAAAGGTACATTGTATTTCAATTTGATTATTCTCTTGAATCATGAAAACTGCAAGATCCGTTAGTCTCTCTTTGGGTTGTTCTTGTCTTTATTTCCGCTGCGTATATTTGATATGTCATCCCTTTCGAGGGGTATAGAAAACCCAACACTTCTCTGGATAAGGAATCAACTTGAAGATTATAATATGAAGTTCAAGGACATCACAATGTTTTGCGACTGCTCCGGCGCTATTGTAATTGCAAATAATCCAATCTCTCACAGCCGGACAAAGAATACTGAGTTAAGATATCATTTCATCTGGGAGCATGTGGAGAATGGGGACATCAATCTATGTTATGTTCCAATGGACAAGCAAGTTGCGGACATTTTCACGAAGCCACTGGATGAGACCAAGTTCTCGTTCTTCAAGACAGAACTTGGGATGCTCAACATGGAGCCCTAAACAAGTCATAAATGAAGTCAGGAAGACCTTCAATTCTTCAAACTTTCAAGGAAGCAAAGGTCTGAAAATATCAAGAGAAGTTCAAGTCATGTCTGAGATTTCTCGAAAAGCAGCTGATATTTCTAGAGACATGATATTTTCTCGAGAAAAGATTTATCAAGGGAATTCTGAAATTTTTCGAGAAATGAACTATTTTTCTCGAGAAATCTGAATGATCTCGAGAAATGACTGAGCCTCTCGAGGAATGCTATTTATTCTCGAGAAATGTCCTGGACATCTCGAGAAATAACTATCTATTTCTCGAGAAGAAATTATTTTTCCCGGACAAATATGTTAATCTCTCTCTAGAATTCGAAAAGACAGGTACGTGCTCTAGATTAAAATTTATATATTTTTTATTACTTTATAAATGTCAAAATTGAATATATATATATATATATTAGATCTCTCGAATATTTTAAGTTCACGACCCTTCTTTCCGAGAAAAGACCTAGCGACTTTCCATCTTCTCGCGACATTTCCATCCAGCACAGTCGTTCTTCCTCGTTCTAATAACTCCTCCAGCAAGACCTAAGATAGGAGTCGGCAGTGAGCTCGTGAGATCATGGCTAAGCTCCATTTCTGATGACATTCTCAACCTCTTCCTTCTCCTAGAGGCAGCAGGCCTCTCCTTTATTATGGAGCACCCATGCAAAATTTTATTCAAAGAAGTGGAGGAATTTCAACAATGCCAAAATCAAGAAGGAAGGTCGGGTGCTGAAATCTTCTGTGAACAATCTGAAAATAAAAATGACTTCAAAATCCATATCCAAGCTTCTGAAGATGCCGACAGTGGGGACTGAAGATGATCTTGTAGATGATGACTGGTCAAGGACATTATCTTTTTGTGGTTTAGACAGCTCTTCCAAGTCTATTAGAAGACATAACATGAATGAAGTAGGGAAACTGTTGGTGGACATAATTGCCAAAGTATTCCTTTGCAAAACTAGAAGCCTGGGATATATCTCTGAAGATTTCTTCTGCCTAATGTCAGCTGTAGTTTGCAAGAAACATTGTGACTGGGCATTTATTCTATTTGTGAAAATTAAAGAATGTCTCCTTGCTCCAAATTTTGCAAGGATAATTTCCCTGTATGTGAACCAGGTCAATCCTGAAGTTTTTGATATGTCCAAGGGAGCAGTTCTTCATCACCTGAAAAGGATAGACATCTCCACCATTCAATGATGGGACATCAAAATTCAAAAACCAGTGGATGCAGGTGCAAGTTCCAAGGGGGGGCCTGCCCCTTCTGGAGTTGATGGCAATTAGAATGGTTCTCCAGCTCCCCTCCATGCTCCACAGAATGTAGTTATTCCTGAAGTTCCAGAAACTCCTACTGAAGATCCTATCCCATCCTCTATAGGTGCTACTGCAGATAGTATTCCTCCTCCAGAGAAAGTTGCTGAAGATGTGCTTGAAGACTCAGTTGATGATGCATTCTTTACCTGGACTGAGCATTCATAACCTGGAATTCATCACTTCTTCCTTAAACTTCTCAACTTGCAATTGTGTGATCCAAACCCTATCTGTAGAAGTCAGAAAGGGGGGAGGATAAGATGGCAGATGTTTTGGGAAATTAATTGACTGATCTCAAGAGGCTGTGGGCTGCCCAATTTGAACAATTAAGTATTGGTGTTCAAAAGCAAATATCCGATGTCAATGCCTATACATCCAATACAGCAGTTTGGTTACATAACGAAATCTTCCCTGAGCTAGTTATTAATCTAGAGCCACCCCAGTTCTCACCAAGACCTGAACTACAATCAGATTATGCTCCTCCAGTGAGCTATACTCAAGTATGGCCAGCAGATCAATCAGAAGTGCAGTTTAAATTGCCTGGTTCTAGGAAAAGGAGATATGGGGAAGGTCCTTCTGCAAGCAAATCTATTCCAGGTAAAAGCTAAGAAGGTACAGGAAAAGGAGTTGCAGGAGAAGATTGGAGTCCTGCTTATAAGATAATTATCTTAGACACTCCCAAACTTGTGAATGAGGGAGGAATGAAAGTGCAAGATTATTACAGCCAAGAAGAATGGCACAAGTATGAAATGATCATAACCAAAAGAAGGATTCATTTCAAAACTTATGGATGGGAAAATCCAGAAGCTCCAGCTCCACCTCCTAAGTACATTCCAAAGCCTGAAGCCTACTTCAAGAGACAAGAAAAGAAGAAGAAGAGTAGCAGCTGAAGGAAGAAAATTAAGACCATTCAAATCTTTTGATTAGAAAGATTGTGCGAACTTAAAATTATTCTAGACAATCTTAATTATGTATATAATTTTTTTTATTTGGATGGTCCATGTTGCTTCTCATTTTTTTTGTGATGTGCATTTTATATGTCTTATCTTGATGCAATTCATCTTAGTGTATAGGGTTCTGACTTCTACAAATAGGGGGAGATTGTTGGGTGTTGTATCCATAATAACCTAGATTTGTGAGATGTCATCCTTGAACCAAGTTGAATTGCTGGTGTATTTGATGTTGTTTCCTAGTTGTGTACTTGCATGTTATTATTGCCAAGTGTAGACCAATGTCAGATTATAGTGGGTCATTAAACACAGTATCATGCAATGTAATCCCTCATTATGTGGAACATGGTGTTGACTCATGTGTGATCTCTCTATTGGGATACACTTCATTTTCAATTCCTTTGATGATTAGGAGTTGGAAGATTTGCTGGGAATCAAAAGAGAAAGAAAGAAAATGTTTCAGAATTTTTCTAAGTGCATTTCTCGAGAAATCATTTCTGCTTCTCGAGAAATCAAGTTCATTTCTCGAGAAGTCGGTTCTGTTCTCGAGAAATCCTTCTCAGATTTCAAGTTCAAGCTTTCTAAGTCATTTCTCGAAAAGTCATTTCCTTTCTCGAGAAATCAAGATCATTTCTCGAGAAGCCTTCTTTGTTCTCGAGAAATCTCTCTCAGTTGTCCAGTGAAGACTTTCTAAGTCAAATCTCGAGAAGTCAATTCCTCTCTCGAGAAATCAAGTTGATTTCTCGAGAAATCATTTCTGTTCTCGAGAAATTCCTTTCGGTTTTCTAGAAAGCTCTTCTAAGCCTTTTCTCGAGATGTAGCAGACCTTCCCTCGAGATATCTTTTCATTTCTGGAGAAATCCTTTTGATCTCGAGAAATAGTTTTCTTTTAGGTCCTATTTTAAAAACTCATTTCCGATGGGTCTTGAATTATTGTCTAACGATGTCATGCCACGTGTGACATGTTTTAAGGAAAAATCTACCTTAAAAAAAGGGCTTATTACTGTTAGACTTGATTGCTATAAAAGGTCTTTATCAGTTTTCGTCAAAACCTAATCAATCGGAAAAATCGAGAAAGAGTCACACGCCTCCTGCCATTGTTGAAGATCTTCATCTCTTTCATTCAACCGATCTTTTTGAAGGAAAAGATTCGACAGAACAGTGATCTAATCTTCTACATAAGTCTATTGGATCTTGTCGAGTCCTAGAAGTTTAGATCTGAGATTTCAACCTTTCTTCCTCAACTTCAAGCCAAAGTTTTCCAATTCTCAAGAAGGAAGAAGATCATAGTATTTCAGATCTGTACTTGTATTTTTAATCATTTTCGTGTACACATTCTCTATTTCTTGTAGGAAGTTAATCTTCTGAGTTGTGGGAGTGTTGTCTCTGAGTTTGTAGGAGCATTGTCTCTGAGTTTGTAGGAGAGTTTTCTCCGAGGTGTAGGAGTGGTGACTCTGAGTTTGTAGGATCATTTTTGATCTGATATATAGTGAAGTAGTCGAGGCTAGCCGTGGTGTTAGATTGGCAAGGCGGGAAAGTGGAGTACCCAAGATTGGGGAACCACTAAAAAATCCTTGTATCGTCTGTGTTTGTGATTTGCTTTTCTGTGTTCTATATTTTTTCAAATTTTAATTCCACAAAAGATGCAGAACTCACCTATTCACCCCCCCCCCCCCCCCCCCCCCCCCCCGCCCCCTCTAGGTGATTTAGTTAGACAACTAGATACTTCAATATTGTTGATAGCCATGAAGTTGACTTGTATGATGGATCGTATGGATATTACACTGGTATTCCAATCATATCCAGATAACTATCAGGAATATCTGGCTTGGATGTAGATTCAGTGTGATATTCGGGACATGGTCCGAATTAGATTGAAGGAGGCCCCGATTACAGAATTGATCTTTCTCTCATTACAGAGTGGACCTCAAACGGATTATCAGTTGATGGACATATTATTACATTTTTATCACAAGTTATATATCCCACCTGATGGGCGTATTATTACATTGCCCGAAGTTCATAATCTACCATCACTAAGCACTCGTTTATAGGAAACAAAAGATGTTAGTAAAGCATAGAAGATGAAGAAAATGAAGAAGACATACCAGAGGTTGAAATACTACAACATGGTGCAACTACTTCTCCCATTTAAGCTAAAGACACTATGGACATCAGATCACCTGAACCTCAAGTCACTAATCTAATTGTATCCTCATATGCAGTAGAAGATAGTTCGTGATTTGATTCAGATTCTTCTTTCTTTTTAATTTGGTTTGCGCAACCTTTATATGACGAGATTAGAATTAGGCGGGTGTTTTCAAAGAGTTTTGCAAGTACTCCTACTTTGAGAAATTAACCGTTATCCTATCGAAAGATAGAAGTAACAGTCTTTTTCTGCTTTCGAAGTATTGTCATTTACACCTTGACTACAATGCGGAATTCAATTGATTTTTAAAATAGCAAAGGAGAGTTTTGCACTAAATTGGTTTGAAAAGCTTTTGTTTAATTTTTTTAATCCAAATTAATCACATAATAAAGGCAAGTAATACATGATATTTTGTTTTAGAAAATATCGAGGTCGTATATTTTCGCGGATCGTGTTGATTATACTACTTTGAGGAACGAACTATTATTTTATCGGAATAAGTTTTTAGTGTGGGTTTTTAAAAGAAAACGATAGTAAGCATATAACTAGAGTTCTAAACGATGATAATAAATAACGCCCGATGTCGAATTACGTTGAGACGAAAATAGTCTTTTTTAGAAGTAAAAGAGATGACTTTTAAAACATTAAAATGGCTTGGCCGTGGAGGTTCCATAATTATGAACACTCCTCTCTCGACGTTAGCCCACCTGAGATTATGAATATTCTACTGAACTCTCGTTCTTTAATCGAATCTCCTTAATACTCGCTTTATGTTGTGAACCCCGCTATTGGGTTTTTACTTCCAATTCGGGAGACTTACCTCATCCTCTCTCGAGGGTAGAGCGCACTTCTCTTTACCCGTGAGCGATCAGTCCATACGCATGAGCCTCTCTGCTAACTAGTGTACGGAGACAGAAATGAAAACCACACATCGATTATGTGGCTCCACTCAACGTTATTCTCGGGTAAACCTTAAGCGTTAATTATCTTAGAAAGAGATGTTTTAATTTTTAGAAAAACTATTTTTGTGTCCCAATGCTCTTCGACATCGTGGGCTAAAGGAAATTAGCCACTCATCGGAATGGAGACGGCATTAATAATTGGAAAACATATGTTTAATGATTTAAGCAGATATAAGCGTGAAAGAAAGAAATAAAAGACTTATATAAAAGCAGTAATAGTATCCGTCCCAACCGCCTTAAACAAGCGCTAAAAAGTTCTTAGCCTCTTATCCAGGATGGGGGTGGTATAGAAATGAAAAGACTTATAAAGTTGCAGAAATAATATCTGTCCCAACCATCTTAAACAAGTGCTAAAAGAAATTAGCCTCTTATTTGAGATGGGGGTGGTATATAGCAGTTATATAAAGAGTGAAAATTAAAACTAAGTTACAAAAAAGAAAAACACTATCTCATAAACTCACGCACTCTACTTGTAATAAAAAGACTAAATAGAAAGAAAGCGTTTAAATGAAAGCGATAAATAAAGCGTTAAAGAAAGCGATAAACTATTTTTATGAAAGCAATAAACCTAAATTATGAAAGCAATAAACTAAGTTATGAAAGCAATAAACTATTCTCATACACACACACACACTAACATAAATAAAAAAGGAAGATGATCCAAATGAGAAAACAACATTTTATTTCTAAAGTAAGCATTACAACTAGACTAAAAAGGAGAATATTACAAACGAACATAAACTTAATTGCATAAAGAAAAACTCACATCCACTCAAAAGAACTCAGAAAAACATTACAAACACTCAAAATTTGGATGAGATTTCCTTCAGCCGAGCCCCTCTATTTAATGGAAAATTTTCATTTTTACACGCCCTAGGTCACGGGCATGACTTGGATTTCACGGCCGTGACTTAAGGCGTGACATTTGCTCGGCTGTATTCGCCGGCTTCTCGAAGGTTCCGCCGTCAAATAAGGCTGCACACGGGCGAGACTTGGTGTGTCATAGGCGTGACCTGTAGAGTCACGGGTGTGACTATGGGCGGCAGACGTTAGCAGCATGGGCGCGACATTGGGTCGTGACGCACTGGCGGCTCACGGGCATGACTTTGCTGGAGCACGGGCGTGACTTGTAGAGTCACGTGCGTGACTTGGTCAACTGGAGTGAGCTGGAAGGGGGTTCGTTGAACGCAGAGATTTAAATTTACATGCCCTTAGTCACGGGAGTGACCGAGGGCGTGACTTGCCATTCGTCGAACTCAGCTCACCTTTCATCGGCCTCAGCTCGGGATTCGTCAAAATTTGAACTTTAAATTTACACGCCCTTGGTCACGGGCGTGACCGAGGGCGTGACCTGAGAAAGTTTTGTCAAAAATCTGGAAAAAAGAAATAAAGCTAAGTTAGTAACACAAATAATAAAACAGGTAATTATTCATTAATTTACATAGAAAATTTACAATATTAATTAAAACATACTAATAACTATACTAAAAAATATGTATATTTTACTACTTATCAAATACCCACATACTTAAGCTTTTGCTATTCCAGAGCAAAAATAAGAGAGATCTATATGGGATTAACATAAGTTCTAATTTTTAGCTATCGTTTTATTTTAATCATAAGAGACTGAAAAATAAAAATTCGGAGTAATAAGAGTTAAGTCCTAAATTATGCAAATGATTTAAGTAGAAAGAAATGTCCTAGCCAAAAGACTTCTTAATTAACCAAATTGCAAACAAAATTGCAATCATTAGTAAACGAGATTAGATCGAAATTATAGTAACCTTTGTTTAAAGAAATGTGCAATTTACTAATTATGCTCTCAAAGGATTTTTTGAATTAAGTCCAGAAACAATAAATCGGCTAAGGGAAAGGGGGGGGGGGGGTAAAAAGCTATGGCAAAAAGAAGAGTACTTGAATTAGGAGTGGTGGTTTGTATCTTTCCACCTTTTCTTTTTAGTTTTCTTTGGTGCTCACCGTGATATCCGAGGGAAAACTGTTTTTTTTTTGCTTTAATAACCCAATGCTTATGTTTACGGAACGAAATTTTTTCCCATTGACATAAGATCATTTAAACTTTTTATCAGGTGCCTATGTTTACGGAACGAATTCTTATTCCCATTGACATAGGATCTTTTCTTCTTTTATTTTTCTTGTCATGCATACAAAGGGGTTTGCGAGAAAAAATTCTAAGAAATAATAAAAAAAAGGTTTGAGAGCAACCTTGGTAATTTGAAAGTTCCTAGATTCCTAGAGACATAAAGTAAGGATAATTGCAGTCTAAAGTTGCTTTGCCAACATAATACACATGTCTCTATTTTAGCTAGTAGAAGTAATGCTTGAAAACAAAGCCTCTATTTAAATTAAAAACACAAAATTTTCTTTAAAACTTAACCCAGAACGTTTAAATCTATCGATCTTAGATAAACAAACAAATAGTAAAACTAGCGATTATGAAAATCCACAAACATATACTCTCGAAACTAAATGCTTTAAGAATAAAAGTAAAGTTGGGTTTTATTAATTTTTTGTGTTTTTTGCATTTTTGTACTACGAAACAAAAAAGGGAAAAAAAATTTGTAACATTTTTCTTTTTCTAAAGCCTTATTTTAAAACATCTTTTTTTTGTAAGACTTTATATTTTTTTTAAACATTTTTTTTCTAAAACCTGTTTTTTTTTCAAGCTTATATTTACAAAAGTAGGCAAGATAAAATAAAACATTTTTTTTGAAAAAATTTTGTTTGTTTAAATTAAAACGGTAAAACACCCTCATACTTAAAACCCAACATTGTCCCCAATGTTGTAATGTAAGTATGAAGAAGAAAAAATAACATTGCAATATATACAAAAGGAAAGAGGGAGCAAAAAGGCTTCCCTGAATTAAAGCTGGCGGGGCCGTAAGAAACCCTGCAAAATAAAAAAGAACAAAGCATAATAAAAGGTTAGATAAATATGGGGTGCCTCCCACGAGCGCTTTGTTTGTCGTCGCGTAGCTTGACGCATTTGGCGTGGTGAGATTATAAGTTGGGGAAGGATTAAGGATTTAGTATCTTCGTCTACTGGATCGCCCGCAAGATAAAGTTTAAAATGATGCCCGTTTACTTTAAATTCGCCTCTTTCGGGGTGAGATATAAGAACGGTCCCATACGGCCAAACCTCTTTAACCATAAAGGGGCCGGACCATCGGGATTTCAACTTACCCGGAAAAAGATGAAGGCGTGAATTATAAAGAAGGACAAGATCGCCCGGCACAATTGTTTTGGGAAATTTTATTTTGTGATCATGGTAGAACTTAGAATGCTCCTTATAAAATTTATTACTCTCATAAGCGTTCGCACGCCATTCATCGAGTTCATTTAGTTGGAATTTCCTATTCTCGGAGGCTAAGTTCAAATCGAAATTTAAAAATTTTAAGGCCCAAAAAGCGCGGTGCTCTAACTCTACAGGTAAATGGCACGCTTTGCCATAGACTAATCGATAGGGCGTACAACCGATAGCGGTCTTGTATGTCGTACGATACGCCCACAGTGCATCATCGAGTTTGACGGACCAATCTTTCCTATTTAAAGAAACGGTTTTCTCCAAAATGCGTTTAATCTCGCGATTTACTACCTCTACTTGGTCGCTCGTTTGGGGGTGATAGGCGGTAGCGAGCTTGTGCGTGACGCCGTACTTAGATAAAAATTTTGAAAATTGGGCGTTGCAGAAGTGCGTACCCCTATCACTTACTATTGCACTGGGCATGCCAAAGCGAGAAAATAATTTTTTTAGAAAATGGACGACGACTCGCGCATCATTGGTGGGCAGAGCTTGCGCTTCCGCCCACCTAGATACGTAGTCAACCGCCAGTAAAATATAACGATTATTAAAACAAGAAGGCAGGGGGCCTACAAAATCTATGCCCCATAGATCGAAGATTTCGCATTCGAGAAAAATGTTTTGGGGCTTCTCGTCACGACGAGAGATGTTACCCGACCGCTGGCAGCTATCGCATTTACTCACAAAAGTGTGAGCATCCTTACAGAGAGTGGGCCAATAAAAGCCCAACTCTAACGCTTTCCGCGCGGTCTGGTTGGCTTGATAATGCCCTCCAGCCGGCCCCTCGTGTGAGTGTCGCAAAATTTGCGCACCCTCCTCGCTTAAAACACATCTTCGCACCACTTCGTCTGCGCAGACTCGAAAGAGAAAGGGGTCCTCCCAAAAGTAATTTTTCAAATCAGAAAAGAATTTCTTCTTTTGCTGAGTCGAAAAATCTTTTGGAAGGACCCGTGCGACTAGATAGTTCGCATAATCTGCGAACCAAGGGGTGGAAGAAGTTTTTATTTTATGTAAAATTAAATGGCGCTCTTCAGAAAATCGATCGTCTATTTCGGGTTCGATGAGCGCTTCTGCGAAGGGTTGTTCTAAATGTGAGTGGTGGTCGGCTGCTAAATTTTCAGCCCCCTTCTTATCTCGGATCTCTAAGTCAAATTCCTGTAAAAGGAGGATCCATCGAAGCAAGCGGGGCTTGGCATCAACTTTGGCCAAAAGATATTTTAGGGCAGAGTGATCACTGAAAACGATTACGTGTGAAAATGTTACGTAGGGCCTGAATTTATCAAAAGCAAAGACGACGACAAGAAGTTCCTTTTCTGTCATTGTATAGTTAGCATGTGCGGCTGTGAGCGTGTGAGAAGCGTAATATATTGGATGAAAATATTTATTTACGTGTTGGCCTAAGACGAATCCTACCGCGATATCGCTTGTGTCGCACATAATCTCGAACGGAAGGGACCAGTCTGGCGCCACCAGAATTGGAGAATTGATAAGTTGCTTTTTTATAAAATTAAATGCCTCTACGCAGGCCGTGTCAAAAATAAATGGGGAATCCTTTTCCAGGAGGTGAGTTAGCGGTTTGGTTATTTTTGAAAAATCTTGAATAAACCGCCGATAAAAACCTGCGTGGCCGAGAAAACTTCGAATAAATTTTACGTTCGAAGGAACAGGAAGTTGTTCAATTATAGCGACTTTGGCCTTATCGACCTCCATCCCCTTGGAAGAAATTTTATGGCCGAGGACTAAACCCTCTCGGACCATAAAATTTCATTTCTCCCTGTTTAAAACAAAATTCGTCTCTTCGCACCGCTGGAGGACTCTATCTAAATTTTTTAGACAATTTGTAAAAGAGCTTCCAAAGACGGAGAAGTCATCCATGAAGACTTCCATTATATCTTCTACAAGCTCGCCGAATATTGCCAGTATACATCGTTGTAATCTAGCTGGCGCGTTGCAGAGGCCAAACAGCATCCTTTGATATGCGAAGGTGCCGAAAGGGCAAGTAAAAGTGGTTTTTTCTTAGTCCTCGGGGGAAATAAGGATTTGCAAAAATCCCGAGAGACCATCAAGAAAGTAGTAAAAAGGATGACCTGAGAGACACTCGAGGATTTGATCAATAAACGGTAACGGGAAGTGGTCTTTTCTGGTGGCATCATTTAGTTTTCGGTAATCGATGCACACCCTCCAACCCGTAACAGTACGAGTTTGGATTAATTCGTTATTCGTGTTTGCCATGACCGTTATATAACCTTTTTTAGGGACGACTTGTATGCGGCTTACCCACGTACTGTCGGATATAGGATTGATAATCCCCGCATCGAGGAGTTTAATAATTTCAGTCTTAATGACTTCCCGCATGTTCGGGTTAAGTCACCATTGAGGCTGAATAGTTTTGCGGGGCTATCTTCAAGAAAAAATTTGTGGGAGAAGAATGAGGGGTTAATTCCCTGATATCGGAAATTTGCCATGCAATTGCACGGCGATGTTTAGACAAAACCTCAACCAATTCGGATGTTTCTGAATCGTTTAAAGTAGATGATATTATAACTGGAAGTTTTAAGTTCGCGGCTAGAAAAGCATATTTTAAATGGTCGGCGAGTTGCTTAAGCTCCAAGACCGGGGCTTCTTCATAGGATGTGGAAATTTTTAACTCTTTCGAATCGAAAGGCTCGAAGGGCGAATCTTGCGACAATTCATCTAAAGGAGGTTGATTTGCCAGATCTGAATCGTTTATCATTAAGGATAACAATTCTGATTGAGAAGAACACTCATCCTCAAACGCAGATTCCAAATTAAAGCAGGAATCATCATTCGATAGTGAGTTCCGCATCGAGGGGTTAACAAGTAAAGTAACTTCGTCGTCTCCGACCCGAAGGAGGAGGCGACCGTTACTGACATCGATTAACGTGTGGGAGGTTGCGAGGAACGGGCGACCGAGAATGATAAGCACCTCAGCGTCCTCCTCTATGTCCAGGATGACAAAGTCTACCGGGAAGATAAACTTGTCGACCTTGACCAGAACATCCTCCACTACCCCTATCAGGTACTTTACCGAGCGATCAGCGAGTTGGAAGCTAATCTTAGTCAGGCTTGGGATGCCCAAATCAAGTTTTTTGAAAAGGGAGAAAGGCATCAAGTTGATGCTAGCTCCCAAGTCCGCTAGAGCGTACTTTATAAACATATTGCCGAAGAGGCACGGGATGGAGAATCGTCCCGGGTCATTCAGTTTTGGCGGCAATTTGTTAAGGAGGATAGCCGAGCATTCTGCGTTAAGGGAAACACGCGAAACATCTTCGAGTCATTTTTTATTAGAAAGCAGCTCCTTAAGATATTTCGCATATTTCGGCATTTGGGAGAGTGCCTCGCAGAAAGGAACGTTTATGTGGATTTGTTTTAAAATTTGTAGAAATTTTTTATAATGCTCGTCCTTCCGCTCGTTGTTTATTTTCGAGGGATAAGGAAGGGACGGGCTAAAAATGTTTGGCATAGTAGGAATACTCGTTGTATTATCTATCGAGAGAGGGGGTGGAGGGATCGGTGTCGAAACATGTACCTTGGGCTCAACCCATTTTGGGAGGGTTACTTCTTTGCCGCTGCGAAGGTTTATGGCGTTGGCATTTTCTCGGGGGTTTGGCTTCGTGTTCCCTGGTAGAGCTCCATATGGCCGCTCTGAGACCATCTTTGCCAACTGTCACACTTGATTTTCCAAGTTTTTAATAGATCTGGTAATATTCCGGATATTTGACTCAGTGTACGCAACGTATTTAGCAAAAATATCTTCGAGCGGAGAAGGTTTTGGAGGTGGAGGCTGAAATCCATTCGGAAATCCTTGCGGATTTACAATTGGGGGCCTCTGAGCATTGTTAGGATTGCTCTAGGAAAAATTTGGGTGGTTCCTCCAACCCGGATTATAATTATTACTATACGGATTGTTATTAGGGTTGAAAGGGGGCCTAACTAGGTTGCCTAGGTAATCTACAGTTTCTTCGACAAAAGTATTATTATTATTATGATTAGAAGCCCAAGCGGGAGTGGAGGAGGAAGCAGTCATCTCCGCCACTTGCTTAGTTAGCCGCTCCACTTGCGAGGCTAGGTGAGCAGTGACATCCACTTCATAAATCCCGGCCGGTTTGGCAGGGCGAGATCTAGGCGCATTCCAATGATAGGCGTTCATGGCCATTTCTTCGAACAGAGCTTGAGCGGCCACCGGGGTTTTGTTGTTTAATGTTCCCCCGGCGGCTGCATCGATCATCTGTCACGTGGAAAAATTTAGGCCATTATAAATGTCTGGACCTGTAGCCAGGACGGCAGCGCATGATGAGGACATCTACGCAGGAACTGTTTAAAATGCTCCCAAGTCTCATAGAGAGACTCAGAATCGTATTGAATGAAAGAGGCAATATCCGTACGTAACTTAGCGTTTTTTTACGGGGGGAAATATTTAGTTAAAAAGTGTTCCGTCAATTGGGCCCATGTGGTTATGGATCCTATGGGAAGAGAAGTTAACCACGCTTTTGCCTTCGTCCGTAGAGAAAATGGAAATAAGCGTAAGCGAATGGCGTCATCAGTAACGCCATTAATTTTGAAAGTATCGCAGATTTCCAAAAAATTCGAAAGATGTAAAGTCGGATCCTCATCTGGCAAACCGTCAAATTGGACTGACTGTTGTACCATTTGAATGATGCTAGATTTTATTTCAAAATTATTATTAGCCACTGTTGGGCGTGTTATACTCGATCATGTATCTTCCAGATTTGGCCTGACATAAAATGCCATGGTCCGTGGCGGGGCCTCATTTAGATTCGGATCGGCCATATTTTTAGTATCTCTGATAGACTCTTCGGGGGTTTCGAGTAAGTTTTGATCGCGAAGTCGGAGGCGCTCGCGAAGAGTGCGCTCGATTTCAGGGTCAAAAGGGATATCTGAATCGTCCGAGGAGTTTCCTTGGGTCATATACTAATAATAAAAATGATATATTTTTTGCTTTTTTCTATGTTTTTTCTATTTATATATATTTTTTTTTTATATTATGGATATATATGATAAAAGTAATAGTAATTCCTTGTTTCAAATAACAACACTAAGTTCCCCGGCAACGGCGCCAAAAACTTGATGATTTGATTCAGATTCTTCTTTCTTTTTAATTTGGTTTGCGCAACCTTTATATGACGAGATTAGAATTGTGCGGGTGTTTTCAAAGAGTTTCGCAAGTACTCCTACTTTGAGAAATGAACCGTTATCCTATCGAAAGATAGAAGTAACAGTCTTTTTCTGCTTTCGAAGTATTGACGTTTACACCTTGACTACAATGCCGAATTCAATTGATTTTACAAAATAGCAAAGGAGAGTTTTGCACTAAATTGGTTTGAAAAGCTTTTGTTTAATTTTTTAATCCAAATCACTACTAGAAAAGTGACTTTAGCGACGCTCGTATTGCCCACGCCCATTTGTCGTGGCAAATAGTCAAATTATCGTGGCTAAAAGTCTAAAATCGTGGCTAAAAGTCATAAAAAGGGTATTTGCCACAGAAAGAACATGGCAAATACCTTTTTGCTACGCTCGTATTGCCCACGCCCATTTGCCACGGCAGTCCGTGGCTAAAAGTCTTTTGCCACGGTTTTGGACTTTTAGCCACGACAATTTTCCCTGGCTAAAAGTCAATTTTCTAGTAGTGAATTAATCATATAATAAAGGCAAGTATACCTTATCGTGAGTAATACAGGTTATTTTGTTTTAGAAAATATCGAGGTCGTATATTTCCGCGGATCGTGTTGATTATACTACTTTGAGGAACGAACTATTATTTTATCGGAATAAGTTTTTAGTGTGGGTTTTTAAAAGAAAATGATAGTAAGCGTATAACTAGAGTTCTAAATGATGATAATAAATAACGCCCGATGTCGAATTACGTTGAGACGAAAATAGTCTTTTTTAGAAGTAAAAGAGATGACTTTTTAAAACATTAAAACGGCTTGGCCGTGGAGGTTCCATAATTATGAATGCTCCTCTCTCGAGGGTACGCCCACCTGAGATTATGAATATTCGACCGAACTCTCGTTCTTTTATCAAATCTCCTTAATACTCGCTTTATGTTATGAACCCCGCTATTGGGTTTTTACTTCCAATTCGGGAGACTTAGCTCATCCTCTCTCGAGGGTAGAGCGCACTTCTCTTTACCCGTGAGCGATCAGTCCGTACGCACGAGCCTCTCGGCTAACTAGTGTACAGAGATGGAAATGAAAACCACACATTGATAATGTGGCTCCACTCAATGTTATTCTCGGGTAAACCTTAAGCGTTAATTATTTTAGAAAGAGATGTTTTAATTTTTAGAAAAACTATTTTTGTGTCCCAATGCTCTTCGACATCGTGCGCTAGAGGAAATTAGCCACTCATCGGAATGGAGTCGGCATTAATAATTGGAAAATACATGTTAATGATTTAAGCGGATATAAGCGTGAAAGAAAGAAATAAAAGACTTATAAGAAAGCAGTAATAGTATCCGTCCCAACCGTCTTAAACAAGCGCTAAAAAGTTCTTAGCCTCTTATCCAGGACGGGGGTGGTATAGAAATGAAAAGACTTATAAAGGTGTAGAAATAATATCCGTCTCAACCGTCTTAAACAAGTGCTAAAGGAAATTAGCCTCTTATTTGAGATGGGGGTGGTATATAGCAGTTATATAAAGACTGAAAATTAAAATTAAGTTATAAAAAAGAAAAACACTATCTCATAAACTCACGCACTCTACTTGTAATAAAAAGACTAAATCGAAAGAAAGCATTTAAATGAAAGCGATAAATAAAGCGTTAAAGAAAGCGATAAACTATTTTTATGAAAGCAATAAACCTAAATTATGAAAGCAATAAACTAAGTTATGAAAGCAATAAACTATTCTCATACACGCACACACACTAACATAAATAAAAAAGGAAGATGATCCAAATGAGAAAACAACATTTTATTTCTAAAATAAGCATTACAACTAGACTAAAAAGGCGAAAATTACAAACGAACATAAACTTAATTGCATAAAGAAAAACTCACATCCACTCAAAAGAACTCAGAAAAACATTACAAACACTCAAAATTTGGATGAGATTTCCTTCAGCCGAGCCCCTCTATTTATAGGAAAATTTTCATTTTTACACACCCTAGGTCACGGGCGTAACTTGGATGTCATAGCCGTGACTTAGGGAGTGACATTTGCTCGGCTGTATACGCCGGCTTCTCGAAGGTTCTGCCGTCAAATAAGGTTGCACACGGGTGTGACTTGGTGTGTCACGGGGGTGACCTGTAGAGTCACGGGCGTGACTATGGGCGGCAGACGTCAGCAGCATGGGCGCGACTTTGGGTCGTGACGTAATGACGGCTCACGGGCGTGACTTTGCTGGAGCACGGGCGTGACTTGTAGAATCACGGGCATGACTTGGTCAACTGGAGTGAGCTGGAAGGGGGTTCGTTGAACACAGAGCTTTAAATTTACACGCCCTTGGTCACGGGCGTGACCGAGGGCATGACTTGCCATTCGTCGAACTCAGCTCGCCTTTCGTCAGCCTCAACTCGGGATTCGTCGAAATTTGAACTTTAAATTTACACGCCCTTGGTCACGGGCATGACCGAGGGCATGACCTGAGAAAATTTTGTCAAAAATCTGAAAAGAAGAAATAAAGCTAAGTTAGTAACAAAAATAATAAAACAGGTAATTATTCATTAATTTACATAGAAATTTTACAATATTAATTAATACCATACTAATAACTATACTAAAAATACGTATATTTTACTACTTATCAATAGTATTGAGTTTATTTCCAAAATGGAGAGGATTGATATGACTAGAGGCTTTGTAAATCTTAGAGATCATCCTACTACTAAGTTGATTGGTAATATTTAGACGGTGTTCAAACAAAAACTAAGACCACCAATGAAGTTATGTTCTTAAGCTTCATATCTAAAATGGAGCCAAAGCAGTTTGAAGATGTCAATGATGATCCACACAGGATCATGATTATGCAATTGGCGTGAAAAAGCCTGGCAGACCGAGGGGCCGGGATTTATAACTGTCGGGCATGGGCCTCTCTTTAAAAGAGGGGTCTGGGAGAGCCAATTAGACCAGGCCCATCAAGGCCGAGCCAGGCCCAAGCCTGGTTAGCTCCCCCTTAAAATGGCAGCAGGAGCTGCCATTTGGCAGCTCTTGCTGCCAATTGGTAGATGAGCGACCATCACAAGTTGGTCACACAACATTCAAATGTTGGGGTGTGTCCCCAGGAAATTAATATTGGGGAGTAGCCCCAAGATTTAATTTAAATGTTGGGGTGGGGCCCTAGTAGGAGTTCATTAATTTGGGCTCTAGGCCAGGCACGGGTCAGGCACCATTTTGGGCTATGGGTAAATAAGGGGGCCTAGTGAGCCCCTTAGGCCTGGCTCGGGCCTAATCGGGCTAGGCATAATTGGCTCAAACCCGGGCAGACCCGGGCAGACCCGGGCCAGGAAACCTGGCCTGAGCTAAATATGCATCCCTACTGTGCAAGAGAAACTTGCTCAATTTGAAGAAAGAAATAAAGTCTAGACATTGGTGTAAAGGCCAGCTAATTATCCTATAATTGGAACTAAATGGGTATTTAGAAATAAGCTGGATGATGAAGGTGTAATAGTGAGAAACAAGGCAAGATTGATTGCTCAAGGCTATAGATAGGAAAATGGAATTGACAATATGATTAGACATTTGTTCATGTTGTAAGACAGGAAGCTATAAGAATGCTTTGTGCTAATGCAACTCGCAACAAGATCAAAGTATTTCAGATGGATGTCAAAAGTGCTTTCTTAAATGGTAAACTTCAAGAAGAAGTCCATGTAGAGCAACACCAGGTTTCAATGATCCTAACTTTCCTCTTCTGTATATAAGTTAGATAAAGCATTATATGGTCTCAAGCAAGCTCCAAGAGCTTGATATGAAACATTGTCAGCTTTCCTTCTTGAGAACTCATTTCACGAAGAAAAAATAGACAAGACTATATTCATCGGGAAGCATAAAGACAAGTTACTCCTAGTGCAAATATGTATTTATGATATTATTTTTGGTTCTACTAATGATAAGTTATGCAAAAGGATTGTTAACCTAATGCAAAGAAAATTTGAAATTAGTACTATAGAGGAATTATCTTATGTTATAGGACTACAAGTGAGACAGGATGATGATGGCATTTCATATCTCAATCTAAATACACTAAACACAACAAAAACAAGCCTTTATCCCACCATAGCAGGGACAACTATATGGACCCTTTTGTCACCATTATTGCGCCCTATCTTTAGTCATTATCTCACTAATGCCTAAGTACATCATGTCTTTCCTTATAATATCATTCCAAGTCTTTTTTGTTCTAACCCTCCCCCGTTTACCATGCCTAGTGGCTAAGCTCTCACAACTCATAGCAAGTGCCATTAATGGTCTCCTTTGTATGCTTCTGAACCATCATAATAAAGCTTCTCGCATCTTCTCTACAATTGGTACCACTCTCATCTTATCTCTGATACATTTATTCCTAAATGTATCCAATCTTGCTTGTAGTAAGTAAAGCAAGAAGTCAAGCTTATGGAGAATTTTAGAGGTGCCTAGATACCAAAGATGGAGAGCGTGACATATAAAATTGCTCGAGCAACAGAGAGGAAGACGAGATATTTAAGTCATGTTAAATGCATAAAGGATGAAACATATACAGTTTTGACGGATGATGTGTCTATTAAAGAGCAATGAAAAAGATACTTTTACCAACACTATAATGAAACAAGAAACAATGAACTGAACTTGGAAGAGTTAAGTAAATCAAAGGAGTATATGAACATAACGTTTTATCGTAAAATTCAAGTATCAGAAGTAAATGATGCTCTAAAGAAAATGAAAAATGGAAAGACGGTTGGGTCAGACGATATACCCATCGAAGTATAATAATGTCTAGGGAAAGATAGAATTTCGTGGCTTACATGTTTCTTCAATAAGATACTGAAGTTAAAGGGGACGTTAGACCAATGGAGAGAAAATATCTTGGTAACTTTGTATAAGTACAAAGGAGATATACAAAATTGTGTTAATTACAAGAGAATTAAATTAATGAATCATATCATGAAACAATGGGAACGAGTAATAGAAAGAAGAGTGAGATGAGAGATTAGCATCTCGGAGAATCAATTTGGATTCATTCTAAGGTGGTCAACCATGGAAGCTATACATCTCTTGAGGAGACTCATTGACAACTATCGAGAAAGAAAACAAGATTTGCATGTTATTTATCGATCTTTAGAAATCTTATGATAGGGTTCCAAGAGAGAACTTATGGAGAGTCTTAGAAAAGAAAGGTGTAAATATATCATACATTGACATGATCAATCTATACTAATATATAAAGATATTAAGTTATGGTGTAACCCGATCCACCAACGAATATAAGTCGTCGGATGAAGATTCAAATGATCCTATCCATTCGCATATGGTCTGCGACTAGCCTTTCAGTTTGCGCTGGTTGGCTATTCGCAGACCACCATAGTCTGTGAATAGTCAAACAGTTTTGTGCCGGTTGGCTATTCGCAGACCACCTGCATAAAGTTTTTTTTTCGAAAAATTATAATAAATTACAGTATAAATAATTTAAAATTAAAAAAAAAAGGCAAAAAAAATTTATATAATTTTAAAAAATAAAATTATTTAAAAAATAAATTAAACCAAAATTTAAAATAAGCCCGCCGATTGGGGGCGGGCGAAGGCGAAAAAAATTATTAAAAAAAGGCAAAAAATGATATAATTTGAAAAAATAAAATTATTTAAAAATTAAATTAAACCAAAAATTTAAAATAAGTCCGCGGATTGGGGGCGGGCGAAGCACGCCGCTGCGGGACGGGTACTGTCATGCGGGGCACGGGGGGCCCCCAGTGCACTGTCACTCGTGATATGTATACAAATTCAGTGAGGAGGGTGACGACATCTGGAGGATTAACACAAGAATTTCATATCATTGTTGGTTTACATCAAGGCTCGGCTTTAAGCCTTAATCTCTTTACTCTTATCTTAGATGAGCTCACTAGAAATATCCAACAAGTAATACCATGGTGTTTATTGTTTGCATATGATATCATTTTGGTCGATGAGACACGCGATGGTGTAAACGCGAAACTTGAATCTTGGCGAAACACTTTAGAAAAGAAGGGTTTTAGGTTGAGCAGGTCAAAGAGGAGTATATAGAGCTTAAATTTAGTAGTGCAAGAAGGACGGATGACTTCATTATTAAGTTGGGTGATCAAGGTATTTCCCGCAGTGAGTGCTTTGAATATCTTGGATCCATAGTTCAAAAAGATGGAGGTGTTGGTAAAGATGTGATACATAGAATCCAAGAAGGTTGGTTGAAGTGGAGAGGCGCGTCAGGGATATTTGTGATCGTAAAGTACCATTAAAACTTAAAGGCAAGTTTTATCGTACTGTAATTAGACCAGCAATTCTCTATGATTCTGAGTGTTGGGCAGTGAATTGTGTACATGAGCAAAAAATGGGAGTTGCGGAGATGAGAATGCTTAGGTGGATGTGTGTACACACGATACTGGATAAAATTAGGAATGAAAGACAGGAGTGACACCAATTGTAGAGAAGATGAGAGAAGCTCGACTAAGTTGGTTTGGACACACACAAAGGAGACCATTAGAGGCATCAGTTAGGCGTTGTGAGAGTTTAGTCACTAGGCATGTTAAATGGGGGAGGGGTAGACCAATAAAGGCATGGAATGAAACAATAAGGAAAGGCAAGATGTAATTAGACAATAGTGAAATTATGGCTAAAGTTCGGGCATAATGGAGACAAAGGATCCATATAGCCTACCCCATTATAGTGGGATAAAAGCTCGAGTGTTGTTGTTGTTGTTTGTTTGTCGACACATCCACCTAAGCATTCTTCTCCGCAACTCCCATATTTTGCACATGTGCACTAAAGAACACTAATTAAATACACTAATGAATTCATAAAAAGTTAGTCGTAACAGATAAATACAATGACAATGACTTAATAAAGTCAATTTTAGCACATCAATATTGAAAAGCATAGCTAAACTAGTAGCCAACCAAAATCTTAAAAATATAAAATAACCAAAATGACAATTAAAACTATAACAAAAGCATGACAAACCAATAAATTAAAGCCATCAAACATAATACACAGAAGAACTTGAGCAAGGTAACTACCAAACCATAAGAGGGTGTTTGACTAGAGAAGAAGAGACGCCCGTACAAGACAAACATCCATAGAAAGTTAATGAAAAGTTTTGATTATATGCTTATTTTCTTTTTAAAACGTGTTGTATTCAAGCAAAACATTATATCCATGCAATTCTAGCAGTAGAAGGGATCAAAATCCAAATTATAATTTCAACCTTATAAAATATATCCTATAAGAAAAGTGATTACCAAAACAGGGCAAACAAAGATGCAAACTAAAAATTTCGACATTAAGAAAAGAACGAAGACCACTCGAAGAGCCTTGAGAATGCCATTTTCACTGCTAACTGTGAAAGCTCTGTCTTCCTCAAGGTATACAAGTTTGACCACCCCATCCTCCGCAAGCAAGGCATAGTGCCTTGACCTAATGACAAGCACAATAGTCTTTTCTATGAGATCTAAATCGACACCTAGTGCCCTAGTGAATTCCCCGTTGCCATCGAAGTAGTGGATAGGAGACGTTCACTATGTTGGATCGTCAGGCGCCCTTAGAGGGGAGGTGAATAAGGGTATTTTAAAATTCTTTTGAAAACAATTATCTTTTATAAAATATATAATGACTTTATAACAAAAAATAGTTTAATATCTGAAGACAAATAGACATGATTTTTATTCCAACAAAATGATTATAAAATTGTGATTTCAATATTGCTAGAAATCAAGGCGATGATTTTTACTCTTGGGTTTTCTATACCGACCTTTCACCATAAGGACGGTTGGTCGTATCATATCTCTCCCTAAATAGGACTCGGGCCGCCCCTAGACAAACTCCCTAAATCTAGTTGCCTACTCACAAGGTGAATTCCTCCCTAAGCCGCACACGTTCCTAGTCACCAACACGGGTGAATTCCACTACCGTTACACAAAATTAGTCACCAAAAGAAAAGAGAAAATACAAGATAGAGAAATAAAATTTCTATAGTAAAACTCCCTATAGAGAAAATCTGAAGGTGATGACGAAGACATGCGAGGGATCAGAGTTGTAGTTGCGTTCGTGCTTCATGTAGAATGTGCTTTCATGGACTCTGCCTTCAAGTTCTCCTTTGGATCTTTAAGATTGTTGTAGGGAGGGCTCTGGATGTCTGGGGTGAGGGCTCACACAAAATAGTTCGGATTAGTGGCTTCAACAATCTTAAAATGAAAGATTGGAGCGATCATTTAAATAGAAATATGAGCTAGCACCAACAGTAGGTGTTGTCATCCCGCGGTACTCGTAATGGTAAGAGATTAACTCAGCAGTAGTCCAGAAATGTTAGCCGCGTTTCATATTTTAGGCAACCGCTACCACCCTGCATTAGCTCAGTATACGCTCTCGTTGTCAGATTGATTATGCAACACCCCAAAACCTGAATACAAATAGGTTATAAGGAGCCTAAGAGCCTTAGAGAAGTTCCGTGGAGGTTTGAGATGAATTAGGTGTGCTTAGGCTCCCTTTGGAGCCTTTAAGGTTGTACACGGCATGGGACATGGTTGTGTTCCTAGCCGTGTCAATGGTGCCTAAAGGCTAAGTGAAGTAGAATAAGGCCACACAACTGGGTAAGTGGACTTCTCTCTAGACATGGCCTGACACACGACCGTGTGCATGGTCGTGTTCCAACTTTCCTAACTATGTAAGTACCTGGGTAGAACGACACGGCCTGGCACGGGGCTGTATGCATCTCTAGGTGTGTTAGTGAAATGACACGACCTAGCATACGGCTATGTGTCAGGCCTTGTTCAGGCCCATAACTCAATTTCAAGATGAAATATGAGCCATTTGGATGAGGGAACTTCAGATCCAAAGGTTGAAATTCACTCCTGAACTTATTAGGTCGGTATTTGGTGGAGTTTGAGTTCATTTCTCATCTTTCTTTCTCTCTATTGGGTTTGGAAAACAGTAAGGCTAGGAGGAGGAAGAAGGAGATCCCGCCATTGGAGGAGCTCCGGAGATCCAAATCGCGATCCGAGTCCAGATCCGCAGAGATGAGTCTGTTGCAGTCATTTCCATCTGTCTTAATATTCGTTTCATGGCGCCAAAGCGAGCTCAAAGGGTAAGAATCCTTCTCCCCGATCTTAGGACGTGTTTTGTCCATTCCATTTTTATATGCTTGCATATGAAGAGTCTCCTCCGTTAATTAGCGGGCATGAACTCTTTTGGTTCATACGAACCCCGGGTCGATTGTGTCTGTCCCCGATAGAAATTCAATAGTCGTGTGGATTTAGGCATTGTGTGTGAAGTCAACCTGTGGTCGTAGGCTATTAAAGACCCCAAAAAGCTCTGAAATTTATATGCCAGTAGCTTAAGGGTAATTGAAGTCCGCTATGAAATTTAATAATTTTGAAATTAGTTTTGCTATTTTAATGATTTTAAAATCGGACAACAACAATGATTTTAAATTACCAGTGGACCTTTTCTTAATAAAACATTTGTGCAAATTTTTTGAAAGAATCAGTGGAGGTTATTTGAACCCTTTGTAAAAGTGTAAGAACTTTTGATTCAACGTAACCTAGTATTTTTTTGGGTACCGAGGGTGAAATGTGGCTAAGTAATTTATTAGAGGCTAATACTGAACTCAATATGACTTGAGAAGATTATGGGGAGCTACTCATGATAACCATAATATATGATTTTAATTTGATGATATTCTTGTCATATCAGGTATTTTAATGAATTATTAAAAGTAAAGCCTTCGTAGTTAATTAAAAGAAATAGGGGCTCGGACAAACCACCAAACTCTATAGAGGATTACGATTTGATAATTCAAGAAAAGGAAGGGGAAGCTTAAATGATAACCGGGCTCGAACGACCTGAAACCCGTTTGATCCTAAAATTCATCATAATGTTAAATCTGCTACGACGAATATAGAATATGTCTCCAATGAACGGAGATGCCTCTTTAGAACAGAGACTCCTCCTTGGAACGAAGATGCCTCCTTAGAATGGAGATGCCTCCTTGGAATGGAGATGCCTCCTTGGAACGAAGATGCCTCCTTGGAACGGAGACGCCTCCTTTGAACGGAGAAGGAACCGTAGTTACTGGAAATTGAATTGTTCCTTATTATGTTCTTCTTATTTCAGTATTTCAATTAATATACTTCATTTCAGTATTTCATTTACTGTTATTCAGTTCAGTACTTTGATTATAGCACTCCATTAAAATATTTCATTTACTGTACTATATTCCAGCATTTTATTTGCAGTACTTATTACAGCATTTACTTACCGCACTTCAGTTATATCATTTATTCACTGTAATTTACTATTGCATTTATTTCTACACCTTCTTATATGAGTCTTGCCCTATTAAGCGGTGTCGCATAACGCAGACCTTAGTTAGGGTTAACTTGGAGATGGATCATGCCTCCAAGGGTAACCCTAAATAGTGGGCGCTCTTGATCGTTACGCTCTTTAATAAAGGCCTGAGCGGTACGATCAAGACTCGGGAAAAGGTCGCATGCCGAAATTATTTTGCATCAAGGCAAGCGACCGCTGACTCAGGGATGCATGCTTACTCACTAATTATAATGCTTGTAAATTGGTTTGCGGTTAAAGTAACGGGTCGGTCATACCCTTTACTCATTCGTACCGGCATGAGAGGGATGATGACTCTGGACACTAGGGAGAGTGAAACCCAGGAGCTTGCCTCTTTGTTTTATACCCCCCGGGTCCCACCACAAGGTTAGTTGGATTATCGTTTCGCCAGAATTTTGAGTTGACCTGGAGATGGGTGTTCCTTCGAGGTCAACCCAAAATAGTACTGAACTGGCCGCCACTCTCGAGTAGAGCGATCAGATCGAGGCTTTGGGTTTTTTTTTAGAATTGCCTATAATTTAGAATTGTGTCACCAAGATATTATTCCTTCGGGAATATATTATGCCTTCAAGAATTATTCCTACGGGAATATATTGTGCCTTGGAGAATTTTTCCTGCGAGAATATATTGTGCCTTCGAGAATTATTCCTACGTGAATATATGGTTCCTCGAGAACAATTCTTACGGGAATTTAATGTGCCTTCAAGAAATTGTGTCTTGGGAGAATATCGGATGGTTGGCGAGTTATACTCTGAGGCAACCTACACGAAGGACGGTGTGGGAGGACAACCCGTATGAAACTAATAGAACTACATTGGTCTGAGACCGAATGCGGGATGATACAGAGTACGTAGGTGGTGGTCGTGGAAAGACTGCCTCGACCCAAATAGAAGTACAAAATATACCTTCCTTACAAATACTACTACGCTTGATACTAATAGGGATTGGTTTCTATTCACGGTTCTAATAATTTGTCATTAGCACGGGTGATAGGTGCGGGTGAAAGATAGCAACCCGGTGTGGAAGAAACCACAGAGCATGCTATTTAGGTATAAATTCGTTAGGCCACGTCTCATTTTATGTGTCGTATCTCATGGTATATATATATACTGGAGTCTTGATTGATAGAGTCTAATGCGACAGGGAGAATTGTGGGGAAAAACACCCTCTTGATTTATCAAACAAATTATGTAAAAGTGATTTCATCCTCTATGATTTATTACTCATTTTTATAGTGAAGGTAATGTGGTCATTAGATGTCTTAGGATGACACACACACATTAGTGTGTCAAAGTCTAGTCAAAAGGAGTGCAAAATTCCGTTGAGTTAATTTTGCGTCGAAAAGAAGTCGACGCAACTTCGATTGAAAGTCGAAGTAACTTTGAATAGAAGTAAAGATAACTCAGACTGGCAATCGATGCATCATTGGAAGTCAACACAACATCAAATTGTATTCAACACAGAAGCCAGATTCAGTTGACGCATCATTGGAAGTCGACGTAACATCGAATTATATTCGACGCAAAAATCAAAGTTTAAAGTCTACGTCTTCATCTCGACGGATACGTCGATAAGTAATCGATGCAACGTCGATAGCCGAGTTCAATTCAAAGATGGGGAAGATTTTGAAGCTGCTTCTAATACAACTCAAAGATGGGTGATAAGAAGTCAGAAGTTATTCGACGCATCGTTGAATGCAGTCACGGATTTAGAAAACTTCCTGGAATAGATTCTGATGCTTATTCAGAAGATATATAAGGAAGATATTTGAATCATAATAGGTCGTACATGAACAAGAAGAGAACAAATAATTCCAGAGATTCAATAATAATGAAATTAGAATTTATTCAAAGGATTTTGATGGGTTGTCAACACAAATAGAAAGAGAGCAATGATTCCTCTTGGGCATTCCAACTGAAGAAGTATCAGAAGAGGAAAGTCATTCATCTCCATTTCGATAGAAGAATAATACATACAGAATTCAAAAGAAAGGAGATAACACAACAATTATCATTCTGCTCTAGCTCTGTCTCTCTCTTAAAGAATACACGATAGATCTCTGTGCAAAACATTTTTCAACAGAAGACTCCTTCTTCTTCCTGTCTCTCTCTCTGAAAGAAACATACAAAATATACAGAGATCAACAACTGGTCCTGGGTTATCATAATCATTGCATCTTCCTCAAGAAGGGATTCATTCTCTGAAGAAGGATCCACAAAATACTTAGTGCTTACAATCCTCATTGACTGCTAAATGAGGATTCATTTCAGAAGGAAAATCTTCATCTTCTTCTTACTCCATTTATTACTTCTTGTAAATTGAGTAAAGAGTCCTAAGAATCCTTCTTCAAAGGATTCAACCTGGTTCATGATCTCCTTATCAAAAGATCTAGTTTGGTTCAAGATCTCCTTATCAAAAGATAAGAGTCTCCTTAACAAATGTAACACCCCACCCATTGCACAGTATATAATTGTAGGTCCGGCCGGGACCCCACGCCATATAAAGTGAACAAGCAAGAGGGTAACGTATTCAGTTACCCAACCAACAACATATCAGAGTTACACATAAGCGGAAGCATACATTATTAAATCTTGAACCAGAACAGAAGTCCACAACACTAAGTAGGAATGTCTGATATATATATATAAGAGTTTGGCACAACGGCCATACATCACAAAGTGTTTATCTGATTACATGTTTTACAAGCATCGACACGCAGGTCGGCAATACATGAAATAAAAACTGTCAAAACACTTGGGCCTTCGAGGGACAACAAAACGCAGCAGCTGGGGTTCCAACGTGCTATTTCCTGCTCATCTCGCCAGGACCTGTAAAACACCATCCACCAAGTAGTGGGAAAATAGGTAAACGGCCAGCTTTAGCTGACAAAGAATATAACGACCCCACCCCATGCCCGGGGTGGTGGTACTCATTCCCTGCAAGCAAGCAATAACAACATATATTTCACAGGTGTGTCTAATCACCGCATACAACAATCACCGCATACGTCGACTATAGGCCACACATATCATGCTCTCAAGGCACACTCCAACCACAAGTCTGTTTTCAACTTGGATGGTCATTTGAGCTAGGTCGTACACACCAACGTTTTCCGGCAATCTTACATAAGACGGTGCACCGAGGGGCGAACTCTTCACCCACCAATATGGACGGGATCAGATACATCTAGTCCCATCTCAATCATCGCGAACAACCAGCACGATGTGGGTAAACTTTCACCTCATCCCGATCACATGGACGACCTCCTCCGGGTCATCAACACATCACACCACGTGATATCATATCACTGGCACTAGTGTCGGGGATATCACTAGCGCTGGCGCTAGCCAACACAACGCAGTTCTGCCAGCTCTTTCGGGTATTTCCTAGAGGTAGCCTCCAGGACTCCCTGCAGCACATCACAACACTCAGAACCCGAAAATAAGCATACATACTCGGAGTCTTCTTCGGAGCGCAATAAAACAATATCAACATCACCAATCGAGACCAACCTGTATAAATGGGATTCACATAGTAGCCTATGTCCGTACAGCGATCCGGACTCTATATGTAATTTCTACGGGGATAATCCATATCGACCCATCAGAAGAAACCTATCCACTAATTAGTGGAAATCTTCTTGCTACTATGCAAATCAAAGGACTAGCATGTCCAGAGATTAAGGAGGAGAATCGTTACCCTTGATGCTCGTTTTGGTGCCATAGGATGAATCTCTCCACGGATCCAAAGGTGGCACAAGCATGCAAGAAATCTCCTACCCGGACTTGCCATCGGCACGACGAAGGGCTTGCCAAAAGGATCTCCTTCCTCTGACTTCTTCTTCCTTTCCTTAGGAGAAAGAGGACCAAAGAGAAACTAAGGGAAAACCACGGTTTTGGTGGCTTTATATATAAAAGTGCTACCGTCGGCGCTACCTCCTAACGCAGGTGCTAGCCCAAAGGCGGTACGACCGAACATATCCACAGCCGCTTAAGGATTCGTTGAGAATGCAACCGTCGACGTTAGCGCTACCACCTGCGCTATCTCTCGATGAATTAAATTCATGAGTGCTCAACACGATTCATCGGAATACATTCGTCGGGACACAAATTCGTCGAGACAGCTACCGTCGGCGCTACCACTACCATTGGCACTAGCACTCGACAAATCATCTTGATGTTTTCGACGATACACTCAAGTCCTTTCGTCAACACTCAACCAATTCGACGATATGAGTTACCATTGGAGCTAGCCCTAGCACTGGCGCTAGCTCCTTAGCTTAGAACACTGTGAACTTTTTGCACATGAAAACTGGTGTCTTACAATCCTCCCCCCTTTAAAAAGAATTTCGTCCTGAAATTCTAACAGTGCAAATAACTACAGAGATACAAAATTTAACTTGTACCTCAACGGAACAACTCGGAGAACTCCTCAAGCAAGGTCTGCTTTCGCTCCCAAGAAATCTCATCATGACCGCAATTGTCCCAGCAGACTTTGACCATTCTGATTGTTTTGTTCTGTAATTGCAATATTTTAGTATCTTCAATCCGAATGGGCTTGACCTTTGTCGTTAGCCCATTATCGATCGGTACTTGAACATCATCCACCAGCATTTGAGTAGGCTCTTGCAAAGCCTTCCTCAACACGGAGATGTGAAACACATCATGCAAACCACTCAACTCTGTCGAAAGAGCGAGTCGATAGGTAGCTTCACCAACACGCTCCAGTATCTTAAACGGTCCAAGGTATCTGGGACTCAGCTTTTTCAAGCGTCGAATCCTTGACACACCCTTGAAAGGTTTAATTTTGAGATAAACTCAGTAGCCCACAACGAACTCGACATTTACGTGTCTGGCATTATAGTACTTCGCTTGCCTATCTTGTGCATTCAACAACCTCTCCCGGATTGTCCGAATAGTCGAAGTAGCATCTTTGACTTCTTTTCACTTAAACAACTTAGTCACGCCCGTCTCCGCCCAAGCCAAAGGAGTACGACACTTTTCACCATAAAGGGCTTCAAAGGGCGTCATTTGTAAACTTGTTTGATAGTTGTTGTTATAGGCAAACTCGATCATATAGAGATGATCTTCCCACCAATTGCCGAAATCCAAAGCGCACATTCAGAGCATATCCTATAATATTCTATTGGTCTGTTTAGTCTGCCCATCCGTTGGAGGGTGGAATGCAGTGCTAAATTTCAACTTGGTACCCAACAGTTGGTGGATTAGTCTCCAATCATTTGAAGTGAAGCGCCCATCTCGGTCACTTACGATGCTACGGGACACACCGTGCAATCGTACTAAGTTATCAACATATAACTTTGCTAACTTTTTCACTGAATCGTCTCACCGGTTCGGAATGAAGTGTGCATCTTCATGTCCAGGTACATCTTTGTGCTCCCCGGGTGGATTGAGTACTTCGTTAAGTGTTCCTCGTACATCAACTCCTCTCGTAATTTACCAACATTGGGGACGCACAACCGACTATCTATCCACAAAAGACCGTCTTCAAAGAAGAACTCGACATTAGACCATCCATGGTCTCTGACACAAACCATTTCATGCTTTCTTCAAGTTCCAATGCCAATCGGATTCCGTCTGCAAGGTCATACTGCACCTCCGTCCAGTTCAAACATGTTGTGGCACTTGTTCTCTTGTCAACGCAAACGATGCCTAAGGCCTCCAAGTCCCTGATTAGATGCTCATCGTGTATCTGAATCTAGTTTGCTTGTGCAGAAGCCCTCCGACTCAGAGCATCAGTTACAACATTCCCCTCCCCAGGAGTGTAGTGAATCTTGAAAGTGTGGTCCTCAAGGAACTCCATCCACCTTCGATGTCACATATTCAGCTCTTTCTGAACTACTAGGTACTTCAGGATCGTATGGTCTGTAAAGATGTCAATCTTCACGCCATATAAATAATGTCGCCAAAGCTTAAGAGCGAATATCACGGCCGCAAGCTCCTAGTCATGGACCGGATAATTGTAACACCTCCCCTGCAATGACTATATAATATAGGTCCGGTCGGGACCCCACAACATATAATTGCCACAGCTTTAGTATTAAAAAGTGACATAGATCTAACCATCTCAAAACTCAGAACGAACACAGCGGAAACATTAAATAAACCACAGAAGTTGTCCACATCTACATAAGAGTACCATGGTCTTAAAGCCTTACAAAACTCATTCTCTAGACAAACAAACAGGGCAAATAAAATATCCAAAAGATCATCACAAACCTAAGCTACATCGTCATGCAAGCCGGAACAAGTAAAGACATCAAAGTCAAACAAGAAAACACGAAAAGTGCACTTCATGAATCTTAGGCCTTTTTGGCCGGCGAGCTAGGTCCAGCATGCTATCCTTGCCCTGCATCCAAATCACAAGAGTGGTATAATGAGAGTCAGCTTTGGCGGACCAACAACAGTGTAACAACACCCCTCCTCCCGGCCGTCCTAGAGGACCCCAGGGAACCACATCACCCTGCAAGTCAGCACTTCGTATGCAAATGTAATACACAATAATAACATAAAAACAACAGGCATGAGTGTCACAAGGATCATCCATGTTTCAATGTTGAGAAATAAAAATAAGGGGCCTAACAATGCAGCATGTATGCAAACGTGGGTTTCACCCAAGGCACCCTATGGCGTGTATGCTTCTAACATAATAACACGCATCAACATTTCAAAACAAACCAAGGGTACTCATCATTTCCCCACGGGCATGCAAGCCCAAGGCCAAGAACTCCACTGAGACCTCACCCCTTACATGACTCATCTTGCCAACGGGCGCATCAGCATACTTGTTCCCGCCACAATCACTAAGCCAAAAGCCATGAACTCCACTGAGACCTCACCCCTTACATGGCTCATCTTGCCAATGGTCACATCAGCATACTTGCTCTCGTCAGTTAGCCCAAAAGGGGACTTGTCTTGTCGGGACACTCTCCCCACATGAATCCAAGCATTCACGGGCTAGCCAGCCGACCACAAAGACAAAGTCACGCCTTCACATACACATAGAAATAACCCTTTCCAACCAACGTTCGTTCTCACACGAAACATAAGGGCAACACATATGACATTTTCGTCGTCATCGGATTTCTAGCAAAATCCCTAAAATGAACGCTAAGCAACATCACCAAATCAGACAACCGGTCATGATTTTGGCTTCACCCACAATGCATAATCCACTAACGAAGCGGATTTCTAGTGCAAAATCATGCTGGGGATGGACTCAATCAACCTGATGGTTCTTCTTGAACCAAAGCGACCCAAACCCCTCTCATTTGAGAGATCTGGTGCCATAAAATTTCAGAAAAGAGAAGGTAAAACCAAAGATGCCATGCACGGATCCTAAAACTGGGAGGAGAGATGTCGTTACCCTAAGAGTTCTCTTCCTCGCCATGGATCGGTTGAAAGGCACGGATAGAAAGAAACGCCTTCTAGTCCTCTCCACGGATCTGGTTTCGGATCGGCGAATGGAGCTCTGGTGCTCCAACAATAGCGGATCTAGCCTTCTTCTTCCTCCAAACCCTACTCCTTTCCTTAGCCTCCAAAAGCACCAAGGACTTAATGAAATGAGAAAATAACTTCTCTACCCTATTTAGAGCCTTAGGACGCACTTATTTGAACCTTAGGATCAAGATCTAAGAAGATCGGATGTCCAAAAAGAACCACTCACAGAACTGGTTCCGTCAGCTAGCGTCGGCGCTAGCGCTAGCGCCTGCGCTAGGCACTCGACGAATACCCTTCGACGAAGACAACTCAAAGGCCCGACGAAACTTCAATACCCGACGAAATGCTACCGCCTGGCGCTAGTGCTACCGCACGCGCTAGCTCTTCGATGAATTCCCTTCGACGAATCTGCCTCGACGAATTCAACTTGACGAACACTATCGAAACAAGAGTCTTACTCGACGGGACAGCTAACGCCTGCGCTAGCACCTAGCGTTGGCGCTAGCTTCCAGGTACATAAAAGTCTGTACAAGCCTTAGGCACTCCAGCCTCCGCGCTCAGTGATACTTGGGGTGTTACAAATCCACCCCCCTTAAAAGAATTTCGTCCTCAAAATTTAAGGCGTTAACGAAAACACACGATAACACACATACCTGAAATGAATAGTTCCGGGAAGTCATCCCACATCGTTTGCTCGCGTTCCCCCGAAAAATCGTCTCGTACAGCAATTATCCCAACACACTTTCACCAGCTTGACCTCTTTGTTCTGCAACTGTCAGACTTCAGAATCCTCCACGCAAACTGGATGAACTATCGCCCTCAGATCTTCGGTTACAGGAACTGCCGAAGACTCCACAACATCTTCCGGCTCCACCAACGCTTTCCTCAGCACCAAAACATGAAATACATCATGTAATTCGCTTAGCTCTGCGGACAATGCTAACTGATAGGCCGCTTCGCCTATGCACCCTATAACCTCAAACGAACACAAATACCTCGGACTCAATTTCTTGAGTCGCCGAATTCGCGAAACGCCTTTGAACGGCTTGATCTTCAAGTAGACCATGTTGCCTAACACAAATTTCACATTTCTTTGGCGCGCATTAAAATACTTTACCTGCCGATTCTGAGCAACCTTCATGCGCTCCTGGATCGTTCGCACCAACTCACAAGCGTCTGCCACCACTTCTTTTCCTAACAGCTGGGTGTCTCCCGCCTCTATCCAAGACATCGGCGTTCGACACTGCCTTCCATACAAAGCCTCATATGGCGCCATTTTGATACTCGCCTGGAAACTATTATTCTAGGCAAACTCCACCATGAAGAGGTGGTCTTCCCAACTCTTACCGAAATCGAGAGCACACATTCTCAACATGTCCTCCAACGTACGATTCGTTCTCTCCGTTTGGCCATCGGTCTGCGGATGAAACGCGGTACTAAACTTCAATTTTGTGCCCAAACTTCGCTGCACTAACCTCCAATCCTTGGACATGAATTGTCCATCGTGATCGCTAACGATGCTCTTTGAAATTTCGTGCAACCGCACAATGTTCCGAATATAAAGTTCCACGAGCTTCTCCACGCTATCGTCCTTCCGATTTGGAATAAAGTGGTCTACCTTGGTCAGGCGATCCACAATCACCCAAATTGCATCGTTACCTTTCCGCGATCGAGGCAAGCCATGCACAAAATCCATGGAGATGTCATCGAATTTCCACTCAGGGATAGGAATAGGTTTCAAGAATCCACCCGGCCTTTGGCATTCGGCCTTCACTAAGGCACACGTCTGGCATCAGCTTGCATACAAAGCTACATCCCGCTTCATCCCAGGCCACCAAAAGGATTACTTCAAATCCCAGTACATCTTCATACATCCTGGATGAATGGAGTACTTCGTGAAGTGAGCCTCAAACATCAACTCCTCACAGAGTTTGCCAAAGCGAGGAACACACACCCTTCCATTTCTCTTTAAAAGCCTACCAACCATCTCCAAATTACTGCCTTCGCTTTGCTGAGCTACCAACGCCAATCGCTGACACTCCTCATTTGCACTAGTTGCCTCTCGAATTCGATCTGCTAGGTCACACTGCATCTCGATCCAGTTCAACCGAGCTGCGCTGGACTCACCCTTAGCCACACACACAATGCCAAGAGACTCAAACTCTCGCACCAAATGCTCGTCATGTGCTTCAATCCAATTTCCCTGCCCGGAATACTTTCTACTCAAGGCGTCAGCCACCACATTGGCCTTGCCTGGCGTATACGCAGCCTCATATTGAGATACTTCTGATCTAAAAGATACTTTAGGCTTTTGTGGTCCGTGAAGATTTCAACCTTCGCACCATACACATAGTGCCGCCACAACTTCAACACAAAAATTACCGCCGCCAACTCCAAGTGGTGGATGGGGTAATTTATCTCATGGGGATTTAGCTGCCTCGACCCATAAGCTATCACGTTGCCATGCTGCACCAGCACGCAACCCAGACCGCAACCTGACGCATCGCTGAAAATTTGAAATCCTTCAGTTCCACTAGGAAGACTTAGGATTGGAGCAGACATCAATCTTTCCTTCAAGGTCTCAGACGCACTGGCACACTCCGGCGTCCACACAAACTTTTGGTCCTTCCGGGTAAGAGTGGTGAGGGGCAAAGCCATTTGCGAAAAGTTCTCAACGAACCTTCTGTAATAACTGGCTAGTCCAAGGAAACTCCGGACTTCCGCCACGGTTCTCAATACAGGCCAATCTCTAATGGCTTCAATCTTCGCAGGATCCACTTCCACCCCATCTCCACTAATCACGTGGCCCAATAATGTCACTTTCCCGATCCAAAACTCGCACTTTGAGAACTTCGCATAAAGTTGGTTCTCCCTCAAGGTCAGCAACACTAATCTCAGATGAGACTCATGTTCCACCTTCAACTTTGAATACACTAGGATGTTGTCGATGAACACCACCACGAACGAATCTAGGTATTGCCGAAACACTCTGTTCATTAAATCCATGTACATTGATGGCGCGTTCGTCAAACCGAACGACATCACCGAGAACTCAAAATGACCATATCTTGTCCCAAATGCCGTCTTGGGAATATCCTCTTCTCGAATACTTAGCTGATAGCAGCCTGACTTCAAGTACAACTTGGAGTACACCGTCGACCCCACCAACTTATCAAACAAATCATCGATTCGCGGAATCGGGTACTTATTAGTGATGGTCAACTTATTCAACTCACGATAGTATATGCACAGCCGCATACTACCATCCTTTTTCTTATCAAACTACACCGGGGCACTTCACGGCGAGGAGCTGGGCCTAATGTACCCCTGCTCGAGCAACTCTTGCAACTGCACCTTGATCTTGGCCAGTTCCATTGGTGCCATCCTAAATGGAGGATGCGACACCGGCCTCGCACCCGGCACCAACTCGATTGAAAAGTCGATTTCACGCTGAGGAGGTGCTCCTGGAAGCTCCTCGGGGAACACATCCTCGAATTCCTCCACCACTGGTACTTCTCTGATTGCCAACTTCATGGAGTGAGTCTCCAACAAAGCTACAAATGCCTCTCCTCCTTGATTCATCGCACACACCATTTGCACGATGGAGATCAGGGAGCAAGCCACTCCGCAAAGGCCCTCGAACTTGACCTCCGCTCTACCCTCACTCCTCAGGGTCACCACCTTCAACAGGCAGTCGATACTAGCTCGTTGCTCTGCAAGCCAGTCCATCCCCAGGATGATGTCAAATTCGGCTAATGGTAGAATCACTGCTACCAACTCGAAGTCACAATCGCCAATACTCAAAACAATGCATCCTTTCCTTCTAGTGGTCATGAAAGACGCATTCAGCATGCGCACGCTATGCTCCACCTCTACCTCGACAGTCTCAACACCTATTCTCCAGATAAATCATTCCGTGAGAAAAGAGTGTGACGCTCCAGTGTCGAACAACACTCTAGAGGGGTAGCCCGACACTAGCACGAAGCCTAACGAACATATAACAAAATGAAAGGTCTCAAACAGTTTTAAGCTATCGAATGAAACTCTAAACTTTACGTACTTGTCACCTCGTCAGGTTGACGCATCGCTTCTTGTTGCCCAAGGTTGTACGCTCTAGGCTGCACTGGAGGAAAACAAGAAGCACTAGACTCTGCCGCTTTCCCTTTCTCCCCAACACTAGGACCCGGATGCACCGACTGTTGTTGCCTCTGCTCTGGCTCAGCTCCACCCTCGAAACAAAACTGAGATATGTGGCCCACCTTGCCACACTTGTAGCACGTCACTGGTCCCTTGGAACAGAACTTTCTAGAAGTCGCACCGCTCCTCTCTCCAGACCTAGAAGGACGAGGCTTTTTCTTCCACCAACTTCTCTCAGACTTCCCCTGAGACTGGGCTGGCTTACTTTCTCCCTGCTTGGCCGCCAAGCCCTTGTGGCATTGGGTTCGCTCTATATCATTTTCCAACGTTCGAGCAGCTTCAACTAACTCATTGAACCCCACATTCTTTAAGGCTATCAGAGGTTGCCTTAAATTCTCTCTCAGACCCTGATAGAAGAGATTATCTCTCTCCTCATCGTCTGCCATGGTCATCCCCGCGTAATGACCCAACCGAGTAAACTCCTGCAAGTACTCATCTACCGTCTTCTCACGCTGCACCAAGTGCAAGAACTGCCGCTGAAGGGCTAACCTCGTCGAAGAGGGGATATAGCGCTTCAAAAAGGCATTCCCAAACTCTTTCATGGACGGGACACGTCCAGGCAAATGACGACCGCTATGATTCACCCACCACAGCTTGGTGTCGCCTTCTAACATAAACGTCGCGAACTGAGACTGCTTGTCCCTTGGGGTCTCTGCTGCTTTCAGGAGTTCCTGAATTCTCGTCAACCAATCCTCGGCGTCCGTCGGAGTGCCCACTCCTTTGAACATAGGAGGATGGAAACTCAGATAGTACTTCATCTGACGATCTCCTTGCCCAACCGCTCTCTCGGCTAACGGCTCTACCTACCTTACTCCCACCTCCGGTGTCACAGTAACCGGAGTAATAGGAGTCGCAGCCTGCACAACAGGCATTGCAATATGTGGCATTGCCGCAGCTTGAGCTGCCACCATTGCCTCCTCTAGCATACGCCAGAAGTCTGTCGGGAACACACCCATATTCATAAGGGTTGGGGATGTAGCACTGCTTGCCGATGGTTCCTCTTATCGCCTCGACGTCCCCGCATCGTCGCCACCATCCTAACATAAGCAAGGAAACAACAAATCAAACTCCATTCGCAAGACTCGAACACAAGGACACTCATGGTCCCGCAAGGTACTCCTATTTGGGCAACCTCTTAACGTGATCCGAACATGCTAAACCATAAAAAGAACGCTAACCTCCCTCTGATACCAAATTGTAACACCTCCCCTGCAATGACTATATAATATAGGTCCGACCAGGACCCCACAGCATATAATCACCACAGCTTTAGTATTAAAAAGTGATATAGATATAACCATCTTAAAACTCAGAAAGAACACAGCGGAAACATTAAATAAACCACAAAAGTTGTCCACATCTACATAAGAGTACCATGGCCTTAAGGCCTTACAAAACTCATTCTCTAGACAAACAAACAGGGCAAATAAAATGTCCAAAAGATCATCACAAACCTAAGCTACCTCAGCGTGCAAGCCAGAACAAGTAAAGACATCAAAGTCAAACAAGAAAACAGGAAAAGTGCACTTCAAGAAGCTTATGCCTTTTTGGTTGGCGAGCTAGGTCCAGCATGTGATCCTTGCCCTGCATCCAAATCACAAGAGTGGTATAACGAGGGTCAGCTTTGGCTGACCAACAACAGTGTAACAATACCCCTCCTCCCGGCCGTCCTAGCGGACCCCGGGGAACCACATCACCCTGCAAGTCAGCACTTCGTATGCAAATGTAATAAACAATAATAACATAAAAACAACAGGCATGAATGTCACAAGCATCATCCACGTTTCCATGTTGAGAAATAAAAATAAGGGGCCTAACAATGCAGCATGTATGCAAACATGGGTTTCACCCAAGGCAACCTATAGCGTGTATGCTTCTAACATAACAGCACACATCAACATTTCACAACAAACCAAGGGTACTCATCATTTCCCCTCGGTCATACAAGCCCAAGGCCAAGAACTCCACTGAGACCTCACCCCTTACATGGCTCATCTTGCCAACGGGCGCATCAGCATACTTGTTCCCGCAACAATCACTAAGCTAAAAGCCAAGAACTCCACTGATACCTCACCCCTTACATGGCTCATCTTGCCAACGGGCGCATCAGCATACTTGTTCTCGTCAGTTAGCCCAAAAGGGGACTTGTCTTGCCGGGACACTCTCCCCACATGAATCCAAGCATTCACGGGCTAGCCAGCCGACCACAAAGACAAAGTCACGCCTTCACATACACATAGAAATTACCCTTTCCAACCAATGTTTGTTTTCACACGAAACATAAGGGCAACACATACGACATTTTCGTCGTCATCAGATTTCTAGCAAAATCCCTAAAATGCACGTTAAGCAACATCACCGAATCGGACAACCGGTCACGATTTAGGCTTCACCCACAATGACTAATCCACTAACGAAGCGGATCTCTAGTGCAAAATCATGTCGGGGACGGACTCAATCAACCCGATGGTTCTTCTTGAACCAAGGCGACCCAAACCCCTCTCATTTGAGGATCCGGTGCCATAAAATTTCAGAAAAGAGAAGGTAAAACCAAAGAAGCCATGCACGCATCCTAAAACTGGGAGGAGAGATGTCGTTACCCTAAGAGTTCTCTTCCTCGCCATGGATCGGTTGAAAGGCACGGATAGAAAGAAGCGCCTTCTAGTCCTCTCCACGGATCTTGTTTTGGATCGGCGAACGGAGCTCCGGTGCTCCAACAATGGCGGATCTAGCCTTCTTCTTCCTCCAAACCCTACTCCATTCCTTAGCCTCCAAAAGCACCAAGGACTTAATGAAATGAGAAAATAACTTCTCTGCCCTATTTAGAGCCTTAGGACGCACTTATCTGAACCTTAGGATCAAGATCTAAGAAGATCGGACGTCCAGGAAATGCCACTTACGGAACTGGTTCCGTAAGCTAATGTCGGCGCTAGCTCTAGCGCCTGCACTAGTCACTCGACGAACACCCTTCGACGAAGAAAACTCAAAGGCCCGACAGAACTTCAATACCCGACGAAACGCTACCGCCTGGCGCTAGCGCTACCGCACGCGCTAGCTCTTCGATGAATTCCCTTCGACAAATCTGCCTCGACGAATTCAACTCGATGAACACTATCGAAACAAGATTCTTACTCGACGGGACAGCTAACGCCTGCGTTAGCACCTAGCATCGGCGCTAGCTCCCAGGTACAGAAAAGTCTGTACAAGCCTTCGGCACTCCAGCCTCTACGCTCAGCGATACTTGGGGTGTTACAATAATTCCTCTCATGCACTTTCAGTTCATGAGAGCCATATGCAATAACCTGACCATGCTGAAGAAGAACGCAGCCTAAGCCGCTCCTTGACGCATCACTATAGATTTCAAAGCCTTCCGTACCACATGGCGAACATAGAATTGGTGTCATGGTCAGACGACTCTTCAGCTTTTCAAAAGCTCGCGCGCACTCTGGCGACTAAACGAACTTCCGATCTTTCCTATTCAATGTCGTGGGAGGCAGAGCTATCCTCGAGAAGTTCTCTATGAAGCGCCTATAATAGCTGGCAAGTCCTAAGAAACTTCAGACTTCCGTCACGATAGACAGCGCAGGCCACTCCCATATCGCAACTATCTTTGCAGGATCCACTGCAATGCTCTCTCCACTTACCACATGACTTAAGAATGCCACAGAGGACAGCCAAAACTTACACATTGAGAACTTGGCATACAATTGACTTCGCCTTAGGGTATCCAATACAATGCGCAAGTGAATCGCATGTTCTTATTCCATCTGAGAGTATACCAGAATATCATCTATAATGACTATAACAAAATGTTCTAGGCACTCTCGAAACATTCTGTTCATCAGATCCATAAATATCGATGGTGCATTCATCAAGCCAAACAACATTTCTGTGAACTCAAAGTGCCCATAACGGGTACTAAACGCCTTCTTGGGAATGTCACATTCCCTAATTCGCAACTGGTAGTAGCCAGATTTCAAATCCAGTTTCGAGTACACAGTCAATCCAACCAGTTGATCGAACAAGTTATCGATTCGCGGAATCAGATACTTATTCTTTTATTTCAGCTTGTTCAGCTCGTGGTAGTTCCGTCCTTCTTCTTCAAAAAGAGGACCAGTGCACTACAATGGGATGAACTTGGACGTATATAGCCTTGCTCCAGCAACTCCTATAACTGAACTTTCAATTCCGCCATCTGTTTTGGCGCAATTCGGTACGGTGAGTGTGCTATAGGTTTGGCACCTGGAACCAACTCAATAGCAAAGTCAATCTCTCGCTGAGGTGTGTTGGAACATGGTCTTCCGCATCTCCTAGGCTTGAGAATAACAAATCCTACGTGAATTTGATCTTGTGTGTTTAAGTGTGCAGGAAACATGTCCATATGACTCAAGGATTGCATAAGAAGTTTTCCCGCAAATTTGAAGCCAGAATTCTAACATGATCACTAGCGTTGGCGGTAGCGATTAGCGCAATTCCGAGAGCATTTTTAGAAGGTGCTAGTGATATGTGCTAGCGCTAGCGCAGCGGTAGTGCGAAGCACAAGAGACAATGCGGTAGAGTTTCTTTGGAATGAAAGATATGTTGGTGTTTCCAAGGTGATCTGGAAGTAATCAAGCATTTGGTCTCACTGCCAACGCAATATGAGCTTTTGGGGTCACACACAAGAGTGTTTGGAGAAGTTGGAGGAAGAATTGTGTTGGCCGTACTCATATTGGATATGAGTGAAGGACCAATCTTATGCCTTATTGGAGTTTGGTTGAGCCAACTGAATGCTCCACAGGTATTGTGAATATTGTATGGAGCATGTTGGCAAGTATTCATTAAATCGCAAGTTCCTTGAACCATTAGGGTTGTTCTTGTTCGTTATTTCCGCTGCACATATGTGATATGCTATCTACATATGATGTATAGAAAACCCAACAGTGGTATCAAAGGTAGGTTCATGATCCCATGCGTGCAATTCTAGAAATTTAGAAGCGTTCTAAATGTGTAGGTTTCTTCCTGGAGCATCAGTTTTGATGCAATTTTAAGGTTTCTGGTGGTGTGTTTTTCAAAATTTGGTCGGGGTTCTGCCTCGCACCACGCAAGGGCTCTGCCCCTTGACCACCGACAGGGGCGCTGCCCCTTGGACCCCGTTAGGGGCTCTGCCTCTAAGACCTCACCAGGGGCGCGGCCCCTTGGAACCCCGCCAGGAACGCATGTGATTGCGATTTCATTGTTTCAAAAATTATTTCTCCTTTGCAGTAACCATACATCAAAATGATATGTGAAATCAAATGCATTAGATTTTGAATCTGACATTGAGAGACGAGCTTGTCTACTGCATAAGTGGAGTTGTTTTGCCTGTGTTCAATGCATGTAAATATGGAGATTTAGAAGTGTTCTAAGTGTTCAGATTTAGCCCCTCTTATCAAAAGTGTTGATAATTTGATTTTGTGCACATAGGGGATGCATTTGGTTTGCAAATGTTGTATTTCTATTTTGTGATGTGCACTATGATTAATTGTTAATCACGATGAAATGTTCATCGATTATATCTGAAAATCCCTTTTTCAATATTAAGTGTACGGATGCCTTCCAGTGGATGACACTCTTCCTGCCTCGATCGATGACGTGTGGGCTTGCCAAAGCAAGGTGCATTAATCTATCTTAGTAAGGGTGCGAGAGTATAATTGTGATATCCCACTGTCGACATCGGGTCTATCTTATCTAGGTGACCTCAAAGGTTGAGTGCCTAGAGGCATTGGGTTGGCATGCTCCATATGATGGATGTGAATAAAGAGTTATTCACCAATCATACACGAGTTGCATAGTGATGCAATTGACAAGTGTTGTCTACCTAAATAACCGCATTATGAGAGGAACGCCAAAGCGGACTCGTTGTGTTGGTGAAATACAGATCTTGTCCACTAAGAGAGTAGCTCGCATAAACTCTCTGAATCGATATTAAGGGTTATCGACTTGATTAAAATAGTGGGAGCTCTTTTAAAAAAAAGTCCTTTTTAAAATAAAATTGTATTTTTAAAATATAGTACTAAAATTTTACTTTGCAAAATTCTTTGTAGAATATCCATGGCAAGTGGTTCTCACTCCACCTTGTCCCTGAGGGCGATCCTTGAGAAGGACAAGCTCAATGGGACTAACTTCCTTTACTGGTTCAGGAACCTGAGAATTGTTCTCAGGCAAGAGCGTAAGCTCTATGTTTTGGAAGAAGATCCCCCGCGGAGCCAGCCGCCAATGCACCTTGTGCAGATAAAGATACTTACAAGATGTATAGAGATGACTCCTTGGATGTTGAATGTCTTATGCTCGTGACCATGAACTCTGAGCTTCAAAAGCAACACGAGAACATGAGTTGTTACGAGATGGTCGAGCACCTGAAGAAAATGTTTCAAGGGCAAGCTCGCCAAGAGAGGTTTGACATATATAGGGCGTTATTTCAGTGTAAGATGGGAGCTTGAGACCCATTAGGGACTCACGTACTCAATATGATTGGGTATATAGAGAACCTTGATAGACTGGGGTTTCCTTTGAGCCAAGAGTTGGCCACTGATCCAATCCTTCAATCGTTGCTGGACAGTTACGAGCATTTTGTCTTGAATTACAATATGAATGAAATTGACACGACACTGCCCGAGCTCCTAGTGAAAGTCCTTTGGTATTAGTGGAAAGTCCTCTGATACCAATTGAAAGTGAGGTTAGATCTTAGATTTACTCTAGAGGGGGGTGAATAGAGTATTAAAAACTTTTCACTTATTTTTATAGCGGAATTAAAATAGTGATACTTATATGTGTATTGAGTGAGTAATAAAAACAAACACAAAGAGAGCACACAGCACAATACAGAAAATCACACAAACACAGAGGACACAAGGATTTTATAGTAGTTCCCCAATAAACCTGGGTACGTCTACTCTTCTACCACCCTTGGTAGGATTACACTAAGTTTTTGATCAGGTGCCCTATCACCAATGGATTTTTGATCAGGTGTCCAAACACCAAGGAGCTTTTGATCAGGTGCTCTAACCAAACTACAGGTTTTTGTTCAGGTTCCCTGCCACCAAGGAGTTAACTTTTGAAGGGAGCTATAACCCTGTACAAGAGGGGATAAAGAGGGTTTAGATGTTCTTCTCTGTCAATAATATGAGAGAAGACTCTAGTGGAATGTGATGATGTAAAGCTCCTCTTGTCTGATTGAAAATGCTTGATAGCTTAAGGATGGAGCTTTCACTTGAAACAGATTTCTTCCTTGATAGTTGATGAATCTGAGAGACAAAATGTTTCTCAGATTATTTGTTGCTCTTTTGAAGATCTGAACTTGCAGCAGAAATACTGAGAGAAGGTGTTGATGTTCTCAGTGAATGAAATTGCTGCTTGAAGAAGATGAAGACTGAAAAGCTTTTTCTGTATATTTCTTTCTTCTTCCTCTCGACTGTATATCGTCTTCCACTTTTTTTTTCCTGTACAGTTATTCTGTAAAATGTGATCTGATACTGTATATCTTCTTCCTTTTCTTCTTGAAATCTCTGACAGATTTGAAATTCAAATCCCTTAATTTAAGGAATAAAATATTCATAAGAGATATATCTGGTACTGCAGATCTAATACGCAGTTTACCTTTTTCCTTTTCCATGAACGTGTCCTTTTCAGCTAAATGTCAACGGCTATATTCTCAAAATAATAAAAGGAAAGATATAATCCTTACTTATCTGATATAATAGAGCCGTTGCTGAAAGATCTGAGTTCAGAGAATAGAATAAAATAATCTGTCTGAAATACTGAACTGAAATAACACATTTCGTCGATCTGAACAAGTTTCGTCGAACACAATCTGGAGTTCGTCGATCTCAAGTTGGAGGTCGTCGAACTGAAGAATAATAACTGATAAGCTAGCTGGAATATTTAATTCATTGAGCTGAGAAGATCTTTCGTCGATCTGAACATCTGATACTTATTCTTCGAACACAGAGCTGAGTTCGTCGAATGCTGAGATTGGGAGGTTCGTCGAACGCTGAGACTTGGTCAACCGCTGAGATGAGGTTCAACAACCGCTGAGACGAGCCTTCGTCAACCGCTGAGAGGAGTTCGTCGAAAGTAGAATGAGTTCGTCGAACTGAAGAGATAAACTGCTGGACTGGCTTGAGAACTGAGAGCATCGTGCTGGAGAGAAAGTTCGTCAAACGCAGAGAGGAGTTCGTCAAAGCAGACTGGAGTTCGTCGAACGCAAAATGAGTTCGTCGAACGCAGAACCTTGAAGTTCGTCGAACGTGGGAGCATGTCGTTCGTCGAACGTAGGATGGAGTTTGTCGAACGCAGTATGGAGTTTGTCAAACGCAGAAAACTTTTATTTTCCTTAATTCTAACAGCCTAAAACCTTGACCCTTTGGCTATACATTGGGGGTCAACTTAGTCCTAATAAACAGACAGTGATCCTAGCCCAAATCAGTAATAGGGTTGTTCCAACACCTAGGCATGTTAAGAACTGCTTAAATCAATATGAGAAGGTCAAGCCTGCTAGCCCCATATTGATGGTGCATAAAAGCAAGGGCAAGACCAAGGGATTCAAGAAGACTAAGGTAGGACCTAAGTCATATCTTGATCACAAGTCTTCAGTATTGAAGATCAAAGGCTTGGTAATCGAAGGGAAGTGCCACCATTGTGGTATGGTGGGGAATTGGAGGAGGAACTGTCCCCTCTATCTTGAAGATCTGCAAAAGAAGAAAGGAAGTGTTACTTCCACTTCAGGTATATTTGTTATAGAAATAAACTTTTCTGCTCCTTCATCTTGGGTATTGGATACCGGATGCGGTTCTCACATTTGTACAAATGTGCAGGAACTGGGAAAGAGAAGACTGCTGGGTAAAGGAGAGGTAGACATGCGCGTTGGAAATGAAGCAAGAGTTGTTGTTGTTGTCGTAGGAGTGTATCGTCTTTCTTTGCCCACGGGGCTTGTAATTGAATTAGATAATTGATATTTTGTTCCAGCCATAACTCGAAACATTATATCTGTGTCATGTTTAGACATGAGAGGATTTACTTTCATTATTAAGAACAATAGTGTTCTATATTTATGAATGATGTTTGTTATGGCGTAGCCCAACTGTTTAATTGCTTATACACTTTGAACTTAGATCAGCAATCTATAACATAGAAAATACTAAAAGACTAAAAACAAATTATTCGAATCATACATATCTCTGGCATTGTCGGTTAGGTGATGAGTCCCATTTATATACACATTTATGGGCTCATCTGGGCCGATTATCTAGTCTATGCACTACACTTTAGGGATGTTTTTATTCATATTCGTTATTCCATGCTAAGTGCACTCTTAGGCCCGTTTTGGTGTGCGTTTGCACTCCATGTTATTGGGGGTAAGCACATGGTGCTCCCCAATCCTTTTTCTTTGTTTGATTGGTGTTGGAGGTGTATTCCCAGCTGAATTGCTATGCTTGCAGGTGGTTGCATCATCCCCTTTTTGCCCAGAATTCATGAATGTGTATACCACACGGTCGTGCGTTTTCTTGACGCACGGATGGCTGCGGTCGTGCGCTTTCATCTGGGGAGAAAGCCGGTGATCTGAATTTGATCGTGTGTTTTACGCACGGGCGGATTCGCCCGTGCGCTAAGGAATCGCACGATCACCCTGTTTAGCCTTGTTTTTAGCCAATCTGAATTTGTCAGTGCGTTTTTACGCATGGGAGGATTTGTCCGTGCGTGAGTAAAATGCACGGGCGCGGCTGCTTCTTCCTCAAGTCTTTTTTATCATAAATAATGCACGGGCAGCGCACGGTCATGCGTTCGCCCGTGCGTGACCAAAAATCTGACTGTTTAGAATTTAAGGCAGGGAATCAGCTGCAGTCGGGGAGGACGATCCCCCTCGCGGGAAAAGCCAGAAAAGCCCACCATTTTCACCCTTCCACCATAGGAGACCACATTCGGTGATCTCCTCCACCATACTTCCTCCCGGGATCGTTTGCAAGCTTTCTCCACCACGAGTTCAAGCATTCTTCGTCTTGGAGACCATAAAAGTGTTGTAGATCGCTGGAGAAGTGATAGCCTCCTTCGAGTCTGCACACGATCTGAGGGCCGAGCCCGGAGAGAGTGCCCGACAACCTCTCATTCTGGCCGAGAACGCAGGATACGGTGACATCTTCTGTTGGGTCCTTTCTAAACCTTGAGCTTGTGCTTCTTTTAGTGTTGTTGTAATGAACTCTTGTTAGATTAATGTTATAGATCCTTTGTTTGATGTTTATGTGCAATGATGTTATGGTTGTGAGAATCGCTTTGTTTTTCGTTGTGATATTCTGAGTTGCTTGCGTGTGTAGCCATATAGCAATTGCTAGTGGTGATGTTGGCGAAGAGGTGAATACGACCATCGCAAAACCCCGCTCTGTGGTCATTTCTCCTGCTTAACGAAGCGCGGCATCGCGGCCGCTGCACTCACCCCCACTTTGCGAAGCGGTGCTTTCGACCCGCATTTCTCTTATTTCTGCAATAGCTTAGGACACCAATCACAACGCCCTTTGTTCTTACTTTCTTCGCTCGTGTAACAATTGACTCACAACGCAATTCATTCACCATATCCTGCATTCCTCAAGAGATCGACATTCGGGGAAACTATTCCCATAATTATTACTTGACAGCGACCGGTGCACTTGCCGAACACGCATCAAGTTTTTGGCGCCGTTGCCGGGGAACGCAGGCGTGTAATGTTTTGTGTTGTGAACCATTGTTATAGGAGCAGTTGTTTTTTATTTTTGTTTTTGTTTTTGTCTTCTTTTTGTGCATGCAGAGACAAGCCGGAAGGGAAGTAGTACCCTTCGATCCTGAAATTGAATGGACTGCTCGCACATTAAGGTGTGTTGCAGTCGTGCAAGCGGCAATGGGAGATAACCTGAACCCCGGAGGTGAACCGAGAGCACCCAATGATAGAGAGGACGTGAATCCTAGAGTGCCCCATGTGGGGCAGAATCATCTGGGGGATGAGCAGTAGGCGGTTAGACCGAGACCCCGAACAAAGAGAGATTATACCACTCCAACAGCTGGGAGTGTGTATCCAGGGTTCGGGCCTAACATCATAAGCAACCAGTTTGAGATCAAACCGGCCATCCTGAACATCATCCGCAACAATACTCAATTCTCTGGGATGCCTAGTGAAACATCTTCACTTGGCGGAGTTCGCCGATATTTGCGGGACCTTCCGTTACGCAGGAATTCCTGATGATACAGTCAAGTTGAGGCTGTTCCCATTCTCGTTGCATGACAAAGCAAATGTATGGCTCCACACTATTACCCCAGGAACTGCTGCAATATGGGATGCTCTCGCATCCAAATTTCTCGCTAAATTCCACCCGGTAGACAAAATCGTGAGCCTTCGGCGGGAGATTGCCACTTTCCGTTAAGCAGATCAAGAAACTCTCGCAGAGGCTTGGGAGCGTCTTAGTGACCTTCTTCGCAGATGCCCGAATCACGAGCTCCAGCCATGGAATATTGTGGAAACCTTCTACTTCGCCATTGAGCCCAACCACCGGGAAATGATTGACGCTGCTGCTGGAGGGACCTTGATGAACCATACGCCGGAAGAAGCTCTTAGGATTCTGCAAGACACCGCCTCTCACAGCACCTTCTGGACTGCAGGGAGAAATGCACCGATAAATGCTCGGGGACTTTTTGTGGTGGATTCATTACCTCCTGCAGCTGCTCCCGCTACTAGCATTACATGCAAAGGATGCGGAGGTGGTGGTCACCACGCATACGAATGCCCAGGTAGTGAGCTGTCAGGTGAATTTTCCCATTTTAATTTAAATGAATCTGTCAATTATGTTGGAAATCAAGCTAGGGGGCACCCTACGGCAATGTTTATAATCCTGGTGTGAGGAATCACTTGAATTTCTCAAGGAACCCAAATGCGGCAGGCCAATGATGGCAACCGGGGCATTAGCAAAATGATGCTTTTGCCTCAGGAAGTCAACTGAGGCCGCCTCATCCGGGTTATAATCAAGGCGCCCCGGCCCCCAAGAAAAGTAATCTAGAAGAAATGATGGAGAGATTTATGGAAGCTGCCAACTCTAATATGGCTAACCAAACCGCGTCCATGCGAAACTTGGAGACACAATTGGGCCAATTGGATCAAGTGCTGACCGAGCCCTCGCAAGGGACCCTTCCCAGCACCACTGAAAAGAATCCAATCAATCAAGGGAAGAGTCTCGCCGATGCGGGAGTAAGTGACCCAAGTGAGTTGGTAATCACATGCTCCATCAATAATGTTGAAACTACTGCCTTGTGTGATTCCGGTTCATCCCGCAACATCCTCGCATTGTAGGATGTTGCTAAATTGCAACTTGAAATGAATACAGATGACCGGAAGTCCCTAGTGCTTGCTAACGGGACTGTCATTCAGGCAGAGGGAGAAGTGAAAAATGTTGAAGTCATAGTCGAGGGGATGGTGGTGGTCCCCGATTTCCAAGTATTGGGACCCCATGAGAATCAATCTATTCCCATCTTGGGAGTGCCATTCTTGAAAGAGAGCGGTTCCTCTTTGGATTTCTCTGTGGGGTGTGGTATCTTACCAAATAAGGTAACACCCCCTACTTGCCCCAAGATTGCAGCTGAAACATTGTCTCGCTCCCCCCCCCCCAATTTATTAATGATGAATCTCTGAGTAATGCAGAAGATGGAAAAGAAAAAGTATCGTTGGAGGGATAAAAGGAAGAGGAGCAGTCGAGTGGAAAAGAAGAAGAAGTTGACTTTCGAAAGGAATGTGACCCGGAAAGGAAGGAGAGCCTCGTTTTTGAACCTGCCAAGCAGAACTTAACTCGGGACTATGTCCCTTTTTTATCTAGCAAAAAATCTTGTAATAAACTTCTTAAACAGTCTGTCTCTTGGGCTGATCCAGTTGCCACGGCGGCAACGGAAGTGATGCCACCCACCACCAAGGTGGGAAATTCTGAAGTTTATCAACGTTGGTGCTCTCCAACAGTGGAGAAGCTTAAACAAGAAAGACTGTTGCGTGGTGCACGCTCCATTGCCCTCCGGCGCAAGAAGGAGGAGGTTAGGGGCAAGGGGAGACATCTTCCTTGGGCCCTAAAGCCTTCACCTCCCTTCCATCTCGCGTGGCTGGGGAGAACCACCACAAATCAGAATATAGTTGATACGTGATGGGGTATCTGGGTTTTGGTTGTGTTGTGTCTTCTGCTCTGAATTTTGTGCTTCGTTAATCTTCCATGATGTGTTGTGTCTTTATTTAGTTTGGAACATTTTTCATAACTGCTTCTATCAAACATTAATTCCGGTATTTGGTCCACCTTTAAGGACGTTAAACAAAAGGGCTTCTTGGGAGACAACCCATGGGAACCACCTGGTTCCATGTGCTTATTTAATCTCTATTATGTTTTGTTCGTTTGTTTTTATGCTAACAATGCAGGTGTGAACTCACTTAGAGGGAGAGGAAGGAGAACCTTAAAGATGGATTTGACCGCACTTCTGGCATGCTCATTCATGAGCATAGGTCCACTCTACCCCTTTTATCTTTATTCATGAATTCTCTATTCTATTTGGTGTTGATCAAGTCTGGGGGAGAGATCGGTTATGCACATGCACGCACTTTGCATAGCATGTTAGAAAGTGCTGAGTTAGGATTTTTAATTTTGTTGCACACATTGCATACACTTGCACCTAGTTCACGTGTAATTGATCACACGCGCTTATTGGGTATTGCTGCGACGTTCCCCGCTCGTAAGAATTGGATTGTTAGTGTAAGAGTGAAGGGTGGAGAAAAATGTAGACTTGAGTAGTGCTCTAGTCGAGTGCTCCCGTCACGCCTAGAAATTCAATTAGAGTAGAATAAAATTCAATGTTATAATTTAATTATTTCTATTATAGTAGCTGCAATTTATATAACTCTAGCGGTGAATCCGGTGAATCCAACGGTAGCATAGGGTCGAGTGTAGATGGATTAGTAGTAGCTTATTACTAGGGTTAGAAGGAAGGATAACCTTTCTCGGTGGCTAGAACTTGCACTAGGCGACTCTTGAAACGATTGCGTTGAATAGCTCGTTATAAAGCGTGATATAGGCCGTCTCTTGATCCGTTTGTGCTTTTGAAATCCTAACCAATGTAATCACCTTTGCAAGCCCACTTGAGCCGACCTTTCCTCCTTGTTTAGCTCCACTTAAATTTCACCAAAGCCATACAGCCAAACCTATTTTCGCACCAACAAATGAGTTAGAGGAAATGTATATATCTTTCGTTTGCTGTTATATCTGAGTTGTATGGTAGCTTTGAAAAAGCTAAAGGAGAAGTTTATATTGTGCCTACAAAAGATATACTGTTGAGAAGAGAAAAGAAAAAAAGAAAAAAATTTGTGCAAAAAGAACGTTCAAATACATTCTCTCGACAAAAACAATGTATGATCGGCTTAGCACACACCTAGTGTCCAGTTGTAGTCTGGGGGTGTTGTGTAGTTCTTTAACTTGTTGTTTTGGTGATTTTACACTCTTGAGTATTCAAGCTATGTTGCGTGTGATGCCCATCGTTCTTCCACTTATCTAACCTGAACTCAACCTAAGCCAAGTCCTAACCTATAAGTCCTATTGATTTCAGATATGAGTCATCTCATGCAGTAGAGAGAGTGCGAACGTGCAAGCCTATGGACACCGACTTGATGGATTTCTTAGGAGATTGTCCCGATCTTTGATTCGAGTAATACTCTACTCATTATTCACGCTATTTTCCCTTGTGCGCGACCGAAAGATTCACCGGGATTCACCATCCGAATAAACTAGATTTCAAATTACAATTCTAGAAATAGTTAAATATAATCTTGAGTTAAATTCTATTCTAACGTATTTCTACGCACGTGAGCATGCGACTTCGAATGGGTCTCTACAGATCAAACTCACTCTAACACCCAATTGTTCCGATGGGAGAGCTGAGTAGTTTGCCCAAGACGTGCAAATGGTTAAGTCTGGGGGTGTGATGAGTCCCATTTATATACTGTTGGGGAAATGATTTATCTTAACCCCTAAAAATGAGTAGAATATAAATTCTAAGAATGAAAAATTAGTCTAAATAAAATATGCGTCGAATATTATTCGACGCAACGTCGAAGTGTAGTCGACGTTCCTCTATGAATGAGTCGAAGTAGCTCTAAACAGAATTCGACGTAACCTATGTCGACGTAACTCTGACTTCTAGTCGACGTATCAAGTGAAGTCGACGTATCTTAGTCGACGCACCTTCCATATTCTCCTCTCGACGTCCAGCCAGTCTGAAATCGACGCTTCCGTCGATTAGTAATCGACGTACGTCGATCTCTATGTCAAATTCAAAAACACGCCATATCTCTTTCCTTCTATCTATAGATCTGAAATTTATGAGATGATATTATTCTTTTCTAGCCGTTTTGAATCAGACTTTCCTTCTAAATGATTCTTGGCTAAATTGATTATGTTTATTATGGATATTATTTGAAATCAGAATAATCTCTTTCGTTCTACAAAAATATTGATTATGGAATCTTTTCTCTCTTACTATTTCTCTGACTGCTGATTGATTATTCTCCTATAGTATTCTTTGACTAAACAGAGCTATAAATAAAAGGAAAGTCGGCAGAGAAGAAAATGAGAGAAGTGATCCACTCCATACATTTGAAATGGAGGAAAAGCTCCCAAGAGAAAAGTGAGAAAAGCTGAGAGAAGTGATAGTGTGCTGAAGCAAACAACAAGCCTTCTTCTTCCACTCTTTCTAAAGCCATACTGCTGCAATCTCAGATAGCTTTCATTGAAAGAGAAAAAGGCCTACAATCTCCTTCTCACTATAGAAGAGAGATTTCATTCACTATTTCTTGTGCTTCTAATCTTCTTGCTAGGAAGAAGATTCTTTCTTGTTTTAATTACTTCTTCTACTTCTTCCTCTTACTCTTATTTCATTTTCAAATTGTGTAAAAGAGTTTTTAGAATCTCTCTTCAAAAAATTTAGTTGTACTAGTTCTAAGAGTCTCCTTATCAAAAGACTCAGGCTGGTTCTAAGAGTCTCCTTATCAAAAGACTCAGTACAAGATAGTGAATTCCTACCAAGGGGGTAGAAGAGTGGACTACCCAAAGTTTGGGGAACCACTATATTTCTTTGTGTTGTGCTGTGATTTTCATTTTTCTATTTCTTTCTTTATTTACTTAATTCTTGTTGGTGTGTGTGGGAAGCTTAATTCTGTGATTATTACATATATATATATATATATATATATATTTGTTAACTTTGCACAAAGTAATTTTCAATCTCTATTCACCCCCCCCCCCCCCCTCTAGAGAATTCTAGTGTGGTTAACTGTGCACTTTCAATTGGTATCAGAGGGAGGTTGATCAAAAAGGGGTAACTCCTTGATCAAAAAGATCCTACTTCAATATATATATTTCTAAAAACTATTTTTCACAAGTCACAAATCAAAGATTATGCTTCCACCAGACCACCAATTTGCAACCTTGAAAAGTTTGCACTTTGGAAAACAAGAATTAAAATTTATCTAAACTCTATTGATGGAGAATTATTTGATGTTATTATGACAGGTCCCCCCAAGCCATTCAAAAAGGACTCAAGTGGAAAGGTCACACAAACACTTGCTCCAAAGGCTGAATGGACAGATGAAGAAAAGAAAGCTCATGCATGTGATGCCAAGGCTATGAATATCTTAGTCTCAACCCTCTCAGATGAAACCTTCCAAAAGATTGCTGAATGTGAGTCAGATAAGGAAATATGGGAAGCTCTCACTAAAATGGTAGAAGGGAGTGCTGATGAGAGAAAAGATAGAAAGGCATTACTCATCTCTCAATATGAAAACTTCCAGAAGAAATATAGTGAAAGTGTTGCTGACATGTATGCCAGATTCAGCCTCATAACAAATGAGTTAAGAACACTTGAGAAGGACATATCTCTCACTGAGATAAATGACAAATTGCTAACTTGATTCCCTAGCTCTTGGGACTCAAGAATTTGGCCAATTAGAGACTCCAGAAGCCAAAATGAAATCTCAACAGATGTTCTGTTGGGTAAATTAAGATCCTATGAACAGTTGTTGAAAACAAGAGCTGAGAAAGAAGAGAAAGAAAAGACTCCTTCACTCTCAAAGGAAAAGAGTATTGCTTTAAAAGCTACTACAGGTGAACCCTCTACAAGTGATGAGGAGCTGATCAGTCTACTGTCCAGAAGGTTCAAGAAGTGGATCAAAACAGAAGGATCCAGAAGGAGAGATTCAAAAACCAGGTATGATAAAACTCCCACTAAAGAGATTATATGTTACTCTTGCAGGAAACCTGGACACATTGCACTTGAATGTCCTAATGAGATCAGCATAAGAAAAATCTGAAAAGAACAGACCTAAAGAAGAAGAAGAAAGAGAAAGGATTCATTGCTCAATTATGGAGTGATTCAGAATCTGAAGGAAGTACATCATCTAAAAATGATCAAGAAGAGGCTAAGCAAGAGGAAACCTGTTTGATGGCTAATGGGAAGCCTGAAGATAACTCTCTGGTAAATATATTTGATGATATAGATTTCTCTTCCACTGATTTCAAAAATAATTTCAAACAATGTTGTTTAGACCAAGTCAAATCTGAAAAGGAAATAAAAGAACTAAGAAATGAATTGAACAATCTCAAACAAATGGATACACAATATAAAAACTATGAGCTCAGTCAAGAACTCTCTAGATCAGAGGAGCAACTAGATAAAATAAATACTGCAAATCAAGCACTGAAAAATGAGCTAGCAAAGGCAAAAGCCTTTGAAGATTCTCTAAATGGCAGAAGTCAAAAACTCAGGAAAATCTCTGAAAACCTCACTTATAGATTTAGACAACTGGAGTTTAATACTGAGTTAGAACCCAGACCTCAGTCACCCAGCAAATTTGTCTGGAGACATCCTATCCACTTCACTAGGAAGAATAATCTTATAGGAGAAGAATAACAAGACAATCCAGAAACAACTACTATTTTTAATAAAAAATAATTTCACTATGTATGAAGGAATCCTAGGTAAATATCCTCTGAAAAGAAACGAACTTGCGTCGAATCAGTATCGACGTGCGTCGATTTCCAATCAACGCAATCTCTCAGATGCTTCGACCTCAAATCGATGCATGAATAAAATTACGTCGACTTACAATCGACGCAACTATTTCCATGCATCAATTCCAGATCAACGCAATCTAGAGAAAGCGCCGAATATATATATCGACGCAACTCTCAACATATGTCAAATAGATATCGATGCATAAAACCTCAGAGCATCTTAAATACAGGACATAGCTATTCTTCAAAAACTCTCTATATTAACCCCCATTCAGGACCCTTTTACCCTGATCAAAATTTCTATCCTAATCAAAACTCTTTTCATAATCAAAATTACTATCCTGATCAAAAATTTTATCCTAATCAACAACTCTATCCTAATCACCATCCCTATCCCTTCCTAAACTCAAATTTACTTAATCAAAGGACAATTAGGTGTTATATCTGTAATAAAATTGGCCATACTGCCAAACAATGTTGGCACAATTAATCCAACTGTTTATAAAATTAACCCAAGGGTGACTTAGAAAACCTTAGGATTAGGAAGAAATAACCCCTCAAGGAAAACCTGAAATTTTCAGACAAAGCAAAAATCAAGTTGATTCTTTAATCGATGCATCGTCGATTAGTAAACTCGACGTATGCGTCGACTCATATCGACGCATACGTCGACAGGAAACCCTATCAGACTATACCGACGCATACGTCAACTTTCACTCGACGCAACGTCGACTTCATGAAAAAGGCGGCAATACTAAAATATTTTCGGTCACGTCTACGGCTGTACCGAATAAACCTCGAGTTGTGTCTCGTATCGACGTTTCACCTAACTTAAATAGACTCTTCAGTTAAAATTCTGCACACTCATGAGCTTCTCTCATCCTTCTCATTTCTCCGACCAGCCATCTCTTCTTCTCTCTCACTGACCTAAATGGCTCCCAAGATCAACTCCGGTTTTGACATTGATCTTGAATCCTTCCAAGCCGCCGCCGAAAACTATAAGAGCATCATAGCTCTCTTCACTGAAGCTGGTTTAGACAAACTGATTCCACAAGATGCAGAATCCTAGAGACAGAACTCACTGAGTTAATGAATCATGTTCAAATATCTGAGCAAGGAGAAATCACAGGAACACTCTATGAGACACCTGTCTCAATCTCAAAAGAACACCTTAGGGACACTTTTGATCTTCCATCAGGTACACTATCCTTGTTCAAATCAAAAAGGGGAAGCAAATTATTTTCTAAAGATAACTAAATAAATCTTCATCATCATTCCCTTATCAGGTGATGAACCTGTGGATCTCACCCCTGAGGAAACCAAGAATCTATTACTCATCATGAAGTTCTCCAAAGATAAACCAATCCACCTGAAGAAAATGGATTTTTCTGAGGAATATAGACTATTGGCAGACATAGTAGGAAAAGTTCTATTATGTAAGATCTCTGCCCATGATGCAGTGCCCAAGCAGCAACTGAACATCATGGGGGCCCTTGTGCTGAAAAAGAAGGTTGACTGGGCCAGCTGCTTACTAAAAATGATAGGCTACAAAAATTCGGTACATAATTGAAGCTGGAGATGAGAAAGAAACTGAAGAGGCAGAAGTAGAAGGCTTAAAGGAAATTCCATCTCAGGGGGAGCAAACTGCTGTGACTCAGGGGGAGCTGAGTGAACCACCTGTTACTAAGAAGGAGCAACTCTCTTCCTTAAAAACTTTAGTATTCACTAGGAAAAAAAATTCCTACCCCTCCTGAGTGATGTGTTGAAAAATGTTGATATACTTTATATTTTTTCCTCCATGATTAAATACTGCTTATGAAGTTTCTGTATATGATTCTATTTTCTTCTGATTACTTAACATATTTCTTTTCTAGATACATGCCTTGCTGTATTGATTAAAAGCTGGTACAATTTCTCCCTGAATAGGGATAAGACAAATAGGGGAAGATTGTTGGGGAAATGATTTATCTTAACCCCTAAAAATGAGTAGAATATAAATTCTAAGAATGAAAAATGTCTAAATAAAATATGCGTCGAATATTATTCGACGCAATGTCGAAGTGTAGTCGACGTTACTCTCAGAATGAGTCGAAGTAGCTCTAAACAGAATTCGACGTAACCTATGTCGACGTAACTCTGACTTCTAGTCGACGTATCTAGTGAAGTCGACGTATCTTAGTCGACGCACCTTCCATATTCTCCTCTCAACATCCAGCCAGTCTGAAATCGACGCTTCCGTCGATAAGTAATCGACGTACGTCGATCTCTATGTCAAGTTCAAAAACACGCCAGATCTCTTTCCTTCTACCTGTAGATCTGAAATTTATGAGATGATATTATTCTTTTCTAGCCGTTTTGAATCAGTCTTTCCTTCTAAATGATTCTTGGCTAAATTGATTAAGTTTATTATGGATATTATTTGAAATCAGAATAATCTCTTTCCTTCTACAGAAATATTGATTATGGAATCTTTTCTCTCTTACTATTTCTCTGACTGCTGATTGATTATTCTCCTATAGTGTTCTTTGACTAAACAGAGCTATAAATAAAAGGGAAGTCGGTAGAGAAGAAAATAAGAGAAGTGATCCACTCCATACATTTGAAATATAGGAAAAGCTCCCAAGAGAAAAGTGAGAAAAGCGGAGAGAAGTGATAGTGTGCTGAAGCAAACAACAAGACTTCTTCTTCCTCTCTTTCTAAAGCCATACTACTGCAATCTCAGATAGCTTTCATTGAAAGAGAAAAAGGCCTACAATCTCTTTCTCACTATAGAAGAGAGATTACATTCACTATTTCTTGTGCTTCTAATCTTCTTGCTAGGAAGAAGATTCTTTCTTGTTTTAATTACTTCTTCTACTTCTTCTTCTTACTCTTATTTCATTTTCAAATTGTGTAAAAGAGTTTTTAGAATCTCTCTTCAAAAAATTCAGTTGTACTGGTTCTAAGAGTCTTATTATCAAAAGACTCAGGCTGGTTCTAAGAGTCTCCTTATCAAAAGACTCAGTACAAGATAGTGAATTCCTACCAAGGGGGTAGAAGAGTGGACTACCCAAAGTTTGGGGAACCACTATATTTCTTTGTGTTGTGCTGTGATTTTCATTTTGCTATTTCTTTCTTTATTTACTTAATTCTTGTTGGTGTGTGTGGGAAGCTTAATTCTGTGATTATTACACATATATATATATATATATATATATTTGTTAACTTTGCACAAAGTAATTTTAAATCTTTATTCACCCCCCTCTAGAGAATTCTAGTTGGTTAACTGTGCACTTTCATATACACATTTATGGGCTCATTTGGGCCGATTATCTAGCATATGCACTACACTTTTAGGATGTTTTTATTCATATTCGTTATTCCATGCTAAGTGCACTCTTAGGCCCGTTTTGGTGTGCATTTGCACTCCATGTTATTGGGGGTAAGCACACGGTGCTCCCCAATCCTTTTTTTTGTTTGATTGGTGTTGGAAGTGTATTCTCAGCTGGATTGTTGTGCTTGTAGGTTGTTGGTTCATCCCCTTTTGCCCAGAATTTATGAATGTGTATATCGCACGGTCGTGCGTTTTCTTGATGCACGGACGGCTGCGGTCGTGCGCTTTCATCTGGGGAGAAAACCGGTGATCTGAATTTGATCGTGTCTTTTATGCACGGGCGGATTCGCCCGTGCGCGAAGGAATCGCACGATCACCCTGTTTAGCCTTGTTTTTAGCCAATCTGAATTTGTCTGTGCATTTTTACGCACGGGAAGATTTGCCCGTGCGTGAGTAAAACGCACGGGCGCAGCTGCTTCTTCCTCAACTCTATTTTTATCGTAAATAACACACGGCAGCGCACGGTCGTGCGTTCGCTCGTGCGTGACCAAAAATCTGACTGTTTAGTATTTAAGGAAGGGAATCAGCTGCAGTCGGGGGAGGACGATCCCCCTCGTGGGAAAAGCCAGAAAAGCCCGCCATTTTCACCCTTTCCACCATAGGAGACCATATCCGGTGATCTCCTCCACCACACTTCCTCCCAGGATTGTTTGCATGCTTTCTCCACCACGAGTTCAAGCATTCTTCGTCTTGGAGACCATAGAAGTGTTGTAGATCGCTGGAGAAGTGACAGCCTCCTTCGAGTCCGCAAACCATCTGAGGGCCGAGCCTGGAGAGAGAGCCCAACAACCTCTCATTCCGGCCAAGAACCCAGGATATGGTGACATCTTCTGTTGGGTCCTTTCTAAACCTTGAGCTTGTGCTTCTTCTAGTGTTGTTGTAATGAACTCTTGTTAGATTAATGTTATAGATCATTTGTTTGATGTTCATGTGCAATGATGCTATGGTTGTGAGAATCGCTTTGTTTTTCATTGTGATATTCTGAGTTGCTTGCGTGTGAAGCCATCTAGCAATTGCTAGTGGTGATGTTGGTGAAGAGGTGAATACGACCCTCGCAAAACCCCGCTCTGTGGTCATTTCTCCCGGTTACCGAAGCGCGGCATCGCGGCCGCTGCACTCACCCCCACTTTGCGAAGCGGTGTTTTTGACCCGCATTTCTCTTATTTCTGCAATAGCTTAGGACACCAATCACAACGCCCTTTGTTCTTACTTTCTTCGCTCGTGTAACAATTGACTCACAAAGCAATTCATTCACCATATCCTGCATTCCTCAAGAGATCGACATTCGGGGAAACTATTCCTATAATTATTACTTAACAGCGATCGGTGCACTTGCCGAACACGCATCATTAGGCCATATAAATGAGAAACGCATATCTAAGCTCCATAAAGATGGACTATTGGACTCATTTGATTATGAATCATTTGAATGATGCGAGTCATGTTTATTAGGCAAGATGACGAAAGCTCCTTTCACTAGTTGTAGTGAGAGGGTTGATGATCTCTTGGGTATAATACATAGTTATGTATGCGGACCCATGATTTATATGGCTAGAGGTGGGTTCTTATACTTTGTTACATTCACTAATGATTTTAGTAGATATGGATACGTGTTTCTTATGAAGAACAAATCTGAAACCTTTGAAAACTTCAAAAAGTTTAAGATTGAAGTAGAGAACCAACTGGGAAAAAGGATAAAAGCACACCGATCTGATCGAGGTGGCGAATATCTAAGTCATGAGTTTCATGATCATCTGAGAGAATGTGGTATTTTATCACAACTCACTACGCCCGGAACACCTCAACATAATGGTGTGTTTGAGAGGAGGAATCGTACTTTGTTGGGCATGGTACAGTCAATGATGAGTCATGCAGATTTGCTCATTTCCTTTTGGGGATTTGCTCGTTTCCTTTTGGGGATTTGCTCTAGAGACTGCTGCTTTCACTTTAAATCGCGCTCCAACGAAAATGGTTCAAAAGACACCATATGAGATATGGACTGGGAAGCATCCTAGTATGTCTTTCATTAAGATTTGGGGCTGTGAGACATACGTGCGACGTCAAATGCCTGACAAGCTGGAACCCAAATCGGATAAATGTTATCTAGTGGGGTATCCTAGGGAGACCAAAGGGTACTACTTCTACCTGTCATCTGAGGGCAAAGTGTTTGTTACAAGGACAGGCATCTTCTTGGAGAAAGAGTTCTTATCCAGAAAGACTGCAAAGGTAGAACTTGAAGACGTTCAAGAACTACAAACTGAAAATGAACCTAGATTGGATCCTAAGCAAGGACTACAATTAGTTGTAGCTAGAGAGCCCGCTCAAGAAACACAAGTCCTACGTAGATCTGGTAGACCAAGATTTGAGCCTGAGAGATATGGATTTCTCATGTCTCAAATAGGCAATGTGTTTCTTATGGATCATGATGATGAGCCTGCAACCTAGCAAGAGGCTATAAATGGACCAGACTCCGAGAAGTAGCTTGCGGGCATGAAATCTGAATTGTACTCCATGTATACAAACCAAGTTTGGGCCTTGGTGGAACCACCTAAAGGGGTAAGACCCATAGGGTGCAAGTGGGTATTCAAGAAGAAGACCAACATGGATGGGAATGTACAGACATTCAAAGGCAGGCTGGTGGCTAAAGGTTTCAGGAAAATTCATGGTGTTGACTATGATGAGACCTTTTCCCCTACTGTCATGTTCAAGTCCATCAGAATTCTACTTGCTATTGCTGCGTATTATGACTACGAGATCTGCCAAATGGATGTCAAAATGGCTTTCCTTAATGGAAACCTCCTTGAGGAAGTGTATATGACACAACCCGAGGGTTTTGTATCTCCAAGTGAAGCCACTAAAATATGCAAGTTGAATCGATCCATTTATGGATTGAAACAAGCTTCTCGAAGTTGGAATCTGCATTTTGATAAGAAAATCAAAGAGTTTGGTTTCATCAAGAACGAGGATGAGCCTTATGTTTACAAGAGGATTAGTGGGAGCATTGTCGTTTTCCTGATATTGTATGTGGATGACATACTGCTGATCGGGAATAACATTCTGACCCTGCAAGCTGTTAAGAACAGGCTAGGGGACTGCTTTTCTATGAAGGACTTGGGTGAAGCGACTTATATACTGGGTATTAAGATCTATAGAGATAGATCGAAGAAGTTGCTGGGTTTGACCCAGAGTACATACATTGAGAAGGTGTTGAAACGGTTCAACATGCTTGAGTCCAAGAAGGGATTCTTACCCATGTCACATGGTGTGAGTCTCTCTAAGGACCAGTGTCCTAAATCTTTGGAAGATAAGGACCGCATGAAGTTGATTCCATATGCTTCAGCAATTGGATCAATCATGTATGCAATGTTATGCACTCGACCCGATGTCTTTTATGCTTTAAGCATGACGAGCAGGTATCAGTCTGATCCTGGTGATGGCCACTGGATTTCTATCAAGAATATCCTAAAGTACTTGAGAAGGACTAAGGATATGTTCTTGGTGTATGGTGGAGAGTAAGAGCTCATTGTACAAGGTTACACGGATGCTATCTTCCAGACTGATAGGGACGATTCAAAGACCCAATCAAGAGATAGTTGATGATTCTACGACTGAGGCTGAGTAAATCGCTGCTGCAAATGCGGCGAAGGAGGTTGTGTGGATTAGGAAATTCATCAGCGAGTTAGGTGTAGTTCCTAGCATTGTTAATCCTGTAGTTCTCTATTGTGACAACAACGGTGCTATTGCACAAGCTAAGAAACCTAGATCTCATCAGTGCTCCAAGCACATATTTTGGCGGTTCCATCTTATACGAGAGATTGTCGATCGAGGAGATGTGAGCATATGTAGAGTACCGACTGAAGATAATTTTGCGGATCCACTGATGAAGCCTCTTGCACAGAGAAAGCACGATGGTCACACTAGATCAATGGGTATTAGATACCTGAATGATCATCTCTAGTGGGAGTCTTGTGGATTAATTCATATATTTGTCGGTTGATGTTTATTCATATGATGAATAGAGTACCTTATATTTTTCTTTACATTTATGGCAAGTTCTTATTATTTTATCATCTGTTTCTATTTGATTGATTAATTAGCATAATAAATGCCCTTAGAATGTTTGCTTCCATAGGAATTCAAGTGTGTGACTTGAATGTGATGGCCTATGTTGAATTAGAAGCTTCATTCTTAAAAGGTCCCTAGTCGGCGTATCATCTTAGAAGTTAAAGGGCGATGATGATGCATTAAGACTAGCATGTGCGTTGACTGATGACTGGTTCTCACAGGTCATGATATTGTGATATCAAGTCGTCACATGGGTACTTATTAGTGAACAAGTTGTACTGGACAGACCCACCTTGAGACTACTTTGTGGATTGTTATATGAACGTGTCACAAATAGGTCTCAACTGACAATAGTGTTTGTAGTTCTTTGACCTAAAGTCACAGCATTCATCAAGTGAGGAAGAGCGTACAATGATGCCATCTAATGTCTTCCTTGAGAAAGGTTGGTGATAAGGGTGGTTATTGGGTATGTTACGAATCATTTGGGTGTTTGTGTGTGGACAGAAATGGAATTTGTCCTCCTATATGACATGAGTTACATCCATGATCCTCTTGATGGAATGAGACTAAGAAATGCATGGCCATGCTTGGTTGAGTCAATATATGATATTGAGCTCACCAATTTCAAACAGTCTATTCTAGATCAGGAAACTAGGATTGAACAATTATGAGGGTGACAAGAACCATGCCTCTAGTTCTATCCGGATGTAAGGGACAAAGGGACATGACAACACTGATACATTGGTCAAGACAGGATTGTTGAGTTATGAACTCTTATTGCTTGGGTAGCAATGATGTATTGCTAGATGCCGCTCATTGTTTGTGAGATTTTGTTTGATACGTTCAAGATCAAGTGGGAGACTGTTGGTGTTTCCAAGGTGATTCGGAAGTAATTAAGCATTTGGTCTCACTGCCAACGCAATATGAGTTTATGGGGTCACACACAAGAGTGTTTGGCAAAGTTGGAGGAAGAATTGTGCTGGCCTTACTCATATTGGATATGAGTGAAGGACCAACCCTATGCCTTATTGGATTTGGGTCGAGTCAACTGAATGCTCCACAGGTATTCTGAATATTATATGGAGCGTGTTGGCATGTTTTCGAGGCGAGTCATCGAGAATGTCTCGACGACGGGTACCTCAAATCGTCGAAAGGTTTACTCGACGAATTGATTGTTACTCGACGAATTTCTTCAGTGAAAGGTTCACTCGACGAATTCTATTTTACTCGAGGAATTCAGTTTGTTACTCGATGAATTTCTTTAGTGAAAGATTCACTCGACAAATTTTGTGTTTACTCCAATGTAAGTCGTGGGTGTGCGGATAGCCTCTCTCACTCGCATGGGTATAAATAGAACACAATTTTATACCCTAAGTGAGGCGATCTACTTTTGTGATAGAAGAAGAGCGACGGAAGGGTTCCGATTGGCCGTTCCCGCACCACGACGCCACCGCCGCTTCTTTCTGTGGTAGGGCCTAGCAGTTTGTGGAAGACGTATAGGGCATTCTTCTCTGACCTAGTTCTTGTGCGACAAGAAGCTATGGTTCTTCATCGCTCGTGTGGACTCTCGTAGAGGCGCCAATCCATTTATGTGCTTGGTAATCAACGATCTCTCTTCGGGATCTCATTTGTAGAGCACCTTGGTTGAGTGTTGACTCAATCCCCTTCAGGTATTGCAATGTGTTGCTTCTCATATTTCTTGATTCATGAAATCGCAAGTTCCTTGAACCGTTAGGGTTGTTCTTGTTCTTTATTTCCGCTGCACATATGTGATATGCTATCTACATATGATGTACAGAAAACCCAACAAGAAACGCACGCGCAGAATAATTCTAAACTGGGATGGCGCTGGCGGTAGCGAAGCGCAGGCGCTAGCTCCAAAGCTATAAAAAGGACCCCTTGGCTCTGTCTTTCTCATCCTCTCATGATCCAAAAACTCTAGAGCTTCTTGCCACAGCATAGAGAGGAAGATTCAGAGAGAGACTCCCACAAATCCATGAAGGCTTAAGGAGATCATTGGAGAAGTCAACACTCTTCATCACCGTGACGAAAGACCACATTGAACACGATCATACTTAGTGGGTCTTCGTCTACTTCTCTAAGAGATCCATATAGGGAGTTTTTATATTATTGTTATTTGTTTTTCATCTCTTTTAAATCGTGTAGTAAATTCGCCTCTTGTTGGCGACTAGGTCTGGGTAGGACTTAGGGCAGAAATTTGCCTCGTGTTGGCGACTAGATCTAGGTTAGGTCTAGGGGGTGCTCGAGGCCATTTCCATGGAAGGATTGGCTAGAGTGGCTTGAGGACGTATTCGGGGAAGGATAGGCTAAAGCCACTGGTTCGTGTGGATAGGAGTTGGGATAGAAAACAAAAGAGATTTTACTTTTCGCCTTCGATTTCTATCAATATAGAAATCTATTTTTGTAATCAATTTTATCAATAGTAATCATGTCTCTCTTTGTGTAATAAAATTGATTTGATTTTCATTTCACTAAATTGTTTATTATACTCTCTATCATCATAAAACAATCTAGATCTTATTCAAAATCACTATTTTGATCTCTTAGTATTTCAAGTTTATCAAAATATAACAAAAGTTTTAAAACCCTTATTCACCCCCACCCCCCTCTAAGAGCGCCTGCCGATCCAACAAGTGGTATCAGAGCGAGGTTATTCCAAATCGGCTTAACAACCAGGAATAATGGCGTCTCATGATCTCGCTTCTATTAGTGGGGGAAATTTTTATGAAGAAGGAAAATCACTAGCACCACCTTTATTCGAAGGGAAAATTATAAAGGGTGGAAATTTTTAATGGAAAAGTTTATTAAAAATTTAGATATCGAAGCATGGAATATAGCAATAGTAAGACCAGTGGATGAAACAAATAAAAAGGAACGTCACTTAAATGCAAAGGCTTTGAATAGTATCTTTTGTGCTTTATCTCAAGAAATTTTTAAATTAATATATTGTTTTTTCTAGTGCATACAAAGTATGGAAATTTCTTGAAGAAATGTATGATTCTCCATCTATAGGTATGGAACAAACACAAGAAGTGGAGAACATACAAGCTTGCACAAATGGTCAAAAAAGCTCCGCTCATGATGGATCAATGGAGTGCACATCAAGTGGAAAAGAAGAAATCTTATCTTTGGAAGAGGTGTGCAAAAAGATGAAGATAACAAAGAAACTCTATGCTCAAATCTCACCGCATCCAAAATCACTGTAAGGAAATCAAATTCTCTTATTGTTTGCAATTCTATTTCTACTTTACAATTGCTATAAATTACAAAGCACAAAATTAAGAAATTGAAAAATGTGAATTGCAAATTGCGCTTAGAAAATAAAGATTTAAAAGCAAAAGTTAAAGTAGAATCAAATTCTGATTTATCTAGTTTTACTCATGTCTCTTCAATTGAAAATACAAAACCTTGTTTTGATTGTAATGATATTAAAGAAAAATTCAAGAAACTTGAAAAAGAACTTATTTTTGTAAAAGAACATAATGAAAATTTATCTTTAGAAAATTCATCTTTGAAAAGTGATTGTACTATGTGCCAAAATTATAAAATTGAAATCAAGGAGATGGACAAAACATTTAAGGAATTTAGAAATGACTATCAAAATCATATTGACTCTATTGTTTCCACTCTTAAAAATAGCACAATAGCTTATAATAAAGCTAGGCATAATCTAAAGATCAAGAATGATGAATTAAAATAAAAAATCAACTTGCTTATGAAAATTATAAATAAAAATTCACAATATCAAGAAATATCTAAAAGCATGTTGAATATGAATATCATAATTAAGCCCAATAATGGGAGTAAGAAACACAGTTTTTGTAAATCAAAATCCAAATCATCATTATTTACAAAATCATGTTTCTCCCAACTTGAAATTAGAATTACACAAATTTCCTATAAATAGTACTTTCAATAATCATTACAACTATAACCTTCAAAATAAAGATAATCGTAATGGAAATTTGATGCATAAGAATATCATCAAACTAAGGTTTGAATGGAGGCCCAAAGCTAAGAAAGAAATATTAACTTCACATGAAAGGACTCATTCATCATTATCTACCCATAAGCCAACATGTTATATTTGGGTGCCCAAAAGAACCATGACACTTGGTCCCCTTTGGATACCTAAAACACGTATTCATTAGGTATCATCAAATCCATGAAGTAGAATCCTTTCAAAATAAGATAATAAAATAAACAATACAAAAATTATTTTTTGAACTTAACTTTTCTATTTACATGTATATAGCGAAGGGGAGATTTGGGCTATCATCCAATTACATCTCCTAGTACTGGGCGAACCCCTCACAGGGTAGACCTCAGGAAGTCCAAGATCAATTATAAGAGTTCAAACTTTAAAACAAAATTATTATTTCAAAATATCAAAAAAAAAACTGTATGGATTTCTCATATCAAGCATGGTCTAATCTATCATTTAGTCCCTCTACAATATTGCAATTTATCTTTTCAGAGTACTTTGAACATTGTTTTATCATGCTTTGATATATCTAATCACATGTGCATCAATTGTATTGTAAAAGCTGTGTAGAACCAAACTTAACATGCCTCTAAGTATGAGTAAATGTTTTATGTTTGATAAAGATCTTTCTTCACTCACTTATTTTGGCAAAGTCTGCATATGCTCTTAATCTAAGAGTGTTTGCTTGTGTATTGTATTTGTACAATGAATTAAAATTTGCACATGTATCTTACCTACACTACATTTATTTGCACTCTTAAAAATTAAGAAAAGTGGTTGTGCTTTCAAAATTAAATTGGTTTGCCAACAAGTGTATTCGGAGATCTTTGTACAAAACAAAAATCATGAAATATATTGACAAAGATAACTCCACCAAGCACTACTTGAACCTCCTGATAATTCTTCATAAGCGTTGTGAGGTTGAGCACCTTGGAAAGAATAGTAAAGTGCCTTCTGCAAACCTTCATTTTTGTTACACCACTTATTCTTAAGTACACTGGATCACAAAAAAAATCAATATTGAAAAATAAAGTGTGTGATCCCCAAGCACTACTTTGCACCCTGATAAGTCTTAATGAGCATTGTGTGTGCAAAGCAACTTAGTAGTTGTACATTTTTTTCTATGTGCATTGAAGTGTGTGGAAGTAAAATTATTTGTGTTTTATTGTGCACTTTACTCTACATATGTCTTGTATTCTTGATTAAATAATTTGTTTACTCTATTCAAAATACACTTATGTGCACAACATTATCTTCCATGACACTTCTTCTCGTGAGTATTGGATCCTAATGCTAAATTCTATACTCCTCTTTATTTATAAATGCACTAGATAACCTAGCATGCTTTCTACAATGTTTGGTATGTTTTGAATTTGTGAATTATAATAACATTATAGTAGTTTCTCTTTGATATCCATCTTTCATGCTCCAGTGTCAAATAAGGCTCTCTCCGGACAGTTCCGAATTAGGAAAAAGCCTAATACAAATAGGGTATATAGGCAATCGCACACAAGGTATAAAATACATAAAGCAATAAATAGTATATACTAAATCATACTTGTCACGACGTCGCTTGCTTAATGGCCTCTTGCTGGCCAAGATTATATACCCGCGGTTGAGTTGGAGTGTAGGGAGATGCAGACGACTCTGCTGCTTTCCCTTTCTCCGCATAAGTCTCCCCCGCCTTTTTCTCTAACTTCTGGGAACTGCTGTGACACTCTCGAGCTATGTATCCTAGCTTGCCGCAATTGTAGAAAATCATCGGACCTTGCCCAGTCGTCGCTCCTGAAGTAGAAGAGGAAGTCGGTTCTGAAAACCAGGACTTCTTTCTGAATCGTCGGGACCCAGACTTTATAGAGCTTGGTACTTTATACTCCGTCTTTGCCACCACTCGATCCTTGTTAGGTTGGACCCTCTGCATATCTTTCTCAAGGGATCTTGCAGTATTCAGAAACGTTAGAAAGCCTTGCGTCATCGGGCCTGACAAAATCAGGCGCAAATCATCGCGCAGACCTTCATAGAATCTGTTGGTCTTTCGCTCGTCATCATCAAAGGAAGAGCCTGCATACCTTCCAAGTCATGTAAACTCATGGAGGTACTCATCCACCATCCTATCCCCTTGAGTTAACCTTTGAAACTGGTTCTTCATCTCTATTCATTGAGCAGTAGGGAGATACCTCGCCAAGAACACTCTCGAAAACTCTTCAATCGAGATGTCCGTCAGATGCATGTTGGCATACTGATGCACTCCCAACTCTTCCCACCACAGCCTAGCCTCTCCATCCAATAGATAGGTAGCTAGGGGCACCTTTTTCCTTTCCTCCCTCTCTGAAGCCGTTAGGGTTCTCTTCACCCGAGACATCCAATCCTCTGCTTGAGTTGGCGTTACTCACCCCTCAAACGTAGGAGGTGGTAACTCAGAAACTGTTTCAAGTGATGATTTGTCGCTCATGTCGCCTCAACCGGTACTGCAGGTGCTGGTCTTTCCACCACAGGTTCAATTGCGGCAACTGGAACCAGGGACACCCCAAGGGTAGGAGGCTGCACATGCCTTCCTGGTTGCGTGTTGATCATGTCAAACACCACTTCAGCAATCAACCATTTCATTTCAGCAGAAATATGAGGCATATGCATCTCAGCAGATGCACTACTCTCAGCAGTGTGTCAGGGTTGGGACTGCCCCGCACCACTTCTAGTCACATATAATCATGTCAGACACAATTTAGTGACTAATCGTACATCAAAATAGCAAGCAAGGAACACACAGGTTCCATAACCTTGCTAAAACACATATATAATGCATTCCTAAGTGGACATTCTGGTTATTTAAATGAGTTAAACGGTGACGCACACACGTGCTCACCACCCCTTAAAAGAATTCGACCACGAATTCGTATGGAAAGGGATCGAGACCCGTAGTTGATACCAAATTGTAACACCCCACCCATTGCAGGTATATAACAGTAGGTCCGGCCGGGACTCCACGCCATATAAAGTGAATAAGCAAGAGGGTTAAGTATTCAGTTTCCCAACCAATAACATCTCAGAGTTACACATAAGTGTAAGCATACGTTATTAAATATTGAACCAGAATAGAAGTACACAACACTAACTAGGAATGTCTGATATATATACAAAAGAGTTTGGCACTATAACCATACATCACAAAGGGTTTATCTGATTACATGTTTTACAAGCATCGGCACGCAGGCTGGCAATACATGAAATAAAAACACTCAAAACACTTGGGCCTTCAAGGGCCAGCAAAGCGCAGCAGCTGGGGTTCCAACCCGCTATTTCCTGCTCGTCTCGCCAGGACCTATTGTGAAATTTTCCGTAGATCTTGGAGTGAGCAGGAATTGTACAACTTACAGTTACAGGCAACAACTAGAAGCACATGAAACAAAGCAATCTTTATTGATGGCAGTAGAAATCTTCATTACAGAGCGAGGTATACATGGTGAGACATGATTTCGCCAGTACACAAAACCAAAAGGAAAAATACAATGCTGAAGAAAGATAACTGGCGGTCTGAACACAAAAGCCGCCTAACCGCGCGGCCTGGATGTTCGCGTGACTAGAAAAGGAGACCGCGCGAACAGACTGCCGGCAACTTGAACAACACCACTGAAGCTCTGCGACCTCCCGAACTCCACTGATTCTCCCGAACTCCAGCAACCCACACTGCAAGCCGTGAGACCGCCCGGACACTTTAGAAGAAGAAGTGACAGGTGTTGTTCGCACAATCCGCAGAAGCTGCACAAAGGAAATTCAATCAGCAAACTGGGCGGCCACAAAAAGAGACCGCAAGTTCTAGACACGAGTTCAACTTACACTTGGTGCGATGATATTGCTGCTACAGTGACACCTATTTATAGGCATGGGACAAGATCTAGTCACCACCCTAAGAGATAGAGTCACCGCTCTGACCGCGCGACCAAGATCGGTCTACCCGCGCGGTCAGCAGAAGATCGCTCTGCGCTTAGTGAGCTCGCCGACTTCAATCCTGACCAGGCATGACAACCCGCATGGTCATGACGCCCACCACATGTGTTCGCATATACGAGACCTCCTCCAGAGACCGCGAACATAGCCAAGTCGACTAAGGCAACAGCCCACCAAGTCGACCAACACCAGTGTCCGCATACATCAGCAGATCGCTAAGGGACCAGCTTATGCGAACACAAAGAGGAGACCGCGCGACTAAGAAAACCTTAGTCGGCGCGCACCACCAAGAACCGGGATAGTCACCAGACCGGACTGCCGGATACCAGAACAACAACCCTGTATGGTCAACAGCTTAACCCGCACAGTACAGAACAACAGCTCGCCACGCGGTCACACGAACCAGACCGCGCGGCCACATCTCGTCAGCCTTGGATAGAGAGAACGGAGGTCAGGCCAAATAGACTGCGGCTAGACCGAATAGGTCAGACCGCAGAGGAGACTGCATGATCGTGTGGTTAGACCAGACCGCGCGAACACCTCCTAGGCCGCCAACTTTACACATCAGCATTTTCAACACTCCCCCTTGAAGTGGGAAGTTGAAAATATCCCAAGTAAACTCCTCAGCCGAGTGAACGGCCCCTTCGCCAGCGCCTTTGTGAATATGTCAGCAACGTTGTCCATACTCCAAACATGCTCAACCGAAAGAGACCCCTCCAGCACCTTCTCACGAATGAAATGATGCTCGATCTCGATATGTTTGGTCCTTGTGTGACACACTGGATTAGTAACCAGTTTGAGTGCACTCTCATTATCGCCGCGGAGCAGAGTCGGACCGCGAATCTCCTTATGGACGTCTCCCACCAATCTCCTAAGCCAGATGGCTTCTTGAGCTGCCAAGGCCGAAGCCTTGTATTCCGCTTCTGTGGTAGAGATAGACACGGAATCCTGCTTCTTGCTGCACCATGATATAGCCGTAGGGCCCGCCATGAAGATGAATCCAGACGTCGACTTCTGATCATCCAAATCTCCCACGCAATCAGCCTCCGTGTACCCATGCACCTCGAAGCCCGCATCCCTCCTGTATAGGAGACCCATATCCGAAGTCGCCTTGACATACTTCAAAATATTCTTGGCCGCTAGTAGATGAGGCATCCGTGGTTCCGCCATATAATGACTCACCCTGCCAACTGCATACGCAATATCCGGCCTAGTGATCGTCAGATAAATCAAGCTTCGTGGTCTTCTCCAGAGGTGTAGAAATGCATTTCCCTTCCTTCATGCCGAATCGCTCCATGATTCGCTCTGCATATCCAGCCTGGGACACCAGCACTCCACTTCCCTTCCTCTGCACTTCGAGTCCAAGGAAATGGTGGAGTTCACCCAAGTCCTTCATCTCAAATCTTATAGATAGCTCAGCCCGAAGCTTTGCTAACTCCTCCTTCGAATTCCCTGTCACGATCATATCGTCGACGTAAAGCATCACGATGACTTGAAGCTCCCCGTTCTTCTTGGCAAACGAGCTTGAGTCAGAGTCCGAAGCACCGAATCCACAGAATAGAAGATATTCTGTAATCTTCCTGTACCACGCCCTCGACGCTTGCTTCAACCCATACAGGGCCTTCTTCAGCTTACCTACATAGTCTGGAAAATCTTCAGATACGAAGCCTGGCGGCTGGATCATGAAGATATCCTTGTCAATCTCACCGTACAAGAAAGCATTCTTTACGTTGAGTTGCTAAATCTCCCACCCCCAAAATGTCGTCAAGGCAATAACGAACCGAACTGAAGTCATCTTCGCCACCGGACTAAATGTCTCTTCATAATCTTCATCGTATTGCTGCGAGAATCCACGAGCCATGAAGCGAGCCTTGTATTGCTCGATACTACCATCTGCCTTCTTCTTGAGCTTATAGACCCATTTGCATATCAGAGGGGTCATACCCTTGGGCCTGGGAACCAAAGACCAGGTCTCATTCTTCTCAAGAGCTGTCATCTCTTCTTTCATAGCTATGTCCCACTGCTTCACGCCTTTGGCCTTCTCAAAGCTCGACGGCTCCCGCTCATCCAGGGGACCAGCGAAGAAACACGAGACAAAGCTCACCATGTTTCCTATTGTATAGCGATCAGGGGCAATGATCGTTCGCTTCGATCTCCTCAACACCTTCTCCTAACTCACATTATCCTCAGTTGCTTCTTCCCTAGCTCCCCTTCCAAACGTACTAGGAGCATCGCTCCCCCTGCTTCCTGATCCAAAAGCCTCCGTCTCATAACTAGAAATGGATGGACCACCTGGTGATAAAGGCAGCTCCACCTGGAGATTTTCCATAGCTCTCTTCGGCTCCTCCACCCTACTTTCTGGTAACTCAACACCAGAACTTCCCTTGTACGATGTCACCTCGTCAAACATGACGTCGCGAGATACAACAAATCTCCGCGTCTCCGGGTCCATGCACTTCCAGCCCTTCTTCTGATCATCATATCTGAAAGTGCACAGTTAACCACACTAGAATTCTCTAGAGGGGGGTGAATAGAGATTTAAAATTACTTTGTGCAAAGTTAACAAATATATATATATATATATATGTGTGTCATAATCACAGAATTAAGCTTCCCACACACACCAACAAGAATTAAGTAAATAAAGAAAGAAATAGCAAAATAAAAATCACAGCACAACATAAAGAAATATAGTGGTTCCCCAAACTTTGGGTAGTCCACTCTTCTACCCCCTTGGTAGGAATTCACTATCTTGTACTGAGTCTTTTGATAAGGAGACTCTTAGAACTAGCCTGAGTCTTTTGATAAGGAGACTCTTAGAACCAGTACAACTGAATTTTTTGAAGAGAGATTCTAAAAACTCTTTTACACAATTTGAAAATGAAATAAGAGTAAGAGGAAGAAGTAGAAGAAGTAATTAAAACAAGAAAGAATCTTCTTCCTAGCAAGAAGATTAGAAGCACAAGAAATAGTGAATGAAATCTCTCTTATATAGTGAGAAGGAGATTGTAGGCCTTTTTCTCTTTCAATGAAAGCTATCTGAGATTGCAGTAGTATGGCTTTAGAAAGAGAGGAAGAAGAAGTATTGTTGTTTGCTTCAGCACACTATCACTTCTCTCAGCTTTTCTCACTTTTCTCTTGGGAGCTTTTCCTATATTTCAAATGTATGGAGTGGATCACTTCTCTCATTTTCTTCTCTGCCGACTTTCCTTTTATTTATAGCTCTGTTTAGTCAAAGAACACTATAGGAGAATAATCAATCAGCAGTCAGAGAAATAGTAAGAGAGAAAAGATTCCATAATCAATATTTCTGTAGAAGGAAAGAGATTATTCTGATTTCAAATAATATCCATAATAAACTTAATCATTTTAGCCAAGAATCATTAAGAAGGAAAGACTGATTCAAAACGGCTAGAAAAGAATAATATCATCCCATAAATTTCAGATCTACAGATAGAAGGAAAGAGATCTGGCGTGTTTTTGAATTTGACATAGAGATCGACGTACGTCGATTACTAATCGACGGAAGCGTCGATTTCAGATTGGCTGGACGTCGAGAGGAGAATATGGAAGGTGCGTCGACTAAGATACGTCGACTTCACTAGATACGTCGACTAGAATTCAGAGTTACGTCGACATGGGTTACGTCGAATTCTGTTTAGAGCTACTTCGACTAATTCTGAGAGGAACGTCGACTACACTTCGACGTTGCGTCGAATAATATTCGACGCATATTTTATTTAGAATAATTTTTCATTCTTAGAATTTATATTCTACTCATTTTTAGGGGTTAAGATAAATCATTTCCCCAACAATCTCCCCCTATTTATCTTAACCCTATTCAAGGAGAAATTGTACCAGATTTTAATCAACACAGCAAGGCATGTATCTAGAAAAGAAATATGTTAAGTAATCAGAAGAAAATAGAATCATATACAGAGACTTCATAAGCAGTATTTAATCATGGAGGAAAAAATATAGAGTATATCAACATTTTTCAACACATCACTCAGGAGGGGTAGGAGGAGTTTTTCTTTTCCTAGTGAATACTAAAGTTTTTAAGGAAGAGAGTTGCTCCTTATCAGTAATAGGTGGTTCACTCATCTCCCCCTGAGTCACAGCAGTTTGCTCCCCCTGAGATGGAATTTCCTTTAAGCCTTCTACTTCTTCCTCTTCAGTTTCTTTCTCAGCTTCAGCTTTAATTATGTCAGAATTTGACTCCCCCTGAGCTTTAGCTTCTTTTTCAACTTCTCTCTCTGCTCTGCTAGCCTCCCCTTGAAGGAGAACTACTTGTTTTATAGCTTCTCTTGATATAGAGAGTACATCTGTTATCTGGTCCTCAGTATGTAGCTCTGGGACTAATTCATTTCCAATTGTCTTATCAGCTTTTCAAGTAGGAAGGGACTTGTATGAGAGCTGCTCTTCATCTAATTTCTCCCCCTTCTTGACCTTCTTAGCCAAGGAGGTTAAGAAAGACTTGGTCACCTTAGAGGAAGAGACAGAGGATTTTAAGCTTTGCACAGAGGCATTGACCCCATCTATTTGGGTTTGCATGTGCATGATGGAAGAGTGAAGTTAGGAGCAGTGTCCATCCAGCATTTCTTAAAACTTTTGGGCTGCTGACTGGATACACTGGGTGATGAGAGTTTTAGTGGATGGAGATGGTTCAAGATGTGTTGGAGTAGGAGATAATGGTGGAGGTGGAGGTGATGAAGGTTGAGCAGGTGTATTGGAAGATGTAGGTAGGATAGGAGTTATTATGGTAGTAGAGACTATTGGTGTGGATGATGTAGGTAGGGAAGAGGTGTCTGTATGAAGAGTAGGTGGTGAGGATGGATGGCTAGGAGAGTTAGGAGGAGAAGGAGTCCTGTCAGGAAGGGCACCAGGCTTGGGAATTTGCCTGGTCCATTTTGAGAATAGGGCAATGGACATCCTTTTTCCAGGGGGAATGGGGATTCTTTTTGACCTACATAGGTCAGGGAAGGAGTGGAGGAGTACCTGACTCATGATCCTCATATAGGCATTCTCTTTGCGAGAATATTTGTAGCCTATCATTTTTAGTAAGCAGCTGGCCCAGTCAACCTTCTTTTTCAGCACAAGGGCCCCCATGATGTTCAGTTGCTGCTTGGGCACTACATCATGGGCAGAGATCTTGCATAATAGAACTTTTCCTACTATGTCTGCCAATAGTCTATATTCCTCAGAAAAATCTATTTTCTTCAGGTGGATTGGTTTATATTTGGAGAACTTCATGATGAGTAATAGATTCTTGGTTTCCTCAGGGGTGAGATCCACAGGTTCATCACCTGATAAGGTAATGATGATGAAGATTTATTTAGTTATCTTTAGAAAATAATTTGCTTCCCCTTTTTGATTTGAACAAGGATAGTGTACCTGATGGAAGATCAAAAGTGTCCCTAAGGTGTTCTGCTGAGATTGAGACAGGTGTCTCATAGAGTGTTCCTGTGATTTCTCCTTGCTCAAATATTTGAACATGATTCATTAACTCAGTGAGTTCTGTCTCTAGGATTCTGCATCTTGTGGAAATGAGTTTGTCTAATCCAGGTTCAGTGAAGAGAGCTATGATGCTCTTATAGTTTTCGGCGGCGGCTTGGAAGGATTCAAGATCAATGTCAAAACCGGAGATGATCTTGGGAGCCATTTAGGTCAGTGAGAGAGAAGAAGAGATGGCTGGTCTGAGAAATGTGAAGGATGAGAGAAGCTCAGGAGTGTGCAAAATTTTAACTGAAGAGTCTATTTAAGTCAGGTGAAACGTCGATACGAGACACAACTCGAGGTTTATTCGGTACAGCCGTAGATGTGACCGAAAATATTTTAGTATTGCAGCCTTTTTCATGAAGTAGACGTTGCGTCGAGTGAAAGTTGACGTATGCATCGGAATAGTATGATAGGGTTTCCTGTCGACGTATGCGTCGATATGAGTCGACGCATACGTCGAGTTTACTAATCGACGATGCGTCGATTAAGGAATCAACTTGATTTTTGCTTTGTCTGAAAATTTTAGGTTTTCCTTGAGGGGTTATTTCTTCCTAATCCTAAGGTTTTCTAAGTCACCCTTGGGTTAATTTTATAAACAGTTGGATTAATTGTGCCAACATTGTTTTGCAGTGTGGCCAATTTTATTACAGATATAACACTTAATTGTCCTTTGATTAAGGAAATTTGAGTTTAGGAAGGGATAGGGATGATGATTAGGATAGAGTTGTTGATTAGGATAAAAGTTTTGATCAGGATAGTTATTTTGATTATGAAAAGAGTTTTGATTAGGATAGAAGTTTTGATCAGGGTAAAAGGGTCCTGAATGGGGGTTAAGATAAAGAGTTTTTGAAGAATAGCTATGTCCTGTATTTAAGTTGCTCTGAGGTTTTATGCGTCGATATCTATTCGACGTATGTTGAGAGTTGCGTCGATATATATTCGGCGCTTTCTCTAGATTCCGTTGATCTGGAATTGATGCATGGAAATAGTTGCGTCGATTATAAGTCGACGTAATTTAATTCATGCGTAGATTTGAGGTCGAAGCATCTGAGAGATTGCGTCGATTAGAATTCGACGTATTATCATTCATACGTCGATATGAAGTCGACGCAATTGTGTCTTCACAGATTTTATTTTTCCCTTTATCTATTTGAAGATTTATTTCTTTATGAATTATTTCTTTTGGCCTAGTTGCCTTCTCAGAGGTAGTTTGAGAGTTTTCTTCTGAATGGTATGATGATGATTCTTCAAGGTGGTTTATCTCTTTGAAGGTGAGGTATTTTTTATTTTGTGGGTCTTCTTCTAAGTTTGTTGATTTGATGGGTTTAGTAAATTTAACAGGGCTCATCCAAGCAGGTTTGGTAGATGGTATTGAACTGGTTGAAAGATCAACTCCTAAACCCAGATTCTTATGTCAGATTATTTGTTTTTCAGTGATTTCTTTAAGTGTTTGGCTTCTGACTTTTATAGATTCTTCAAAAGCTTTTGCCTGGGATACCTTATTCTTAAGAAGTTGATTTTCTATTTTAGCACTATTTATTTCCTTTTTTGTTTTATAGATTTTACACCTAAGTTCATAATTTTTTGAACATGTATCTTCTATTTTTCTCATTTTAATTTGTTCTGTTAGATTCTTAATTTCTTGTTTAGCTTTCAGTTGATCTAAACAGAGTCTTTTAAAATCATTTTTAAAAACTTCATAGAGAAAATCTATTTCATCAAAGATGCTTACCTCATCCTTATCCTCAGATTCCTCTATGAGAATAAGACTATTTGCTTTTGCTGTTGAAGAGATGCTTCCTTCTGATCCTGTTTCACTCCATGATTCAGCAACACATTCTTCTTCTGTGCTTCCAAGAGCCATTAAGCATAGGTCTTCTTGCTTAGACTCTTCATTGTCACTGTTAGATGAAGTGCTGTCTTCAGAATCTGTCTCACTCCAAGCTTCTGCAATGAAGCCTCTTTCTTTCTTCTTCCCTTTCTTCTTGAGATCTTTCTTTTTCAGATCTTTCTTTTTCTCAGCATTTTCTGGACATTCTGGAGCAATATGTCCAGTTTTCCTGCAGGAATAACAAATAATTTCTTTAGTAGGAGTCTTGTCATACCTTGGTTTTGACTCTCTCCTTCTAGATCCATCTTTCCTGACCCATTTCTTGAATCTTCTGGCCAGGAGGCTGAATAATTCTTCTTTAGTAACAGAAGTTTCCTCTTCTGTTGCTTTTAATGCAATGTTTCTATCTTTTGAGGAGGTTGGAGTGTTTTCCTTTCTTTCCTTCTCTTCTCTGGTTTTAAGTAGTTGCTCATAGGATTTGAGTTTTCCTAAAAGGGCATCTGTTGAGATTTCCTTTTGTCCTCTAGTATCCCTTATTGCCCATATTCTTGAGTCTCATGAACTTGGGAGACTCATTAGAAATTTGTCATTTATCTCTGTGAGAGAGATCTCTCTGTCTAAGTTTCTTAATTGATTGATGATCAGACTGAATCTGTCATACATCTCAGATATACTTTCTTCATTCTTCTTTTGGAAGTTCTCATATAGGGAGATCAATAGAGCCTTCATATCTTTCCTTTCATCAGCACTTCCTTCTACCATCTTTGTAAGGGCCTCCCAGATTTCTTTGGCTGATTCACAGTCAACAACCCTTTGAAAGATTTCATCTGAGAGGGTTGAGACAAGAATGTTCACAGCTTTTGCATCACATGCTTGTCTTTTTCTGATCATCTGTCCACTCAGCCCTTGGGACAAGTGTTTGTGTCACTTTACCACTTGAGTCCTTCCTGTAGTTCTTTGGAGGGCCTGTCAAAATAACATTAAACAAATCTTCATCAATAGAATTCATATAGATTCTAATTCTTGTTTTCCAAAGTGCAAACTTTTCAAGATTGCACATTGGTGGTCTTGTGGAAGCATAATCTTTGATTTGTGCCATGTGAAAAATAGTTTTTCGAAATATATATATTGAAGTAGGATCTTTTTGATCAAGGAGTTACCCCTTTTTGATCAACCTAGCTCTGATACCAATTGAAAGTGCACAGTTAACCACACTAGAATTCTCTAGAGGGGGTGAATAGAGATTTAAAATTACTTTGTGCAAAGTTAACAAATATATATATATATATATATATATATGTGTGTGTAATAATCACAGAATTAAGCTTCCCACACACACCAACAAGAATTAAGTAAATAAAGAAAGAAATAGCAAAATGAAAATCACAGCACAACATAAAGAAATATAGTGGTTCCCCATACTTTGGGTAGTCCACTCTTCTACCCCCTTGGTAGGAATTCACTATCTTGTACTGAGTCTTTTGATAAGGAGACTCTTAGAACCAGCCTGAGTCTTTTGATAAGGAGACTCATAGAACCAGTACAACTGAATTTTTTGAAGAGAGATTCTAAAAACTCTTTTACACAATTTGAAAATGAAATAAGAGTAAGAGGAAGAAGTAAAAGAAGTAATTAAAACAAGAAAGAATCTTCTTCCTAGCAAGAAGATTAGAAGCACAAGAAATAGTGAATGAAATCTCTCTTCTATAGTGAGAAGGAGATTGTAGGCCTTTTTCTCTTTCAATGAAAGCTATCTGAGATTGCAGTAGTATGGCTTTAGAAAGAGAGGAAGAAGAAGGCTTGTTGTTTGCTTCAGCACACTATCACTTCTCTCAGCTTTTCTCACTTTTCTCTTGGGAGCTTTTCCTCTATTTCACATGAATGGAGTGGATCACTTCTCTCATTTTCTTCTCTGCCGACTTCCCTTTTATTTATAGCTCTGTTTAGTCAAAGAACACTATAGGAGAATAATCAATCAACAGTCAGAGAAATAGTAAGAGAGAAAAGATTCCATAATCAATATTTCTGTAGAAGGAAAGAGATTATTCTGATTTCAAATAATATCCATAATAAACTTAATCAATTTAGCCAAGAATCATTTAGAAGGAAAGACTGATTCAAAACGGCTAGAAAAGAATAATATCATCCCATAAATTTCAGATCTACAGATAGAAGGAAAGAGATCTGGCGTGTTTTTGAATTTGACATAGAGATCGACGTACGTCGATTACTAATCGACGGAAGCGTCGATTTCAGACTGGCTGGACGTCGAGAGGAGAATATGGAAGGTGCGTCGACTAAGATACGTCGACTTCACTAGATACGTCAACTAGAAGTCAGAGTTACGTCGACATAGGTTACGTCGAATTCTGTTTAGAGCTACTTCAACTCATTCTGAGAGGAACGTCGACTACACTTCGACGTTGCGTCGAATAATATTCGACGCATATTTAATTTAGACTAATTTTTCATTCTTAGAATTTATATTCTACTCATTTTTAGGGGTTAAGATAAATCATCTCCCCAACAATATCCCACGAAGACTAGCTTCCTTTCTTTTGCATCTAGCTTCATCGGAAGCGCATCTAGAACGTGCACATAACAGGTGGAACCAAACACCCAAAGGTGCGCCACGCTTGGCTTTTCCTTGAACATCAACTCATACGGGGTCAATATGTTGATGGGACTGAGAGGCATCCTGTTGATGAAGTAGGCGGCACAAGACATTCCCTTCGCCCAGAAGGACCTTGGGATACTTTTGGCATGTAGCCAACACTTGCAGGTCTCCATCAGATGACGGATCTTTCGCTCTGCAGTAATGTTTTGTTGTGGAGTATGCGCACAAGTAAGCTCCCTCTGGATGCCCGCCTTCCTGCAAAAACTAGAGAACTCACCCGAGGTGAACTCCCCCCCCCCCCCCCCCCCCCCGTTATCAGTTCTCAGCTTCTTTATCCGCAGACCTAACCGACCCTCCACTAGCTCCTTGAACTCCACAAACTTGGCAAACGCCTCCGCCTTCTCCTTCATGAAATAGACCCAGACATATCTGGTGTAATCATCGATCAACACCAGCATATACCTGTTGCCTCCAAGGCTTGGGGTAGCAGTCGGTCCCATCAAATCACCGTGGATACACTCCAACGGCACACTACTCCTTGTCTGCGACTTATCAAACGGCAGTCGATGAGACTTCCCGAACTGACATCCCGCGCAAACATGACCGACACCGTAGGAAGATAGACTAGGCAGGCCCTTGACGAGACCTTTTATCGCCATAGCCTCAGCTTATCCATCCCTACATGCCCCAACCTCTCGTGTCATATAACGACACTATCATTTGTCCTCATCATGTCAACATAAGAACTTGTCGATAAAATGAACAAGTCTTTTGCCCTTCTCCCGACATGAACAACATCAGCCTTTACCGCCTCAACGTTTCGTAAAAACCTTACTTCTGTTGGACCGAACAGAACGTGATTCCCAGCGTCAACAGCGTTGGTCACAGAGAAGAGGTTTTTCCTCATTCCGGGCACATGATAGACACTCTTCAACGTTAGTGGCCCCCTATCACTGCCCAAGGAAACAACCCCCACCTTCTCGACAGTATGCACAGTATCATCAGCAGTTATGATGGCATCATTACCTGAGTAAAGTTGCGCTGAAGAAAGCTTCGACTCATCCCCGGTGAGGTGATGACCACACCCCGAGTCCACGATACAGTCTTCCTGATAGTTGATAGGAGTCGCAGCTCCGACAGAAGCCGAGAAGGCTCCTCCCCATCCTCCATCATTGGGCCTGGCCTCAGATTCCTCCTTCCCTGCAGTAGCATGCCCTGGCTGAAGATTCACCTGGCAGTCCTTCCTGATGTGACCAAGGTTACCGCACCTAAAGCATTTGGGTCCTTCTCCCTTCTTCTTCCCTTCAGCCCTGAGCATAGCCCCTCTCCTGCTGTCCAGAAGTTGAAGGCACATTGCCTCCAGCGGTCTTCTTCTTCTTATCCCATCTCTTCTTCTTCCCTGTGAAGAGCACCTCGCCTTCTCCCACAGACACTGACACCCCCGCCATCTACCTTTCCAGACTCTCCTGAGGTGCAAGCAGATTCTCCAACTCCATCAGAGACGGCTGATTTGCCCAATCCTGCACCGACGTCACAAAGGCCACATACGCCTTCCGCAAGCCGCGGATGATGTGTCTCTTCAGCTTCGCCTCAGAAATTGGCTCATCAGGATCCAGTGCTGAAATCTCAGCGCACGGGTTCTTCATCTTCAGGAAGAACGTACAGATAGACAGATCTCCCTGAGCCGACCTAGCCAGCTCATTTTCCAGGAACTGTAGTATTGCTTCATTCTTCTTGTTAAATAGCCCATCCAGGGCTCTCCAGATCTCGGCAGCTGATCCACACCCTAAGATGTGATCGAATAGGTCAGGTGATATTTCCCTTTTCAGAGTGAACTCTGCTTTCACATTAATCCTCCTCCAATTCCTCAACTCATGACCATTATCACCAACTGGGACAACTTCCTCCGTACTATCTCCTCCAACAACCTCCCAGAGGTCCTCGACCAGAAGATAACTCTGCATGCATGACTTCCACTTTTTGAAGTTAGTCGACGTGAGCATCTCAATTCCAAGACCTCCTTAAAAACCTGCTTCCATGGCTCTACCACTGGTTCCTTCTTCACAACGGCGATGGCAACTTTGAGTTGTTCACTGCTCTATCCACTCCAACCTACCTCTGATACAATGTGAAATTTTCCGTAGATCTTGGAGTGAGCAGGAATCGTACAACTTAAAGGTACAGCCAACAACCAGAAGCACATGAAACAAAGCAATCTTTATTGATGACAGCAGAAATCTTCATTACAGAGCGAGGTATACATGGCGAGACATGATTTCACCAGTACACAAAACCAAAAGGAAAAATACAATGCTGAAGAAAGATATCTGGCGGTCTGAACACAGAAGCCGCCTAACCGCGTGGCCTGGATGTTCGCGCGACCAGAAAAGGAGACCGCGCGAACAGACTGCCGGCAACTTGAACAACACCAATGAAGCTCTGCGACCTCCCGAACTCCACTGATTCTCTTGAACTCTAGCAACCCACACTGCAAGCCGCAAGACCGCTCGGACACTTTAGAAGAAGAAGTGACCGCTGCTGTTCGCACAATCCACAGAAGCTGCACAAAGGAAATTCAATCAACAAATCGGGCGGTCACAAAAAGAGGCCACAAGTTCTAGGCACGAGTTCAACTTACACTTGGTGCGATGATATTGCTGCTACAGTGACACCTATTTATAGGCATGGGACCATATCCAGTCACCACCCTATAAGATAGAGTCACCGCGCGACCAAGATCGGTCTACCCGCGCGGTCAGCAGAAGATCACTCTGCGCTTAGTGAGCTCGCCGACTTCAATCCTAACCAGGAGATCGTCACTCCTCCAAGAAGCCACGCGATCATGACAACCCGCATGGTCATGACGCCCACCACCTGTGTTCGCATATACGAGACCTCCTCCAGAGACCACGAACACATCCAAGTCGACTAAGGCAACAGCCCACCAAGTCGACCAACACCAGTGTCCGCATACATCAGCAGATCGCCAAGGGACCAGCTTATGCGAACACAAAGAGGATACTGCACGACTAATAAAACCTTAGTCGGCGCGCACCACCAAGAACCCAGACAGTCACCAGACCGGACTGCCGGATACCAGAACAACAACCCTGTGCGGTCAATATCTTAACCCATACAGTACAAAACAACAGCTCGCCACGCGGTCACACGAACCAGACTGCGCAGCCACATCTCGGCAGCCTTGGATAGAGAGAACGGTGGTCAGGCCGAATAGACTGCGGCTAGACCGAATAGGTCAGACCGCAGACGAGACCACAAGATCGCGCGGTTAGACCAGACCGCGCGAACACCTCCCAGACCGCCAACTTCACACATCAACATTTTCAACACCTATAAAACGCAATCCACCAAGTCGTGGGAAAATAGGTAACCGGTCAGCTTTAACTGACCAAGAATTTAACGACCCCACCCCATGCCCGGGGCGGTAGCACTCCTTCCCTGCAAGCAAGCAATAACAATATATATTTCATAGGTGCGTCTAAGCACCGCATACAAACAATCACCACATATGTCGACTCTAGGTCACACGTATCGTGCTCTCAAGGCACACTCCATCCACAAGTCCTTTTTCAACTTGGATGGTTATTTGAGCTAGGTTGTACACACCAACGTTTTCTGGCAATCTTCCATAAGATGGTGCACTGAGGGGAGACCTCTTCACCGACCAATATGGATGGGTTCAGATCCAGCTAGTCCCAGCTCAATCATCACAAACAACCAACACGATGCGGGTAAACTTTCACCTTATCCTGATCATATGGACGACCTCCTCCGGTTCATCAACACAGCACACCACGTGATATCATATCACTGGCACTAGCGCCGACGCTAGCACTAGCGCTGACGCTAGCAACAGAATGCAGTTCTGCCAGCTTTTTCGGGTATTTCCTTGAGGTAGCCTCCAGAACTCCTTGCAGCACATCACAGCACTCAGAACCCAGAAACAAGCATACATACTCGGAGTCTTCTCCGGAGCACAATAAAGCAATATCAACATCACCAATCCATACCAACTTGTCCAGATGGGCTTCATAAAGTATGTCTATGTCTGTATAGCGATCCGGACTCTATATGCAATTTCTATGGGGATAATCCATATCGACCCGTTGGAAGAAACCTATCCATTAATTAGTGGAAATTTTCCTGCTACTATGCAAATCAAAGGACTAGCATGTCCAGAGATTAAGGAGGAGAATCGTTACCCTTAATGCTCGTTTTGGTGTCATAGGATGAATCTCTCCGCGGATCCAAAGGTGGTACAAGCACGTAAGAGATCTCCGACCCAGACTTGCCCTCAGCACGACGAACGACTTGCCAAAAGGATCTCCTTCCTCTGACTTCTGCTTCCTTGCCTTAGGAGAGAGAGGACCAAAGAGAAACTTAGGGAAAACCACGATTTTGGTGTCTTTATATATAAAAGTGCTACCGTCGGCGCTACCTCCTAACGCAGGCGCTAGCCCAAAGGCGGTACGGCCGAACATACCCATAGCCGCTTAATTATTCGTCAAGAACTCTACCGTCGGCGCTAGCGCTACCGCCTGCGCTATCTCTCGACAAATCAAATTCATGAGTGCTCAACACAATTCGTCAGAATACATTCGTCGGGACACAAATTTGTTGAGACAGCTACCGACGGCGCTACCACTACCGCTGTTGCTAGCACTCGACGAATCGTCTTAATGTTTTCGACGATACACATAAGTCCTTTCGTCGACACTCAACCAATTCGACGATACAAGCTACCGCCGGCACTAGCTCTAGCGTTGGCGCTAGCTCCTTAGCTTAGAACACCGTGAACTTTTTGCACATGAAAATTGGGGTCTTATAACAAAAGACTCAGATCCTGGTTCTAAGAGTCTCCTTATCAAAAGACTCGGGCACTGTGATAGTGTATTCCTACCAAGGTGGTAGAAGAGTGGAGTACCCACATTTTGAGGAACCACTATAGTGTACAACCCCGATATCCGCCTAGCGGATGATCAAATAAAAGTAATGTGAACCAGATCTATCAAAGGTCACCAGCGGGAAGAGGCGCGAGTCAAGATTCCCACGAGCCAGAGCCTCAAGGTCGACCAGCAAGAAGGCGAGCGAGCCAGAATCTCGCTGAATGCTCGCAAGGAGGCGAGCGAGCCAGAAACTCGCTGAAGGACCGCAAGGAGGCGAGCGAGCCAGAAACCCGCCGAAGGATCACGAGGAGACAGGCGAGCCAGATTTCTTCCAGAGTCTCCGTGATCGGCGAATCTCAGTCGAGGTCGACGAACTCAGCCCGGCTCCTGACGAAGTGCGGGCCGCATTCGACCAAGTCGCCAGAACTCTACGTTCGACGAACTCCCCAAGCCGCCGCGTTCGACGAATCCGCTGATCATCTATGATCGACGAAATCATCTCTCTATCCCCGTTGGCCTGCCATTAGCCTATCCAAACAGCGGAGTTCGCAGACCCATTTGGGGTGCGGATAGTAAAATCAAAAGGCGGAGTTCTGCTATTTGCAGGCCAGACTAGAAAACCTATAAATAAGACCTCAAGGGCACCTTTGGATAGGACTTCACTTTGGCTTCTCTCTCCTCAGGCTTTCTTTGGTTAGCATTTTCAGAGCTCTCTAAGGTGCCCGAGTCTCAGCTTTGGCTTGGGAGGGGAAGCGCTCAACGATCTTCCGGTTAGTGGAGGGACCTCCTCGCTGTGACTGAGGTTTTAGTCAATTTCCTAGTCTCCAGTCTGCCTTCTCTGAGGGATCAGTAAGGGCTAGCTGCCCCTCATTTTGGTGACGGCCCCGAGCTCCACAAGAAGCCAAGAAATCGGTTTCAACATTTTGGTGCGGTGAGCGTGGAGCGTGGCTGGTCCAAGAAAGTTCCAAGGAGCAAATATGGCAGGAGGAGAGGATCAAGGCGAGGAGTTCAGAGAGTCACCGCGGGTGGTGATGCCGAGGATGTTCGCGGATTTCAGAAGGGAGGTTCTCGACACCTTCGGACTCACGGTCGCGGCGTTGCGAAGTGTGTTCGCGACCCCAGCATCTCAAGCGATCCCTCCACCAGCAGCGGTCGGCGAGAATGCCCCGGGTGGAAGAGTCGGAAAGGAAATCGCCGGAAGTTCAGTTCAGGACATGGAGGGGCGAGTGCTGTTCGCCAGCCCGGCGAGCACTGTGCCGGCGAGCTCTGTGCCAGCGAGCTCTGTGCCGGCGAGCGCGGCGCGGGGGGAGCGAGCGCCCAGAGGATGCAGTGACTGTGTGATTGGTCCACACGAACGTTGTTCTCATGAGCGCAGTCCCCGTGAGCTCGAGTCCGGCGAGAGAGCTCGGGGGGCGAGCGGAGCGAGAAAGGGTGGTAGAAGGGGGAAGCCCCTTCTGCGAGTTGGTACTTTCTGCGCCTGTCCCAGCAGGGTTCGGAGAGTGGGACAGGGTGTACTACAACGACAGGGGTGACCCTGTCCATCATCTCCAGTCATTTGAGGACTCGGTCTCCATCAGGCAGATGTCAGATGCTTTCAAGTGTCGGCTCTTCGCCGTCACTCTTAAAGAAAAGGCCAGGGACTGGTTCCATCAACTCCCTACAGGGTCGATCTATTCCTTCGAGGATTTACGCCGGAGTTTCTTGTTGCGATTCTCCACTTCAAAGAAGAGGAAGAAGGACGTCGAGTCCCTCTTCAAAGTGAAGCAGGAGCCAAAGGAGTCGTTGGCTTGCTACGCGGATCGGTTCCCGGAAGAAGTGCTGCTCACTCAGGAGATGCCCGGATTTGCACTCAAGCTCGCTTTCACCGTCGGGCTAAGGGAGAGCTTTTTCAAAATGGCTTTGAAGAGGAAGGCCCCCGTCTCCTACGAGGAATTGATGGAGAGGGTGGCGGAAGAGATTGAGAGTGAGCTTATCAAGAGGCTAGCAAAGCTCAGCGAGCCGGAGGTCAGGCAGTAGGAAGTAAGGAGAAGGGAAGAGCCCAGGGCCCCGGAGGGGGAGTGGAGGCAACGTGCCGGAGGAATGCAAGGTCGGGGAAGAGGTTACGGCCCGGGAAGGGGTAACTTCTATGGAGGTCAAGGAAGACCCCATCAGCTGGGATGGAGGCAGGGTCCGAGGCCATTGCCTCCCCCACCTCAGCAAGCCATGGCGATCAGGCGGGGATGAGGTGGAAGAGGAAGGAGAGAAGAGGCTAGAGAGGAAGCAGGGGCAGGGAGAAGGAGGAGGAATAGGGTGGCGGAAGGTGAGGCAGGGGAGGTGACGTTGCCGTATTGTGACTTCCACGATGAGGAAGGTCACGCGACGGCCACCTGCCTAGAGTTCCTGGAAACAAAAAGGGGCAGAGTGCCCGCGCCAAGGCAACAGGTGAGAATTGAGGAGGTCGAGCCTCGAGGGAGGAGGAAGAAAGGTGTGAAGACAGAGTTGATATGGGGAGTAGAGGAGGGATCGGGGTGATCCATGAGGGGGTAGGGGTGGAGGCAACCCGCAAGGCTAGCCTCCATACCATCTATCAGTGGAGCGTGTCCTCAACATCCACTGCTCCACCCCGGCGGAGAGGATTACTTTCTCCCAGAAGGACATGCCAAGCTATGAAGACCCGTTCTGCGATGTGCTGGTCAACCAGACCACCATCGAGAACTTCACCGTCTCACAGATTCTAGTCGATAACGGTAGCTCGGTCAACGTCATCTTTAAGAAGGCGTTTGAGGAGATGAAGGTGGAGTCCAAGAGGGTGTTGTCCTCGGATGGCCCCCTATTCGGCTTTTCAGGAGAAAGGAAGGAGGTAGAAGGTGGAGTGGGGCTCCATGTGACCCTCGGAGGGCAGTCCCAGAACTGCCGCTTTGTGATAGTGGATGCCCCAAGCAGCTACAGCGCAATCTTCGGACGGCCTCTCATCAGCGCATTCAGATGCGTCCCTTCCACCTTCCACCGGTGTCTCAAGTTCAACGCGGGTGGAGTCCAGGTCCAGATCCGAGGAGATCCCAAGATGGCGAGACAGTGCTATGTGACGGCTGTCAACACCGTCACCTAGATGGGAGAAGCGGAGGAGTTCAATAAAGTGATGGAGGAGACGGCAGAAGCCGGAGAAGAGAATGGAGTCGAGGAAAGGATGGAAGAAGAGGAAGTTCATGCCCAGGAAGGGATCGCTGAGAGGCCCACGGCGGAGAACGGAGAAGAAGAGGGGAAAGGAGAGGGTGCCCGGGGAAGAGGGGCAGAGGAGTTGATGATGGTAGGGGAGGAAGAGACGGAGGAAGGAGCCCAAGCCCTCGCTTGCGGTGGAGAGAAGGAAAGTGCTTGGGGAGAGCAATCTAGGCTGGAGGCCGTGGATGAGGTCGTGGAGCTTGAAGTCACCACTCGGCTTGGGGCGGTGGAAAAGGTCTGAGTCAGCAGAGAGCTCAGTTCGGAGGAGCGGGCTGAGATCTTAGCCTGCGTACAGAAGAATGTGGATGTCTTTGCTTGGAGCGCCGCGGAGATGCCCGGGATCGATGCGTATGTGGCTTGCCACCGCCTCAACCTCGACCCCGGCACCCGCCCCATCCGCCAAAAGAAGAGGGCCATGGTGGACAAGCTGGAGGGACCAATCCGCGAGGAGGTGAAAAAGCTCATACAAGCAGGTTTGGTGTCGGAGATCCAGTATCCAGGCTGGGTCTCCAATGTAGTCATGGTAAAAAAGGGGGGAGGTAAGTGGCTCATGTGTATCGACTTTTCACTTCTTAATAAATCATTCCCGAAAGATTGCTACCCCCTGCCTAGAATCGACGCGCTGGTTAACTCAGCCATTGGTTTCTCTGTAATGTCTTTCTTAGATGCTTTTTCAGGTTATCATCAAATCCGCCTGCACCCCCCGGACATCAAATATGTCTCCTTCATGAAGGGGGACGGATGCTACTGTTATAAGATGATGCCCTTTGGGCTCAAGAATGCAGGTTCCACCTATCAGAGGATGATGGATCGGGTCTTTCGCGAACAAAGGGGAAGAAACTTGGAGGTCTATGTTGATGACCTCATGGTAAAGAGCCGGGACCTTGGGTCTCACCTACGAGACCTTGAGGAGACGTTTGGGACCCTACGAAAGTATAGGATGAAACTCAACCCCTTGAAGTGTGTCTTCGGGGCTAGCCAAGGGAAATTCCTAGGCCACTTGCTCGCCCCGGCAAGAGTGGAACCTAACCCAGACAAGGTCAAGGCGATAATGGAGTTGGGGTCGCCGAGAAGCCCGAAGGAGGTTCAAAGCCTCACAGGGAAGCTGGCCAGACTTAGCAGGTTCCTCTCCAAGGCGGGAGAGAAGTGTGCACCCTTCTTCAAGGTGCTGAGGGGAAATAAGAAATTCGAATGGACCCCGGAGTGTGAGGAAGCTTTTCGAGCCTTGAAAGGGCAACTCACCCAAACCCCCCTGCTTCAAGGGCCGAGATCGGGAGAAGACCTATCCCTATACCTGGGAGTGGTACTTGAAGCGGTATGTTCGATATTGATCCGAGAGGAAGGAAGAAAGCAGTTCACTGTCTACTATGTCAGCCGAGTGCTGAAAAAGGCGGAGCTTCGGTACCCAATCTTGGAGAAGTTGGCTTTTGCATTGGTGATGGCGGCTCGGAGACTCCGGCCCTACTTCCAGGCACATTCAATCAAAGTGATAACAGATCACCCACTTCGCAAGGTAATGGAAGGGGGGAACACTCAGGAAGATTGGCAAAGTGGTCCGTGGAGCTGAGCGAGTTCAACATTACGTTTGTCCCTAGGGCGTCAGTCAAGGCCCAGGGAGTGGCAGACTTCATGGTTGACTACACATCCGAAGTAGGGGAACATGAATCACCCCCCCCCCCCCCCCAGTCTCGTGGAAGATGTTGGTAGATGGTGCGTCAGGAAGACACTCCTATGGAGGGGGAATCATCTTGGTGAGCCCCCAAAGGACCAAAATTGAGCAAGCTTTGAACATCCACTTCCCGATTACCAACAACCAAGCGGAGTACGAGGCGGTGATAGCAGGCCTGCGGTTGGCTCGGGAATTGGGGGTACAAGATGTGGAGGTCTCGACGGATTCCATGGTGGTCGCATGCCAAGTCAGGGGGGAGTTTGAGGCGAAGGACTCGACTCTCCTGCGGTACCTGGAAAAGGTCGAGGGGGTCATCGGGCATTTCCGCACTTTCTCCATCAAGCACGTGCCAAGGGAGGAGAGCACCCCGGCAGACCTCCTAGCCAAATTCAGTCCCCGAGCAGGAGGAACGGTTTCGGAACTCTTCCGACCCACCATCGAGGAAGGAGAGTTGATGGAGGTGGATCAGCGGGCCTCGTGGATGGATCCTTTCATCACCTTCCTATCATCAGGGAAGTTCCCTGAAGGAGACATAGACAGGCGACGCTTCAGGTATAAGTCAGCTTATTATTCCTTGCATGCGGGAGGGCTATATAGGAAAACTCTATCGGGACTCCTGGCCCATTGTGTTTCCGAGGAGGAGGTCCCGAAAGTCCTGGAGGAAATTCACTCCGGGGAGTGTGGCAGTTATTTCGGGAGCCGAACCCTGGAGGGGAGGGTGCTGAGGCAAGGCTATTTCTGGCCCACCCTCAGCAAAGATGAGACCGAGTTCGCAAGGAGGTGTTCAAAGTGCCAACTCTATGCTCCACTCCAACTCCTCCCATCCCAGAGACTTTGGACCATTACTGCTCCCTCGCCCTTCGCCATATGGCGGTTGGACCTAGTTGGCCCTTTCCCTCAAGCTAGCGGCCAAAGAAGGTTCTTACTGGTCATGATCGATTATTTCTCCAAATGGGTGGAAGTGAAGGCGCTCGCCAAGGTAACATCTCAAGTTGTGAGGAATTTTGTATGGGGAGAAATAATCTGCAGGCACGGCCTCCCCCTGGCTATAGTGACGGACAACTGGCCGCAATTCGCCAGCGAAGAATTTGTTAGTTTCTGCACCCAGCTTGGCATCGACCTAAGGTTCGCATCGGTTCACCACCCAAGAAGCAACGGCCAGGTGGAAGCGGCAAACAAAGTAATCGTCAACCTACTGAAGAAGAAGGTGGAGAACCTCCGAGGGAATTGGGTAGAGAAACTACCATCCGTTCTCTGGGCCCTGAGGACTACCCCTAACACCGCCACCGAGGAGACCCCGTTCAAACTTTCTCATGGGTCCGAAGCGGTCCTACCCATCGAATTTGAAGTAAAAACCCCCAGGGTGATCGCCGCAGGTGAAGGGAATGAAGAGTGGCTAGTGGCCAATGACGAGGAACAAAGGCTATCTTTGGACCTGGTGGAGGAACTCCGGGACCAGGCCACCATCAGGCAGGAAGAAATCAAGCGACGAATGGCCCGATATTTTGACAAGCACATCCGAGTAAAACACTTCGAAAAAGGAGACCTAGTGCTAAAGAAGGTTGACGCAGACGGGAGAGGAGCCGCGGTTGACAAGCTAGAGCCCAATTGGGAAGGACCTTACATTGTAAGTGAAGTGCTCAGGTCAGGAGGATACCACCTCCGGGATGTGGAAGGAGTACCTCTTGGCCGAGCCAGGAGTGGAGATGATTTAAAAAGGTTTTATCCTTAGCCATTTTTTGTAGATGACTTTTCATATTTCCTACTCAACACATGCATTTTGGAGCAATCCTTTGGCAGGTCTCAAATAGTTGTTGTGCTGGAATGTCCCAGATCGATTCCGCTCCCGGGCTCTCACTAGATGGGGGGTTTCAGGTTGATCTCTGAAGAGGCTGGCAAGGTGACAAGTATTGGTGCTGGAATGCCCCAGATCGATTCCGCTCCCGGGCTCTCACTAGACGGGGGGTTTCAGGTTGATCTCTGGAGAGGCTGGCAAGGTGACAAGTATTGGTGCTGGAATGCCCCAGATCGATTCCGCTCCCGGTCTCTCACTAGACAGGGGGTTTCAGGTTGATCTCTGGAGAGGCTGGCAAGGTGACAAGTATTGGTGCTGGAATGCCCAAGATCGATTCCGCTTCCGGGCTCTCACTAGACGGGGGGTTTCAGGTTGATCTCTGGAGAGGCTGGCAAGGTGACAAGTATTGGTGCTGGAATGCCCCAGATCGATTCCGCTCCTGGGCTCTCACTAGACGGGGGGTTTCAGGTTGATCTCTGGAGAGGCTGGCAAGGTGACAAGTATTGGTGCTGGAATGCCACAAATTGATTCCGCTCCCGGGCTCTCACTAGACGGGGGGTTTCAGGTTGATCTCTGGAGAGGCTGGCAAGGTGACAATATTGGTGTTGGAATGCCCCAGATCGATTCCGCTCCCGGTCTCTCACTAGACGGGGGGTTTCAGGTTGATCTCTGGAGAGGCTGGCAAGGTGACAAGTATTGGCGCTGGAATGCCCCGGATCGATTCCGCTCCCGGGCTCTCACTAGACGGGAGATGCCAGGCTAATCTCCGGAAGGGCGGGTAAAGTTTCATGCGGTTTGGGCTGGAAAATAAGTTACTCATCGCAAGGGTTTTGGCTCGCAGGCAACCTCAAGATCCGGGCGAGGCGGGACCAAGGGTCCGATCGCATGAGGGAATAGACCGCGGCAGAACGGCTGAATCCGCTGACTCGCAAGGTTGCTTGTGAATTTCGGTAGCGCGAGTGACGTTGGCGGGCCAAAGAGGGCCCGCCTCCGCGGCGGTCCCCGGATAAACGAAACAGCTCGCAAAAGGCGAGTGCGAGCGAGGAAGGTGAATACCGGCCTCTCTCACAAAGGTCCTCAGCAAGGTACTTCTTAAACAAGGATAAGGCTCGGTGACCTAAGCCTTCCCATTACCTCAGAAGGGAATGGGGGCGAGAGCGGTTTAGGTATAAGACGGCGAAAGGAGAATCGTGAATTAAAGAGAAGTAGACACGAGCATCAGAACGAAAGTCTTAAAAGCACGAGCACAGGAAAACCGAGATCGCGCGAGCGCGAATGAAAGAGTGCATGCGAACGAAAAGTAAGGAAATCACACTGAAAATATGGACAAAATATTTCTTTTTCATTTCTCACAAAAGATTACAATCCAACGGCGGGCTCGCCGGCAAAAACGAAAAACCTTTTACATTATAAACAACAAAAAAATTTAAGGCGATTCGCCAGATAGCATTTCAATCGCTCTCTCGACCCTCCGCCTCGGAGATGGGCGCGAACAAGTCTGGGACGACTTCCTCTGCAGTGAACTCCATAGCGTCGGGAACGATCATGTCCGCCCCTTTGAGAGTGTTGAGGACGAGCTCCGCGATCTCTGTAACGCCCCAGGTTTTGTTATAGTCTTTTAAGAGGGGAATGCGAGATGATAATGTCTTAAATATGAAATTATCGTTGCGTAGTGTAAATGTGAGATGGCGTTACCGTTTCGTCGTCGTCGTCGTCGTCCGGCGAGTTAATTCTTGATGGGGGCGTATATGCGGATATATGTATACATATGTATAATTATAAGCATGTATAAATTTTCTTTTTATATAAACATACTATAATAAGTGTATACAAATATATATATATATACATATATTTGTGCTATATATACAATCAAATACATATATTTGCATGCATGAAGTTTTTATTGGGAAGTTTTGTGTAGAGTGCTATATATACAATCAAATATATATACACGTATATAAGGGTTATGCATATAAAAAAAAAACTTATATATAAATAAGTTATATATTAACAAAAAAGGCCCGATTCTTTTCTTCCTCCCCTTTCCCGTGCTTTTCTTTCGCCGTCTTGGAGGGGTAGGGTTCCGTCGGGCGGGAGTCGCAGGGCGTCGGGCCGTCGGAGAAGGAAGGTTCAAGTTCGTCGGGGGCTTGTTTCGTCGCCGGAGCGGGGTTGCGGAGGTTCTAGTTGGCTTCGGCGGTGGTGGTGAAGCCTTCCGGCCTTAGATTTCACTCCGGCGAGTGGCGTCGGCTCCCGAATCAGGCAAGAAAACTCTTCCCTTATCTCCTCTCCATCTCTTTTCTGGACTCTTATTCTTGATTGGTAGTATCGTGGATCTTCAAGTGGCTGAGCTCCTAAAATTTTGTTGGCAAAAGTTTTGAATCATTAGTTAAATATGTTAAATATCCTGATATAGTTAAATGATTTGGATTTGAAATGGTGTTGTTACCAAACTAATCTGAATTCCAGATAACTTGTTATATCGAATTCAGGATAGTTAGTTTCCTTCAGTATTATATAGGGTTAGCACCATCCATCTTAACCTTGCGGAATATCGCCTCCTTCCACTTGTTGCGGTACAATCCCTATAGCCCCTGTGTCATAATACGACACAAGACAGGTTGCTGGTTCGCTGCTAGTACTAAAAGCTAATGGAAACTCAGAAGTAGTTGAAGCTATGGGAATGATGAAGAATGTTACAGCAAATTGGCATAAACAAAATATTGCTGCTTTAGAAAACTGTCAATTGCAAGCTATAGAAATGGGGCCATTTCTAACTTTTCACGCTTTATCCGTAATATTATGCAGATACTAGTAACAGGTATTGGAGCCTATGTAGAAATGATGAATTCCAGGTTATAACTCTCAAAAAGATTATTTGATTGTGTTAGAATGTTATTCAAGACCGTGGTGACTCATATTATATTTATGCACTCCTTGGATATGATGGATGGAAATTAACATTAGGTTTGGTGAATTTATTTTGTTGGCCTAATGCTAGCTGCCATGGATTATGAGGGGAGTTTGATAAATTTAATTTTTTGTCTTAGCTTATTGATTAGCTGTTATGGATTAAGAGGGGAGTTTGATAAATTTACTTTTGACTCATGCTAACAGTTATTGATTTAGTGGAGAGTTTGGTGAACTTCTTGGCCTTATACTGGCAGCTATGTGCATACCCCTTGTTTCATCCTAAATTAAACTTTCGATTATGAAATACGGCATCTATATGTTAGGATTTTGTTTGGGTATATGGGGAGTTAAATTTTGTTTATGGGAATTTGTATTGGATAACTCTTGTTGGGTCGGTATGGGGGAATTGGATGCCAAATTTCCTGGGAATTTCTTTTGCTCACTCTCGAGGACTTAGCGAGGCTAGTATCTGTTTATCTCGATGAATATGTGATGAAATTTCGGTCTTGGATCTCTATTGTGTCGGGGAGCGACAGCTTTGTACTGATAATAAAGATTAATTAATGTTATTAGATAGCACTCGTGTATATATATAAATGTTATTGAATGTTATTAAATAGCGTCATACTTAAGGTGCAAGTGTTAAGGTTCGTTCCCTTATAGTAAATATAAACCCCTCCTCGAGCTTCGAACTAAGCATGATGCTGATGAGTTTATGTTGGGCATTGGTTTCAGACTGGAGAACGGGTGGACGTATGGGTCCCCACCGCGGTTCTTTTAGCTTGTCATGCAACGGCTTGGTATGGCTTCCTTTTAGATGCCCCAGTTTAGGGTTGCTCTTGTGGCTTATGATTTATCCGAGAAAAAAAATTATTTAATTCAAGCCTTACCTATAGCTAACCAGCATATCTATCATTTTATAGTTTCCCTCCTTTCTTCTTCCTGGTCTGCCTAACCGGTTGATTTTAGGTTAGTGGCTGCTGTGTTTCCCTTTTTGGGTCTTGATTGGTGTTCTGGGTTCTTGATTCCTGATGTCATCCCCTTGGAATCGGGATAGCTTCCTAACCTGTTTAGTTATGCTACCAGGTAGTCTGATAAGGCTTCCCTAGGTTTAGAAAAGTTTGCTCGCCCTAAGATCGTACAATTACTTCTTCTTTAATGAAGTTTCTCGTCGACTTTGATATAAGTCTTCCTCGTCGACTTTGATATGAGTCTTTCTCGTCGACTTTGATATAAGTCCTTCTCGTCGACTTTGATATAAGTCATTCTAGTCGATTTCATCGCTTATTCTGAATTGTTTCCTCTTATATCTATATGTTTTTCCGCCAGGTGTTCCCGGGTATTTCAAACGTTGTTATCAAACCTTTTAAGTCCCTTCGGCTGAGACTTTTGATAAAGCTATGCTCTATTCTTTGAGTTGCCCTATTTTTGGTTAGCGATCTTGTATGGTGTCTTGTCATGCCTTATTCACCGTACGGGTACGGGAAGTTCGTTGGGAGTCAAGTTTGGACTCACCAAGTGTTTTCAAATGAATCGTTGAGTAGTGTTCATTTCTTTGTGACCCTATCCTTAGGGTGCTATGGTGCTGGTATCTCGGGTTACGTCCCGTGTCTTAATTGAAACTTAATTTGATTATTTAGAACCTTTGTTTTAAGCCTTGCACGGTGGGTAGTTTTGGGTGGCAGTGGATAGAGTACCACCACCCGGATTTGGTTTTGGGTGGCAGTGGATAGAGTACCACCACCCGGATTTGGTTTTGGGTGGCAGTGGATAGAGGACCACGACCCGGGTTTTGGGCTGCGGGCGTTGGTGGAAGATACCACCGTCGCAGTACCTTCTTTTGGGGGACGCTTTTCCCTCGAGCTGATCAGTCTCAAGTTCTTAAGCACATATGCTTATATATGTGTATTATGATAGTATATGTATGACTATCTCATCTGAGCCGCAATGGCGGACACGTGGTGGGCTTTGATTGTGTTGACTATTACCTTCTGGTGCAGGCTTTTCTTCTTACTGAGTTCACTCGTTTGAGCTGGCTCGGGTTGTTGTAAGATTATAGATGTTTACCTGCTTAGTTTTCCTTTCTGCACTCTCTTATTTCTCTTACTGCTAATCTTGGTTTTCTTGCACCCTCTTGGGCTGAGGCATTCTTTTCTTATGAATGTCTCAGGTTCAGGTTTTTAGCCGCCGCAGGAGTTAGAGCGGCGTCGTTCAGTGTTCCTGTCGAGGCCCTTCCCCTCTTAGGTAAGGGGCAGTTGCTTAGTTGTTGTCTCTCCTTTAGCTGTTTTTCCTTCTTCCCTGCGGGTTCGTGTCAGCTATTGGCGCCCGTATGGCTTTTATGTTTAGAGTACTTGCTGTTTGCTTTGCTGTTACTTCTGAGTACCTTACTTACTTGCTCTCTGGGAAGCTTTTTGCTAAGATGTAGTAGTTACTTTATTAGTATAAAAATGTCGTTCTTGCATATCATGCTTTTAAATAAAGATCGCATACTTTGAAATTCGTAGAAAAATCCTTTCTTACTATACTAAACCTAGATATGTGCATATCATTTCTAGAAATGTTTATTTTCTTGCTCATGTAGGCTAAAAGAAACAAACCTATTTTCCGCTGCGTATGTATAGTTCTCTACTTGTGGACTAGATGATCCACCAGACCGAGGGACGCGGTCCTATGCTAAAAATGAAAATTTCTCTTTTAATCCAATCACATATATGTCTTTTATAAAATTATCGTAAAGAGTGTTTGCCTGAGCGTCTGTAGTCGTCTCCTGCAGGCGTGACATCATGACGCGTATTTTTCCCTTGCTCTGATATTACGTATTATATTTTTGGGAAAAAATGCGGGTTGTGACAATCTCCATCGACCTCTTGCGGTCGGCTTCATTCTCTTCCCGCGACTGACCGCGAGTCCCAGCTCGCGGAGGAGGGGGAGGAAGCACCGCCGAGGTCCGGTCGTGGACCTGGGCCTTGAGGCAGGTGTTCTCCAGCTCCAAGTCAGCGATCCACGCGTGAAGATGGCTAACGGACTTGGCATCCTGCGACAAGCGGGTTAGCGAGAGAAAAGCGAAGCCAAACTGGAAAGGATTTTCGCAAAAGCACTACTTACCAGTCCGCCTTGAAGGCTGGCGAGGAGGCCCTCCGATAAGGCCTCCTTCCCCTTGAGCCCCGCGACTTCATCCGCAGACCTCTGGAGCTCAACGTTCAGCTCCTTGATCTCCCTATCTGTCGTGAAGTACCGGCGACCCACCATGTGGGTTAGCTCCATCGCCCGAAATTGGGCTCGCATTGCCTCATATACGACCCCCCTCGGCATGAAGGACCGAAAGAGGGAGGCGTCCTCGCGACCATAGAGGCCGAAGGCGAGGGCGAACGCCTCACCCCTGGCCTTGTCATCCTCCACCCAGGAAGGGAGCAGAGAGGAGCAGACGACCTTGTTCTGCTCGGGGTCCCATGCGAGCACCGGTTCGCCAACCGCATCCGCAAGCTTCATACCGAGCCCGAAGTTAGTATGGCTCGTCGGCTTGGGCTTGGCGGCTGTCGCCCCTGGCTCGCCTCCCTCTTTGGCAAGCTCCTGACCCGCAGCGGAAGGAGAGGGGAGATCGGGTTAGAACAGGTCCACGACCTCTTTTGCCTTGGCAGCAGAAGGGGCCTTCTTGGTCTTCTTCGGCGCTCCCTGCGAGGCGGACCGGCGTAGGGGAGGAGGGCGTTTCTTTCCCGACGAAGAACTCGGGACGTCACGACAAGCCTCGGCGGCCACCCGCACGAGCTAGCCAGAGGTGAGGGAAGGAGGAGGTGCGTGAGGAGGGTTGAGTGGGAGTTCACTCTCTCCTGCAAAGATAACGGGGAACGTTAGACGATCGAAGGAGGAGTGAGTAAGAAAGTTGACGAGTGCGAGTTAAACCTTCTCCTAGGAGGACGGGTGGCAGGAGGTCCACTCGCTCTCGAAGGAAGGAGACCTCGAAGTTTTTTCCCTTGAGGTATTGGTACAGGGCCGCATCACAACCCCCTAGCGAGGTCGGAGGGCGGTAGGCGGCCTCGTCTCGCTGGGTGGGAGTATAGGAGACGTTGTCGAAAGGACCCTTCACCAGGATGAACTTCTGCGTCCAATAATGAGACTTGTTCACCGTCTCGCAGACGGTGACATGCTGGCTCACGAAGTGAGCCGTCCCGTCCCTATACGCGCAGAACGAAAAGACCTTGCGGAAGACGAGCAAGCTAAACTCGATCCTCTCCGCCCTGAGATAACTGGCGAACGCGACCACCACGGCAATCACGTTCGGCGTTAGCTGGCTCGGCAGAACGCCGAAATACTTGAGCACCTGGAAGGGTCAACAAGGTTTAAGCGCCATTTGCAAAGCAAGTCAGGGATGTAAGGGTTGAGAAATAAATATACATGACGCACTTCCGGCCAGAGTGGGAGTCGCAACCCGTTTTCGAATTGGGCAACGGGAATGGTGAGTTCGTCGGGATGCGGGTCGCTGATGGTGTCCCTCTCGGTAGGGCAGCGAGCCACAAAACCGGAGTGAATGTACTGGTCAGCGGCGGCCTGGTACTCCTCTTTCGTAAGGTTGGCGCAGTAGAAAATGCCATCGAGGAAGGCCCTGGCACACTTAGACCGCCCCTTAGCTTCGGTCTCGCCGACCATGATGTCTGGGATCCGCGGAATCGCAAAAGCCGCGAGGGAGAGCTTGATCTGCGAGAGAATCAGAAAGAGAGAGAGCGCGAGGAAGTAACAGTAAATGCGGTGGTTAGAAAGGAAAAAGGTCGGCTATTTATAGAAATGAGAAAGGCGGGAAGAAACCGAAGCGTCGGTATCTGCGGATAGCAGATTCGCGCGGTACTCTTCCGCCTCTAGGGATCCTATTCGCTCCCGGCGAGACGGCACCCTGTCAAAGCTTTCTCCCATTAATCATCGGCGAGCTAGCGCTAAATAATAAAACATAAAGGGCAATACGCGAGTACGAGTAATAGAAACACAAACATAATCCGCGCAAGAGCGAGCCAGGTAGGGTGAAAGAAGAGATGAAAAACAGGGAAAATAAAGGGCTCGCAAGCGAGTCATAGTATCATTATTACAAACTCATAAAAATTGTCCGCGACCCCTCCTATCGAAGAAGTGGGGGGAAGAAAAACAATAAAAAGCAATACAAGAATCCTCAATATCGCAACCACTTCCAGCGACCGCGACCCCGGACACCAGAACGAGGGGGGACTCGCGGATAGTGATGCTCGCGGAGTGACCGGTTCGCCTGGCTCGTCAGTCGCATGTAATCATCGATACGAGCAATGTACACCCCGGGGGAGGTCGCGTCACCATGATCGGTCGGCCGTATCTCGGCGAGAACGCGCGCGTTCGCGTCCTCCATCGCGGCGAACCTTTCTTCATTAGCGAGCCGATCCAGCCAATTCTGCTCATGTAGATCCCTCAGCATGGTGGTATGCTTCTGGAATATCTCAGTGACCCGCCTCTTCATTCGCTCTGGATCACTGGGATCCCCCAGAAAGTCGGCGACCTGACTCGGCGAGGGGGGTGGAGATATCTCCAACGCTACAGATTGTGACTCGGAGAGAGGGGTCGTAGGGTTGGCTGTGAAGTAGGAATCAGCGACAAGGTAAAAAACAACACTCAGTGGCGATAGTCTAACCTAGTGGAGGAATTTGAGTACTGGGCCGCTGGCGGGAGGTGCCCGGCTGGCCTCGGAATGCTTCAATAAAGGCAGGGGTGAGGGCCTTACCCAGACCGGGGGCGAGCGCGGGTCTAGATCCAAGTCCAGGCTCGGCAATCAACGTCCCTCCTGGGCTCCTCTGACCCAGGAAGCCGAATCCAGGAGTAAGGATAGTTTGATTCGGCATGGTGGGCGAGTCCGCCGGAGGAGGAACTTGTTCCTCTAGGGCCACGAAAGGGGACACTGCACAAAAAGTAGGTGTGATTTAACGAGTCAAGAGACGTGAAGGAAGACGAGGTAAGCCGCTCACCTCGTTGCGAAGGCGAGTCCTGTCAGCCGACGGCCCTCGAATCCACAAGAAGAGCGTCAGCTCCACCCGTAGAAGGGAGGTGGATCTCCGTGATTGGCCTTCCCGAGGCGCTCTCATCCGGGGGATCATTATGCGAATAGGATAAATAAGGTCGAAAGGGAAGAACATCAAATGGGCGAGCTTGGCGATAATACCTGCGAGGCGAGCCCGTCATCAGGAGAGTGCGGCGAAGAAGAAGACCCTCCCCGACCAGCAGCGTGCCGAACGGCCTTTGCCGTTATTAGGGTAGGCGGAGGCGGAGAGCGTCGCGGAGAATTCCAGGAGGCGATGACAGCAGCTTTCCCCTTCTGGGCCGCTTGCGAGGCCTTTAGGCGAGCCAACATCTCGTCTTTTTTCGACATCGCGTTGGGGCCCACGGCAGTAAGAAAAGATAGAGAAGAATAAAAAGTATGAATGACGGCCAGGGAGAGTGATATTTATAGTAGTGGGCATGGGGCCCACCGAAAGATTCTCGCCACGTCACCGAGGGGCCGGCGAATATCAAGGGTTGGATGATTCTGCGCGAGCCTAAATAGCCTCGCGAAGAGCGGGGATTGTCTACAACCCCGATATCCGCCTAACGGATGATCAAATAAAAGTAATGCGAACCAGATCTATCAAAGGTCACCCGCGGGAAGAGGCGCGAGTCAAGATTCCCACGAGTCAGAGCCTCAAGGTCGACCAGCAAGAAGGCGAGCGAGCCAGAAACTCGCCGAATGCTCGCAAGGAGGCGAGTGAGCCAGAAACTCCCCGAAGGACTGCAAGGAGGCGAGCGAGCCAGAAACCCGCCGAAGGATCGCGAGGAGACAGGTGATGCGTGTTCGGCAAGTGCACCGATCGCTGTCAAGTAATAAAATTGGGAATAGCTTCCTCGAATATCGTCTCTCAAGGAATGCAGGTTCTGGTGAACGGAATGCGTGGTGAGTAAAAGAAAGTAAAAACAAGGGTGTTGTGATTGGTGTCCTAAGTTACTACACAGAAATGAGATGCGGGTCAAAACTCCGCTTCGCAAGGCGGGATGGATGCAACGGCCGTGATGCCGTGCTTCGGAAGGCGCGTGGAAGGAAAGTAACTGTGACGATTGAGGGTCACACCTCTTCGCAAAGTGGGGGTGAGTGCAGCGGCCGCGATGTCGCGCTTCGGTAAGCGGGTGAAATGGCCACAGTGCAGGGTTTTGTGAGGGTCGTATTCATCTCTTCGCCAAAGTCACCACTAGCAATTGCTAGATGGCTAGCTGGAATGTGTGTGTGGAAGTGGAGCGGGGGCGGAGCGCATCACAGCAAAGCATCAAGCGAAAGATAAAACAAGAGTATATTTCATTCAAAGGCAAATAGAAATCACACTAGTTCAATACGAAAGTTAAGCATACATTTCCAAAAGAGAGAGGGTAGAGGAAACCACGAGATGAGAAGCCTCGCCGTAGATCTTGGTCGGAATGGGGGGTTGTCAAGCCTCCTCCGAGCTCAGTCCTTGGTTGCTTCCGGGGTTCAGAGGCTGTCACTACCTCCAACCACCATCCGTCTTCTTCTCAGAGCTGGGTCTCTTCCCCTTGACCCAAAAGGAGATGCCGCAACTTGAAATGCTTGCTGTAGATGGCGGGGAAAGCTTCCGGAACCCTTGGTGGAGCTTAGGATCGATGGAACAAGCTTTCCGAAGGAAGGGGATGGATGGATGGAGCTTGGAGAGGGAAAACGGCGGAGCTTGCGGAAGAATTCGCGCCCAAAACAGTGCTGAATGACCTAAGATCGCGGACTGCGTATTTATAGAAAACAAGGCGCACGAGCGTTGGCGCACGACCAGTGGTCGTGCGCACTGGAAGTTGGTGGTCGTGCGCACTGTGCTAGAAAACCTGCAAGCCAAAACTGCAGAAAAATATAAAATGCACGACCGTGCGTAACAACGCACGACCAAATTCAGAAAGCAACTTTGGGCTGCAAATGAAAGCGCACGGTCGGCGGCGCACGATCAGTGATCGTGCGCATTAGAACCAGTGATCGTGCGCAGTGTTCCTGTACAGATTTGTACCGGGAACACCTGCACGACCCCTGTTTCAGCATAACACTAATCAAAACCACTGAAAGTGGCACAAAACACAGCATGAAAGAAAGTAAAGAAGATAAACAAGAAAATACACCAAGAACAGGCCTAGAAGTGCACTTAGCGTGGAATAATAGACGGTTATTAAATATGAACGAAAACATGTATAAAGTGTAGTGCATAGACTAGATAATCGCCCTAGATGAGTCCTAAAATATGTATATAATGGAGACTCATCACACCCCCAGACTTACCTGTTTGCGCGTCCCGAGCAAACTACTCTCGGCGGACGGGAAAAACAAGGGTTAGAAAGGTGATTGTGGCTAGGAGTAATATGCGAAATCAAATAATCATGTTCATAAAACTCTCGTAGAAGAAATTCTATTATGCAAAGTAATTTACAAATATCTAAAATAGTAAATAAGAGATTAGTTTACTCAAAAGCTGAACCAAGTATGATCTGCCAGTCACGTGTAGGGAGAATGTAAGGATGCGCTCAGACGAGTATTTCGAAAAATACGGGATACGGAACTAACTCCACCGAAATCCATCGGTGTCGGGAGCCATAAGCTCGCACTTTCGCACTCTCTCCACAGCATCAAGTAAAACTACACACAAGTCAATAGGGCTTCCGGGTAAATATGAGTCTTAGGTTGCGGTAGGATATACAATGATAAACTCGGAGGCTAACGCACCTAACGCATTTGAGCAATACAAATTGTAAACCCGGGCAACCAATAAAGCTGATGTGTTCATCGCCAACACCCAATATAAAGTAGTTCTTATCAAACAATTCAGGATTTCTGAATTAGAATATAAAGCTCAAAATTTTTTTCTTTTGGAGCGCTAATCTTTTCAATTTTTAGCTCACAAATACTTTTTCATTTTTTTTCTTCTCCCTTTTTTCAACTTAAGCAATCCAAATATGTATCCATACATAACAGCACAGCACAATAATCAGTTATACTAAAAAGCTCGAAACACGTGTGCAAACAGGTTTGGTAATCTTGGCTTAAGCGAGAGCGGTGGAGCTAAATAGAAAAGGTGGGATAGGCGCAAAATTGGTTAACAAGGGTGAATTTCTGGTTTTGGCTCAAAGCTGAAACGGTCCAAAGAATGGCCTACATCATGCTAATGCGTTAGAACTACCCGGTGCCTATGTTTCGAGAATCGCTAGGGGCGAGTTCTTAGCCACCGAGAAAGATAGCTCTTTCTCCCGACTCGAGAAATACGAATCTAGCGTTCGATACCAACTCACCTACACTACCGGTAGATCGACACAGATTCATGCTTTGAGTAAAGTAAAACTCTAATTACTAAATTAGATTAGAATAAAGCTACAACGCATGAAAATAGAAATAACTTCTACACAAAATTCTATGCAAAACATGAGTATTCGATTAGAACACTACTGGAGTCAACATCGTACTCCAAACCACAATTCCTAGCTAACACAATTGACCTCCCGGCTCCATTCCAAAAGGAAATTTGGCACGGTAGCACTCGCAAGTAAGTGCGTGCATAGTGGGTGCAGCGTGTGCGTGCCACATAAAAATTGATAAACTTAAATAAACTGAAAGCTAAAATAATAACACTACCGGAATGCGTGCGTGCGTGCACGTGCATGGTTCTCACTCTCCCCCAGACTTACATGAAAGCATGATCTAAAATATGATTCTTTAAACATTAAACAAAGGAGAAAAGGGAGAGTGTACCCCAAGCTCAGAAGTGAGCATACCGGAAGAATTGGCATTTTGTCCTGAATGCGGTTGTTCCGCCTTGCTCCAAGAAATACGGACCTGCGATTAAAGAATTCCCTAGGCACAACAAAAATATAATAAAGAAAATAAAGAAGAACGAAAAAGCGGAACCAAGCGGTGCCAAATGGGTTGTCTCTCAAGAGCCCTTTTGTTTATTGTCCTTAAGGTGGACTAAATACCTGTTTTAAAGCATAGTTCATAAAGTCTAGGAATAAGCAAAAGCTAATAAATCCTAATTATTATTACAAGCTCAAAACAAATCAGCTATAGGCTGATTTGAAGTAGTAACAATTGATGAAAGGAAAGGGTCCGGGGACCTAGTAGTAGGGTGGAAATTAAGTAGGATGCTCAGCCTCCAACCCCAAATCTCCTCCTTTTTCGCTCTCTTCTTCTCCTCCAGTATTATGTCTTCAAAGAAGAACCGCTTGCCCCCTTGTAACCAATCCTCAAGGGGGGCACCAACGATGATGAGGAAACAAGATGTTCCTTCACTGTACCTTCCTCACCCCGCTAGGCTTTCGGCTCCTCCATGCATAAGGTCTGATCAACCGGAGGAGGGGCATCCTGCATTATTGTACATAAAGAAAGGGGGTCAGGAAATAAATTGGAAGAAAAACTAAAAGAAATCTCATCTGAGGTGATAATCCCGGCTTCATCCCCCATAGGGTGCGGCAAAGACAAACTGATGACATCATCGAAGATTTCACTAGACTCAACAACGCACGCAATGGCCTCCTCTATAACTTGGACTTCCTCGCACTGGACCGAAATGGTTGCTTCGGCACAATCGAGACTGTCCTCCTCCATGAGAGTGGGCACGACACCGCGCAGGTCTGCAACATCCTGCAAATTGACCTCAATGACAATATCAGAAATAGATGTAGATTCATGTGTAGTGGGAGAAGACGTGCCACTTGAGAGTTAGGGCTCACTCTCCACACAAGGGCACAAATCCAAGCAAAGTGGTATGTGAACCGAAGAGGTATGGGCGTCGCATCAGAAACAGGGTCATGAGGGACACTGATGCACGTGTCAATTCCAGAGCCTTCAAAAAGTGAAGGTGGAAGTGACACGTAACCAGAGGAAGGAGCTGTATTCGCCGAATTTGAGGATGGGACGATCCGGATATCCGGCTCATCATCATCCGCCAATTGGCGAAGATAATCCGCACAGTCCTTCAAGGCGTGCTCTCTACTTTTACAAAATAAACACTGCTTTATCGGTGATGAGTCCTGATCATATACACATTTATGGACTCATCCGGGCCGTTATTTAGTCAATTCACCGCGCTATAGCCTTGTTATAGCTTATATTTGATAATCCATGCTAGGTGCACATCTAGGCCCACTTTGGTGTGATTTTCGTGCTTATTGTCATTAGTAGTATTCATGTGCTGTCAAGTGGCACTTTCAGTGGCTAGATTTGTGGTTGTGCCTGGAATAGGAGTCGTGCGAGTGTTCCCGGTGCAATTCTGCACAGGAACACTGCGCACGATCGTCGGTTCTATTGCGCACGACCACTGGTCGTGCGCCACTGATCGTGTGCACTTAACCCTTTTTCACGAGTTCTGTTTGGTGCAGTGCGCACGACCACCAACGCCAGTGCGCACGACCACCGGTCGTGCGCCACTGCTCGTGCGCACTTATCATTAAAATTCTGAGTTCTGTTTGTTGTATTGCGCACGACCATCAACGCTAGTGCGCACGACCACCGGTCATGCGCCACTGGTCGTGCGAACATTTTATTTTATAAATTTCGTATCTTGCAGGTTCCACCCAGGCAGTGCGCACGATCGCAGAATTCCAGTGCGCACGACCACTGGTCGTGCGCCAATGACCATGCGCAGTATTTAATCCAGCGCCTATTTAAACGCCTGTTGCGATTTTAGGGCAGGGAGGACTTGCGGGAGCGGGATTCCTGTTCCGTACGCCGCCGTCCACCACCTTGGGACACCTCCACTTCATCTCCTACGCAAGGGGAAGCCTCCTCCATCCATTCCAAGACTTCCTCCGTTGTCCGTGAGTGTTCTCCATCGTCCGCAAGCCTCCAAGCAACCATTCTCTCACTCCGCCCGGTGAGAAGAAGAAGAAACCTGAAGTCGAAGACGACGGAGCTATGTAGGGAGATCGTGACAGCTCTCTACGCCGGAAGCATTGTCCGCCCGAGTCCAGAGGTAGCCCGACAACCTACCATTCCGGCCGTGAACGGCCGCTAGTCTTCACCATCGGTTATTTCTTTCCTCTTTCCTTCATTGTACTCGTTGAGCCGTGTAAACTTGAATATTGCAATGTTGTTTATTGAAATGAATGTTTCCTTGTTGTTCTTCATGGTTTGCTTGTGATTCACTCCGTTTTCCACTCACTCACTCACGCCCGCACGCAAGGTGTTTGTTCCGCGTTAGCAAGAGCTAACGGCGGTTGTGAAGAGGTGTTTGCAACCCTCACCTTCTCGCACTTGAGTACATTCCACCCGCCTAACGAAGCACGGCATCGCGGCCGTTGCATCCACCTCGCCTCGCGAAGCGGTGTTTTCGACCCGCATCTCTTTTGTTGTTGATAAGATTAGGAAAACCAACCAAAAAAACCCCCTCTTTGTGTTTGTTAAATGTTTGTGTAACAATAGTCACTGCGCGATTCGTTCACCCATCCTGCATTCCTCAAGAGACCGACATCCGGGGATTTTATTCTCCACAATTATTACTTGACAGCGACTGGTGCACTTGCCGACACGCATCAAGTTTTTGGCGCCGTTGCCGGGGAATGCAGACGTGATGAATTCGTCAGCGTGAAGATTTGTTGCACGAGAATTTTCTTTTCTTTCACCTCTCTTGTTCACCCCTGGTATCTCCGTTTCTTTTCGATTCGCGCTTCTGATTACTTTTGCCTTTTCCATCGTTCGCTAATCGTTTTGTTTGCAAGTAGTCGCAGCATGACCTCCATTCAGGAATGCATCTATCAGGGAAGCTTAAATGATTTAAGGGATCAAGCAGAAAGAAACAATCATGACTTCGGGATCTCCCCCGACGTCATTGAGTACATGTCTGGGAACTGCAAGTTCAGCGGGGATGAGCATGAAGACGCGGTGCAACACATGCAGGACTTTTTAGCAATCTATTACACATGTGTATTCAGTGGAGTTGAAAACGACCTGCAAAAGATTCTGGCATTTTCATTCTCCTTGCATAAAAAAGCCAAAAGCTGGTATTGGGATATCCGGAAAAGAGAGGTGATCACATGGAAACAATTCGAAGGGAGATTTTTGCAAGAGTTTCAACATCGTACCCAAGCCTTGGACAAGTACAGGGAACTTGTAACCTTGGGACAGGGGAAGGAGGAGACGTTAGTTGATGCTTGGGAGCGTTTCCAATCCTTGCATAGGGGATGCTACCGTGAAGATCTTTCAGAAGCTTTCTTAATTCAGATTTTTTATTTCGGAGTGCGGGATAATTTTCGTCTTCTATTTGATATGGCAGCTGGAGGGGCCCTGTTTAATAAATCGGGGAATGACGCGTGGGAAGTGGTCGTGAATGTTGTTCACACCAGTCAGCACTGGAGTCATATCATTCGCTCCCCAAGTACTGCTGCAGTTAATGCCGTGACATTCAAAGGAGCAGCGGATTTTTCGCCACCAGAGCAACCAGAACAGTTAGCAACTTTGGTGGTCGGGGTATTGAACAAAATGAATGACCAATCGGCCGCAATCCAACAGCTTCGCTCTACTATAGGGATTCTGTCCGATGTCGTTTCTGGGCTTGCAAGTCAGCATCCTGAGTCAGTGAACACCATGCGATTGAGAAGTGGGAGAAGTGTAAACAACCCTCCTCGACAGGAACCTCTTGCGTGTTCCACTGACAAGCATAATGAAGACACTCCCGAGAAGCTGACTCAGATTCATATTGAGCCGCATCCCGTGAGCGAGGCACAAACCTCGAAAAGTGCTGTTCACCCCCCATTCCCCCACAGGCTGCGAAACGAGAAATCCGAGAAGCAATTCCGCAGATTTTTGGAAATAATGAAAGGAGTGCAAGTGAGCATACCACTGATTGAAGCTATCTCTCAAATGTCGGGCTACTCCAAATTTTTGAAAGATTTGATCTCAAAGCGGAAGCAGTTGGAGGGTCTCAAAACTATCGACCTCACCGAGGAGTGCTCCGCCATCATTTCCAATATGCCCACTAAGTGCAAGGATCCGGGCAGTTTTACGATTCCCTGCAGGATCGGCCATCACCGTTTCAGCCAGGCACTCTGTGATTTGGGGGCATCAATCAACTTGATGCCGCTCTCTATCTTTCGTGAACTTGGTGCTGGGATCTTGAAGCCAACGCAGGTAATGCTGCAGCTTGCTGATCGGTCGATCAAGAAGCCGTCGGGAATCGTCGAGGACCTCACAATAGTTGTAAACGGTCTCACCTTTCCAGCTGATTTTATCATTCTCGACATGAAGGTCGATACAAATGTTCCCATTATCTTGGGGCGGCCCTTTCTCGCTACTGCTCGTGCTATTATTAATGTGGAGCAGGGGGAGCTCACACTAAGACTGGGGGAGGATGCTATATCTTTCAACGTCCACAGCCTGTCGCAACTCTTTGAAATTACAGAGTGTGAACCAGCAGAGGCGCTTGAAGAATTCGATGGTCAGAACGATGTGGAGTTGGATGACCGCGAGGTGTGCTGGCAGCACGAAGACGAGGAAGAAGGGGGTGCACACTCAAATCACCCTGATTTGTCACATTCAAGCGGAGAGCCCTCCAACGATTCGGTTAATCCAAACCCATGTCCGGCTCTCAAACAACTTCCGGATTCTCTAAAGTACGTGTTTCTTGGAAAAAAAACACACATCCGGTGATTATTTCCGCAGCCCTGTCCGCCGCCAACGAAACTGCATTAGTGGGCGTGCTGAGAAGGTACCACAAGGTCTTCGGACGTTCTCTTGCTGACATTAAGGGAATCGGCCCCACGGTCTGCATGCATAAGATCCTCCTTGAAGATCAGTACAAACCGATAGCACAGCCCCAAAGGCGGCTGAACCCGAAAATGCAAGAGGTAGTAAAGGCTGAAGTGATAAAGCTTTTAGACGCTGGCATCATTTACCCAATCAGCGATAGCAAATGGGTCAGTCCAGTCCAGGTGGTACCGAAGAAGGGAGGGATTACTGTCGTTGCCAATGAAAAGAACGAGCTGTTACCGACCCGAATGATCACCGGGTGGAGAGTCTGCATCGACTATCGCAAGCTGAACGATGCGACGCGCAAGGACCATTTTCCGCTCCCCTTTATTGATCAGATGCTAGAAAAGTTAGCGGGGCAGGATTACTACTGTTTTTTGGATGGGTACTCTGGGTACAATCAGATTTTAATTGACCCATCTGATCAAGACAAGACGACATTCACATGTCCCTCCGGTACCTTCGCGTTCAAAAGAATGCCATTCGGACTGTGTAATGCCCCCGCAACCTTCCAACGTTGTATGCTCGCTATTTTTGCTGACATGGTGGGGGACTTCCTCGAAGTCTTCATGGATGATTTTACTCTATTTGGCAGTAGCTTCGACATTTGCCTGGCGAATTTGGCCAAGACCTTGAAGCGGTGTGAAGACACCAATCTTGTCTTGAACTGGGAGAAATGCCACTTTATGGTGCGCGAAGGAATTGTGTTGGGGCATAAAGTTTCCCGCAAAGGGCTCGAAGTAGATCAAGCGAAGGTAAGTGTCATCAGAAACCTTCCTCCACCCATGTCAGTGAAAGGCATTCGAAGTTTTCTTGGTCATGTGGGCTTCTATCGAAGGTTCATCAAGGACTTTTCCTCCATTTCAAAGCCCTTATCTCGCCTGCTGGTTAAGGACGTCCCCTTCCACTTCGACGAAGCATGCATGCAAGCCTTCGAAACTTTACGGGGACAACTCATCTCAGCCCCAATTTTGGTGGCACCCGACTGGACTTTACCTTTTATTATCATGTGCGACGCAAGTGATGTGGCCGTAGGTGCTGTGCTCGGTCAAAAGAAAGATAAGACCTTTCACACTATTGCGTATGCCAGTCGAACTCTCAACAGCGCACAAGCAAATTATACCACCACGGAGAAAGAAATGCTAGCCGTGGTCTTCGCCTTTGAAAAGTTTCACTCATATTTGGTACTTTCCGAAGTGATCGTGTACACGGACCACGCCGCTCTCAGGTATCTTTTCAGTAAGAAAGAATCCAAATCGCGTCTGATTCGTTGGATTTTACTTTTGCAGGAATACAATCTGGAAATCAAAGACAAGAAGGGGGTGGAGAATGTGATTGCTGATCATCTCTCGCGTTTGGAGTACGACACTCCCAACAGCGTTGTGGAGGAAACGGACGACTATTTCCCGGATGAAAAGTTATTCGCAATTACTACGTCCCCCCCAACCGCACCTTGGTACGCAGATATTGCTAATTACTTGGCTTGCAAAACGTTCTCCCCGAGTCTGTCTCCTCAGCAAAGATGGAAGCTTGCCTCTGACTCAAAATATTATTTTTGGGAAGATCCGCTCTTATTCCACACGTGCAGCGATGGGATTATTAGGCGTTGCATTCCGGAAGCTGAGTTTCATTCTATATTACAGCACTGCCATGATAGAGAAGCTGGCGGGCACTTCGGGGCCGTTCGAACAGCATGAAAAATCCTGCAATGTGGATTGTTTTGGCCGACCCTCTTCCGGGACGCCCATGCCTATGTTACCAAGTGCGACGAATGCCAGAGGACCGGAAATATTTCCCGGCGTGACGAGATGCCCCTTAATAACATGCTGGTCTGCGAACCCTTTGATGTCTGGGGAATAGACTTCATGGGTCCCTTCCCGATGTCTCATGGTAAGCATTACATTATTGTTGCAGTTGATTATGTCTCAAAATGGGTGGAAGCTGAGGCGGTTGCCACGAATGATGCCAACACAGTGCTACATTTTATCCACAAGAATATCTTCTCCAGGTTTGGGACGCTGAGAACTATCATCAGCGACGGCGGTAGTCATTTTTGCAATAAGCAGTTTGTGCAGCTAATGAAAAAGTTTGGGGTCCATCATAAGATTTCTTTGGCATACCACCCCCAAACATGCGGGCAAGTCGAAGTTTCCAACCGCGAGCTCAAGCGAATAATTGAGAAATCAATACACTCAAATAGGAAGGAGTGGGCTAAAAAGGTCGACGATGCATTATGGGCTTACCGGACTGCGTTCAAAACACCCATCGGCATGACTCCGTTTCAATTGGTCTATGGCAAGGCATGCCACCTCCCTGTGGAGCTGGAGCATAAAGCATTATGGGCAACCAAACTGTTGAACATGGACATTGGAGCCGCGGCCGAGGTGCGTCGTTCCCAACTCAACGAGTTAGAGGAGCTCCGTCATTTCGCATATGAAAACGCTCGTATCTACAAGGAGAAAACGAAGAAATGGCACGATCGGCATATCATTCCTAAGGAGTTCAAAATTGGGGACCAAGTGCTGCTCTACAACTCTCGTCTCCGCCTCTTCCCAGGGAAGTTAAAATCGAGGTGGAGTGGTCCTTTCTCCGTGACCGATGTCTCCCCCTTCGGTGCCATAGAAATATCTGGAGATAAGGGGGACAAGTTTAAGGTCAATGGACATCGGCTGAAGTTATACGATGGCGCCACTATAAACAAGGAGTGTCAGTTGCTGACATTGGGAGATGGACATCATACAAGCACCGGCAGCTGATTTTCCCTTCTTGTTTCTTATTTTTGCGAAACTCTATTTTTGAGAACTCCTCTTTTTAAGTTTTGCACTCTTTAAACACTGCTAATACAGGTATTTGGTCCAGCTTAAGGACGTTAAATGAAAGCGCTACTGGGAGACAACCTAGATTTCCTGATTTCGTATTTCTCCTTATCTAACTTCTTTTAGTTCAGCTTTTGCATTTGCTTGTGTTGTTTTGAGTTTGTGCTTGCAGGTTTTGTGTTCGATGGTGCGGATGCTGCGGACTATTCCTGTTCATAAACGCCAATCGTCTGGTATGCTCATTTCTGAGCATGGGGTAACGCTTCCTCCCCTCTTTTAGCTTCAAATTTCTAGATATATTGCTTAGCTTAAGTCTGGGGGAGCGGTTGTTGTTATCCACTGTGCACGAGTTGCACCGCATACTAGAAAGTTGATTCTTATTTATCTTATCATTATCGTTGTTTTCCATGTTTCACACACCATTTCACCCACTTGAGTGCGCGCTTATCTTTTTGTTGTTGTTCTGTTGTAAACTATCTTGGTTGGAGTACGAAATAGGTTGTTAACGTAGGAATTATTATTTGGAGTGCGATGTTGACTCATGTAGTGTTCTAGTCACTTCGCATGTTATGGTAGAATTTGAGTAGAACTAGATTTTCTCTATGCATCTAATTTATGTTTAGTATTTCTGCGTAGATTTAGATTTGTTATACTCAATTGGTGAATTTGAATGAAATTGACGATAACCCGGTGTTGTGTGTGTGCGATTACTAGTCGTGTGTTGCTCGAGTCGGGAGGAAGGTTTACCTTTCTCGTGGGCTAAGAACTTGCCCCAAGTGACTCTCGAAGCATGGGTGAGAGCTACTCGTTGAGTTAAGCATGATGTAGGCCACCATTTGGCTAGTTTGAGCTTTGTTATTCCATGTCCTTTTCGTTCACCGTTGCAAGCCCATTTTGTGCCTACCATTCCTTTGTACAGCTCCTCTTCATCCACCAAAGCCTGAAGCCTATCCTACTCCCGCAACCAAAATGTTTTTAACTGCGCTCATAAGTCTCAATTTGTGTGGTGTGTGGAATCATTGTGTCATGAAGGGAAATAAAGTATATCTGCTGATTTTGAACCAACCGGAGGATATTTAAAAGAAGTAAAAGATGTTAAAAGAAAGAAAAAAAGAGTATTTTGAAAAAAATCCTTCCGAGCTAAATAAAAAAAATCTGTTGGCATTTGTGAAGTAGGCCGTGTGCACACCTGGTTTTCATGATGAGTCTGGGGGTGTGTCACACAAGCATTGTTTGTTGGTCTTGAATGGTGTAGTGTTCTTTAGCTCACTTGGGTTGCGTAGCCATCGTGTTTAACTTTGAATATCATATCGTAACCTAAGCCCCGTCTTAATCCTAAAAGCCCTACTGATTTGACTTGCGAGAGTGCTAGCGCCGTGGAGAGAGTGTGACCGGGCAAGTGTATGGTTCACGACGTTGATGGATTTCAGCGGAGTTATTCCTAAGCCCCGATCTTTTGCAACACCCGCCTCAGTATCTTGTCACTTTCACACCGGGCATGATCATCAAATTCTTCATAATTCTCCAACTGAGTATAACTAAATCTTTACTTACACTTTAATACTCATGTAAATTAGTTAGCACAGTTAGAATCTCCTTCTGCTAGAATCTCTACTCGCATGCGTATGTTACTTCGCACCGTACTCCATTGTGTAATTCTCTATGTTAATTATCGTTTTCACACTCCGCCGGATTCGTTTGCTCGGGACGCGCAAACAGTTAAGTCTGGGGGTGTGATGAGTCCTGATCATATACACATTTATGGACTCATCCGGGCCGTTATTTAGTCAATTCACCGCACTATAGCCTTGTTATAGCTTATATTTGATAATCCATGCTAGGTGCACATCTAGGCCCACTTTGGTGTGATTTTCGTGCTTATTGTCATTAGTAGTATTCATGTGCTGTCAAGTGGCACTTTCAGTGGCTAGATTTGTGGTTGTGCCTGGAATAGGAGTCGTGCGAGTGTTCCCGGTGCAATTCTGCACAGGAACACTGCGCACGATCGCCGGTTCTATTGCGCACGACCACTGGTCGTGCGCCACTGATCGTGTGCACTTAACCCTTTTTCACGAGTTCTGTTTGGTGCAGTGCGCACGACCACCAACGCCAGTGCGCACGACCACCGGTCGTGCGCCACTGCTCGTGCGCACTTATCATTAAAATTCTGAGTTCTGTTTGCTGTATTGCGCACGACCATCAACGCTAGTGCGCACGACCACCGGTCGTGCGCCACTGGTCGTGCGAACATTTTATTTTATAAATTTCGTATCTTGCAGGTTCCACCCAGGCAGTGCGCACGATCGCAGAATTCCAGTGCGCACGACCACTGGTCGTGCGCCAATGACCGTGCGCAGTATTTAATCCAGCGCCTATTTAAACGTCTGTTGCGATTTTAGGGCAGGGAGGACTTGCGGGAGCGGGATTCCTGTTCCGTACGCCGCCGTCCACCACCTTGGGACGCCTCCACTTCATCTCCTACGCAAGGGGAAGCCTCCTTCATCCATTCCAAGACTTCCTCCGTTGTCCGTGAGTGTTCTCCATCGTCCGCAAGCCTCCAAGCAACCATTCTCTCACTCCGCCCGGTGAGAAGAAGAAGAAACCTGAAGTCGAAGACGACGGAGCTACGTAGGGAAATCGTGACAGCTCTCTACGCCGGAAGCATTGTCCGCCCGAGTCCGGAGGTAGCCCGACAACCTACCATTCCGGCCGTGAACGGCCGCTAGTCTTCACCATCGGTTATTTCTTTCCTCTTTCCTTCATTATACTCGTTGAGCCGTGTAAACTTGAATATTGCAATGTTGTTTATTGAAATGAATGTTTCCTTGTTGTTCTTCATGGTTTGCTTGTGATTCACTCCGTTTTCCACTCACTCATTCACGCACGCACGCAAGGTGTTTGTTCCGCGTTAGCAAGAGCTAACGGCGGTTGTGAAGAGGTGTTTGCAACCCTCACCTTCTCACACTTGAGTACATTCCACCCGCCTAACGAAGCACGGCATCGCGGCCGTTGCATCCACCTCGCCTCGCGAAGCGGTGTTTTCGACCTGCATCTCTTTTGTTGTTGATAAGATTAGGAAAACCAACCAAAAAAACCCCCTCTTTGTGTTTGTTAAATGTTTGTGTAACAATAGTCACTGCGCGATTCGTTCACCCATCCTGCATTCCTCAAGAGACCGACATCCGGGGATTCTATTCTCCACAATTATTACTTGACAGCGACCGGTGCACTTGCCGACACGCATCAACCGGCTTTGCCGGCACCCAAGGTGCGGTAGCCGCGTAATAGTGCGACATCGGAGGCGCAGCAGAGGAGCCAAAAGATATATGGGACCCGTATGGTTTCTGAACAACACCATATTCTTTGGGACACCTATCACTAGTGTGGGATGTGTCCCCACACCAACGACATCGGATATTCAAATGTGCCCACATGATATAGAAGAAGAAAATAACATGAAAAAGAGTAAATTAAGAAGAATAAAAGACCTAATCGAAAACAATCGATTCACAAACACGAAATAATCACGCTTGCATTCCCTGACAACGGCGCCAAAAACTTGATGCGTGTTCGGCAAGTGCACCGGTGATGGCGCAAATCTCGCACACCGCTATAGGCGGTAGCTAGACTGCGGCACGAAACGGCAGTGTACCGATCGTTCAAGTAATATAAAACGAGGAGTAATCCCCGAGTATCGAATCTCGAAGGAACACAGTAAGGTGGAGTTATCTATCGAGGAAGGACTTGAGATTGAAGTCCTTTCGAGCGGATGGATGCGGAAATGGGGGATTTGGTTTGTGGAAAATAAAAGAAAATATTACAACTACTCCTATGCAATGCCGCTATGCAATGCTTCGCTTGGTGGGATGGAGACTAGGCAGGCCTTGAGCGCGCTGCGTCGCAAGGGCGGATGGACGAGTAGGCAAACGGAATCGAACTATGCAGGCCTTGAGCACGCTGCTTCGTTAAGCAGGATGGATTACACGGGCCGCTATGCCACGCTTCGCTAGGCGGATGGAAGAGTAGGCATACGGATGAGGGTCGCAAGCACCTCGTCGACAAGCACGCCACTAGCAATTGCTAGTGCGGCACACGAACGTGACGGCGGGATGGAGGATGGATGGTGGCGCACCTCAAGCAACTCAAACAGTAAAATATTTCACATAGACATGAAATGTATAGAAATGCAAATAAAGTTAAGTGCTACTTCATCATAATGTTAGCTCTAGCTGCATATACATCAATAAGAAAAGAACAAGGCAAGAAATCGACCGAATTCGAAGGCTCGTTGTAGATTCACGGTTGGAATCGCCGGGTTGTCAATCCGCGTCCAAGCTCGGTCCGCAACTACGTCCGGGGTAGAGAGAGCTGTCACTACTCTCCAATGAGCCCGTCTTCTTCGTGTCACGATCCGGTAGAGGTTGCAAACTTCCTCTTGCTTGATGGCGATGGCGGCTAGATCATCCTTTAAAGCGCTAGGATGAAGGAGGAGGCCGAGAGGAAGCTCCGGCTCAAGAATGGCGTGAAGAACAAGCCGGAGCACCTCCCGATGGTGGGCGGCGATGGAGGGGCGAAATAGGATGCTCTGGAGTAGGAAACGGCGGACTGGCGGAAGCAAAATGCGGAATCCCCGACCTAAATCGTGAGCAGGAATATTTATAGGCGCTGGAATAAACAGTGCGCACGGTCATTGGCGCACGACCAGTGGTCGTGCGCGCTGGAATCCTGTGATCGTGCGTCTGCCTGGTTGGAGCCTGCAATGTAAGAAATTTATAAAATACCATGTTCGCACGACCAGTGGCGCACGACCGATGGTCGTGCGCACTATCGTAGGTGGTCGTGCGCACTGGTCAAAACAAAACTCGTAAAATTGATGTTAAGTGCGCACGAACAGTGGCGCACTACCAGTGGTCGTGCGCAATAGAACCAGCGATCGTGAGCACTGTTCGAGACAGAACTCATAAAATTGGTGTTAAGTGCGCACGAACAGCGGCGCACGACCAGTGGTCGTGCGCAATAGAACCAGTGATCGTGCGCAGTGTTCCTGTACAGAATTGTACCGGGAACACCTGCACGACTCCTATTCCAGCACAACCGTGAATCCAGCCACTGAAAGTGGCACTTAACAATGCATGAAAACTACTAAAGAAGAAGAACATGAAATAACACCAAAAACGGGCCGAGAGGTGCACTTAGCATGGAGTATCAAATATGAGTGAAAACATGTCTAAAGTGAAGTGCATAGACTAGAAAATCGGCCAAGATGAGTCCATAAATGTGTATATATTTGGGACTCATCACACCCCCAGACTTAACTGTTTGCGCGTCCCGAGCAAACCATCTCTCGCGGACAGGAAAAACAGATGCTGGCGAAGAAATTATCAAGCGGAGTACCATGCGAAGTCGCATGCTCATGTGCGTAGAAGTACAGTAGACAAAATTTCTAATTATACATATTAGTTTATACTTTTCTAGGGGCGTATTTATATATTACATTTACTCAAAAAGTGAATCACGGTGAATCATAAGGTCGTACATAGGAAGAAAGTACACTGAACGCTGAGGCGAGCAGTGCCAAAGATCGGGGCTCGGGACAACTCCATTGAAATCCATCAATGTCGGTGACCATAAGCTTGCCCGTTCGCACTCTCTCCACGGCACTGGTTTGGCTCAAATGCGTGAATCAATTGGACTTAAGGTTTTAGATGAGGCTTGGGTTTAGGTGAGGTAAACAAATATAAACATGAAGGCTTATAACACAAAAACCCAAATGAGCAAATGCATAACACTATCCAAGTAGCCATAAAACACGCGGATGCACCACACCCCCAGACTTAGACTTAACAACATGGGTGTGTGCACCGCCTACTCCCAAACATATATTTTTACACAGATTTTTCATTAAAGCTCATATGTTTTTCTTTTCTTTTCACTTCTTTTTTTTCTCTCATTTTCTTCTTTTCTTTTCTTATCATTTTCAGCAGCTAAACAATAAAACACATCCACATCTTCACAAACATATCACCAAATCAACAACCCAACTCATGAAAATAATAAACAGCTAAAGCTCGGATTTGGGTGTGCGACTAGGATTGGCATTTAGGCTTTGGTGAGACAACAGTGGGGCTGAATCAAAGAAAGGGTAGGCACAACTGGGCTGACAAGGATAAAGCGATAGGAGTGGGCACAAAGGCTCAACAGGGCCAAAATGATGGCCTATATCACATTCACGCAATTGACTAACCGTATACCCATACTTCAAGAATCGCTTGGGGCAAGTTCTAGCCACCGAGAAAGACAATCCTTCCTCCCGACTCGGGCAATACGAGGCTAACGAACGTCTACACACATCCCTATGCTACCGTTTGATTCACACCGGATTCACCAATTTTTGAGTGTAGTAAACAATATTTACGCTAATAGAAAAAATATAAACTAAAAGCATAAAAAGTAATTGAATCTACACGAATTTCTAAACGAGACATGAGCACTCTACTAGGAGCACTACAGGAGTCAACATTTTACTCCGCCTCATAATCCTAAGCCAGCACAATGATTTTCCAAATCACACAAAAAGACAAATTCAACTCGCGACGTGCCAACGGCTAAGCGCACTCAAGTGGGTGCTGTGGTGTGCAATGAAAATAAACAAAACATTTTAAATGAAATCTTCTAGTATGCAGTGCAATAGTGCACGTGAGCGGGTAAACAAAACTACTCTCCCCCAGACTTAAACTAAACAATCCGCATAATATATGACAGGAAAATCAAAATAGGGCTAGGGGAAGAGAGTACCCAATGCTCAGCAAGTGAGCATACCAGAAGATTGGCGTGTAAGCTAAAATGAGCCGCAGCATCCGCCATCCAGAAAAGATACCTGCAGGGGTCAGCTCCGCAGAAACAAAAGAAAATAGAAAACTGAAAAAAGAATACTACTAACTAAACTAAACAGGATGAAATAAGAAATGCAGGAAAAGGTAAGATAACTATTGGGGTTATTGTCATCCCAGCACGACTTATTCGGATTTTATACAGTTCTAGCTTATAGGCCTATGAAAAGAAAAGTGGACAGGTAACTGTTCTACTATGCGTGTAGGTAGCGGGTACCTATACGGAGAAAGAACAGTCACGCCTCTACCCGAATATAAATACCTGCTCCTCACAGGTAGAGGGAAAAGAAAGTAAGAAGAGGAGGAGGCCTGGTCCTCACTCATCTCACCAAAACTATCCTTGCCCAGCAAGGTATCATCTCCAGGGAGGCAGTAGGAGGAGAAGGCAATGAGTGGGGCTTCCTCTACGGAGGAGGGATCAACCTCCTCACATGAGAGGATACACTCATCATTGACTTGAGCAGAATGCTCCAAGTCCTCCTGAAGTACCTGTGAAGACTCAACCTGCACAGGCTTAGATAGAGAAAGGGGATTAAGAGATAAAAAAGACGAAGAACATGAATAAAAATCAATCGGGGGAGTGATCCCGGTCTCACTCCCGGCAAGATCCAAGGATAGATCGTTATCATCATCGTAAGTATCATAGCGAGGGGACCCCAAGAACTCAAGGGCCTCAGTGGTGGTTTGTACCTCCTCGTCCCATGAAGAAGTGCAAACCTCCTCATCAGAGAGAGTATCCTCCTCATCCCACCGAGGTGCACCATCGTGTTCAAAGTATTCATTCTCCCCTTCGGGGAAAACAAACTCCTCATCCCACTTTGGAGCATCCTCCGAGTCAGAAGCATCACCCCACTCCTTCACTTCGATAGGATCATAAAGAATGTGTGTAGAAAAATCATGCAAAGAAACTGGAGGAACACAAAGATTTGGTTCCTCCGCAAAAAGATCTGCTAAAGCCTCCCCGATGGAAAGAATACTTTCCTCATCATACTCAGGTGCATCTAGGAGCTCCCATTCCTCTCCTTGTTGGCTAACAGATGAGTGATCATCATCATTGGGAGTGAAGCCATATACAGGGAGTGAGGAGTCCATGCACGAGACAAGCTCGGGGGGTAAAGGGCACAATTGCCTCCATGGGTAAAGAATGAGCGATAGGGACAATGTTGTCATGAGTGGAGGAGCAGCGGTCAGGATTGAAAAGACTAGGACAGTCCTTCAATTCATGACCCTCTCCTCGACACAACAAGCAAACAATGTTCCTACACTGCCTAGCATTTAACTCATTCATTTAGTCTATATAATAAACCATCTTGTCATTAAAGCTAGGTGAAATATCCCTTGACGACATTTTCAATAATAAAAGTAGGTATAACAAGACTGAAATTCTTTGCAAGAAAATTTACACAAGCTAATAAAACTTCTTGGATTAGACTTGCCTAAAACTTTAAAATAAGAGGGAAAGAAATAATAACAAGCAGTAAATAAGTAAAAAGCAAACAAAAATAACAAGGCGGCTATACACACTGGAAGAAACTTCTCTCTCAGCTCTCCCTCTCAAGAAAACTCACACGTCTGTGTTCCCCGGCAACGGCGCCAAAAACTTGATGGCGCAAATCTCGCACACCGCTATAGGCGGTAGCTAGACTGCGGCACGAAACGATAGTGTACCGATCGTTCAAGTAATATAAAACGAGGAGTAATCCCCGAGTATCGAATCTCGAAGGAACACAGTAAGGTGGAGTTATCTATCGAGGAAGGACTTGAGATTGAAGTCCTTTCGAGCAGATGGATGCGGAAATGGGGGATTTGGTTTGTGGAAAATAAAAGAAAATATTACAACTACTCCTATGCAATGCCGCTATGCAATGCTTCGCTTGGTGGGATGGAGACTAGGCAGGCCTTGAGCGCGCTGCGTCGCAAGGGCGGATGGACGAGTAGGCAAACAGAATCGAACTATGCAGGCCTTGAGCGCGCTGCTTCGTTAAGCAGGATGGATTACACGGGCCGCTATGCCACGCTTCGCTAGGCGGATGGAAGAGTAGGCATACAGATGAGGGTCGCAAGCACCTCGTCGACAAGCACGCCACTAGCAATTGCTAGTGCGGCACACGAACGTGACGGCGGGATGGAGGATGGATGGTGGCGCACCTCAAGCAACTCAAACAGTAAAATATTTCACATAGACATGAAATGTATAGAAATGCAAATAAAGTTAAGTGCTACTTCATCATAATGTTAGCTCTAGCTGCATATACATCAAAAGAAAAGAACAAGGCAAGAAATCGACCGAATCTGAAGGCTCATTGTAGATTCACGGTCCGCAACTACGTCCAGGGTAGAGAGAGCTGTCACTACTCTCCAATGAGCCCGTCTTCTTCGTGTCACGATCCGGTAGAGGTTGCAAACTTCCTCTTGCTTGATGGCGATGGCGGCTAGATCTTCCTTTAAAGCGCTAGGATGAAGGAGGAGGCCGAGAGGAAGCTCCGGCTTAAGAATGGCGTGAAGAACAAGCCCGGAGCACCTCCCGATGGTGGGCGGAGATGGAGGGGCGAAATAGGATGCTCTGGAGCAGGAAACGGCGGACTGGCGGAAGCAAAATGCGAAATCCCCGACCTAAATCGCGAGCAGGAATATTTATAGGCGCTGGAATAAACAGTGCGCACGGTCATTGGCGCACGACCAGTGGTCGTGCGCGCTGGAATCCTGTGATCGTGCGCCTGCCTGGGTGGAGCCTGCAATATAAGAAATTTATAAAATACCATGTTCGCACGACCAGTGGCGCACGACCGGTGGTCGTGCGCACTATCGTAGGTGGTCGTGCGCACTGGTCAAAACAGAACTCATAAAATTGATGTTAAGTGCGCACGAACAGTGGCGCACTACCAGTGGTCGTGCGCAATAGAACCAGCGATCGTGCGCACTGTTCGAGACAAAACTCATAAAATTGGTGTTAAGTGCGCACGAACAGCAGCGCACGACCAGTGGTCGTGCGCAATAGAACCAGTGATCGTGCGCAGTGTTCCTGTACAGAATTGTACCGGGAACACCTGCACGACTCCTGTTCCAGCACAACCGCGAATCCAGCCACTGAAAGTGGCACTTAACAATGCATGAAAACTACTAAAGAAGAAGAACATGAAATAACACCAAAAATGGGCCTAGAGGTGAACTTAGCATGGAGTATCAAATATGAGTTAAAACATGTCTAAAGTGAAGTGCATAGACTAGAAAATCGGCTCAGATGAGTCCATAAATGTGTATATATTTGGGACTCATCAACCGGTCGCTGTCAAGTAATAAAATTGAGAATAGCTTCGCCGAATATCATCTCTCAAGGAATGCAGGTTCTGGTGAACGGAATGTGTGGTGAGTCGATTGTTACGACGAGTAAAAGAAAGTAAAAACAAGGGCATTGTGATTGGTGCCCTAAGTTACTACACAGAAATGAGATGCGGGTCAAAACTCCACTTCGCAATGCGGGATGGATGCAACGGCCGCGATGTCGTGCTTCGGAAGGCGCGTGGATGGAAAGTAACTGTGACGATTGAGGGTCGCACACACCTCTTCGCAAAGTGGGGGTGAGTGCAGCGGTCGCGATGTCGCGCTTCGGTAAGCGGGTGAAATGGCCACAGTGCGGGGTTTTATGAGGGTCGTATTCACCTCTTCGCCAAAGTCACCACTAGCAATTGCTAGATGGCTAGCTGGAATGTGTGTGTGGAAGTGGAGAGGGGGTGGAGCGCATCACAGCAATGCATCAAGCGAAAGATAAAACAAGAGTATATTTCATTCATAGACAAATAGAAATCACACTAGTTCAATACGAAAGTTAAGCATACATTTCCAAAAGAGAGAGGGTAGAGGAAACCACGAGATGAGATGCCTCGCCGTAGATCTTGGTCTTAATGGGGGGTTGTCAAGCCTCCTCCGTGCTCAGTCCTTGGTTGCTTCCGGGGTTCAGATGCTGTCACTACCTCCAACCATCATCCGTCTTCTTCTCAGAGCTGGGTCTCTTCCCCTTGACCCAAAGGAGATGTCGCAACTTGAAATGCTTATTGTAGATGGCGGGGAAAGCTTCTGGAACCCTTGGTGGAGCTTAGGATCGATGGAAGAAGCTTTCCCAAGGAAGGGGATGGATGGATGGAGCTTGGAGAGGGAAAACGGCGGAGCTTGCGGAAGAATTCGCGCCCAAAACAGTGCTGAATGACCTAAGATCGCGGACTGCGTATTTATAGAAAACAAGGCGCGCGAGCGTTGGCGCACGACCAGTGGTCGTGCGCACTGGAAGTTGGTGGTCGTGCGCGCTGTGCTAGAAAACCTGCAAGCCAAAACTGCAGAAAAATATAAAACGCATGACTGAACGCACGACCGTGCGTAACAACGCACGACCAAATTCAGAAAGCAACTTTTGGCTGCAAATGAAAGCGCACGGTCGGCGGCGCACGATCAGTGATCGTGCGCATTAGAACCAGTGATCGTGCGCAGTGTTCCTGTATAGATTTGTACCGGGAACACCTGCACGACCCCTGTTTCAGCATAACACTAATCAAAACCACTGAAAGTGGCACAAAACACAGCATGAAAGAAAGTAAAGAAGATAAACAAGAAAATACACCAAGAACGGGCCTAGAAGTGCAATTAGCGTGGAATAATAGACGGTTATTAAATATGAACGAAAACATGTATAAAGTGTAATGCATAGACTAGATAATCGGCCTAGATGAGTCCTAAAATATGTATATAATGGAGACTCATCAACAGGCGAGCCAGTTTTCTTCCAGAGTCTCCGTGATCGGTGAATCTCCGTCGAGTTCGACGAACTCAGCCCGGCGCCTAACGAAGTGAGGGCCGCGTTCGACGAATTCGCCAGAACTCTGCGTTCGACGAACTCCCCAAGCCGCCGCGTTCGACGAATCCGCTGATCATCTATGATCAACGAAATCATCTCTCTATCCCCATTGGCCTGCCATTAGCATATCCAAACAACGGAGTTCGCAGACCCATTTGGGGTGCGGATAGTAAAATCAAAAGGCGGAGTTCTGCTATTTGCAGGCCAGACCAGAAAACCTATAAATAAGACCTCAAGGGCACCTTTGGAGAGGACTTCACTTTGGCTTCTCTCTCCTCAGGCTTTCTTTGGTTAGCATTTTCAGAGCTCTCCAAGGTGCCCGAGTCTCAGCTTTGGCTTGGGAGGGGAAGCGCTCAACGATCTTCCGGGTTAGTGGAGGGACCTCCTCGCTGTGACTGAGGTTTTAGTCAATTTCCTAGTCTCCAGTCTGCCTTCTCCGAGGGATCAGTAAGGGCTAGCTGCCCCTCATTTCGGTGAGGGCCCCGAGCTCCACAAGAGGCCGAGAAATCGGTTTCAACATATAGCTCTTGTCACATCTGTGTTGTGATATTTTTTGTGATGTTTCTTAGTTAGTTTTATTATTCTGTGATTAATTTATTCTAGATGACTAGTAATCTAAATAAGTTTACACTCTAGAAGGCCAGAATAAAGCAATATATGAATTCTATTGATAAAGATATCTTTGATGTTGTTTTGCTAGGTCCTCCAATGCACTAGAAAAAAGATGCTAGTGGGACTGTAACATAAGAACTAGTGCCCGGAGGTGAGTGGACTGATGTTGAGAAGAATGTGAAAGTCTGTGATGCTAAGGCTACGAATATCTTGGTGTCAACCATGTAAGATAATATATTCCAGAAAGTGGTTGAATGCCAATCAGCAAAAGAAATCTGGGATTCATTGTCTAGATTAGTTAAAGGGAGCTCTGATGAAAGAAAGGACAGGAAGTCCCTTCTTATATCCCAATATGAGAACTTTCATAAGAAATTTGAAGAGAATGTTGTTGAAATGTATGAAAGATTCAGCATCATAATTAATGAGCTCAAGGTACTAGACAAGGAGATCTCATTGACTGAGATCAATGACAAGTTGCTCATGTGCTTCCCAAGCACTTGGGACTCAAGGATTTGGGCCATCAGAGAGTCCATATTCCACAGAGAGATCTCCACAGATGCCTTACTTATCAAGCTCAAGTCATATGAGTTGCGGCTGAAAAGTAGAGCTAAGATAGAAGCAAAGGAGAAAGTCTCAACTCCAAAAGAAAGGAGCACAGCATTAAAGGCAGCTTAAGGAGAGTCTTCTACTTCTGAAGATGAGATAATTAATCTCTTGGTTAGAAGGTTTGGAAGGTGGGTCAAGACTGAAGACTCAAGAAGAATAGAAATGAGCTCAAACAAGCCAAGATTTGATAAGACTCCAAAGCAAGAAGTAATATGATTTTCCTGCAGAAAGCCAGGGCACATTGCCCCTGAATACCCAGAAAAGCAAAAGGACAAAAGTAGCAGGAAGGAGCACAAGAAAAAGTCCTTCAGGAAGAAGGACAATAAGAAAGGAAGAGGTTTCATAGCTGAAACCTGGAGTGATTCAGAATCTGAGTCAAGCTCTTCATCTGAAAGTGATGAAGAAACTGTTGTTGAAGAAGCATGCCTAATGGCTTTGGAAGATTCCTCTGAGGAAGATCAGATATCTCTATTTGATGACTTTGATTTTACTTTAGAAGAATTTAAAATTTTCTTTAAAGAATTTTGTAATGATTATCTAAAAGCTCAAAGAGAAATTAAAACACTTAGAAAAGAATTAGAAGATCTTATGGAAGATAATATGTACTTTGTTAATTATGAATTAAGGAAAAAGATATATAAAAAGTAAACAAAGATAAATAAATTAACTACTGAAAATTTAACACTGAAAGAAGAGCTTACAATGGTGAATGCCTTTGAAGACTCACTCAATGGGAGGAATCAAAAGCTAAAAGATATCACAAGGAATCTCTCTATGAGATTTAGATATCTTGGTTTAGGAGCAGATCCATCAACTAGCACTGTAACTTCCAGCAAACCAGCTTGGAAAAATCCAGTAGTATTTATTAGACCTAGTGAAAATCAACTTAATGAAATAAGTCAAATATGTGAAGAACAAAATAACCATCCTGATAAAATTACTATATTTACCAGGGTGAATCTTAATAATGAGAAAAGAACTCTAGGCAAGAATCATTCAAAAAAAACAATGAACAATAATAAAAAATCTAAAAACAAAAGAAAAATCATTATACAACCTACTGATTTACCATATAAAGATAAATTTTATGCACATTTCCAAATACAAGATAACATATCTTGATTTGATAGACATATTCTCTGCCAACCAAAAGGCTATAATGAAAGACCACTCTATTCTTTCATATCACCTTATAATGGTAAAAGCAAAGGGTCCAAGGTAACCTGGGTACCCACCGATGTTTGAATTTTATGTGCAGGAAAACTTAGGGTCCCTTCCTCAGAGACAATGTAGATAAAGGGAAATTAAATCTTCAATGTGGAACTACAGATAATCAAATGGGTGACCTCTTCTCTAAGCCTCTTGATGAAGCTTTCTAATTCACACATATTATCTAATAAATTCTATTTTCAATCAAAATCTATTGTTGGGAAAACAGTAAAAATTTCTTGAAGAAAATGCAAATGTTAATTCAGAACTGTGTCGAATAGAATTTGACGCACCGTTGAGTTCTACTCGACTCCAGCTTCAAGTGCTGTCTAGGATATTTAATTTGAATAGCACTCAATGCAGCGTCGATTTCATATTGACGCATGCGTCGACTTAATAGTTGCTGCATGAATTCAAAGTCACGTGATTTCTATTCGACGCAACGTCGACTTTTCAAGCATGTGCAGACCTTGCTTCTAGAAGCTACTTCGACATATTTAGGCGCGTTGAATCTACTTCTTTTCAATGTTGCTTTGAGTACAACCCTAAGTTACGACAAATCGCCTTCTTTAAGCAACACAGATGCCAGACTATTTCACGCTTTCGAATTTTTCTCTCTTGCTCTCTTGCTTTATTGCATTCTAATTCACGTTTCTTTATCCCTTCCTAGTTTTTTTTTTGCAGGTACTCTTATAAGATTCAATGGCTCCTCCAAAGGTGAATTCAGGGTTCGATGTGTACATCGAATCGTTTAATGTTGCTATAGAAAATTTCAAAGGAATCTTGTGTCTCTTCCAAACTGCAGGACTCACAAAACTGATTTCTACAAGGAGCAAGATATATGATGCCGAATTGACAGAGTTAAAAGATAACATTCATATTGAAGAGGATGGGTCTCTCCAAGGGAGGATTTCTGACAATAATATCCACATTACTGAGGAGTTGTTGAGTCTCACCTTCGATTTACCAGTAGGTGAGGATTCATCTGAACTGACGGTGACAGAAACTCAACAAGCATTGCAAATCATGAATTTCAACAAAGAGAAGGCAATCAATCTGAAGAAGAATGACTTCTCGGAAGAATACATATTTCTAGCAGACATAGTAGGCAAAGTATTACTATGCAAAATCTCTGCACATGATGCCATCCCAAAACAACAGCTGCAAATAATGGGGGTTCAGGTTCTGAACAAAAGAATCAACTGTGGAAAATGCCTCCTGAAACTAATTGGTCACAAGTATGCTCACAAAGAAAATGCATACATGAGGATTATGAGTCAAGTACTATATCACCACTATCCAGTGGTGTGCAGATCTAAAGGAGTGCCCATACCTCCTGGTAAAAGAATAAATATATGGATCTTCTCCATGTGGATCCGACAAATTTTGAAGCATGGTCAAGTTCCATCATCTCCTCCTTCATCACCAACTGCTCAAGAACAGGAAACATTCATACTAGATACCCTAGCTGATGAACATCCAACACAAATCCCTTACCCACAACCTAATCTTACAACCACTATTTTTGCTCCTCTAGCACAAGATCATCTCCAACCAACTCCTCCTATTGACATACCAACTCCTCTCATTGATACACCTTCTACCTCTCATATTATACCTCTTTTTTATATTGATCGGGCAAAATTTAATGCAGTGGATATGGCCACTGGGACTTTCTCTGACTTGATATAGACTCGGTAAAGGAAATTTCAAAAGAAATATTCATAGATGGAAACTTAACTAAAAGAACAAATGAGTCAATTCATGCAATCAACATACTGATTTCTTCCTCCAAGATAACAAGATATTTCTTAACCTCACTTGTCAGTAAGGTTCAGAAGGGGGAGACTATTCAAGAGGAGGAAATGTCTGCTATAGTTGTTTCAGAAGTTCCTGCTCCAAAAAAGTCTGCACAGATTCAGAAGGAGTTGTCTGCATCAACCCGGGGGAGCTCCTCACAGCTGATGAACATATCATAAAGGATGTTACTACAATTTCTCATGAAGTTGTCCACATTGCTGAAGATGCTGCATCACTTCAGGGGGAGCTTCACAAAGATGTTGACAAAATTGATAAGGAGGAGGAAGAGAAGAATGATGTCAGGACTACTGCGGAGGAGGAGGAGCCTCTCATATTTCCAGCAAAAAATGTGTCAACACTTCTTCTCAAGAAAAAGAAAAGCTTCTCCCAAAGATCAGTAACAATTAGGTGAGTAGAAAATGAACAACTACTCTTATAATTCTTCAGTGCACATATCGGAGATACAATTATGGTGGACAATCATATCTATTAATCAGAAGTTTTTCATACCATTTTAGTTTAAGCTGTCATTCTATTAAAATATGCTTTTATGGGATTCAGCTATTTATTTTTCAATGTGATTGAAATCACTTATAATGTTTGTAAAATTTGTTAAGATAAATAGGGGAGATTGTTGGGAAAAACATTATCTTGATTTATCTTACAAATTATGTAAAAGTGATTTCATTCTCTAGGATTTATTACTCATGTTGTATAGTGAGGGTAATGTGGTCTTTAGATGTCTTAGGATGACACTCACATTAGTGTGTCAAAGTCTAGTCAAAAGGAGTGCAAAATTCAGTTGAGTTAATTCTGCGTCGAAAAGAAATCGACACAACTTCGATTGAAAATCGAAGTAACTTTGATAGAAGTAAAGATAACTCAGACTGACAGTCGGTGCATCATTGGAAGTCGGCGCAATATCGAATTGTATTCGACGCAGAAGCCAGAGTCAGTCGATTCAACTTCGAATTGCATTCAACGCAGAAGTTAGAGTTTAAAGACTACGTCTTCATCTCAACGGATACGTCGATAAGGAATCAAGGCAACGTCGATAGCAAAGTTCAATTCAAAGCTGAGGAAGATTTCGAAGCTGCTTCTAGTAGAACTCAAAGCTGCATCGATAAGAAGTAAGAAGTTATTCGATGAAACGTCGAATACAGTCACAGATTTGGAAAACTTTCTGGAATAGATTCTGATGCTTATTCAGAAGATATATATGGAAGATATTTTAATTATAACAGGTCGTACATGAACAAGAAGAGAAAGAATAAGTCCAGAGATTCAATAATGATGAAATTGGAAATTATATAAAGGATTTTGATGGGTTGTCAACACAAATAGAAAGAGAGCAATGATTCCTCTTGGACATTCCAACAGGAGAAGGATCAGAAGAGGAAAGTCATTCATCTCCATTTCGACAGAATAATATACATATAGAATTCAAAAGAAAGGAGATAACACAACAATTTTCATTCTGCTTTAGCTCTCTCTCTCTCTTACAAAATACATGACAGATCTTTGTACATAATATTTTTCAACAGAAGGCTTCTTCTTCCTCTCTCTCTCTCTCCTGAATAAAGCATACAAAATATACATAGATCAACAACTAGATCAGGACTATCATAATCCTTACATCTTCCTCAAGCAAGGATTCATTCTCTGATGAAAGATCCAGAAAACACTTAGTGCTTACAATCCTCATTGACTGGTGAAAGAGGATTTATTTCAGAAGAAAAATATTTTTCTTCTTCTTCTTCTTCTTACTCCATTTCTTAATTCCTGTAAATTGAGTAAAGAGTCCTAAGATTCCTTTTTCAAAGGATTCAGCCTGGTTCAATATTTCCTTATCAAAAGATCTAGTTTTGTTCAAGATCTCCTTATCAAAAGATCTAGTTTGGTTCTAAGAGTCTCCTTAACAAAAGACTCTGATCCTGGTTTTAAGGGTTTTCTTATCAAAAGACTCGGGCATTGTGATAGTGTATTCCTACCAAGATGGTAGAAGAGTGGAGTACCCACATTTTGGGGAACCATTATAGCTTTTGTCTCATCTGTGTTGTGATAATTTTAGGTGTTGTCTCTTAGTTAGTTTTATAATTCTGTGATTAATTTATTCTAGTAGGAATTCTAGATGCCTAGTAATTAGGAATGTTTTTTTGTGCTTATTTCATTAAAAAGTTTATCTATTCACCCCCCCCCCCCCCCCTCTAGAGAATACTCAGGGGAATCACTGTGCACTTTCAAGAATGATGTCACTCATACCGGTCTTGAGTATTGGGTTCTTTGTGATAATTAATCTTCTGTTATATACTATGTCTTCCACTAAGTGATATAAAGTGCACTCATTAATGGTAACCATCCACTTGAAATCCGCTTCCCTACTCTGCTGGGTGTAGTGATATTCGCTTAACATCACCCCTGATGTGTGGCAACGGAGTGTTCAAGGAAAGGGATTGGAGAAAGAAGTGTATTCACCCATCGTGGTCGCTTCGACATCGTGCATAGATGGTGGTGTGTGATAAGATCCCCCGATCGGACCGCTAATTCTGAGGGGGGTCTTACATTACCTACGCACAATTTTGAGCACCCTGAAGAGGCATCAACTACATGTCAAGTTCTCCAAATGTGAGTTTTGGTTACCATCGATGGTATTCCTTGGTCATGTGGTTAGTGGAGAGAGTATCGCGGTGGATCCATCGAAGATAGTGGTTATCCGAGAGTAGCATGTGTTGAAAAGTGTGGTGGAAGTTTGAAGTTTCTTTGGACTTGTCGGCTACTATAGGCGCTTCGTGGAGAACTTCTTGAGGATCGCACTTATCTCACCACATTGACTAGAAAGGAGCAGAAGATCGTTTGGTCGCCGGAGTGCGCACAAGATTTTGAGAAGCTAAAGAGTTTTATGTCTACGACGCCCATTTTATGTTCGCCATGTGGTATGGAAAGCAATGAAGTTTATAATGACACCTTAGGGAGCGGATTGGGATGCGTTCTTGTTCAGTTTGGAAAGATGATTGTGTATGGTTCCCGCCAATTGAAGGTGCAAGAGAGGAACTACCCGGTCCACGACTTGGAGTTGGCGGTCGTGATGTTCGCTTTTAAGTTATGGCGACATTACTTAAATGACGTGAAGATCACAAGAGCCTAAAGTACCTGTTGAATCAGAAGGTGTTGAATATGCGGCAAAGGAGGTGGATGGAGTTCTATGGGGACTACACCTTCGATATCCATTACACTCATGGGAAGGGTAATGTTGTTGCATATGCGTTGAGCAGGCGAGCTCCAGCTCAAGCAAATTGGATTGTGATGCATGATGAGAATCTAATCCGTGACATGGAGGCCCTCGAGATCACTTGTGTCGATAGGAGGACGACGACTATAGCATGTTTGAATTGGAAGGAGTTTCAATACAACCTTATGGATTGAGTTAGATAGGCTTTGGAACTGGACGAGAACATGAAGCGATATGTGGCGGAGACTGTGGATGGGTCAAACGTCAAGCTATCCTGCGAAGATGATCTTCTATGGAAGGGCAGCGGATTCTGCGTCCCTAGTTTTGGGAAAGTGCGGGATGAATTGATGTACGAAGCTCACTTCACCAAATATTTGATTCATCCAGGGAGCACGAAAATGTACATGGATATGAAAAAACTTTTCCGGGGGTCGGGTTTGAAGAAATGCATTTCCCTCTACATGGTGAAGTGTCACACTTGCGCGTTGTTCAAAGCCGAATGTCAAAGGCCCGGTGCGTTTCTAAAGTCTTTATCGATTCCGTAATGGAAGTTTGACAATATATCGATGGACTTTGTGCAGGGATTGCCGAGGTCGCAGCATGGCAACGGTGCCATTTGGGTGATCGTCTGACAAAGGTGTCACACTTCATTCCGAACTAGAAAGATGACTCCGTGGAGAAGCTAGCGAAATTATATCTTGACAGCATCATACGATTGCATGGTGTTCCCTGTAGCATTGTAAGTGAATGCAATGGGCATTTTACATCAAATGATTGAAGGCTTATCCACCAACTATTTGGTACAAAGCTAAAGTTTAGCACGGTCTTCCCCCGCAAATGAATGGGCAGACCAAGAGGACCAATAGGACCATGGAGGATATGCTCCGGATGTGCGTCTTGGACTTCAGAAAGAGATGGGAGGACCACCTTTATATGATAGAGTTCGCTTACATAACCAGCTACCGAACGAGTATTCAAATGGCGCCCTTTGAGGCCTTATATGGTAGGAAGTGTCGTACGCCCTTGGCTTCGGCGAAAATGGGCGGCACGAAGCTGTTAGAGCGGAAAGAGGTTGAAGAAGCAAATATGTCGATACGAGCAATACGTGAGAGATTGCTAATTGCCCGGGATAGGCATGCAAAGTACTATAATGCAAAGCACATAAACATTGAGTTCACTGTTGGCGACTGGATTTACTTGAAGATCAAACCGTTCAAGGTGGTATCGAAGATAAGGCGGCTGAAAAAGCTAATTCAGAGGTACCTTGTACCGTTTGAGGTTACGGAGCACATTGGTGAAGATGCCTACCGCTTGCTCTATCTACAGTGTTGAGCGGTCTGCACGGCGTATTCCACATATCTATATTGAGGAAGGCGGTGCAAGAGCCTACTCATATTTTTGTGGACAATAAGGTGTCGGTTGATGGTGTTCTATCAACAAAATTCAAGCTCATTCTCATCGAAGACACTGAAGTCCGATAGTTGTGGAACAAATCGATAAGAATGGTCAAAGTTTGCAAGGACAATTGCGGACGGGAGGAGCTCTCTAGGGAGCGATAGCAAACCATGCTTGAGGAGTACCCCGAGCAATTTCCCTCAGGTACAATTTAATTTTTTGTACTTTCCTATTCTTGAAATTTTGGGACGAAATTCATTTAAGGGGGAGTTGTAACGCCCCAAAACCTGAATACGAATAGGTCATATGGAGCTTAAGAGCCTTAGAGAAGTACCATGGAGGTTTGGGACGAATTGAGTGTGCTTATGAGCCCTTTTGGAGCCTTTAAGGTTGTACACGGCTTGGGACATGGTTGTGTTCCTAGCTGTGTCAATGGTGTTAAAGGATAAGTGAAGGAGAATAAGGTCACACGGTTGGGTAAGTCGCCATATCTCTAAACATGGCCTAGCACACATCTGTGTGCATGGCCATATTTCAACTTTTCTAGCTCGTTTGAAGATAGAGGGACGCGGCTTGTTGACACGGCCATGTATGTTGCCATGTCTACGAACATGACTTGGCACATGGCTGCGTTTATACCCGTGTACAGCTCTAAGTCCAAGACCTGGAAGTGGGGTTTCTGGTGGAGGAGCTACACGGTCTGGCACACGGCTGTGTAAGTACTAGTGTAGACCGACACGGCCTGGCACAGGTCTGTGTGCAGCTCCATGTGTGTTAGTGAAATGACACGGCCTAGCACACGACTGCGTGTCATGCCGTATCCAGGCCCAGGACTCAATTTCAAGAAGAAATATGAGCCATTGGATGAGGGCACTTAAGATCCAAGGGTTGAGATTCACTCCTAAACTTATTAGGTTGGGATTTGGGGGAGTTTTAGTTCATTTCTCATCTCTCTTTCTCTCTCTTGGGTTTGGAGAAGAGGAAGTCTAGGAGGAGGAGGAAGGGGGGATCCCTCCATTGGAGGAGCTCCAGAGTTCTAAATCCCGAGCTGAGTCCGAATACGCAGAGAGGAGTCCATTGCGGTCGTTTACATCCATTTCAATATTCATTCCATGGCGCCAAAGCAAAGTCTAACGGTAACAATCCTTCTCCCCAGTCTTAGGACGCATTTTGTCTATTCCATTTTTGATATGCTTGCATAAGAAGAGTCTCCTCCGCTAATTAGTGAAGGACATGACCTCCTTTGGTTCATACGAACCCCGGTCGATTGTGTCCATCCCCAACATATATTGCATGTAGAAATACGATAATCATGCAAATTTAGGCATTGTGTGTGAAGCCTACCCATGGTTGTAGGCTCGGATTTGACGTTGTATTTAGGTTAAGCCTACTATGTGTGCCAGAGAATGACTCCGTGAAATGTGTCATTGTGTGTGGGGTTTGAGATTAAGGGAGCTCTTGGAGTACTTAGCGAAATCCCCAAGTTGTGATGTGGTAGAACGCAAACCTTCACCTCAAAGCGTAGCTGAGTCATCTTGGATCTCCTATGTCGGTAGTGTGTGCGAAGTCTATATCTTCACGAGTAGATTAGGTGTGTAGCATGATATTTGTTTAGCGTTAGTTTTTTTAAAAGCTTACAAACCGAGGTAAAGCTGCACCCAAATTGTGTTGTCGATCACGGTGACTTGAGGAATGAGAACAAGCTGAAATGAACCCACGCCAAGCAGTTCAGCACGACATTAACCCTCATGAATGTTGATGGATCATGGGATAGACTGAGTCGGGCGTGGTTTCTTAGATGCTCAAATGGTAACTAAGTTTGTATAACTTAAATTGGAGGTAGCACTCGTGTGAGAGTACTCCTAGTGCATGCCTTAAGTGCAGGAAATCATGTGCGTGAGTACCCATGATTATGGTTGAGTGATGTCATGTTAGCCTCATGCACGATTGCTTAGGTAGTTGTGGTGAACCTCTGGGTGAACCCAACAAACATCAATCGCATTCCTAGGTTCCCCTTACTTTTATGCTCAACCTAGAATATTGATTGTGTTTGAAACCTCACCATGTGTAGAGTAGTCACGCATTCTTTGTTTTGCTGCATATTGCATGCTACGGCTTGCTTGCATGTGAACGACCCCTAACCCTAGAGCCGGCTAGGATGGTCGGGGGGATCATTACGCGGTTTGTGATCAGCTCATAACTAACCCTCATTTACCACTTATTTTTGTTTGGTGCAGGTGCAGGTGCAGGAGATCATAGCGGGAAGTAGAGGGCAAAGGCCCCAAGTTCAGCTGGCCCAAGAAAGGCTAAACTCCTTTTACTGCTTTCTCTATTTGCCGGCATGCGTGCTGATGCTTGTTATTAGTACTGTTTGTATTGATACATTGGTTTTGATGTAAGGCCATAGGGCGGTACACTCAATTGTTTTGAAACATTCCTTAGTTTGTGGACATTCATGCTTGAGTATTATTGGAAGCTTCTGCTAATGTTTAAACTTACTCTGTGTAATTGTAGTTTATTATTTATGTTTATCATCTATTAAGCTTCCACAAATGTTTAACCTTACTCTGTGTAATTGTAGTTTATGATTTATGTGTATCATCTATTAATGCCTAGCTTGTGTGTTTAATATGGTGGGGGGTCCTAGCCGGACCTATTGTTATATTATTTGTATAGGCAGGGTGTTACAGATTAGATGCTCCATTTATCTACTCAATTAGCAGATGGTCGTCGGGCTTACCTTTTGGTTACCGATGTGCGATATAGTTAACATCGTGCATTAACTGATTTACAAATTAGTTTTATTGCTCCCACCAATGATTTCATTTGAATGTGTTGTGTCAGTTGTCCCACTGTCACAATCGCTACAGCCAGCAATAGGTGTTACTTCCCCGCGGTATGACATTCTTCAAAGCATCATATCCATTTTGTATCACATTTAATTATATGCATACAGTATGGTATTGTACTTATATTTCATACACACTATAAACACAAAACAAGCTTGATTAAATACAAAATGGAATTTGTTATTCTAATTCCAACAAATTCCCCTTTTTGATAATAACAAATCCTCCAATGAGAAATCAGTCATTTTAAAATAGAGTTGTGTTTATAGAATAGTGTGGAAAGTGATAATTATGATAAAATAGATTTTTGAGTGTTGTAGTTGATGATAGTTTATAGGTTAGTAGTCTAATTCACCTAGATGGGGGGTGAATAGGTCTCTTTGATTTTTAATTAAATATTGTTAGCTAGTAAGTAAGAGTTCAAGCACACACAGAAAGCACACCGTTGTTTATAGTGGTTCCACAAGACAGTGTCTATGGGTAGTCCACTTTCCCTCTACACCTTTCTAACAGTGTGTTAGATAAGGCCTACTCCTCCAATCTCAGCTCCAAGAGCTTACAACACAGATCCCTCAAGATCTCTCAGGCTTGCTCCAAGCCCTACCTCAGGCCAACCAGCCCTACCACTCAGAGTGCTCCCACTCCTACAGCTCAGAGATCCCATTGACCTCCTACCTCAGGCCTATCAAGAAGCCCTACTTCTCAGGCAAGATGCCCTACAGCTCAGGCTCAACAGCCTTACAAACCTCAGGCTCAACAACCCTACTACTCAGGTTCAACAACCCTATAATCTCAGACACAGTGCCCTACAAGCTCAGAACAATACAGTTCCTACAAAAGGTTATAAGTATAGCTTACAGCAGTTGACAGTAGTGTTTGCCTTCTGTTGTATGTGCATAGCTGGTGCAACCTTGAAGCAGAGTTGAATGAAATCTTCAGACCTTGCTCTTATCTGATCCTTCACTTCAGTGGGTGAGAAAGGATCACCTTGCTCTTCTGAATAGAAGAGCTATCTTCTCTCCTTGTATCTTCTTGCTGGGTCTGGAAGCAGAAGGAGAGAGCTCTTGGAAGCCGTCAATGGAACAGTGAAAATGGCTCTCTTCTTTTTTGCACAACCACACCTTTTGAAAGTGCCCTAACTTGTTCTTTTATACTTCATTTCTCTTCAACGGCTCTTGGAAAGGGGCCCTGATATATTGGAAGTGGATAGAATACTTTATCCACCCTTTACAGCTGTTTGCGCCAAAAGCAAGACCCATCAGTGTCGTCTTTTTGATTTGAATCTGTCTCAGCGGTTGGGCTGAGACAGACTGCCGACTCAGCGGTTTAGTTGGGTCTCAGCAGATCCGCTGAGACAAATAGTCCTCTTAGCGGATTTTGTCTATCTGCAGCTCAATCTGAGGCAGGCCTCTTCTCAGCGACTCCTGGCCTCGTCTCAGCGGTTCCGCTGAGACATTGCGTTCTTCTCAGCAGTTTTGTCAGCAAACCACTGATCTTATTCCAATGCTTGGAATATCTTAACCCTGCATAATCTTGATGCAAAATAGGGTTTATCAAATACAATATGTACTTATCATTGTGAGTGATGCCTCTTCAAATTAAGGGAACATTGATGGCAATATTCCCAATAATCTCCCCATATTTGAAGAAGGCGGAACATTCTCAATGCTAAGATACATAACCAACAAAAAAATCATGTGAATGTATTACATAGCAACATGATATTATAACACATAAATGGTGGCATTCATTTGGCATCAAAAAATATCATGACAAATTATCTTCAAGACAACATAACAACATTGTTTTTCAAAACAATAACATTGTTAACTAATTATGTCTAGGCACCACAGAATATATAAAGCAATAATACTGAATAATATTAAGCTTTTACTCAGATTAGCCTATAACACACACCAATTGATTCAACAAAACTTTCAATTTCATTATTGTCATAATGTTTCTACATTGTTCAAATTACAGTTTAAATTCCTGAAAAGCTAAATACATTAATTTAATTTTTTTCTTCTCTTGGAGCTTTCAGCTTTGTCATCAGCAACCTCCTTCCCTTTAGCAGCAGCAGCAATCTCAGCTAGCATCTTCTTGTTCTCTTGTCTTTTGAAATATAGGTATGGCTTTGGTATGTACCTGGAGGGCATCATTTTTGGATTATTCTTTCTTACTAGATTTTCCTTAAATATTTTATCCATGTGAGTGTTTCTCTCCAGATTTTTAATCCACTCTTCAGCTGGATAGATCTTGTCAATGTCTTTGCATACTTGACCATGGCTGAGCCAGGCATTCAAAATTATACTCTTGGAGTCCTCACTCCAATACTCAAAATCTGGATCTTTTCCTTGCTATTCTCTTTGCTTAGCCATAAATTCTCCAGCTAGCATTACTTGTTCTCTTTTTCTTTTCTTTGCCAATTGAATATTTTGAGCAATTTTAGTCTGCCCCTCAAAGTCAAAGTCTTCTTTCTTGTAATTATCCAGCAGGGGCAGGTTCAGGGCAATTCTGGTTCCTTGCAGCACTTGGAGAGCCAATTCAGAATTGGTCTCAGCATTGGCCACCTCCCCCTTTCTGACTTCTTCAATTATTTTAGCTTCTAGGGACTAAGAGGCAGCTGCTACAGAACCTGAGATGGTCTGGAAGACATTTTCCAAGTCATATTTCATCTCATCCTTCATTTTCTCAGCCTCATTGATCATAGTAGTGGTTGTATTCCAGACATATTCTTGTATATGGTTGCTGGCTTTTTCTATAACCACATATGTCTTGCTTACATAGTTCTTTACATATGACATATCTTGCTCAGACAGTTTGAGGTGTTTGTCCATGGATCTCAGGATTGTATTCTGAGCAACCACTGACTTCTCTGCATGGTCAAACCATTTTGTCATTTGTTTATTAAGGAAGACAATTTCTTCCTTAATTTCTTTTATTTCAGCCATGATTTCGGCCTTTACAGGCAGGATTGAACTGCCAATGTAATTCTTTATTGAAAGCATCTGACTTTAAATGATTGTATTTATGGAGCTGAGTAGCTGTTCATGGGATAGTGTTGATGTGGAGGGGACATCAGCTACTATATTGAGCTCCCCCTCAGCCTGAGCATGGATTTGCACCCCTCAGCTGGATCACTAGGCTGAGCAGCAACCTTATAATCTGCATCCTTTTTCCTTGACTTTCCAGCATCTCTTGATTGCTCCCCCTCACTTGGAGCATCATCATTATCCTTGTCAAGAGTGGTTTTCTGCTGCTCCCCCTCAGATGAAGGATCACCATTGTCCTGATCATCTCCCTAGTAGTCTGCAGGTGCAGGAGGGATTAATTTAATTCTTTGCTCAAGATTGAATATAAATAAGTCAATCTCACCTTGAAGATCAACAGGAGCATTGTCTTCATCATTCTCATGTCCTTCTGACATGACCTTAGCAACAGCAACATCATCTCCATCCTTTTGATGTTCTTTCTCAGCATCATCATCTTTTTTTTCTTCATGCACTTTCTCAGGAGCATGACCTGCAGTGTCATGTTCTCCTTCCTGATTCTTTGGAGGACTACTGGCTAGTTCCTGAGTGTCCACTGCTGGGACATTACCATCTGCCTCTGATTTAGAGTTAGAGCAAATTATCCTGGCTTTTCTCAGCCTTTTGACTAAGCTCTTCTTTTTCCCTTTGGGCTTTGATGGTTGGCTCATGGGAAGGACCCTTGAGAATCTATCCAGGGTTTTTATGTCCATTCTCTTTAAGCAATGGAGATTTGTTCCTTTTGACTTGCCAAACTTTTCCGGATAGGTGTTTAAGAAGTAGAGGGAGAGAATTCTGCCTAGGTTGTGGGCCTGCAGACATTCCCTTATCCTTTGAAATATCACCTTAGCTCATGATGTCTTCTTCTTCAGAATGACTCTTGACATCAACTCAAATATGTGTTTGGATATGGTATCATGTGATCCTGGCTTACACAATATGGCTTTTCCAACTATATCAGAGAGCAATTTGCCTCTCTGGTTAAAGAACTTCCTTTTAGTGAGCCAAGTTTGGCATCACTATATTCACACCATTGTAAGGCTAGGTCTTTATCCTTTTCAGAAATTGCATCTTCCTCTTCTTCACTGCAAGAGGTCGGTTGAAGGGCCTTCTCCATTTTCTTTGGAGAGATTTTTATCTTATCACTCCCTATCCTTCCTTTGATAGAGGAATTTGAAGAGGACATCTTGGCACTGGAGAAGAATTCCAGAACTTCAATTCTAAGAATCATTGTTGGCTCAGATAGCATGTAGTCCAGTTCATGGTCTGATAGAAGTTGAATCACCTCTCTTATCTCTGCAGGAGCATGCATGAATCCATTTCGAACTATCTCATAGACTTCATGCAGCTCTTTTGCCATCTTTGGCGCCATATATTCTGAACGACAGGTCGCTGAGACGGGAGGTAGAAGGGTTCGTCTCGTCGGCTAGGTTAATGGAAAGTGTAATACTTTAATCAACATTATGATATTTATAGGGGCTTGATTTAGGTTAGATTTGCCCTAAGTGTATATGTTGATTAGACTTAATCAATTTAATTGATTTTACATTGTTAACGTGTCAATTATGGCATTTGTTCATGTAGCCATCCCGTCACAGTGGAATCGCTGAGACAGAGTTGTTATCCGCTGGGAAAAAACATTATCAACCGCTGAGACAGTTCTAGTCGTCTCAGCGGTTTAGCTGAGACCTTCTCAGCTATCTCAGTGGTTCAGCTGAAACCTTCTCAGTTGTTTCAGCTGATTTCACAGCCTATCAGTGAATTTTATAATTAGGCTTGTTTCAAGACCTAAACATGCTACTAGTCATTTTGATAGCAACTTATCCTATCAAGGTTTGTTATACATGATTACATGCTAGATTAAAGCTAGGGAATAACATCATGAGCAAGATATACATATTTGCATAATAAAATCTATTATAAATTCAACAGGTCAAGCTCAATTTTGAAAGCATTAAACTTTGCCTCATTCAATGGCTTTGTAAAGATGTCAGCAACTTGTTTGTCAGTTGGGACAAATTCAAGGCATACATCTTTACATTCTACATGCTCTCTAATGAAATGATACCCTATCTCTATATGCTTAGTCCTGCTATGTGACACAGGATTCTTAGCTATAGAGATAGCACTGGATGAGTCACAATACAGGGGAGAATTACTTACCTTAAGGTTATAGTCCTCTAGTGATGAGTCCCATTTATATACATATTTATGGACTCATCTGGGCCGTATTTCTAGTCAATGCACTGCACTTTAGGAATGTTTTCGATCATATTTGTTATTCCTTGCTAGGTGCACTCTTAGGCCCATTTCGGTGTGCATTTGCGCTCCTTGTTATTGGGGGTAAGCACATGGTGCTCCCCATCCCTTTCTCTATGTTTATCTAGTGCTTGAGGTGTTTTCCCAGCTGTTTTATCTTGTATACAGGTGGTCGGATCATCCAGTTTTCCCCCCAGAATTCATGATTGTGTGTGAAAGTGCACAGTTAACCTCACTAGAATTATCTAGAGGGGGGGTGAATAGAGATTTAAAAATACTTTGTGCAATTATATATATATATATGTGTAATAATCACAGATTCAAGCTTCCCACAAACCAACAAGAATTAAGCAAGTAAAGAAGAAAAATAGCAAGAAGAAAATCACAGCACAACACAAAGAAATATAGTGGTTCCCCAAACTTTGGGTAGTCCACTCTTCTACCCCCTTTGGTAGGAATTCACTAACTTGCACTGAGTCTTTTGATAAGGAGACTCTTAGAACCAGACTGAGTCTTTTGATAAGGAGACTCTTAGAACCAGACTGGGTCTTTTGATAAGGAGACTCTTAGAACCACTACAACTGAATTTTTTGAAGAGAGATTCTAAAAAATCTTTTACACAATTTGAAAATGAAATAAGTCTGAGAAGAAGAAGTAGAACAAGTAGAAGAACAGAAGACAATATATGTAAGAAAGAATCTTCTTCCTAGCAAGAAGATTAGAAGCACAAGTATAGTGAATATGATCTTTCTTCTATAGTGAGAAGGAGATTGTAAGCTTTTCTCTCTTTTGTGAGAGCTTTCAGAATTTGCAGCAGAATGGCTTCAGAAGGAGGAGAAGATGAAGGCTTTTTCTTTGCTGCAGCACACTATCTCTTTTCTCAGCTTTCTCACTCTTCACTTGGGGGCTCTTCCTCTTTTTCAAATGTATATGGTGGATCACTAGTTGTTATCCTCTGTCGACTTCCTTCTTATTTATAACTCTGTTTGAAAAGATATTGCTAAAGGAGAATAATCAATTAGCAGATAGAGAATTTAGAAAGAGATAAAAGTTTCCATACTAATTTTATCTGTAGATGGAAAGAGTTTATTCTGATTTCAAATAATATCCAAATAAATATTAATCAAATTAGACAAGAATCAAGTAGAAGGAAAGACAGATTCAGAACGGCTATAAAAGAATAAAATCATTCCATAAAATTCAGATCTTTAAAAAGAAGGAAAGAGATCTGGCGTGAATTTGAATTTGGCATAGAAATCGACGTGCGTCGATTACTATTCGACGTAAGTGCCGAGTTCATCCTGGCTGGACGTCGAGAGAAGAATAAGGAAGGTGTGTCGACTAAGGTGCGTCGACTTTATTAAATGCGTCGACTAGAAATCAGAGTTACATCGACAAAGATTACGTCGAATTCTTCTTAGAGTTACTTCGACTCATTCTGATAGAAACGTCGACTACATTTCGACGTTGCGATGAATTCTATTCGACGCATATTTACTTAGACTAACTTTTCATTCTTAGAAATTATATTCTTCTTAATTTTAGGGGTTAAGATAAATCATTTCCCCAACAATCTCCCCCTATTTGTCTTAACCCTATTTAGAGAGAAATTGTATCAGTATTTAATCAACTCGGCAAGACATTCATATAGGTTAGAAATATATTAAATAATCAGAAGAGGATAGAGTAAGAAATTATATAAACAAATTTCATGTTCAGTTGACTAATTAGCATTTAAGCATAGACAATTGTTCAAATAGAGAATATCATCATTGTTCAGGGGTAGGAGGAGTTTTTCTTTTCCTAGTGAATACTTTTGTGGGTTGCTCTTTCTCAGTAGCAGGTGATTCCCTCAGCTCCCCCTGAGTCTCAGCAATTTGCTCCCCCTGAGTCAAAGTAGTTTGCTCCCCCTGGGATGGAACTTCCTTTGAGCCTTTTACTTCTTCAGTTTCTCTTTCATCTCCAGCTCCAGTTTTAACTGCATCTGGCTCCTGAGCTCCTACTTCAGCCATCACAGTATCAGCTTCATTTTCTTTGTCTCCTTCAGCCTCAGTTTCCTTTTCAACTTCATTTTCTGCCCTACATGCCTCCCCTTGTAATATAATCACTTGTTGAGTAGCTTCTCTTGCTATATTGAGTACCTCTGTTAGGTGCTCTTCACTATGTAGCTCAGGTACAACTTCATTCCCAATGGTCTTGAGCAGTGCAAGACAATCAGTTTTTGAAGTAGGAAGAGACTTGTGAGAGAGAGATTTATGACTGGAGAGATGCTCTTCATCTAACCTCTCCCCCTTCTTGACCTTCTTAGCCAAGGAGGTTAAGAAAGACTGGTGACCTTAGAGGAAGAGATAGAGGTCTTCAGGCTTTGCACAGAAGCACTGACCCCATCTATTTGGGTCTGCATGTGCAAGATGGAGGAATGAATATTGGAGCAGTGCCCATCCAGCATTGCTTGGAATCTTTGGGCTGTGGATTGGATGCACTGAGTGATGAGGTTTTCAGTGTATGGAGATGGTTCAAAATGTGGTGGTGGAGGAGGAGATAATGGAGGAGGAGGAGATAATGGTGGAGGTGTATGTGATGAAGGTGGAGAGGGGACTGTATCATTGTGATGAGGTATATTTGATGGAGAGGGTGAAGGAATAGTGGAGGGTTGAGCAGGAGATTGAGTTGGTATTTGTGAAGGTGTGGATGATGGTGGTAGAGAAGGGATGTTTGTTTGAGAAGGAGGAGGTGAAGATGGATGAGCAGGAGAGTTAGAAGGAGAAGAAGTCCTTTCAAGAATGGAACCAGGCTTGGGAATTTGCCTGATCCATTTTGAGAAGAGGGTTATAGACATCCTCTTGCCAGGTGGAATGGGGATTCCTTTTGACCTACATAGGTCAGGTAAGGAGTGGAAGAGTACTTGGCTCATAATTCTCATGTAGGCATTCTCTTTGTGAGAATATTTAAAGCCTATCATTTTGACCAAGCAGCTTGCCCAGTCTACCTTCTTCTTCAGCACAAGGGCCCCCATGATGTTCAGTTGCTGCTTGGGCACTGCATCATGGGCAGAGATCTTACATAATAATATTTTCCCTACTATGTCTGCCAACAGTCTATACTCATCAGAGAAGTCTATTTTCTTCAGGTGGATTGGTCTATCTTTGGAGAACTTCATGGTGATTAACAGATTCTTTATTTCATCAGGGGTAAGTTCCACAGGTTCATCACCTGATAGGGGAATTATTTTAGTTATTCTTTAGAAAATGATTTGCTTTCCCTATTTGAACAAAGATAATATTGGACTGTACCTGATGGTAGATCAAAGGTGGTCCTAATGTGTTCTGCAGAAATTGAGACAGGTGTCTCATGGATTGTTCCTGTGATTTCTCCTTGTTCAGATATCTGAACATGAGTCATCAGCTCTGTGAGTTCTGTCTCCAGGAGCTTGCATCTTGTGGAGATGAGCTTATCCAGACCAGCTTCAGTGAAGAGAGCTATGATGCTCTTATAATTTTCTGCGGCGGCTTGGAAGGATTCGAGGTCAATGTCGAACCCAGAGTTTATCTTGGGAGCCATTGTAGGTCAGTGAGAAAGAGGAAGAAATGGCTGGACTGAGAGGTAAGAGGGATGAAAGATGCAGAGTGCGAGAGGATTTCTAACTGAAGAGTCTATTTAAGTCAGGTGAAACGTCGAAATGAGACACAATTCGAGGCATATTCGGTACTACAGTGGATGTGACCGAAAATATTTTAGTATTGCCGCTCTTTTTCATGAAGTCGACGTTACGTTGAGTGGGATTCGACGTAAGCGTCGATACAGTCTGAGGTAAGATGTTAGGGTTTCATATCGACGTATACGTCGATTTAAGTTATTATTGATAGTTATCGAGGGTGCGTTGATTATAAAATCGACGTGACTTTCATTTTCCTGAAAAATTTTGGGTTTTCCCTTGAGAGATTATTGCTTCCTGCTCCTAATGTTTTCTAAGACAGTCTTGGACTAATTTTTATAATCAATTAGATTGATTGTACCAACATTGTTTGGCAATGTCGCCAGTTTTATTGCAGATATAACATCTGACTATCTTTAGATTATGGGATTTTGAGTTTAGAGAGGGATAGTGGTGTTGATTAGGATAAACATTTTGATTAGGATAAAAATTTTGGTTAGGATAAAAGTTTTGACTAGGATAGAAATTATGATCAGGATGAATGGGTCCTGAATGGGGGTTAAGATGGAAGGTTTTTGGAGGATGGAAGTGTTCTGTCTTTATGTTGCTCTGAGTTTGTATGCGTCGATATCTATTCGACGTATGTTTATAGTTGCGTCGATTTATACTCGGTGTTTTCTCCAGATTGCGTTGATCTGGAATCGATGCATGGAAGAAGTTGCGTCGATTTGAAGTCGACGTACTTTTATTCAAGCGTCGAGTTGAGGTCGAAGCATCTGAGAGATTGCATCGAGTAGAATTCGACGCACTATCATTCATGCGTCGATATGAAGTCGACGCAATTGTGTTTTCACAAATTTTATTTTTCCCTTTTTCTGATTTTATTTCTTTATGAGTTGTTTCTCTTGGCCTAGTTGCCTTCTCAGAAGAAGTTTGAGAGTCATCAGCTGAATAGTATGATGTTTCATCAAATTGGTTTATTTCCTTGAAGTCTTCTCCCTTATTTTGTGAGTCTTCTTCTTGGTTTGTTTATTTGATGGGTTTAGTAAATTTAACAGGGCTTATCCAAGCAGGTTTGTTGGATGGAATTAGACTAGCTGAGGGATCAGCTCCTAGCCCAAGATTTTTATGTCTTCTTGTTTGTTTTTCTGTGATTTCTTTAAGTGTTTGGCTTCTCATTCTTATTGATTCTTCAAAAGCTTTTGCTTGGGATACCTTATTCTGAAGGAGCTGGTTTTCTATTTTATCCCTCTCTATTTCTTTTTCTCTGATGTTATCCCTTAACTCATAATTTTTAGAACAAGTATTCTCTATATTTCTCTGGTTTTTAATGACATTAATTTGATCTTTTAGATTCTTAATTTCTTGTTTAGCTTTTAGTTGATCTAAACATAATCCTTTAAAATCATCTTTGAAATCATCACACAGAAAATCTATGTCATCAAAAATGCTTACCTCATCCTTATCCTCAGATTCCTCTATGAGAATAAGGTTATTTTCTTTATCATCTTCAGCAGAGATGCTTCCTTCTGATTCTGTCTCACTCCATGATTTAGCACCATGTTCTTCCTTTGAACTTTCAAGAGCCATTAAGCATAGGTCTTCTTGCTTAGACTCTTCATTGTCACTTTTGGATGAGGTGCTGTCCTCAGAATATGTTTCACTCCAAGCTTCTGCAATGAAGTCTCTTTCTTTCTTCTTCCCCTTTTTCTTGAGATCTTTCTTTTTCAGATCTTTCTTTTTCTCAGTATTTTCTGGACATTCTAGTGCAATGTGTCCAGTTTTCCTGCAGGAATAACAAATGATTTCTTTAGTAGGAGTTTTATCATACCTTGGTTTTGATTCTCTCCTTCTATACCCATCTGTCCTGACCCATTTCTTGAATCTTTTGGCCAGGAGGCTGAATAATTCTTCTTCAGTGACAGGGGTCTCCTCCTCTGTTGCTTTCAAAGCAATGTTTCTATCTTTTGAGGAGGTTGGAGTGCTTCCTCTTCTTTCCTTCTCTTCTCTGGTTTTCAGCAGTTGCTCATAGGATTTGAGTTTTCCTAAGAGGGCATCTGTTGAGATTTCCTTTTGTCCTCTTGTTTCTCTTATTGCCCATATTCTTGAGTCCCATGAACTTGGGAGACTCATTAACAGTTTGTCATTGATCTCTGTGAGAGAGATCTCTCTATCTAGGCTCCTTAATTGATTGATGATCAGACTGAATCTGTCATACATCTCAGATATGCTTTCTTCATGCTTCTTTTGAAAGTTCTCATATTAGGAGATCAATAGAGTCTTTCTATCTTTCCTTTCATCAGCACTTCCTTCTACCATCTTTGTAAGAGCCTCCCAGATTTCTTTGGCTGATTCACAGTCAACAATCTTTTGAAATATTTCAACTAAGAGAGTTGAGACAAGAATGTTCACAGCTTTTGCATCACATGTTCCTGCCTTCTTTTCTTCAACTGTCCACTCAGCCTTTGGGACAAGGGTTTGAGTCACTTCACCACTTGAGTCTCTTCTATAAGGCTTGGGCGGACCTGTCAAGATAACATTAAATAATTCTTCATCAATAGAATTCATATAAATCCTAATTCTTGTTTTCCAAACTGCAAACTTTTCAAGATTGCACATTGGTGGTCTAGTGAAAGCATAATCTTTGATTTGTGCCATGTGAAAAATAATTTTTAGAAATATATATATATTAAAGAGGTAGGACCTTTTTGATCAAGGAGTTAACCTTTTTAGATCAACCTAGCTCTGATACCAATTGAAAGTGCACAGTTAACCTCACTAGAATTCTCTAGAGGGGGTGAATAGAGATTTAAAAATACTTTTTGCAATTATATATATATATATATATGTGTGTAATGATCACAGATTCAAGCTTCCCACAAACCAATAAGAATTAAGCAAGTAAAGAAGAAAAATGGCAAGAAGAAAATCACAGCACAACACAAAGAAATATAGTGGTTCCCCAAACTTTGGGTAGTTGATGAGTCCTGATCATATACACTTTTATGGACTCATCTGGGCCATTTATTTAGTCATTTCACCGCACTTTAGCCCTGTTATTGTTTATATTTGATATTCCATGCTAGGTGCACCTCTAGGCCCATTTTGGTGTGATTTCATGCTTATCTTCTTTAGTAGTTTTCATGTACTGTTAAGTTCTACTTTCAGTGGCGAGACTGGTGTCGTATGCGGGAATAGGAGTCGTGCAAGTGTTCCCGGTGCAATTCTGCACAGGAACACTGCGCACGATCGCCGGTTCTATTGCGCACGACCACTGGTCGTGCGCCACTGATCGTGTGCACTTAACCCTTTTTTATGAGTTCTGTTTGGTGTAGTGCGCACGACCACCAACGCCAGTGTGCACGACCACCGGTCGTGCGCCGCTGCTCGTGCGCACTCATCATTAAAATTCTGAGTTCTGTTTGCTGTATTGCGCACGACCATCAACGAGAGTGCGCACGACCACCGGTCGTGCGCCACTGGTCGTGCGAACATAGTATTTTATAATTTTTGTCTTTGCAGGTTCCGTCCAGGCAGAGCGCACGATCATAGGATTCTAGTGCGCACGACCACTGGTCGTGCGCCAACGACCGTGCGCACTGTTTATTCCAGCGCCTATAACTTGACCTGCTCGCGATTTTAGGTCAAAACTCTCGCCGTTTTTCCGCCCGACTCCGCCGTTTTCGCCATTTTCAGAGGGCTTTCACACCCTAGGCCTCCTCCATCATCCAAGGGCTTAAAGGAAGGGATCCTACACTCATCTTCACCGCCAAGCAAGGAGTTCTTCGCATTTGACGTGGCCGGGTGGTAAATCGCTGGAGAAGACGGGTCCATTGGGAGGTGTGACAGCCCTCCTCTACCCCGGACGCAGTTGGGACCGAGCTAGGACGTGGATTGACAACCCAACGATTCCTACCGTGAATCTACAACGAGACTCCGGATTCGGTCGTATCTCTTGCCTCTTTCTTCTTCCTTTTGGTGATGAAATGTTTGTAATCTCTTTATTTAGATGATGTGCACTATGAATCTTATCTATTAATGTTTATTTCATGTTTATGGAATCATTTTATTCATATGTGTGAATGAGGAGCGCCACCATCCATTTTCCCATCCCACCACCGTGTCCGGTGCCGCACTAGCAATTGCTAGTGGTGTGCTTGGTGAAGAGGTGCTTGCGACCCTCAATCCGTAAGCCTACTCGCCCATCCGCCTACCGAAGCGTGGCATCGCGGCCCGTATTCCATTCGCCTAACGAAGCAGCGCGCTCAAGGCCTGCATAGTTCGATCCGTTTGCCTACTCGTCCATCCGCCCTTGCGACGCAGCGCGCTCAAGGCCTGCCTAGTCTCCATCCCGCCAAGCGAAGCTTTGCATAGCGGCATTGCATAGGAGTGGTTGATAGCTTTTATTTTGTTTTCCAAAAGCCAACCAAACTCCTCCGCATTCCATCCACGTTAAGGACTTCAATCTCAAGTCCTTCCTCGAAACCTAACTCCACCTTACTGTGTTCCTCAAGAGACCGACACTCGGGGATTTATTCCCAAAATTTATTACTTGCGCGACCGGTGCACTTGCCGAATCATCGCATCAAGTTTTTGGCGCCGTTGCCGGGGAACACAGTCGTGTGAGTTTTCTGGAGAGGGAGAACCTGAGAGAGAAGCCCTTCCATTTGTAAATTGCATTTCTTTGTTTTATTTCTCTTTATTCCATTTTCTTGTTTTAATTAGGTTGCTTTAGTAATTATTGTTAGGTGTAGTATTTTGCACAATAGTTTTTTTATTTTTGAATCGGATTATCTTTACACTATGTGGGCACATCTGAATATCCGTTGCCGTTGGTGTGGAGCTACCTCCCACTCTAGTGATGAATGCCCTACGGAGAATAGTAGGCATAATTCTTATAGCCCAGCATATGGAGCACCGACTTCGTCTGGTACTCCATATGGTGCGCGTAAGTCTTATGGCTACTCTGCTGAGCCTTTACCGTCATACTTCTTTTCGGCTCCAGCCCCCGCTGTGCCAAAGAAGCCCGCTAGGCAGTGCCAGTTTTGTCGGAGCACAGATCATGCCCTGAAGGATTGTGCTGCTTTTCGTCGCCAATTGGATGAGGATGATGAGCCGGATATCCGGATCGTCCCAACTCCTAACTCTGGCGGCACACCTTCAACATCCGGTTTTGTGTCTTTGCCACCTTCACATCTTGAAGGGTATGGCGTTGACACAGTCACCAGATGTGTGGCTGATCTGGGCACCGATATTGCTGAGCCCATTCTCCCAGTGCATCCACCACCTCTAGTGGATTCGATTCTTTGTGAGGAATCGGTGCTCGACTTTTATCCGAGCACTATTCCTCTCCCTGTTGTGCATACTACACTCGTCTCTGACGACATTGTTGATGATGTGTCGCAGGAGGAGGCGGTTGATCTTAGTATTGTGCCTATTCCTATGGAGGAGGACAACCTTCTAGGTGAAGAGGAGTTTTCCTCAGCACCGGTGGAGGAAGTCCAAATCTTTAGCTTGGCCACTGTTGATCCCGCCGAATCTTGTAGCATTGATGACAATGCAAACATTATTTTACTTCCCCCACCTGATGGGAGTGAGTCCGGGATCACTCCCCCGATTGATGTTTATTTATGTTCTCCGTCTTCTTTATTTCTTGATCCCCTTCCTTCATCTGAGTCTGTGCAGGTTGAATCTTCACAGGTACTTCAGGAGGACTTGGAGCGTTTTGCTCAAGTCAATGATGAGAGCATCCTCTCATGTGAGGAGGTTTATTCCCCCTCCGTAGAGGAAGCTCCACTCATTGCCTTCTCCTCCTGCGGACCTGCTGCAGACGATACCTTGCTGGGCAAGGATAGTTTTGGTAAGTTGAGTGAGGACCAGGCCTCCTCCTCTTCTTACTTTCTTTTCCCTCTACCTGTGATGGGCAGGTTTTATCTATATTCGGGTAGAGGCGTGACTGTTCTTTCTCCGTATAGGTACCCGCTACCTACACGCATATTAGAACAGTTACCTGTCCACTTTTCTTTTCATAAGCCCATTAGCTAGAACTGTACAAATGCTAAATAAGTCGTGCTGGGATGACAATAACCCCAGTAGTTATCTTACTTTTCATGCATTTTATTTTAATCCATCCTGTTTAGTTAGCTATAGTTTATTGTAGTTTATCTTTTTCTGTTTCTTTTGTTTTTGCGGAGCTGATCCCTGCAGGTATCTTCTCTGGATGGCGGATGCTGCAGCTTAGTCTGGGTTTAAACGCCAATCTTCTGGTATGCTCACTGATAAGTTGTTTTTAGTTATATTATTTTATGTTATTTTAAGCATTATCTTTTTAATCTTTAATAAAACTTTGATGATTTTATTATCATTTTGCTTAACTTTATATTTTTGTTCAAACTAATGTGGTTTTATGTTTTGTTTTGTAGGTGGAGTTCACCTTGGTGAGCTCATGCTCACCTTGATCAAACTCAAGTTTTGTACACTTCAATTCATGTAGCAGCCCGGCTACATTTGCGGCCAAGACGAAGCCAATTTCAGCACTAATGCAGTCCAAAACTAGCCCTCCAAATGCTGCCCCAAAACCAGTCTAAGTGCAGTCCAAATGCAGCCTTATTCCAGCTCAAAACAAGCCCAAATTCAGCCTCATGTTGCTGTCCAATTCCATCCATGTTGCTGAATTCCTGCAGCCCACATTGGTGCAGCGTGAGCTATGCACAGCAGCCCATTGATGCAAACCGGGCCCATGCCATCCACACCAAGCAATGCAGCCCACTTCACTCTCCACTCCCATAACCGAGCAGCTCTTCCTCTACCAGCCCGCCACCTTGACATTTCTCCCCATGCATGCATTTCCAATGCATTGACCGGCTGCTCTCTCTCTCTCCTTTCCTCTTTACTTCACATTCACCCCCTTCTTCCTCTCTCTCCTCTTTCAACACTCATCCATCCCCCCTCTTTTATTTTAATTTTCTATTTTATTTTTTAAATATCATTCATGCATGAGACCCCCTCTCTCTCATCTCCTCTCTCTCCTTTTTTTTTATTTCTTCTCTCCTCTTTATTTCTTATTCATCTCCCCTCCTTCTATTTTCTATTTTCTATTTTTATTTTATTTCCTTCTTAAATAGAACACAATGCATTTGGCCACCTCTCTCCTCCTCATTTAAACCCATGCATGCATCCTTCCATTCATGCATTTCCCTTCTCTCTCCCTCATAAATCTCATCTAGAACCTTCCACCTCTTCTATATAAGGAACCCATGCTTCATGCTTTGGGAGGTTGAATTTTGGAGAGAGCTTTGGAGAGAGCTTTGGAGAGTGCTAAGTTTAAGAGTGCTTTTTACTTTATTGTTGTAATTTTTCCTTCTTGTAATCCCTTTTCATTTCAATAGTATAGTATTGCTCTTTAAATATTTTGTACTCCTTTATTTGTTTTCAACTAATGAAAATGCAAGCTTTCTTTTCTATCTCCTTCTCAATTTCCATTATGCGTAGCTAAATTTCCGTTAGCTTTTGATCATGAGGATCCATGAAATGAGATGAGATTTCTCTTTATTTCTTAGCTTTATTTTTTGTTAAATCTTCACTCGATCCTTCTTTGGTACTTCTTTTTGTCGACTCCGTATTTCCGGTATACGGTAGTAGGCTTTTTGATCTCATTTCATAGAAGTCGAGAGACTCGTTGATTTGAAAGATCGCTCAAAGAAGGAAGGAGTTGCACGCACCCCTAGAGATAGGATGACGTAAATCCTCCGGATTGGAGTCAAATCCAATAGTGCGGTTCACTTCGATAATGCGACTTTAGACCTGTTTGATCTACGAAGAGATTCCGATTAAACCGTCTTTAAGTTAGGAGATTTAGTGCTCTAGCGAGACTATCTCTCATTTTCGGAACTGTCACGGTCGGGTTTGATTTGCAATTATAAAGCTATATTTTTATCCCTATCATCTCTTTTCATGGTGAATCTTTGATCAAACGCTATTTTCTTAATCTGATTTTATCATTTTAATATCGTCTTTAATATTGTCTTAAAAATTCTCAAAATCACCCAACACTTGTACGGTAGGATAATAGTTGAAAGCGTGAGTAGTAATACTTGACAGCCCCGTGTTTGAATACGACCTTGGTACTACAATTTGATAGGTACACTTGCCTCATCGGGTTGATAGTAAATTAATCACCAAGTTTTTATCGACCAAATTTTAGAACGATTATCTGGGCATAGTTTTTATTGCTTTCTCGACGGTCTCTCGGGGTATTTCCAAATCCCTATCGCACCCGAGGACCAAGAGAAAACAACATTCACTTGCCCCTTCGGAACTTTCGCCTACCGTAGGATGCCTTTCGGTTTATGCAACGCACCAGCTACCTTTCAGCGGTGCATGCTCGCTATTTTCGATAAATATGTAGAAAATATTATGGAAGTATTTATGGACGACTTCTCAGTTTTTGGCGACTCTTTTGCTTTATGCTTAGAAAATCTAGGAAAAGTTTTACAACGCTGCGAAGAAACAAACTTAGTTTTAAACTGGGAGAAGTGCCATTTTATGGTGCGAGAAGGTCTAGTCCTAGGTCACAAAATTTCTGCTAAGGGAATCGAGGTCGATCAAGCTAAGATCGAGGTGATCGAGAAACTGCCGCCGCCTACGAACGTTAAAGCGATTAGAAGTTTTCTAGGCCACGCAGGTTTTTATCGACGCTTTATTAAGGATTTTTCAAAAATCACCAAGCCTCTAACCCAACTTCTAGAAAAAGATATTCCTTTTAACTTTAACGAATCATGCTTAGATGCATTCGAATTAATAAAATCCAAATTAATTAATGCTCCGATTATGATTGCTCCGGTCTGGGAATTGCCGTTCGAAATTATGTGCGATGCTAGTAGCTTTGCGGTAGGTGCGGTGTTAGGACAACGAATAGCTAAAAATTTCCACCCCATCTACTACGCTAGCAAAACACTCAATTCGGCACAAGAGAACTACACAACAACTGAAAAAGAGCTCCTCGCTATTATTTTCGCTTTTGATAAATTCCGGCCTTATATTACGCTCTCTAAGGTTATCGTTTTTACGGATCATTCCGCTTTGAAGTACCTCCTTTCTAAACCGGACGCCAAGCCGCGTCTCATTCGCTGGATCCTCTTACTTCAGGAATTCGACTTGGAGATCCGGGATAAGAAAGGAGCGGAAAACCTAGCGGCTGATCATCTTTCTCGTCTAGAAAATCCAGAAATAGGTATTTTAAATGAAAATTTTCTTAGTGACTCTTTCCCGGATGAACAACTTTTAAATATTTCTTCTTCTACTCCCTGGTTTGCCGACTTGGCCAATTATCTAGTGGCCCGCGTCCTCCCAAAAGAATACTCCTCTCAGCAAAAGAAGAAATTTTTTTCGGAGTTGAAGTATTATTTTTGGGAGGACCCATTTCTATTCCGCATTTGTGCAGACCAGGTGGTGAGAAGATGTGTATCCCGGGAAGAAGGTCACCAAATTTTAAAGCATGTTCATGAAGGTCCGACTGGCGGGCACTTTCAAGCAAACCGCACCGCACACAAAGTGCTTAGTGCTGGCTTTTATTGGCCAAGCATATTTAAAGATGCACAAATCTTTGTGGGCGGATGTGATCGGTGCCAGCGGACCGGAAACATCTCAAATAAAAATGAAATGGAACAAAATTACTTTCTCGAATGCGAAGTTTTTGATTTATGGGGCATAGACTTTGTAGGCCCATTTCCCTCTAGTTTAGGAAATAAATATATTTTAGTTGCCGTCGATTATGTCTCTAGATGGGCGGAGGCCCAGGCTCTTCCAAGTAATGATGCCCGCGTTGTGATTTCATTTCTTAAAAAATTGTTTTCTCGTTTTGGTTTTCCTCGAGCGATCGTTAGTGATAGGGGAAGTCATTTTTGCAACGCCCAACTCACCAAAGTTCTAACTAAATATGGCGTTACGCATAAACTTTCCACCGCTTATCACCCCCAAACTAACGGTCAGGTCGAGGTAGTCAATCGGGAACTCAAAAGAATTCTAGAAAAAACCGTTTCTATATCTCGCAAAGATTGGTCGTTAAAGTTAGACGATGCTCTTTGGGCATATCGGACAGCGTACAAAACCGCTATCGGTTGTACTCCATTCCGATTGGTCTATGGAAAATCGTGTCATCTTCCGGTAGAAGTAGAACATCGTGCGTACTGGGCGTTAAAATTTTTTAATTTCGATCCGCACTCGGTCGGTGAGCATAGGAAAAATCAGTTAAATGAACTCGACGAGTGGCGAGCGCACGCGTATGAAAACAATAAAATTTATAAAGAACGCACAAAATATTATCACGATAAGAACCTTCGCCACCCTAAAACTTTTAAACCAGGCGATCAGGTTCTGCTTTTTAATTCACGTTTACGTCTGTTTCCGGGAAAGCTCAAATCTCGATGGTCTGGACCGTTTTTTGTCAAGCAGGTTTTTCCATACGGCACTGTGTTAATCTCGCACCCGGATAAGGGTGATTTTAAAGTGAATGGACATCGTTTAAAGCTTTATTTTTCTAATGATGTGATATCTCCTGAAAAGGAGCAACTGTCATTTATTTCATGATTGTTTGGAACTATATTTTTATTTTTTTCCGGAACTTTTTATTATGGACACTATTATCTTTAAACTTTTATTATTATTATTCGAACACTATGTTATGTAACATTTTCAACAATCTTGGGATCTTCCCCCAAGTTCCTTTTCTGCATTTATTTTTGTATTGTGTTCTTCTTCCCGGTGGCCCAATTGCTTCAAAGTTCGTGATTGCTGCTCCAACATTGTTGATATCAAGGTAGATCAAGTCAAGCCTGCTGATGATAAAGTAAATTAAAGCGCAAGCATGGGGGAGCGACATCCGCATTTCAGCCTCAATAACCCGGGGAAGTCCTGTTCTTTTTTATTTTTAATTTACTGCATTCTCGTCTTCTTCCTCCTCTTCTCCTTCTCTTTCTCGTTTTTTTTTTTTCATTGAGGGCAATGAAAGATCTAAGCATGGGGGAGGGTTGAGTCCTTTCTTTTTCTTTTCTTTCAAAAAAACAAAAAAAATTAGTGTAGTTATAAAGTCTCTTAATAGTACTATAAAATCCAAAAAAAAAACTAGAAAACTAAAAAACCAAAAAAATCCAAAAAAAATTCAAAATCCAAAAATATTTAGTATCTATTTGAAAATCACCATCAAAAATTATTTTCTATCATTTCTTTAGTATGTTTCTTTGAGTGTTGTGTAGGCTCATGTAGTATTTTTAATCTTTGGTAGTATGCTAGGATAGAGTTTAGTTTAACTATATTACTTTTGCATACGTTAGTTTTGCATTTTCTCTATCATAACTTTTGGCATCATAATTCCATTCTATCATCATAATGATGTTGTAGTTTTTCTTCTAATCTAAGTGTAGTAGCGTGCATATGTTTGTTAGATGATATTATTAGACACTCACTCACATTGTAGTCTTTCTTGGTGGCTAGAACTTGCCTCTAGCGATCCTCGAAGCATTTGCATAAGTTTGTCATGGTTTTTAGAAATGATTTAGGCCATCCTTTTGGATAGTTTGTGTTTCTTTTGCCCACCTAAAACATTCACTTTGCAAAACAATTTTGGGCCTTCTTCTTATTTTCTTTGTTAGCTCCACCTCTCATTTTCACCAAAGCCAAATGCCCTTCCTATTATCACACTAAACTACTATTGAGTTTTATTTGAATATCATTTTGTGTTGGGTTGTTATATTGGAAAACGAGGAGGAATTTATTTCAAGCTTATTTTGGAGCTCTTATGAGCAATGAAAAAAAAAAGAATGAAAAAAAAATCATTATTATCCAAAAAGATCATTTGAAAAGTTATTGTTGGCCAAGTATGAAAAAGAAAAAAAATAGCCATGGCCTTATGTCCTTAAATTTTGAGAAATTTGACGTACATCTCTTGTCATTTCTCATTCTCGTGTACTTTGTTTTGAAAATTATTTAAAACTCTCCACTTGGTTTAGTGTGATATTTAGCCACATGTTTATCTTTGAATCCCAAATCCTTATCATTTACCTAAGCCGAGTCTTTATGCCTAATGAAAGTCCTATTAATCTTTAAGCCATGACAATGTACTTGTGTAGTGGAGAGGGTGTGACCGGGCGAGCCTATGGACACCATCATTGATGGATTTCTTTGGAGGTTACCTTGGAGTGTTTGTAGAATAATCGTAGTCTCAGCAACTTGTTGCTTGTTCAATGCACTTATTTCGGTTGAATTGCTATTCATGTTATGTCTGTTAGCTTAAACCTTTTGATGCCTTTTTGTTATTTTAGTAGGAAATTTGCAATCTAGTCCTATGCCTAAGTAATGTTTTTAAACTCTTCTCTATTCTCCTCTACATCGATTTCTCGCCGCACTCATTGGGAGCATATTAGTTTTGATAGCTTAATTTTTGTTTGGGCTTCGCAATTAAAAAATCTGGGTAGTATAACTCTCATATATTTTAATTTCTATTTTGCTTGAGGGCAAGCAAACTCTTAAGCATGGGGGAATTGATAAGTTGTTTTTAGTTATATTATTTTATGTTATTTTAAGCATTATCTTTTTAATCTTTAATAAAACTTTGATGATTTTATTATCATTTTGCTTAACTTTATATTTTTGTTCAAACTAATGTGGTTTTATGTTTTGTTTTGTAGGTGGAGTTCACCTTGGTGAGCTCATGCTCACCTTGATCAAACTCAAGTTTTGTACACTTCAATTCATGTAGCAGCCCGGCTACATTTGCGGCCAAGACGAAGCCAATTTCAGCACTAATGCAGTCCAAAACTAGCCCTCCAAATGCTGCCCCAAAACCAGTCTAAGTGCAGTCCAAATGCAGCCTTATTCCAGCTCAAAACAAGCCCAAATTCAGCCTCATGTTGCTGTCCAATTCCATCCATGTTGCTGAATTCCTGCAGCCCACATTGGTGCAGCGTGAGCTATGCACAGCAGCCCATTGATGCAAACCGGGCCCATGCCATCCACACCAAGCAATGCAGCCCACTTCACTCTCCACTCCCATAACCGAGCAGCTCTTCCTCTACCAGCCCGCCACCTTGACATTTCTCCCCATGCATGCATTTCCAATGCATTGACCGGCTGCTCTCTCTCTCTCCTTTCCTCTTTACTTCACATTCACCCCCTTCTTCCTCTCTCTCCTCTTTCAACACTCATCCATCCCCCCTCTTTTATTTTAATTTTCTATTTTATTTTTTAAATATCATTCATGCATGAGACCCCCTCTCTCTCATCTCCTCTCTCTCCTTTTTTTTTATTTCTTCTCTCCTCTTTATTTCTTATTCATCTCCCCTCCTTCTATTTTCTATTTTCTATTTTTATTTTATTTCCTTCTTAAATAGAACACAATGCATTTGGCCACCTCTCTCCTCCTCATTTAAACCCATGCATGCATCCTTCCATTCATGCATTTCCCTTCTCTCTCCCTCATAAATCTCATCTAGAACCTTCCACCTCTTCTATATAAGGAACCCATGCTTCATGCTTTGGGAGGTTGAATTTTGGAGAGAGCTTTGGAGAGAGCTTTGGAGAGTGCTAAGTTTAAGAGTGCTTTTTACTTTATTGTTGTAATTTTTCCTTCTTGTAATCCCTTTTCATTTCAATAGTATAGTATTGCTCTTTAAATATTTTGTACTCCTTTATTTGTTTTCAACTAATGAAAATGCAAGCTTTCTTTTCTATCTCCTTCTCAATTTCCATTATGCGTAGCTAAATTTCCGTTAGCTTTTGATCATGAGGATCCATGAAATGAGATGAGATTTCTCTTTATTTCTTAGCTTTATTTTTTGTTAAATCTTCACTCGATCCTTCTTTGGTACTTCTTTTTGTCGACTCCGTATTTCCGGTATACGGTAGTAGGCTTTTTGATCTCATTTCATAGAAGTCGAGAGACTCGTTGATTTGAAAGATCGCTCAAAGAAGGAAGGAGTTGCACGCACCCCTAGAGATAGGATGACGTAAATCCTCCGGATTGGAGTCAAATCCAATAGTGCGGTTCACTTCGATAATGCGACTTTAGACCTGTTTGATCTACGAAGAGATTCCGATTAAACCGTCTTTAAGTTAGGAGATTTAGTGCTCTAGCGAGACTATCTCTCATTTTCGGAACTGTCACGGTCGGGTTTGATTTGCAATTATAAAGCTATATTTTTATCCCTATCATCTCTTTTCATGGTGAATCTTTGATCAAACGCTATTTTCTTAATCTGATTTTATCATTTTAATATCGTCTTTAATATTGTCTTAAAAATTCTCAAAATCACCCAACACTTGTACGGTAGGATAATAGTTGAAAGCGTGAGTAGTAATACTTGACAGCCCCGTGTTTGAATACGACCTTGGTACTACAATTTGATAGGTACACTTGCCTCATCGGGTTGATAGTAAATTAATCACCACTCACTTGCTGAGCATTGGGTACTCTCTTCCCCTAGCCTTTGCTGATTTTCATGTCATATATTATGCAGATTGTTTAGTTTAAGTCTGGGGGAGAGTAGTTTTGTTTACCCGCTCACGTGCACTATTGCACTGCATGCTAGAAGATTTCATTTAAAATGTTTTGTTTATTTTCATTGCACACCACATCACCCACTTGAGCGCGTACTCATCTGTTTGCTTGCTCTGTTGTGAATTTAATTCTTCTGCTTATTTGGGAAAGTCTAGGTGATGGCTTAGGACTATGTAGCAGAGTAAAATGTTGACTCTAGCAGTGCTCCTAGTCGAGTGCTCGGTTGCATAGAAATTTGTGTAGATTAGATTTCTCTTTATACTTATGGTTTTATATTTTTTTCTATTCGTGTAAATGTTGTTTACTCTACTCAAATGGTGAATCTGGTGTGAATCAAACGGTAGCGTAGGGATGTGTGTAAACGATCGCTAGATTCGTATTGCTTGAGTCGGGTGAAAGGAGAATCTTTCTCGGTGGCTAGAACTTGCCCCAAGCGATTCTTGAAGCATGGGTATACGGTTAGTCAATTGCGTGAATGTGATATAGGCCATCATCTTGGCCCGGTTGAGCCTTTGTGCCATTCCTATCATCATTTCCTCGCTAGCCCAATTGTGCCTACCCCATTCTTTTGGTTCAGCCCCACTATTGTTCACCAAAGCCTAAACTCCAATCCTAGTCGCACACCCAAAAAGCAAGCATTTTGTTTCAATTTCAAATTGGTGGTGTTGATTGTGGTAGTACATTGTGAAAATGTGGTTGTGCATCTTTGAAAAGTTGCTGAAATTGTTAAAGAAAGATAAAGAAAAGAAGAAAAAGATTTGAAAAGAAAAAAAAAAAGAATGAAAAGTTTAATTGAAAAAAATCTGTTTGAGATTTATATTTGGGAGTAGGCGGTGCACACACCCATGCGTCTAAGTCTAAGTCTGGGGGTGTGGTGCATCCGCGTGTTTTGTGGCCACTTGGATAATGTTATGCATTTGCTCATTTGGGTTTAGTATTTGAACCATCGTCTTTATCATTGTATACCTCACCTAAACCCAAGCCCCATTTAAAACCTAAAGTCCTATTGATTCACGCATTTGAGTCAAACCAGTGCCGTGGAGAGAATGTGACCGGGCAAGCTTATGGTCACCGACACTGATGGATTTCAGTGAAGTTTGTCCCGTATCCCGATCTTGGTCAATGCTCGTCTCAGCGTTTAGTTTACTTTCTCCGTATGCATGACCGGATGATTCACCGTTGTTCACCATTTTGAGTAGTTGTAATATGCTTTTACTCTTTTAGAAATTTATAAACTGTTTGTATAATCAGTAGTCTTTTCTACTAATTCTCTTATGCACGTGAGCATGCGACTTCGCATGGTACTCTATATTGTAGTTTTAAGCCATCTACTTTTCTTTCCCCGTTCGCTTAGAATTTGTTTGCTCGGGACGCGCAAACAGTTAAGTCTGGGGGTGTGATGAGTCCTGATCATATACACTTTTATGGACTCATCTGGGCCATTTATTTAGTCATTTCACCGCACTTTAGCCCTGTTATTGTTTATATTTGATATTCCATGCTAGGTGCACCTCTAGGCCCATTTTGGTGTGATTTCATGCTTATCTTCTTTAGTAGTTTTCATGTACTGTTAAGTTCTACTTTCAGTGGCGAGACTGGTGTCGTATGCGGGAATAGGAGTCGTGCAAGTGTTCCCGGTGCAATTCTGCACAGGAACACTGCGCACGATCGCCGGTTCTATTGCGCACGACCACTGGTCGTGCGCCACTGATCGTGTGCACTTAACCCTTTTTCATGAGTTCTGTTTGGTGTAGTGCGCACGACCACCAACGCCAGTGTGCACGACCACCGGTCGTGCGCCGCTGCTCGTGCGCACTCATCATTAAAATTCTGAGTTCTGTTTGCTGTATTGCGCACGACCATCAACGAGAGTGCGCACGACCACCGGTCGTGCGCCACTGGTCGTGCGAACATAGTATTTTATAATTTTTGTCTTTGCAGGTTCCGTCCAGGCAGAGCGCACGATCACAGGATTCTAGTGCGCACGACCACTGGTCGTGCGCCAACGACCGTGCGCACTGTTTATTCCAGCGCCTATAACTTGACCTGCTCGCGATTTTAGGTCAAAACTCTCGCCGTTTTTCCGCCCGACTCCGCCGTTTTCGCCATTTTCAGAGGGCTTTCACACCCTAGGCCTCCTCCATCATCCAAGGGCTTAAAGGAAGGGATCCTACACTCATCTTCACCGCCAAGCAAGGAGTTCTTCGCATTTGACGTGGCCGGGTGGTAAATCGCTGGAGAAGACGGGTCCATTGGGAGGTGTGACAGCCCTCCTCTACCCCGGACGCAGTTGGGACCGAGCTAGGACGTGGATTGACAACCCAACGATTCCTACCGTGAATCTACAACGAGACTCCGGATTCGGTCGTATCTCTTGCCTCTTTCTTCTTCCTTTTGCACTGAGTCTTTTGATAAGGAGACTCTTAGAACCAGACTGAGTCTTTTGATAAGGAGACTCTTAGAACCAGACTGAGTCTTTTGATAAGGAGACTCTTAGAACCACTACAACTGAATTTTTTTGAAGAGAGGTTCTAAAAACTCTTTTACACAATTTGAAAATGAAATAAGTATGAGAAGAAGAAGTAGAACAAGTAGAAGAACAGAAGACAATATATGTAAGAAAGAATCTTCTTCCTAGCAAGAAGATTAGAAGCACAAGTATAGTGAATATGATCTCTCTTCTATAGTGAGAAGGAGATTGTAAGCTTTTCTCTCTTTTGTGAGAGCTTTCAGAATTTGCAGCAGAATGGCTTCAGAAGGAGGAGAAGATGAAGGCTTTTCTTTGCTCTAGCACACTATCTCTTTTCTCAGCTTTCTCACTCTTCACTTGGGGGCTCTTCCTCTTTTTCAAATGTATATGGTGGATCACTAGTTGTTATCCTCTGTCGACTTCCTTCTTATTTATAACTCTGTTTGAAAAGATATTGCTAAAGGAGAATAATCAATTAGCAGACAGAGAATTTAGAAAGAGATAAAAGTTTTCATACTAATTTTATCTTTAGATGGAAAGAGTTTAATCTGATTTCAAATAATATCCAAATAAATATTAATCAAATTATCCAAGAATCAAGTAGAAGGAAAGACAGATTCAGAACGGCTATAAAAGAATAAAATCATTCCATAAAATTCAGATCTTTACAAAGAAGGAAAGAGATCTGGCGTGAATTTGAATTTGGCATAGAAATCGACGTGCGTCGATTACTATTCGACGTAAGCGCCGAGTTCATCCTGGCTGGACGTCGAGAGGAGAATAAGGAAGGTGCGTCGACTAAGGTGCGTCGACTTTATTAAATACGTCGACTAGAAGTCAGAGTTAGGTCGACAAAGATTACGTCGAATTCTTCTTAGAGTTACTTCGACTCATTCTGATAGAAACGTCGACTACATTTCGACGTTGCGTCGAATTCTATTCGACGCATATTTACTTAGACTAACTTTTCATTCTTAGAAATTATATTCTTCTTAATTCTAGGGGTTAAGATAAATCATTTCCCCAACAGTGTGCAACGCACGGTCGTGTGTTTCCTTGACGCACGGACGGTTGCGATCGTGCGTTCTCATCTGGGCAGAAAACGGGAGATCTGAGTTTGGTCGAGCATTTTGACGCACGGGAGGGATTGCCCGTGCGTGAGTAAAATGCACGGTCGCCTGTTTTTTCCTGTTTTTAGCTTTTCTGAATTTACCCGTGCGTTTTGACGAATGGGCGGATTTTCCCATGCGTGAGTAAATCGCACGGGCGGCGCAGCTTCGTCTTCACGCCAGTTTTTATCATTAATTTTCGCACGGGCAGCGCACGATCGTGCGTTTGCCCGTGCGTGACTAAAATTCCGCATGTTTAGTATTTAAAGCAGGAAATCTGCAGTATTAGAGAGGATTCCGGGGAGGCCGATTCCCCTCGCGGGAAAAGCAGGAATCCCACCATTTTCACCCTTTCCACCAGAGGAGACAAGAGGAGACCATTTCCAGCGATCTCCTTCGCCATTCCTCCATCCGGGAGCATTTGCAAGCATTCTCCGCCACTAGTTCAAGCATTCTTCGCTGAGGAGACCATAGAAGCGCTGAAGATCGTTGGAGCGGTGACAGCCTCCTTCGAGTCCGCACACCATCTGAGGGCCGAGCCCGGAGAGAGCCCGACAACCTCTCACTCAGGTCGAGAACCCAAGACGCGGTGACATCTTCTATGTGGTCCTTTCTAAACTTTGATGCTTGTGCTTTCTCTTTGTGTTGTTGTACGAACGCTTGTTAGGTTAATGTTATGTATCCTTGCTTGTGTTCATGTGCAATGATGATGTGGTGGTGAGAATAGCTTTCGTTGTTATTGTGATAGCCTAGGTTGTTTGTGTGTGAAGCCATCTAGCAATTGCTAGTGGTGATGTTGGCGAAGAGGTGAATACGACCCTCACAAAACCCCGCACTGTGGTCATTTCACCCACATACCGAAGCGCGGCATCGCGGCCGCTGCACTCACCCCCACTTTGCGAAGAGGTGTGTGCGACCCTCAACCGTCACAGTTACTTTCCGTCCACGGGCTTTCCGAAGCACGGCATCGCGGCCGTTGCATCCATCCCGCCTTGCGAAGAGGAGTTTTGACCCGCATCTTATTTCTGCAATAGCTTAGGACACCAATCACAACGCCCTTGTTTTTACTTTCTTTTACTCGTCGAAACAATTACGTCACTCTACTTTCTTGTCACCATATCCTGCATTCCTCAAGAGATCGACATTCGGGGAAGCTATTCCCTATTTTATTACTTGAGCGACCGGTGCACTGTCGTCGTATCGCATTTCGTGCTTGCCAATTAGCGGTGCTGAAATCGCACATCAAGTTTTTTGCGCCGTTGCCGGGGAGTGCAGGCGTGATGAGATTTTGGTTGTGAATCGATTGTTTTCGATTGGGTCTTTTATTCTTTTTAATTTACTCTTTTTCATGCTATTTTCTTCTTCTATATCATGTGGGCACATTTGAATATCCGATGTCGTTGGTGTGGGGACACATCCCATGCTAGTGATAGGTGTCCCAAAGAGTATGGTGTTGTTCAGAAACCGTATGGGTCCCATAAATCTTTTGGCTTCTCTACTGCGCCTCCGATGTCGCGCTATTACGCGGCTACCGCACCTTGGGTGCCGACGAAGCCGGTGAAGCAGTGTTTATTTTGCAAAAGTAGAGCGCATGCCTTGAAGGACTGTGTTGATTACCTTCGCCAACTGGAGGATGACGATGAGCCGGATATCCGGATCGTCCCATCTTCGAATTCTGCGAGCACAGCCCCTTCCTCTAGTTACGTGTCACTTCCACCTTCACTTTTTGAAGGCTCTGGAATCGACACGTGCATCAGTGTCCCTCAAGACTCTGTTTCTGATGCGACCCCCCCCCCCCCCCCCCCTCCGCCTCATACCTCTTTGGTTCATATACCACTTTGCGTGGATTTGTGCCATTGTGTGGAGAGTGAGCCCGAACTCTTATGTGGCACGTCTTCTCCCACTCTGCACGAAGCTACATCTATTTCTAATATTGTCATTGAGGTCAATTTGCAGGATATTGCAGACTTGCGCGGTGTCGTGCCAACTCTCATGGAGGAGGACAGTCTTGATTGTGCTGAAGCAACTGTTTCGGTCCAGTGCGAGGAAGTCCCAGTTATAGAGGAGGTCATTGCGTGCACTGTCGAGTCTAGTGAAATCTTTGATGATATCATCAGTTTGTCATTACCGCACCCTATGGGGGATAAAGTCGGGATTATCCCCTCAGATGAGATTTCTTTTAGTTTTTCTTCCAATTTATTTCCTGACCCCCTTTCTTTATGTACAAGGATGCAGGATGCCCCTCCTCCGGTTGGTCAGACCTTATGCATGGAAGAGTCGAAAGCCTGGCGGGATGAGGAAGGTACTGTGAAGAAACATCTTGTTTCCTCATCATCGTTGGTGCTTCCCTTTGAGGATTGGTTACAAGGGGGAAAGCGATTTTTCTTTGAAGACATAATACTGGAGGAGAAGAAGAGAGCGAAAAAGGAGGAGATTTGGGGTTGGTTGCTAAGCATCCTACTTAATTTCCACCCCTACTACCAGGTCCCCGGACCTTTTTCTTTCATCAGTTGTTACTACTTCAAATCAGCTTATAGCTGATTTGTGTTGAGCTTGTAATAATAATTAGGATTTATTGACTTTTGCTTATTCCTAAACTTTATAAACTGCTTAATACAGGTATTTGGTCCACCTCAAGGACGTTAAACAAAAGGGCTTCTTAGGAGACAACCCATGGGAACCACCCGGTTCCATTTGCTTGCTTTAATTTCTACTATGTTTTGTTTGTTTTTGCTTTGGTGCTAACAATGCAGGTGTGAACTCGATTGGATGAAGAGGAGGAGATCTGTAAAGAAGGATTATACCGCACTTCTGGCATGCTCTTATGAGCATAGGTACTCCTAACCTAGCTTTATCTTTGCTATGAAATGTTATATTTGATTTGTTTTTCAAATCAAGTCTGGGGGGAGTGGGCCTTTGCTTACGCTACACGCACATACATGCTAGAATGTTGTGTTAGGAAATTTATATTGATTGTCTCATTGCATAACGCACACCACACGTGTTTTATTATTTTTACTCGTGCGCAATTATCGTGTAAGTGCTTGATGTATATGTTTAGAAGTTTGATTGTTAGTTTAGGATTGTGTGGCTGAACAGGATGTGACCCGTGCAGTGCTACTAGTAGAGCGCTCACGCAGCATAAAAATTCACGTAGAATAGATTTAATCACAAAGTTATAGTTTTATTTACTTCATTTGTGTAATTACTTAATACTCTACTCAAACGGTGAATTTGGTGAATCTAGCGGTAGCCCTAGGTCGAGTGTAGAAGAGATGTTAGCCTCATGTTGTTTGAGTTGGAAGGAGAGGAGACCTCGCTCGGTGGTTAAGAACTTGCCCCAAGCTATTTTCAAAATGAGTGCGTTGAATGATCTTGTTGGGAGCAAGACGTAGGCCATCATTTGGTCCGGTTGAGCTTTGATTTCCCAACCTAACGTCATCCTTTGCTAGCCTTGTTGAGCCTTACCTCTCCTATTTGTTATACTCCACTAAACTTTCACCAAGGCCACATATCCTAACCTAAAGCGCACTTGAGTCAAGCTTTGAAATATATACATATTTATGTGATTGTGCGGTGCCGAGAAAAAAATGAGAATGAGTTAAAATTTTGATTGATCCTAACTTATGTTTCTATGGATCTTAAAAAAGAAAAAAAGTAAAAGAACTCTAAAAAGAATCTAACCACAAGTGTGGTAGTCTCGCGCACATCATCGTGCTTAAATGAAGTCTGGGGGAGTGTGCTTCAAGGTGAAGATGTTGAGGTTAAAATTTGTTATTTACCGGAGGGTGAGTGCATTTAACCTACGTTCTTCTACTTCATTACCGTACCTCAACCCAAGCCCTATGTCTAGCCTAAAATCCCTACTGAGTCTTGATAAGATCGTCTCAGGCAGTGGAGAAGGTGCAAAAGGGCAAGCGTATGATCACCGACCTTGATGGATTTCTTGGAGAGCTCTTCCTTGAGATCCAATTTGAGCAACGCTCACCTCAGCAGTTCACGCTATTTTCCCAAGGACGCGACTGTTTGATTCACCAGTGATTCACCTCAGAGTAGTATTATTTTGTATTTTACACTTGTAGAAGTTCTTAAAATATAGTCTTTGTTTTAAAATCTTTTCTACTTTATTTTTACGCTCGTTAGTTCTTTACTTCCCATCATGTTTTTCCTGCACAGTTGCTTCTTTAACATCAATTTTTCTATCATGGGATTGAGTGTTTGCCCGAGACGTGCAAACGAGTAAGTCTGGGGGTGTGATGAGTCCCATTTATATACACATTTATGGATTCTAGTCGATGCACTACACTTTAGGAATGTTTTCGATCATATTTGTTATTCCTTGCTAGGTGCACTCTTAGGCCCATTTCGGTGTGCATTTGCGCTCCTTGTTATTGGGGGTAAGCACATGGTGCTCCTCACCCCTTTCTCTATGTTTATCTAGTGTTGGAGGTGTTTTCCCAGCTATTTTATCTTGTATACAGGTGGTCGGATCATCCAGTTTTCCCCCAGAATTCATGATTGTGTGCAACGCACGGTCGTGCATTTCCTTGATGCACGGACGGTTGCGGTCGTGCGTTCTCATCTGGGCAGAAAATGGGAAATCTGAGTTTGGTCGTGCGTTTTGACGCACGGGCGGAATTGCCCGTGCGTGAGTAAAACGCACGGTCGCCTGTTTCTTCCTGTTTTTAGCTTTTCTGAATTTACCCGTGCGTTTTGACGCACTGGTGGATTTGCCCGTGCGTGAGTAAATCGCACGGGCGGCGCAGCTTCGTCTTCACGCCAGTTTTTATCATTAATTATCGCAGGGACAGCGCACGATCGTGCGTTCGCCCGTGCGTGACTAAAATTCTGCCTGTTTAGTATTTAAAGCGGGAAATCTGCAGCATTAGAGAGGATTCCGGGGAGGCCGATTCCCCTCGCGGGAAAAGCCAGGAATCCCGGCATTTTCGCCCTTTCCACCAGAGGAGACCATTTCCAGCGATCTCCTTCGCCATTCCTCCATCCGGGAGCATTTGCAAGCATTCTCCGCCACTAGTTCAAGCATTCTTCGCCGAGGAGACCATAGAAGCGCTGAAGATCGTTGGAGCGGTGACAGCCTCCTTCGAGTCCACACACCATCTGAGGGCCGAGCCCGGAGAGAGCCCGACAACCTCTCACTCCGGCCGAGAACCCAAGATGCGGTGACATCTTCTATGTGGTCCTTTCTAAACTTTGATGCTTGTGCTTTCTCTTTGTGTTGTTGTACCAACGCTTGTTAGGTTAATGTTATGTATCATTGCTTGTGTTCATGTGTAATGATGATGTGGTGGTGAGAATAGCTTTCGTTGTTGTTGTGATAGCCTAGGTTGTTTGTGTGTGAAGCCATCTAGCAATTGCTAGTGGTGATGTTGGAGAAGAGGTGAATACGACCCTCACAAAACCCCGCATTGTGGTCATTTCACCCACATACCAAAGCGAGGCATCGCGGCCGCTGCACTCACCCCCACTTTGCGAGGAGGTGTGTGCGACCCTCAACCGTCACAGTTACTTTTCGTCCATGCGCTTTCCGAAGCACGGCATCGCGGTCGTTGCATCCATCCCGCCTTGCGAAGCGGAGTTTTGACCCGCATCTTATTTCTGCAATAGCTTAGGACACCAATCACAACGCTCTTGTTTTTACTTTCTTTTACTCGTCGAAACAATTACCTCACTCTACTTTCTTGTCACCATATCATGCATTCCTCAAGAGATCGACATTCGGGGAAGCTATTCCCTATTTTATTACTTGAGCGACTGGTGCACTATCGTCGTATCGCATTTCGTGCTTGCCAATTAGCGGTGCTGAAATCGCGCATCATCTAGCTAATGTTGTATCCACAGCAGTTGTGCACAACAGCTCCTTGCAGCTATGTATTTTCAGATTCAGCAGTGGATATTGTCACAGTGGTCTGCTTCTTGCTGCTCCATGAGATCAGCCTTCTTCCTAGGAATTGACAAGTTCCACTTGTGCTTTTCCTATCTTCTTTGCAATCTGCAAAATCTGCATCTGAAAAACCAATCAGTTCAACATCATTGTTCTTAGGGTACCAAAGGCCAACATGTTGGCTACCCTTAAGGTATCTCAAAATCCTATTTGCATCTGAGTTGTGAGACTCCTTAGGGAAAGCTTGGTACCTTGCACAAACACATGTAGCATACATAATGTCTGGTCTACTGGCAGTTAAATACAACAGGGACCCAATTATGCACATGTACATGGATTCATTAAAGGGCTTACCCATTTCATCCTTGTCCAGAGAAATGTTGGACCCCATGGGAGTTTTCATGATTGAAGTTGATTCTATCCCAAACTTCTTAATAAGCTCCCTAGTGTACTTGGTCTGAGAGATGAAAATTCCCTCATCAGACTGTTTCACTTGGAGGCCTAAAAAGTACTTGAGCTTTCCCATACTGCTCATCTCAAACTCCTCATGCATAAGGTTGGAAAACTTTTTGCAAAGGTTGGCAAACCTTTTGCAGAGGTTGTCATCTATAGACTCAAAGATTATGTCATCAACATAAATTCGGACTATAAGACATTTGCCCTTTGTTTCCCTAAGAAACAATAAGAAACAATGTGATATCTATCTTTTCCCCTTAAGAACTTGTTCTTAATGAGAAAGCTAGACAATGTCTCATACCAGGCCCTAGGGTCTTTCTTTAGACCATATAGAGCTTTCCTAAGCAAATATACATGAGAGGAGGGGTAGGGTGAACAAAACCTGAGGGCTGCTCCACATATACCTCTTCCTTTAGATTGCCATTCAGGAATGCTGATTTGACATCCATCTGGTACACTTTGAACCCCTTGTGGGCATCATAGGCTAGGAATAGCCTTATTGCTTCTAACCTTGCAACTGGTGCAAAGGTTTGATCAAATTCAATACCTTCTTCTTGCATGTACCCTTTGGCCACTAGTCTGGCTTTATTCTTGATGATGGTGACATTCTCATCAAGCTTTTTCCTGTATATCCATTTGGTGCCAATGATATTGTGTCCTTGAGGTTTTGGCACCAATTTCCACACCTTGCACCTCTTGAACTAAAGCAGCTCTTCTTGCATTGCTTGAATCCAGAAGGTGTCTTCATTTGCTTCTTCAAAATTTTTGGGCTCCATTTGTGAGAGAAAGCTCAAGAATAGGGCTTCATTGTGAGTCCTGCTTCTGGTAACCACTCCTTGGTTAACATCTCCAATTATTTGGTTTATTGGATGATCTTTTAGGTGCATGTTTACTGGAGGCAACCTATCAATAATCTGCAGCTCTTCTTCCTGAGCAGCAGGCTCATCAGCATCTTGCTGAACTTCAACTTCAGGGATTGCTACCTCTGAGTTGACCTTGCTTGTGCTGGTTATGTCTTAGAGAGACATATCTTGTACTTGTTGTTCATTACCTATCAAAACAAGAGAGTTGGACCAGCCCTTGTAGAGCAGGCTGGTCTCATCAAAGACTACATGCATAGAATCTTCTACAACATAAGCTTTCTTGTTGAATACTCTATAGGCCTTGCTATGTGAGCTATATCCAACAAGAACTCATACATTGCATTTTTCAACAAACTTAGTTAATTGAGATTTTCCATTATTTAAAATGTAGCATTTGCAGCCAAAGATTCTAAATTATGAAATAGTTGGTTGTTTGCCTTTCAAAATCTTATAAGGGGTTATTCCTATGGCCTTATTGATAGATGCTTTATTGAGAACATAACATGCAGTATTGACTACCTTAGCCCAGAAATATTCTATGAGTGAGAAGTCACTAAGTAGTGTTCTCCCAGCTTCTATCAAGGTACTATTCCTCCTCTCAGCCACACCATTTTGTTGTGGAGTCTTGGGGAGGAGAATTCTTGGGTGATACCAAATTCTTGACAAAACCTTGTCATTGCTCCAGATTGAAATTATGTACCATGGTCAGTTCTTGTCTTGACCACAGTACATTGGAGTTCATTCTGGATTGCCTTAACATGGTTTATAAAGATATTTAAAGTATCAGGTTTCTTCTTAAGGAAGAATACCCATGTATACTTTGAATGATCATCAACAATCACTAGAGCATACAATTTCCCACCTAGGCTCTGTATTGGCAAAGGACCAAACAAGTCCATGTGCAATAGATAAAGACATCTTTCAGTGTCTTTGGAGCCAATGCTTTTAAAGGTGGCCCTTGTTTGCTTGCCCATTTGGCATGCATGACAAGGACCACTTTTAACACATTTCAAATTTGGACTATTTCTAACTAGGTTTTTAGAAAATAGTCTATACATTGTCTTGTAGTTAATGTGAGCAAGTCTCTTGTGTCATTGAACACAAAGAGGCTCACTTTCATTAGCCACAAGACACACTGGAGATAGAGAAGAATTGAAATGAAATCTAAACAATAAACATTCCCACTCCTAGTGCCTGAGAGAATGATCTCTAAGTTATGTGAGTTTTTGATCAAACACTTATCATTGTGGAATTCAATGACATAGCCTAAGTCACATAGTTTCCTTATGCTTACAAGGTTGTGTTGCAACCCTTCAACATAAGTCACCTTTGTGATGGAGACTATGCCATTTGAAATCATACCATATCCTCTGGTGATGCCTTTTTCTAATCCATCAAAGATGACCTTGGGTCCATTCTTCACAGTTTTGTATTCCTACAGAAGACTTTTGGGCTCAGTCATGTGCCTTGAGCACCCACTGTCCAAGTACCAAATTTGCCCTAGGCTGGTACTTGAACTAACATGCAAGAAGGACTTTAATTACCCTTAGGAGCCCAATTAATTTTGGGTCCTAGGCTCTTGTTAGCATAAAAGTATGACATCACACCTTCTGCAACCTTTGCAGGAAGGCTCTTCTTTGCACTTGGCATATTGTGATTGTGCCAACAATCTATGGAAAAGTGTCCCACCTTACCACAGCACCAACATTCATGAATATTGTATCTTCTCTTCTGAACATTCCTTGAGGTGGAAGGATCATTAATATGCTTGTGTTCAGGAGGGGAGACAGCAACATTCTTCTTGTTCCTTTCAGCAATGATCTGGCTGAAGGTTAACCTGTGGACAGTATTAGCAGCCTTTGTCTTAATGACATCAGCTTGCCTTGGCTTGGAAGCTAGGCAAGATTGGATGGCATCAGATACTGAACTGTTAGGCCTGTCCACATGTTTGACAGCAGCTAGGTGCTTTGCTGGAATGGACTTGGAAGAGCTTGCTTCCTTACTCTTGAATGATGGAGCTGAAGTACCAAAAACAAATGGTCCAGAATGGGTCATTTGAATTTCTTCATGGGGTGTCTTCATAGCACTCATCCACATGCCCATTCTTCTACTATGGGAAGGAGTGCTTTCTTTCTTATAGGAACTTCCATTCTTCCAGTGACCATACACTACAACAAACTGTGTTGAAACTGATTTCTCAGCCTCTTGTGGAGCTCGGGGCCCTCACCGAGATGAGGGGCAGCTAGCCCTTACTGATCCCTCGGAGAGGGTAGACTGAAGACTAGAAAGAAGACTAAGACCTTAGTCACAGCGAGGAGGTCCCTCCACTAACCCGGAAGATCGTTGAGCGCTTCCCCTCCCAAGCCAAAGCTGAGACTCGGGCACCTTGGAGAGCTCTGGAAATGTTAACCAAAGAAAGCCTGAGGAGAAAGAAGCTAAAGTGAAGTCCTCTCCAAAGGTGCCCTTGAGGTCTTATTTATAGGTTTCCTGATCTGGCCTGCAGATAGCAGGATCCCGCCTTCTGATTTTACTATCTGCACCCCAGATGGGTCTGCTAACAGCCAAACTCCGGTGTTTGGAGAGGCTAAAGGCAGACCACCAGGGGTAAACGGGTAATTTGGCCTTGTCAACTTATGGGCAAGGAACTGCGAGAACTTGATGGCTGAAGCTCTCGCGGGTCCTCTCGCAGGTCCTGCCCGCGACGCCTCTCCTAGGAGATCGCCCTACGAGGACCCCACCGGCCAATTCTGGCGGTATCTGCCGAGGTCCGGTCTCGCGAGCCTTCCTGCGAGATCGCCTCTTGACCGTCGAGCTCAACACGCCTTTCGTCGAACGCAGGTCACTTTGCTGATCACAGTCGAGGTCGACGGATGCCGAAAGTTAAGTTGTTCGTTGTCCGCTGAGACGGGCGGCTCGTCGACCGCTGCTTCCCTGCTGTAATTCGTCGAGCGCTGCCATAGAATATATTTTGTTCGTCGGCGCCGTCCGACGAATGCTGAGCTCCGTTCGATATTTGTCGAGCGTAGAATTGAGCTCGCTGGAAGCTGAGGCTCTAAGCTCGCGAGCCCTCCTGCGAAATCGCCTACTAACTTTGTCGCGCACTGAACACGTTTCGTCGGACACCTCTTTATTGAACAAATGGTCTCTTCCGCCAGCGGTCTGCGAGGTAGTGACTTGCCCTTCCTCGCTTGGCCCAGTCCTTTGAAGATATCTGCCGAGGTCAGGATCTCGTGGCTCCTCTTGCGAGACCGTCCCTTTGGCCTTAATGAGCATAGAACATTTCGTCGACTGCTAATGATTTTGCCGACCAGGGGCGAGCCCGACGACCACCGGTGGGCTCGGCGAACTCGGAAGAGTTCGCGAACGCATCATCCCTTTTGTCGAACTCAGGAAACTTCTTTAAATTGCCTGCATGTGTTTATCTCGCCGACCCTTCTCGCTTGCCTCTTATTACTTCCTCCGGTTGCCTTCTCACACCGCGCTTCCTCGCCTAGCGAATATCGGGGTTGTACACAAACCCCGGTCTTCGCGAGGCTATTTAGGCTCGCGAAGAATCATCCAACCCCTGGTATTTGCCAGCCCCTTGATGACCTGTCAGGAATCTTTGGTAGGGCCCATCCTGAGGGCTATAAATATCGTCCTGAGTCCTTAGTGGCGCGTGCCGCCACTTCCTTTTCTTTCTTTTTGCCTCATACTGTAGCTGTCTGGAGATGCCACTTTCCGAAGAAGCTGAGGCTCGCCTGAGGGCTGTGAGAGCCGGCGGGCTACCTTCTACGACCAAGGTCCCCTCCTGGATGAACCGGCCGCCTCCCGCTCGGTCGCCGAAGACCAAGAAGGCGAAGGAGGCTTGCCGAACCAGGGACGGCTCCGTGCTGCTGGACTCCTCCCCGGATAGCCGTCCCCACGAGAAGGTATGAGCTACACCTCTAGCTTGTCAATAAGTTTGCCTGTGATTCATGCCTATTTGCAGGATGCTTTGCCGAACGAGGTTGGCGAGCCTGCTGGTGGGTCTCGCAAAACTCCGCCAGCAGACACGGATCTCGCTGGCAAGAATGTCGTGGGTATGCCCTTAATCTCGCATATTGACTTCTTCTTTCGTCAACTATCTGACCTTCATTCTCTGCTTCTTACAGTCTCGCCCCGAAAGTCCCCGGCTCGCTAGGCATTGCGGCCTCCGTCCCCGGCTCCTCCCGACAAAACTATAGATAGGCCAGGGTTTCGGCTCCTAACGAGCGAGGAGACCGGCGGCTCTATACCGCCAAAGATCCCTCCAACCAATAGCGCAGCCTACCCTCCTGGTCTGGGTAAATCTCTCTACCACCACTATGGCAACCTCTTCCAGGGCCGCCCTGAGACTTCTCGCCCCCCTCTGGGTAAGCGTTCTGACGGCCCCTTGCCCTGCGCGAACTCAAGCGCGCTATCTAACCTTTCCGTAATGTTTCACAGAGAATTCTGAAATTCCTCCTACCGATTCCGAGTTGGGCGACGACGAGATGTCCCCCCTTCCTGACCAAGTGGAAGACTTCTTAGGGGATCCGCGAGATCCGGAGATGATGAAACAACGCTCCGCAGAGTTGCTGAGAAAACATGGTCGGATGCTGATGGACCTCAACATGCAGGCGAGACGGGACAGAGAAGCCGCCGAGGACAGGCATGCCATATTGATGGAAGAATGTGCGAGGCTCTGGGCCGCGAGACAACGCAATCACGATGAGAACGTCACGACGCCGGAGGTGCATATAGCGAGGATGAGGGATTACGCCTTCCTCATTGACCGGGAGGGCCGCGCGGCCAAGAATTACTATAATTCTAGGGTGTCGCCACGTTCCGGGTCACGAGGTGGGGGTAGGTGGGAATGGTTTCCCCACGACTCTCGCTAACTCTTACGTCGTCGCGAACTATCGTTATTTGTTAATGAGCGCCTTTATTTCAGACGATCTCGCAATGGTCTACAACTTACATACTAGTTTTATCTCGTCTGATAATAATTACTAGCTTTTTATTAGTTCTCGCTCGTTGCTAATGTCCGTTTCACTTTCATGCTATGTTGTGTTCGCGGGGGTTTCCGGTTTCGCTGAACGTATCTCGTGACGGCTCCACCCCCCTTCTCACGCTATTGTTTGCTTGCGCTATTCTCGCAGAAATATTGCTTGTGCTAACCTCGCAGGCCTTTCTCGCCCGCGGTCGTGATGTGATGTTTTTGGCTAACCGCGCTCGCAGGCGCTTGGACTTCTTCCAGCCCTTTTGCTTTTGCAATAAATAGACTGTCCTAGCTGAGCCAACCGCCGCATTTACTGTCACCTTTCTTCCTTCTCTGCTTCAGAGATCTCTCTTCTTCCCGTTCTCGCTCTACTTCCTTTCTCGCAGGTTGTTGAAATAGGCGGCGACGCTAATGAGTCGGAGGGTCGGCGAAAGATCGCTAAGGCTTTCGCCGAGCACGTCTTCTTCCATTGCAATCTGATTGACGAGGAGTACTTCATTGCGGTCGCCGACTACGTCACCCCCCCCCCATTCGAGGCACGCCGTCCCAGCGAGAACGACGTGATCAATGCCCCGCTTGTCAACGAGTTGGCCATCCCCACCGCTCATTTCGCGGTCGGCCTGCGTCTCCCCCTGTGGCCGGAAGTTCTCCAGGTAATGATCGTTCTCGCTCGCTTCTTGTTCTCTGACGGTCAAGTCTCGCTCATTATGTGAACTAATCCTGGACCTCCTGCTGCTTGTCAGGTGCTCAAGCACTATGGCGTTGTTCCGGGCCAGCTCACCCCCAACGCCATGGTGGTGATCACAGCCTTCGCTTGCTACCTTCGTGAGGAGCGCATCGAGTTCAGCCTCCCGGTCTTTCGGAAGCTGTTCTCGTTCCATGCCTACAAAGACGGGACTGCCTACTTCATGGGCTCGGGTCCTAAGGTTGACGAGACCGTCAACAAAGCCCACTTCTGCGCCCAGAAGTTCCTTTTCGTCAAGGGGAACTTTGGTAATATCCCGATCTCGCCAGTCCAGCACGGCGAGACCACCTACCGGCCCGCTGCCCTCGGAGGACACGACGCCCTCCTCTATCAGTTCTTCTGCAAGAAGAACTTTGAGGTTGTTCATCTTCGCCGCAAGCTCGACTCGCTACCTCCAGTGCTCGCTGGGGAAGGTAAAGATCTCGCTTAACAACTACAACTTTATTCCTAGTTGCTCCGTATTTATTGTAACTCCATGGAAGTTTCATTTTCCCCGAATGTATCCTCATTTTTGGCAACATTTTTCAGGCGAGCGGGATCTTCCCCTCAATACCCCCTACGCGAGCAATCGGAAGACCGACGCCACCCTTGCTCTCGCGACCATGGGGGCGGAGGCTTGCCGAGGCGCCGTCACGCCAGGTGAGTCCTCCTCTCGCAAGAGACTGGGGGCTTCTAGTAGCCATGCCCTTCCCCCGGAATCCCCGCCAAAGAAAAAGAGTAGGAAGAGCAGGGTCTCGCTCGCCTCCTCGAAGGGGAAGGAATTCGACCTCACTGGCCTCTCTGCGGGAGGTGAGGACCACGAGCCCAGACAGGAGGCTGCCAGAACCTCCGATCCGCCCATCACCGTCAACCATTACAACTTTGGTCTCGGCCAGAGGCGCCGAGATGAGACCGGCGAGCTTTTGGTGAACTGGAAGCCGGAAACGAACCGGGCGGACATCTCCACTATCCTCCCTACCTGGGTGGAGAAGGAGACCGTTAGGGCCATGCCTTCGATTTCTCGTTCGTCCTCTATGGACGCGAGGACGCGGGGGCTTATAAAGACGAGACGGCGAGGACTCTCGCTTTTGAAAGCGCGAGGTCCCAGTTGCGCTCTGCCGAGCTCGCCCACATGACGGGGAGGCGCTGCTTGCAACTGGAGCTTCAGAACATGGAGCTCACGAGGGCCTATCAGGGGCTTCTTGCCGAGAACGCGCAGCTGAAGGAAAACCTGCTTGCCATGGAGGGCAGTGTGGTGAGTTACCTAGACCTCGTCACCGTCCTTTCTTTCGGCCATTTTGTTCCCTGAATTTATCTTACTTGTAGGATGTCGAGGCTGCCGGAAGAGCCGACGCTCGCATCCAGGACCTGGAGGGCAAGGTGGCCAGCCTAAAAGCTCGAAACTGTGAGCTCGCCTGTGCCGTCGTTCCCCCTTCCCCCCGCCGTCTGAAAGAAGAGCGGCGAGCGCGAGACGAGGACATCCGCTTAGAGTCCACCGAGTCAGCTCGCTACATCTTCCAGACGATGAAGGCGGCCGGCCTGCTAGCCGACGACGCGGCCGACATGACTCTGGAAGACGTCGTCCCAGAGCTCTTTATCCCACTTCCGCCAGTCAAGAGCAGCGATGACGAGGAAGGGTTCGCGAGTGATTCCTGAAGCTTGCCGCCATTCCCGCTTTTGTAACTTTTGATCGGCGAGATCGTCGCAAATTGTAACCGAACAGTTGAATGTAAATGCAGATTTTGCTTTGTTCATTGTGCTTGCCTTTTTTGTTTTGTTATTTTCGCGTGTTGATATCCCGTTCTCGCTTGCCTCGATATTCATCTTTGCGAAAGTTATTCTCGCGATGACCATTATCGCGCCCCACGTTATCGAATAGATAGGCACAGGATATTTTTGGCTGCTCCGACCTTTCTCCATTTGCCTTAGGATTATTACCCTTTAGGTATGCATCTCTCTCTAGGCTTCACGAGGTACTTTCCTTTTCGGCGAGAGCTCGCCTCCTATCCTGTGCCGATGACCTTTCAGCCGAGCACTGGATACCCCAGAGTGCCCAGGGTTGATTCTCGTCACTCGCATACTATCATGCGAAATCTTTCTCCTCGCCGAGCGAGAAGGACCGGGTCAGCGTCGAAGGCTCGCCAACCTGATGCATTTCATCCTGACCTTATGAAGAACTCATCTCCTTGCCAACTTCCCCAGTGATCAACTTGCACCTCCCGTTTAGTGAGAGCCCAGGAGCGGAATGGACCTGATGCCTTCCAGCGTCGATATTTATTACCCTGCCAGCCTCTCCAGAGATCAACCTGAAACCCCCCGTCTAGTGAGAGCCCGAGAGCGGAATCGATCTGGGGCATTCCAGCATAAAAACTTATCGCCTCGCCAGCCTCTCCAGAGATCAACCTGAAACCCCCCCGTCTAGTGAGAGCCTGGGAGCGGAATCGATCTGGGGCATTCCAGCATAAAAACTTGTCGCCTTGCCAGCCTCTCCAGAGATGAACCTGAAACCCCCCGTCTAGTGAGAGCCCGAGAGCGGAATCGATCTGGGGCATTCCAGCATAAAAACTTGTCACCTTGCCAGCCTCTCCAGAGATCAACTTGAAACCCCCCGTCTAGTGAGAGCCCGGGAGCGGAATCGATCTGGGGCATTCCAGCATAAAACTTGTCACCTTGCCAGCCTCTCCAGAGATCAACCTGAAACCCCCCGTCTAGTGAGGGCCCGGGAGCGGAATCGATCTGGGGCATTCCAGCATAAGAACTTGTCACCTTGCCAGCCTCTCCAGAGATCAACCTGAAACCCCCCGTCTAGTGAGAGCCCGGGAGCGGAATCGATCTGGGGCATTCCAGCATAAGAACTTGTCACCTTGCCAGCCTCTCCAGAGATCAACCTGAAACCCCCCGTCTAGTGAGAGCCCGGGAGCGGAATCGATCTGGGGCATTCCAGCATAAGAACTTGTCACCTTGCCAGCCTCTCCAGAGATCAACCTGAAACCCCCCGTCTAGTGAGAGCCCGGGAGCGGAATCGATCTGGGGCATTCCAGCATAAGAACTTGTCACCTTGCCAAACTCTCCAGAGATCAACCTGAAACCCCCCGTCTAGTGAGAGCCCGGGAGCGAAATCAATCTGGGGCATTTCAGCATAAGAACTTGTCACCTTGCCAGCCTCTCCAGAGATCAACCTGAAACCCCCCGTCTAGTGAGAGCCCAAGAGCGGAATCGATTTGGGGCATTCCAGCATAAAAACTTGCCACCTTGCCTGCCTTCGCATAACAACTATAACTATCAAGTGAAGAAGTAAAGTATTCAACTAATATCATAATAAAACTTTCAAGGGTAGAATCGCTTTAAATCATCTCCACTTCTGGCTCGATCGAGAGGTACCCCTTCCACATCTCGGAGGTGATACCCCCCGACTTGAGCACTTCGCTTACAATGTATGGACCCTCCCAATTGGGGTTGAGCTTACCTACCGCGGCCCCTCTTCCGGCCACGTCGACCTTTTTCAAGACCAGATCTCCTTTCTGAAAGTGCTTTACTCGGATGTGCTTGTCAAAATATCGGGCCATTCGTCGCTTGATTTCCTCCTGCTTGAAGGTGGCCTGGTCCCGGAGTTCCTCCACCAGGTCCATGGATAGCCTTTGTTCCTTGTCATTGGCCACTAGCCACTCTTCATTCCCTTCATCAACGGCGACCACCCTGGGGGTCTTTACTTCGAACTCTATGGGAAGGACTGCTTCGGACCCATGAGAAAGCTTGAACGGGGTCTCTCCAGTGGTGGTGTTAGCGGTAGTCCTCAGGGCCCAGAGAACGGATGGTAGTTGCTCCACCCAGTTCCCCGGGAGGTTCTCTACTTTCTTCTTTAATAGGTTGACGATTATCTTGTTTGCCGCCTCCACCTGGCCGTTGCTTCTCGGGTGATGAACCGATGCGAACCTGAGGTCGATGCCAAGCTGGGTGCAGAAGCTAACAAACTCTTCGCTAGCAAACTGTGGCCCATTGTCCGTCACTATGGCCAGAGGGAGCCCGTGCCTGCAAATTATCTCTCCCCACACAAAATTCCTTACAACTCGAGATGTTACCTTAGCGAGCGCCTTCACTTCTACACACTTGAAAAAATAATCGATCATGACCAGCAAGAACCTTCTCTGGCCACTAGCTTGAGGGAAAGGGTCAACTAGGTCCAACCCCCATATGGCAAAAGGCCAGGGAGCTGTGATGGTCCGAAGTCTCTGGGCTGGGAGGAGTTGGAGTGGAGCATAGAGTTGAAACTTTGAACACCTCCTTGTGAACTCGGCTGCATCTTTGCTTAGGGTAGGGCAGAAATAGCCTTGCCTCAACACCCTCCCCTCCAGGGTTCGGCTCCCGGAATGACAGCCACACTCCCCGGAGTAAATTTCCTCCAGGACTTTCGGGACCTCCTCCTCAGAAACACAACGGGCCAGGAGTCCCGAGAGAGTTTTCCTATATAGCCCTCCTGCATGCAAGGAATAATAAGCTGACTTATACCTGAAGCGTCGCCTGTCTATGTCTCCTTCAGGGAACTTCTCTGATGATAGGAAGGTGATGAAAGGATCCATCCATGAGGTCTGTTGATCTATCTCCATCAGTTCTCCTTCATCGATGGTGGGTCGGAAGAGTTCCGAAACCGTTCCGCCTGCTCGGGGACCGAACTTGGCTAGGAGGTCCGCGGGGTGCTCTCCTCCCTCGGCACGTGTCTGATGGAGAAAGTGCGAAATCTCCCAATGACTCCCTTGACCTTCTCCAGGTACCGCTGGAGAGTCCGATCTTTCGCTTCAAACTCTCCCTGGACTTGGCATGCCACCACCATGGAGTCCGTCGAGACCTCCACATCTTGCACTCCTAGTTCCTGGGCCAGCCGGAGGCCCGCTATCACCGCCTCATACTCCGCTTGGTTGTTGGTAATCGGGAAGTGGATGTTCAGCGCTTGTTCGATCTTTGTACCTTGAGGACTTACCAGGATGATTCCCCCTCCATAGGAGTGCCTTCCTGACGCACCATCCACAAACATCTTCCACGCCACTGGGGGAGGCAGTTCATGTTCCCCCGCTTCAGATGTGTAGTCGGCCATGAAGTCCGCCACTGCTTGGGCCTTGATTGACGCCCTAGGGACGAACGTAATGTTGAACTCACTCAACTCTACGGACCACTTTGCCAATCTTCCCGAGTGTTCCACCCCTTCCATGACTTTGCTAAGTGGGTGATCTGTTAACACTTTGATTGAATGTGCCTGGAAGTAGGGCCGGAGCCTCCAAGCCGCCACCACCAATGTGAAAGCCAACTTCTCCGAAATTGGGTACCGGAGCTCCACCTTCTTCAGCACTCGGCTGACATAGTAAATAGGGAACTGCTTTCTTCCTTCCTCCCGGATCAATACTGAACTTACCGCTTCAAGTCCAACTCCCAGGTATAGGGATAGGTCTTCTCCCGATCTCGGCCCTTGAAGTAGGGGGGTTTGGGTGAGTTGCCTTTTCAAAGCCTGAAAAGCTTCATCGCACTCTGGGGTCCATTCCAATTTTTTATTGCCCCTCAGCACCTTGAAGAAGGGCGCACACTTCTCTCCCGCCTTGGAGAGGAACCTACTAAGTCCGGCCAGCTTCCCCGTGAGGCTCTGGACCTCCTTCGGGCTTCTCGGCGACCCCAACTCCATTATCGCCTTAACCTTGTCTGGGTTTGGTTCCACCCCCGCCGGGGTGAGCAAGTGAGCTAGGAACTTCCCTCGGCTAGCCCCGAAGACACACTTCAAGGGGTTGAGTTTCATCTTATACTTCTGTAGGGTCCCAAACGTCTCCTCAAGGTCTCGGAGGTGAGACCCAAGGTCCCGGATCTTTACCATGAGATCATCAACATAGACCTCCAAGTTTCTCCCCCTTTGTTCGTGAAAGACCAGATCCATCATCCTTTGATATGTGGCACCTGCATTCTTGAGCCCGAAGGGCATCATCTTATAACAGTAGCATCCATCCCCCTTGATGAAGGAGACATCTTTGATGTCCGGGGGGTGCATGCGGATTTGATGATAACCTGAAAAAGCATCTATCTAAGAAAGACATTACAGGAAAACCGACGGCTGAGTCAACCAGCGCGTCGATTCTAGGCAGGGGATAGCAATCTTTCGGGCATGATTTATTAAGTAGTGAAAAATCGATACACATGCGCCACTCACCTCCTCCCTTCTTTACCATGACTACATTGGAGACCTAGCCAGGATACTGGATCTCCGACACAAAACCTGCTTGTAGGAGCTTTTTCACCTCCTCGCGGATCGGCCCCTCTAGCTTGTTCGTTGTGGCCCTCTTCTTTTGGCGGATGGGGCGGGTGCCCGGGTCGAGGCTGAGGCGGTGGCAAGCCACATCCGAACCGATCCCGGGCATCTCTGCGGTGCTCCAAGCGAAGACATCCACATTCTTCTGCACGCAAGGCTAGGATCTCAGCCTGCTCCTCCAAACTGAGCTCTCCACTGACTCGGACCTTCTCCACCACCCTAAGTCGAGTGGTGACCTCAAGCTCCACGACCTCATCCATGGCCTCCAGCCTAGATTGCTCTCCCCAAGCACTTTCCTTCTCTCCGTCGCAAGCGAGCGCTTGGGCTCCTTCCTCCGTCTCTTCCTCCCCTACTATCATCAACTCCTCCGCCCCCTTTCATGGGCACCCTCTTCTTTCTCCTCTTCTCCTCCTCCCTCCGCCCTGGGTCCTTCCGCGACCCCTTCCTGGGCATGAATTTCCTCTTCCTCCATCCTCTCCTCTTCTTCCTCCTCGCCACTGGCCTCTGCCGCTTCCTCCATCATTTTTCCCACTCCTCCGCTTCTCCCATCCAGGCTATGGTGTTGACAGCCGTCACATAGCACTGTCTCGCAACTTTGGGGTCTCCCCGGACCCGGACCTGGATTCCACCCATGTTGAACTTGAGGCACTGGTGGAAAGTGGAAGGGACGCATCGAAATGCGCTGATGAGAGGCCGTCCGAAAATGGCGTTGCAGCTGCTCGGGGCATCCACTATCACAAAGTGGCAGTTCCGGGACTGTCCTCTGAGAGTCACATGGAGCCCCACTCCACCCTCTACCTCCTTCCTTCTCCCAAAAAACGAAATAGGGAACCATCCGAGGCCAACACCCTCCGGGCCTCTACCTTCATCTCGTCAAACGCCTTCTTGAAGACGACGTTGACCGAACTCCCGTTATCAACTAAAATCCATGAGACGGTGAAGTTCTCGATGGAGGTCTGGATGACCAGCGCATCGCAGAACGGATCTTCATGTCCTGGCATGTCCTTCTGGGAGAAAGTAATTTTCTCCGCTAGGGGTGGAGCAGTGGATGTTGAGGCCACGCTCCGCCGATAGATGGTATGGAGGCTAGCCTTGCAGGTTGCCTCTACCCCCACCCCCCCCCCCCCCCCCCCCCACTGTAACACCCTGCCAGTACGAATAATATAACAGTAGGTCCGGCCGGGACCCCACGCCATACTAACCACACTAGCTAGGAGTTAAAAGGTGATAAACAGAAAGAAACTACAACAGAGTATACTAAACACTAGCGGAAGCATAAAGATTTAACATTTCCATTAGAATTGCCCACTATCATAGGAATGAAACCAAGAAAGAGAGTTATGGCCTTAAGGCCTTACATTTAGCAAATGTACCAAAAACTCCAAAACATACATCGGCACGCAGGCCGGTGATAGTGCATTATTTATAGTTATTTTTATATAGTATTTTAGTAGTAATTAATTAGTTTTTATATAATTTTAATTTAATATATATCTAATTTGCTTTGTTTTATATTTTCAGGGACTTTGGGGCTGCTAATAGCAATTTCAAGCACATAGCCGTGTTCAGGGGAAATTCTGGAGCATTTCTGCAAAAACCCTCAATACACGCCCCAGGTCACGGGCGTGACCTAGGGGCGTGACCATGGCCACGACCGTGTATCGCTTTCAGCTCACAGAACTCGCTGCCACGTCGGATTAAAGTTACACGCCCTAGGTCACGGGCGTGACCGGGGGCGTGACCTTCAAGTCACGGGCGTGACTCGCCCAACAAGCATTCAATTCAAGCAGTTTCTGCCGCCGAGTCGTTCCAGCTTACACGCCCTTGGTCACGGGCGTGACCGAGGCCGTGCCCTCTCCCTCAACTGCCAAATTAACTCCAGATCGCGCCGTTTCCCGCCGTTTCCTGACTCGGTCAAGACACGCCCTAGGTCACGGGCGTGACCTAGGCCGTGACCCGTCGAGATGATCAATTTTGGTGGTTTTTCTTCCCCAACGTTCCCGGGCTTTCAAGACGCAATTACGCAGCTTACACGCCCTTGGTCACGGGCGTGACCAAGGGCGTGACTCAGCAATTTTCTGCCTATAAAAGCCAGCTGCTGCCAAAGTGATGGCCATCCAGGCCATGCTTAGTTTGGATCGTTTCTAGTATAGGTTTTCTGCATTATTCTTAGTGTAACTTTATTTTATGTCTTGTCTTTTTTAATTCCTAGCTTAGATTTACTTTACATGCAATTGTACTTTTCTTTACTTAGAAATAAAAATATCTTTCTTCTCAATTATGTTTTGTTAATTTTCAAAGTATTTTGTCGGATGAATTCTTAAGCTTTTATCTTTTCAAAATCTCTTATTCATAGTTTAGTTTGGAAAACTAAGATTTACCGTTGATTTGCAATTTTTGGTTTCATATTTCTAGGGTATGATAATCAAGTTTGATCCGTATTTTAGTGTATCGGGAGATCCGTAAATACGGGTAGATCACTCATCGGTAAAAAGAGTTGTATGCATTCCTCGAGAGAGGGTGACGCAAATCTTCCGGATTGGAGTCAAATCCAATAGTGGGGCTCACCGCATAAAGCAAGCTTAGGGGTTTCGACTGGCCGAGGGGTCTTAATCGATCAACCTAAGGTTAGGTGGTAGTTCTCTCGAGAGAGGTTCTATCATATTTTGGGAACCTCCACGGTCAAGTTTGTCTAAATCGATTTCTTTTGAATTCTAGATTTACAAAACATTTCACTTAAGAATGATTCCCGATCAAATGTTTCTTTTCTTTTAATTATTTTCAAAACTCTATTTTACTGCCGATAAAATAATAATAATTTGCGTGAGTAGAAGTAATCAACAGACCCGTGGAATACGACACTTGATATTTATTTGTTTTGAATATCCTATGCTATGAACGATAGGTGCTCTTGCCTATAGTTCGTAGAATTTGGAGAAATTTTATATCCTAAATTTTAGCTATCAAGTTTTTGGCGTCGTTGCCGGGGAAGTACTATTTGTTGATATTTTGAAAGCGTGAATTTTATTAATTTTATCATTCTCTTTCTCCACCCCCATTTCTCTTTTAGCTTTTTCTTTTAAAATTCACTTCTATTAGGTAACGGTTGTTTAATTTTCTTTTTCAAAAAAATGATGTTATCGCAATTGGCCGCAAAAGTTGCCGAGCTTCAAAATCAAGTTGATCTTTTGATAGACGCGCGAATGCGCCAAATTATTTGTCATTTTTGTGGGCATCATCATTCTAGTGAGGAATGCTATTTTTCATTTCAAAAATTTTCTCATGAACATCAAATTAATTTTTCGAATGCAAATTATAATTTTTATGATGAAAATAATAATTTTTATGATGAAAATAATTTTTCTTTAAATAATGAGTTGAGTGAATCTCCTTCTTACTCTGATGTTGATTATTCATGGTGGCAAGGTCACCCAGATAGTTTTCAGTGCGAAGAAAGACATTCCTTCAATTATGATTTGCTTTCCTCGCCTTTTCCGCAGATTTGTTCTTCTTCTGATCTTGAAATTTTTCCGAATGTTATTTCTCCCACTTTAAATGTTTATTCTCCAGATCAAGAAGAACAATTGTACCAAGAATTTCGCAAAGTCATGGAGACACCGGACGAATTAGAAAACGAAAATTTTTCTTCTTCTCCTTCGCCCGCCCTTTCTTCTCTTTTTCATGAAATTATTATTCATGAAGAAATTGTGTCTCATGAATGTTCTCCCCTTGGTATTAATTTTTCTGATAATAATTTTATTCTTGAAAATAAACAACCGGAACTTAATCATGTGTTTTCGCAAGCGCCTCCTCCTTGTGAAAATTTTTCTGACTCGCTAAATCTTGATTCTTTTTATACTAACGATTTTCATGTAGAGGATGAGTCGTTGCAACCAAACGTCTTCACCGATTCATTTGCCGCTCATCTCCAACAATCCAAATTACCTAAGGTATGTATAGGTAATTTGGATTCACAATTTCACGCTAACGGACAACGGAAGAATCAAGAGTATAGCGGAGGAGTCGCCGGGCAACGGATTTCGGCATGCTCACCTGAGCGTGAATTAAGGGAGTTGCCTGTGCATTTTCAATTTTATTTTCCTTTTTCCTAACAATAACCGTCTAGCTTAAAGACGGGAAAAAGAAAGCGCTCTTGGGAGGCACCCCTTGCTTATCATTATTTTTCTTGCAATTTACTTTTTATGCATTTTATTTACTTTTCCCTCCTACTTGGCTTATCAACATTGGGGACAATGTTTATTTTTAAGTATGGGGGTGTATTCTCCTATATTCAGTTTTTATTAAAAATCCAAAAAAATTAGAAAATCTTTTTCAAAACTCACAAAAAAAAATTGATTTTTTTTTATTCTTTATTTTCAATTTTGTTATAAAAATTTACAAAATTCAAAAAAAATGTTTTCATTTAAAAAACTATTTTAATTTCCAATAAAATAAATTTTGTAATATTAAATTTCTCCAAACTTCATTTATGCAAAATTGATTTTAATTATGAGTTTTCTTTATAGGCTTTTTAAAGAGTTTTCTTTTTATGTAGTTTTAATCTTATATTTCTCTTCAAAATATGTTAGATTTAATTTTTAGATGAATTTGATTTAATGAGTTTTTCATTATCTTGATTTGCTTAGAATATTTCTTAGTTTTACTTTCTCTCTTTAAAATATCATAATTCAATTTTGTAGTAATTGTGTTAAATATCTCTAGATTTTACTTATATTAACTTGAACTCATAGTTTCTTGTAGATTGCTCAAATTATTTTCTATGCTCTTAAAATGTTTCTTTGGAATTTGTTTAGCCTTTAAACCCTAGCCCTTCCCCTACCTTTTTGTTAAACCCATTGTTTGGCATAAAAAAATTTTGAAAAGATCATATGTCATGGAATGAGAGGATAAAATTCATCATTCCTAAACATATGCACCCAAATCAGTAAAAGATTATATGGCATGGAGTTGAGAGGATAAAATTCATCACTCCTAAACATATACATTTGGGATATAAAAAGAAGAAGAAATTAAAAAAAAAAGATGGAAATGAGAGGATAAAATTCATCATTTCCCATATACAAAGTAACTTCTTCAATGCCAATTTTACCCCATTTAGCCAAGTTCACTTGTTTATCCAAGATATTATTGAGAGAGCATAGTTAATATTTTGTAGTTTTCTAAAAGTTTCTCATGATTGTAAAGTTCTTATAATTTTAATCTTGGAATATTTTGCTTAATTCAATGCAATTTTGTTTATGAAGATTTAGTTAGAGAATTTCAAAACTAAAATTTATTCTACTCATTTCAATTTATGAATTATTAATTATTTCTTATAAATCTGAATTTTAATTTCTTAACTTATTTTGACATGAGTTTTATGAGATTTGAAGTGCATAATTTGAAGTAAATCCTTTTGGAAATGTCCTATAAATTCTTCTCATACTTATAAATTAGTTTTTGCTCTGGAATAGCAAAAGCTTAAGTATGGGGGTATTTGATAGTGCATTATTTATAGTTATTTTTATATAGTATTTTAGTAGTAATTAATTAGTTTTTATATAATTTTAATTTAATATATATCTAATTTGCTTTGTTTTATATTTTCAGGGACTTTGGGGCTGCTAATAGCAATTTCAAGCACATAGCCGTGTTCAGGGGAAATTCTGGAGCATTTCTGCAAAAACCCTCAATACACGCCCCAGGTCACGGGCGTGACCTAGGGGCGTGACCATGGCCACGACCGTGTATCGCTTTCAGCTCACAGAACTCGCTGCCACGTCGGATTAAAGTTACACGCCCCAGGTCACGGGCGTGACCGGGGGCGTGACCTTCAAGTCACGGGCGTGACTCGCCCAACAAGCATTCAATTCAAGCAGTTTCTGCCGCCGAGTCGTTCCAGCTTACACGCCCTTGGTCACGGGCGTGACCGAGGCCGTGCCCTCTCCCTCAACTGCCAAATTAACTCCAGATCGCGCCGTTTCCCGCCGTTTCCTGACTCGGTCAAGACACGCCCTAGGTCACGGGCGTGACCTAGGCCGTGACCCGTCGAGATGATCAATTTTGGCGGTTTTTCTTCCCCAACGTTCCCGGGCTTTCAAGACGCAATTACGCAGCTTACACGCCCTTGGTCACGGGCGTGACCAAGGGCGTGACTCAGCAATTTTCTGCCTATAAAAGCCAGCTGCTGCCAAAGTGATGGCCATCCAGGCCATGCTTAGTTTGGATCGTTTCTAGTATAGGTTTTCTGCATTATTCTTAGTGTAACTTTATTTTATGTCTTGTCTTTTTTAATTCCTAGCTTAGATTTACTTTACATGCAATTGTACTTTTCTTTACTTAGAAATAAAAATATCTTTCTTCTCAATTATGTTTTGTTAATTTTCAAAGTATTTTGTCGGATGAATTCTTAAGCTTTTATCTTTTCAAAATCTCTTATTCATAGTTTAGTTTGGAAAACTAAGATTTACCGTTGATTTGCAATTTTTGGTTTCATATTTCTAGGGTATGATAATCAAGTTTGATCCGTATTTTAGTGTATCGGGAGATCCGTAAATACGGGTAGATCACTCATCGGTAAAAAGAGTTGTATGCATTCCTCGAGAGAGGGTGACGCAAATCTTCCGGATTGGAGTCAAATCCAATAGTGGGGCTCACCGCATAAAGCAAGCTTAGGGGTTTCGACTGGCCGAGGGGTCTTAATCGATCAACCTAAGGTTAGGTGGTAGTTCTCTCGAGAGAGGTTCTATCATATTTTGGGAACCTCCACGGTCAAGTTTGTCTAAATCGATTTCTTTTGAATTCTAGATTTACAAAACATTTCACTTAAGAATGATTCCCGATCAAATGTTTCTTTTCTTTTAATTATTTTCAAAACTCTATTTTACTGCCGATAAAATAATAATAATTTGCGTGAGTAGAAGTAATCAACAGACCCGTGGAATACGACACTTGATATTTATTTGTTTTGAATATCCTATGCTATGAACGATAGGTGCTCTTGCCTATAGTTCGTAGAATTTGGAGAAATTTTATATCCTAAATTTTAGCTATCAGCCGGCAATACATGAGAAAGCTAAAAAGGAGGTTGGCCTTCAAGGGCCAACTCAGCAAAAGGGGCCACCGCCCGCTATTTCCCGCTAGGCTCACCTGCACCTGCATAAGAACATTCCACCAAGCGGTGGCAAACAAGGTAACGGTCAGCACAGCTGACCAAATTATAACGACCCCACCCCTTTCCCGGGGTGGCGGAGATTCTACCCTGCAAGCAAGCCATACTAGCACAAGTACTAAAATAAAGAAAGTGCAACTACACAAGGTGAGATTTCAAGCACATTTAATCTTCTAGATTGAGCATCAAAAAGGAGGGAACCTAGGTATGCACATGATGTTGGTTGGGTTCACCCGAAGGTTCCCCGCAACCGCCTAAACAACCGCATGAGGCTAACAACATCAATTCCACAAACACTCCACCGTAAGGGCCATCGCCTTATGTGGGAAAAAGAGCTTTTGGTCGGTCTAGGTAAACCACCTTCCACGACCTCTCCCATGATCGCACGGCTACATGAGGTAGGGACCTCTTACCGATCTGCATGGGAACGGGTTCGGTTTAGCTTTGCCCGTGCTCTAATCGTCGCGATCTGTCGCACGACGCGGGTACGGCTTCGCCTCGGCCCGTAAGGGTTTAGCACCTTCAAGTGCTACACAAATATAAGCTACGCACCTAATCCCTTCACAAGGATCTAGGCTTCACAAATACTCAAAAAGGGGAGGTATAATACGCTCCGCATCAATTTCGCGGTGAAGGTTTTCCTTCATCCAATCTCAAAGCATGGGGCTTTCGTTAGGATCTTCACAAGACGCCTACACTTAAATCCCGCACTACTATAGATGATTTCACGGAGTCATTCTCCGGCACGCATTCTAGGCTTAACCTAAATGCAACGTCGCAATCCAAGCATCACCGATTCGGGCTCACGGCCACGAATAGGCTTCACACAAAATGCCTAAATCCGCACGACTACCGGATTTTCTACATGCAATATGTCGGGGACGGACACAATTGACCCGGAGTTCCGGAGAACTTGAGAGAATCTTACACTTCACCCATTTGGTGAAAGGGATCCCTCATGCAAGCATAGAGAAACGAAGGAGAGGACAAAAGACAAGTCCAAACAACGGGAGAAGAAATCGTTACCCTAGGAGCGTTCTTTTTCGCCATGGATCCGAGATTCTAGACAGAGGGAAATGACCGCACCGGGCTGCACTCTCCAGATCTGGAAACGGTTCTCGAAACGGAGCTCCGGAGCTCCGTCAATGGCGGAATCTCCCTTCTTCTTCCTTGGCTCCTCCTTCTTTCTCTAGGGTTTGGAGAGAGAATGACTTAGAGAATATGAGGTTTAACCCCCTCTCATCAGCCCTAAAGGTCTCCCGCAACTAAACCTAGCCGTTGGATCAAATCCCAAAAGATTTGGACGGTCCGATCTTCTTCTCCGCTCAAAATCGCGGAATAGAATAAACAGGGCGCACGATCACAGGCGCACGGTCAGTGGTCGTGCGCGAAGAGGGAAATGGTCGTGCGCACTGTCCAAGACAGAACTCGATATTCTTCTGAATTAACGCACGGTCGCTGGCGCACGATCACCGATCGTGCGCGATGAGGACAATGGTCGTGCGCATAAGACGAGACAGAACTCCGATTCTTTGCGGGTTACGCACGATCATTGGCGCACGCTCACTGGTCGTGCGCTAAGAGGACAATGGTCGTGCGCATTGACCTGATCTGGAATCTTGAGCCTATCCCGAGCGCAACACCACCATTCCGCCTACCTCGCTGAACCACGATCTTTGGGGTGTTACAACTCCACCCCCCTTAAAAGAATTTCGTCCCGAAATTTCGAAAACAGTAATAGCAGGAAATTACAGTTTTTAAAGAAAATTTACCTGAGGGAAATAGCTCGGGGTACTCCGCAAGCATCGCTTGCTCTCTCTCTCCCAAGTTAGCTCCTCTCGGCCGCAATTATCCCACCGGACCTTTACCATCCGAATGGACTTGTTCCGCAACTGCTTTACCTCGGTATCCTCGATTCGTAAGGGTTTGACTTTCGTCGACAACCCACTATCCACCGACACTTTGCCGACCGCAACGATATGAGTAGGCTCTTGCACTGCCTTCCTCAGAACTGATATGTGAAACACGTCGTGCAGACCGCTCAGCTCTGCAGATAGTGCAAGCCGATAAGCCGCATCACCAACACGTTCCACAATCTCAAACGGTCCTAAGTACCTTGGACTGAGCTTTTTCAAGCGTCGGATCCTTGATACCCCTTTGAACGGTTTGATCTTCAAGTAAACCCGGTCACCGACGGCGAACTCTAGGTTCCTATGCTTGGCGTTGTAATACTTTGCTTGCCTATCCTGGGCAATCAATAGCCTTTCTCGAATAGTTCGGATCGTCGAAGTTGCTTCCTCAACATCCTTTCGCTTTAATAGCTTAGTATCGCCCGTTTCTGCCCAAGACAACGGCGTACGACACTTCTTACCATAGAGGGCCTCGAAAGGAGCCATCTTTATACTGGCTTGGTAGCTATTATTGTAGGCGAATTCGATCATATAGAGATGATCTTCCCACTTCTTTCCAAAATCTAGAGCGCACATTCAGAGCATATCCTCCATAGTCCTGTTGGTCCTCTCGGTCTGTCCGTCCGTTTGCGGGTGGAAGGCCGTGCTGAATTTCAATTTAGTGCCCAACAGTTCATGGATAAGCCTCCAATCTTTCGATGTGAAATGCCCGTCACGATCGCTGACGATGCTACGAGGGACACCGTGCAGCCGCACAATACTATCGACATAGAGCTTCGCTAGCTTTTCTACAGAATCATCCTTCCGGTTCGGAATAAAATGCGATACTTTTGTCAGTCTGTCCACGATCACCCAGATGGCGTCGTTTCCATGCTGCGATCTCGGCAATCCGTGCACGAAATCCATCGAAATATCGTCAAACTTCCATTCCGGAATCGGCAAGGACTTCAAAAATCCACCGGGACGTTGACATTCCACCTTCACCAACGCGCAAGTGTTGCACTTGGCCACGTAGAGGGCAATGTCCTTCTTCATACCCGGCCACCAGAAAAGTTTCTTCATGTCCATGTACATTTTCGTGCTCCCCGGGTGGATAGAGTACTTGGTATGATGAGCCTCGTACATCAATTCCTCCCGTAGAGTACCAACGTTTGGGACGCACAATCTGCCATTCTTCCACATAAGGCCATCCTCGAAAGAGAAATCAGCGTTTAACCCGTCAACGGTTTCCGCTTTGTAGCGTTTCAAGCTCTCATCCAGCTCCAAAGCCTGTCGAACTCGGTCGGCAAGGTGGTATTGAACCTCCGTCCAGTTCAAGCATGCTGAAGTAGACGCTCTTCGATCAACGCAAATGATCTCCATTTCTTCTAGCTCACGGATTAGACGCTCATCGTGCATCAAAATCCAATTTGCTTGAGCGGGAGCCCGACGACTCAACGCGTCCGCAACTACATTTCCCTTTCCAGGAGTATATTTGATGTCGAAGGTGTAGTCCCCAAGGAACTCCAACCACCTCCTCTGTCGCATATTCAACTCCCTTTGATCTAGCAAGTACTTGAGGCTCTTGTGGTCGATAAAGATGTCGATCTTCACGCCATACAAATAATGCCTCCAAAGCTTAAGAGCAAATACCACGGCCGCTAGCTCCAAATCATGGACCGGGTAATTCCTCTCATGAACCTTCAACTGACGGGAGCCGTAGGCAATTACCTTACCGAACTGCACTAGGACACAACCCAAACCACTCCCTGAGGCGTCGCTGTAAATTTCGTAGCCTTCCGTACCACATGGCGAGCATAGAATGGGTGCCGTGGTCAGACGGCTCTTCAGTTCTTCAAAAGCTCGTGCGCACTCGGGCGACCAAACGAACTTAATCTTTCCTAGTCAATTTAGTGAGAGGAAGTGCAATCCTCGAGAAGTTTTTCACAAAGCGCCTATAATAGCCGGCAAGTCCTAAGAAACTTCGGACTTCCGCTACGTTTTTCAACAAAGGCCAGGCTCGGATCGCTTCTATCTTCGACGGATCAACCGCAATTCCATCTCCACTAACGACGTGACCAAGGAATGCTACTGACTGTAGCCAAAACTCGCACTTGGAGAACTTGGCATATAGCTGACTCTTCCTCAAGGTGCCCAGAACTGCGTGCAGATGCCCTACATGCTCCTCTTCCGATTGAGAGTATACCAAAATGTCGTCGACGAAGACGATCACAAATTGATCCAAATACTCACGGAATGTCCTATTCATTAAGTCCATGAATACCGACGGTGCATTAGACAGACCGAACGGCATCACCGTGAACTCATAGTGCCCAAAGCGGGTACTGAAAGCTGTCTTTGGAATGTCACATTCCCTAATTCGCAGTTGGTAATAGCCGGACCTTAGGTCCAGCTTGGAGTATTCCGTCGACCCAACCAGTTGGTCGAAGAGATCATCGATTCTTGGAATCGGATATCGGTTCTTCTCGGTCAACTTGTTTAGCTCTCGATAATCGATACATAGACGCAAGCTCCCGTCCTTCTTTTTCACAAAGAGGACCGGTGCACTCCAAGGCGAAGAACTTGGACGTACGTAGCCTTGCTCTAGCAGCTCTTGCAATTGAACCTTCAGCTCTGCCAATTCCTTTGGCGCTATCCGGTACGGTGAGCGGGCCACAGGTTTGGCACCTGGCACCAACTCGATACAGAAATCGATCTCTCGCTGAGGCGGAGCCCCAGGGAGTTCGTTAGGAAACACGTCGGCGTACTCCGCTACAACTGGGACATCACATAACCTGGGCTTTGGCTCCGAAGCCTCCAACAAGGTGAAGAACAACTCGGCGCCTTTTCTTACCGCCTTAACCACTTGGAGAGCAGACATCAGCGTCTTGCTCGCTCCTCGCATACCGGCAAACGTGGTTTCTCCATCGGCGTTCCTTCCCAGAGTGATCTCCTTAGAATTGCAATCTATGCATGCACGCTGCTCCGAGAGCCAGTCCATGCCGAAGATCACATCGAATTCAGCTAACGGCAACAACGATGCTTCCAAATCGAAATCTTGATTTCCGATCCGCACCTTCACACGGCTCTTCCTATCCGCAGACATAAGAGATCCATTGGGTAGCACTACTTCTAATCTGTCCTCTACGAAGGTAGATGGCACTCCGATTCGCACCACGAAGTCCTCAGACAGAAAAGAGTGCGATGCACCCGTATCAAATAGAGCTCTCGCCGGATAGTTGAGAATTAGGACAAAGCCTAATTGCACACAAAAAGAAACATATAGTTGCACAACGGTATAATCACAAATAGCTACGAAAAAGCTAATTTTTTTATTTCATACATGTGACAACATCAGCTTGTCGTATGGCTTCTTGCTGGCCAAGCGAGTAGACTCTCGGCTGAGTCGGAGTAATGTGCTGGGAAGCCGAAGACTCCGCAGCTTTACCCTTTTCCGCAGCTCGAGCATAGTCCAAAGCTCGATTCTCTGATTTCGGGGGACCACTTCGACACACTGCGGCCTTGTGTCCCACCTTCCCGCAGGTGAAACACGTGATAGGGCTCCGCACCGTCGTTGCTCCCGAAACATTTGAGCGGGTTTGCTCCGCCGGTTTGAACTTCCTTTTGTTCTTTCTGAATTCTGACTTAGACTGAGAGACCGGCACATGAAACTCAGGTTTCTTTGCCACGGCTTTTGCTTGTACCCTCTTCATGTCCAACTCTAGGGATCTGGCAGTTTGTACCATCACCTGGAAACCTAACGTCATTGGGCCTGCAAGGAGCAGCCTCAACTCGTCCCGAAGACCTTCATAGAACTTGTTCGTCTTTGTCTCTTCGTCTTCCATCATAGGCCCCGCATAACGACCCAGTTTAGTGAACTCGTGCAAGTACTCATCCACTGAGCTGTCGCCTTGAGTTAACTTCAGAAACTGGTTCTGCAACGCAATGCGTTGGGCAGAAGGAATATACCTTTGAAGAAAATACTTTGAGAACTCCGCTATCGTGATCTCGGTAATCTCCCTGCCTCTGAACTTGTGCACTTCCTGTTCGGCCCACCAACGCTCTGCCTCTCCGTTAAGGAGGAAGGTTGCTAAAGTGACCATCATAACTTCTTCTGTTGCTGTCGCCCTTAGAATCTTCCTAACCGTTGACAGCCAGTCCTCCGCCTCCGTTGGGGATCCGGTCCTCGAGAAAGTTGGAGGATGGAAGCTTAGAAAGTGTTGCAGCTGTTGATCACGTGCTCGCGCAACAACTACACGCTCTACCGGACGCTCCACCCTTTGCACCGCCACAGGTTCCACTGCAGCCACTGGCACAGGGGCCTCAACCCTCGGTTCAACCGCAGGTTCCACTGCAGGTTCGATCACCGGGGCCGCATCTGTATTAGGCGTAGCAGGCTGTGCAAGCCTTTGCGGTTGAGCATTGATCATCGCGAAGACAGCTTCTGCGATTAACCTGATCATCTCAGCAGGAGGAGTGGTCGCTGGCACTTCAGCCGACCCACTACTTTCAGCGGTGTTACGGGGTTGAGACGGCCCCGCACCACTTCTAGTCGCCTATAATCGTGTAAGACACAATTTAGTGACTGAAAACATAGCAAACAACAATCATGGAACGCTCAGGTTCCGCAAACAAGTATGTTTTCCCATTCCTAAGTGGACATTCTTATTAGTTTTTGTCGTTTTAGGTGAATGCACATCCCGTGCACACCACCCCTTAAAAGGAATTCGTCCCGAATTCGCTAAACTACGGATCGACGCCTTAAGTCTGATACCAAATTGTAACACCCTGCCAGTACGAATAATATAACAGTAGGTCCGGCCGGGACCCCACGCCATACTAACCACACTAGCTAGGAGTTAAAAGGTGATAAACAGAAAGAAACTACAACAGAGTATACTAAACACTAGCGGAAGCATAAAGATTTAACATTTCCATTAGAATTGCCCACTATCATAGGAATGAAACCAAGAAAGAGAGTTATGGCCTTAAGGCCTTACATTTAGCAAATGTACCAAAAACTCCAAAACATACATCGGCACGCAGGCCGGCAATACATGAGAAAGCTAAAAAGGAGGTTGGCCTTCAAGGGCCAACTCAGCAAAAGGGGCCACCGCCCGCTATTTCCCGCTAGGCTCACCTGCACCTGCATAAGAACATTCCACCAAGCGGTGGCAAACAAGGTAACGGTCAGCACAGCTGACCAAATTATAACGACCCCACCCCTTTCCCGGGGTGGCGGAGATTCTACCCTGCAAGCAAGCCATACTAGCACAAGTACTAAAATAAAGAAAGTGCAACTACACAAGGTGAGGTTTCAAGCACATTCAATCTTCTAGGTTGAGCATCAAAAAGGAGGGAACCTAGGTATGCACATGATGTTGGTTGGGTTCACCCGAAGGTTCCCCGCAACCGCCTAAACAACCGCATGAGGCTAACAACATCAATTCCACAAACACTCCACCGTAAGGGCCATCGCCTTATGTGGGAAAAAGAGCTTTTGGTCGGTCTAGGTAAACCACCTTCCACGACCTCTCCCATGATCACACGGCTACATGAGGTAGGGACCTCTTACCGATCTGCATGGGAACGGGTTCGGTTTAGCTTTGCCCGTGCTCTAATCGTCGCGATCTGTCGCACGACGCGGGTACGGCTTCGCCTCGGCCCGTAAGGGTTTAGCACCTTCAAGTGCTACACAAATATAAGCTACGCACCTAATCCCTTCACAAGGATCTAGGCTTCACAAATACTCAAAAAGGGGAGGTATAATACGCTCCGCATCAATTTCGCGGTGAAGGTTTGCCTTCATCCAATCTCAAAGCATGGGGCTTTCGTTAGGATCTTCACAAGACGCCTACACTTAAATCCCGCACTACTATAGATGATTTCACGGAGTCATTCTCCGGCACGCATTCTAGGCTTAACCTAAATGCAACGTCGCAATCCAAGCATCACCGATTCGGGCTCACGGCCACGAATAGGCTTCACACAAAATGCCTAAATCCGCACGACTACCGGATTTTCTACATGCAATATGCCGGGGACGGACACAATCGACCCGGAGTTCCGGATAACTTGAGAGAATCCTACACTTCACCCATTTGGTGAAAGGGATCCCTCATGCAAGCATAGAGAAACGAAGGAGAGGACAAAAGACAAGTCCAAACAACGGGAGAAGAAATCGTTACCCTAGGAGCGTTCTTTTTCGCCATGGATCCGAGATTCTAGACGGAGGGAAATGACCGCACCGGGCTGCACTCTCCAGATTTGGAAACGGTTCGCGAAACGGAGCTCCGGAGCTCCGTCAATGGCGGAATCTCCCTTCTTCTTCCTTGGCTCCTCCTTCTTTCTCTAGGGTTTGGAGAGAGAATGACTTAGAGAATATGAGGTTTAACCCCCTCTCATCAGCCCTAAAGGTCTCCCGTAACTAAACCTAGCCGTTGGATCAAATCCCAAAAGATTTGGACGGTCCGATCTTCTTCTCCGCTCAAAATCGCGGAATAGAATAAACAGGGCGCACGATCACAGGCGCACGGTCAGTGGTCGTGCGCGAAGAGGGAAATGGTCGTGCGCACTGTCCAAGACAGAACTCGATATTCTTCTGAATTAACGCACGGTCGCTGGCGCACGATCACCGGTCGTGCGCGATGAGGACAATGGTCGTGCGCATAAGACGAGACAGAACTCCGATTCTTTGCGGGTTACGCACGATCATTGGCGCACGCTCACTGGTCGTGCGCTAAGAGGACAATGGTCGTGCGCATTGACCTGATCTGGAATCTTGAGCCTATCCCGAGCGCAACACCACCATTCCGCCTACCTCGCTGAACCACGATCTTTGGGGTGTTACACCCACCCCCCATGGATCACCCCGATCCCTCCTCTGCTCCCCACATCAGCTCTGTCTTCACATCTTTCCTCCTCATCCTCTCGAGGTTCGACCTCCTCGATTCTCACTGGTTGCTGTTGTCTCGGCACGGGCACTCGGCCCCTTTTTGTTTCCAGAAATTCTGGGCAGGTGGCCGTCGCGTGACCTTCCTCATCGTGGAAGTCACAGTACGGCAACGTCACCTCCCCTATCTCTCCCTCCGCCATCCTATTCCTCCTCCTTCTCCCTGCTCCTTCTTCTTCTCTAGCCTCTTCTCTTCTTCCTCTTCCTCCTCTTCCTCGTCTGATCGCCATGGCTTGCTGAGGTGGGGGAGGCATTTGCCTCAAACCCTGCCTCCATCCTAACTGGTGGGGTCTTCCTTGTCCTCCATAGAAGTTACCCCTTTCCGGGTCGTAACCCCTTCCCTGACCCTGCATTCCTTCGGCACGCTGCCTCAGCTCCCCCTTCGGGGCCCTGGGCTCTTCCCTTCTCCTTACTTCCTGCTGCCTGACCTCCGGCTCACTGAGCTTTGCTAGCCTCTTGGTAAGCTCCGTGTTGGCCTCCTCACTCTCAATCTCTTCCGCCACCCTCTCGATCAACTCTTCGTAGGAGACGGGGGCTTTCCTCTTCAAAGCCATTTTGAAAAAGCTCTCCCTTAGCCCGACGGTGAAAGCAAGTTGGAGTGCGAACCCAGGTGATGAGCGAAACTATATCCGCAAATGATAACGGCAAGTGTACCGTATCGAATGTAGTATAGGTTATAAAACCAAGGTCGTATAAAAATCCAGGCGTGTTGATTACTCTTACTCAAGACGATCTCTATTGTTCTATCAAATAAAACTTTGATTTGGTTGCAAAAAGAAAAGTAACTTAACTTGAAAATTATAACTATTGAAGAGAGGGTGGACAAACTTTAGAGAAATGGATGAATAAAACAACACTAAATTTTATTAATTCAAAAGAGGAATTACAACTATTGAAAGGGAAATTACAAGTGCAAGAAAAAATAAAACTAGATTACCCAAAATAGTAGAAATAATGCAGAAAATGGAGGCTTCGACTCCAAAAACAAGGTTCCTGATCATCTGGAGAAGCTGCCTTTTTATAGCTGAAAATTTGGTGTTACACACCCTTGGTCACGCCCGTGACCAGGGGCGTGTAGGGGGCGTGATCGGTGCTGGAGGAGAAGGCGCCGTCTGGCTTCAATACAGGCATTACGAACGTGTCACGCCCTTGGGTCACGTCCGTGACCTGGGGCGTGTACTCTTTAAAACTCGCTGCTGGCGGGAAGCTTCGGCGGTAAATTAACGCGGGAAGAGTCACGCCCGTGTACTGGATGTCACGCCTCAAATGTCATGCCCGTGACCGGGGGGTGTGTAATTTTAATTGACGTGGCATCTGGCTCTGGATGCTTGTGGTGGGTCGCGGCCGTGACATTGGGTCACGCCCTTGGTCACGCCTGTGACCTGGGGCATGCAATTGTACTTTTTGCTCCAAATGTCCAGAAAACCTGACAACACAAAATAAACTTAAGTTAGCTTATGGAATTAAAATAGGAAAGATTTATATGATATAATTTAGATAAAAGACATAATTTCATATTAAAATAATAATAAAACTATTCTAAAAGATGAGTAAATAAATTACTCATCAAACACCCCCATACTTGCTCATTGCTCGTCCCGAGCAAACCACTTCTCATAAGGGTAGGAAAAGTTAATGCTAGAAAGAATTATGAAAGCTAGAGAGTAAAATGCGAAGTTTTATGCTGACATGTATAGATGTTTTAGTAAAAAGACGTTCTTGGCATAAATACTCATTTATGAAATATTCAACCTGTGATATAATTATTTATTATCACTTTTAAAATTAGTCGACGGTCAATCAAAAAGTCATGTAAAGGGAGAAAATAGCGTGATTGCTGAGATTTAAATTAATAGACTTGAACGCTCGAGGTGGCCTCCAAAGAAATCCATCAATGTCGACGGCCATAGGCTTGCCCGTTTGCACCTTCTCCACTACACTTCATACTAAATCAACTCTATGGATCTTTAGGACTTAAATAGGGTATATTTTAAGGCTTGGGTTTAAGGGAGAGGCAAACAATGATAAACATGAAGGCGCATTCCACTTAAATAAAAAAAAATTGAGCTAAAAGAAAACGATGACTACCACAAAATAATAAAGTTTTACCCCCATACTCATATTTTTTTCTAAGGGGAAACACTCTCATTTTATATATATATATATATATATATTTCTTTTATATCACGAATTTTTATAATTGGGATCATTCCAGGTTTGCATGTGCATACCTAGGCCGCATATCATTATGAGATTATTGCATTTTGATAAAACCTTCATTTCTTTTGAATTGATACCCATAATTTTTTTCTTTCATAGAATCGTACCCAAATATTTATTCTCTTTTTTTTTCTTTTATATTTTTTTCACTTTTAGCTTAAAAATTCAAGTGTTCATTTGGGTTTTGGGCTTTTTAGCTTTGGTGCCGAAATGATGAGGATGTTTCAAATAAAGGTGTAAGGCTCAAATTTGTGTGAACAATGGTAGTAAATCGAGGTTGGGTGCAAAGGCTCAAACTATACAAAGAAGGGCCTAAATCACTTCCGTAAGGTTAATTTGTCTAAAGTGCACATGCTTTGAAAATAGCTTGGGGCAAGTTCTAGACATCGAGAAAGGACACCCTTCTGTTTAAATCGAGTAATAGCTTTCTAACAATCTTCTACACACTCACCTAAACTACTTTTGGATAAGACCAGATTCGAATTAAAAGTAAAATAAATTATTATTACGCAAATAAATAAGACATAATTTTAGATCTATGCCAAGAATTTAATTTTACCACGACCCTACTCAAACACAAGCATACGACTAGGAGCACAACATGAGTCAACAAATTTACTCAAAAGTTTCAAATAAACTATTCTTGTACAAACAATTCTTAGTCCAAATGAAAAATGAGTCTACTTTAGAACTACAAATTAGCAAGTTGGGTTGTTTTGACAAGCTAAACAAAAAGGACATTTCCTAAAATATATGTATTATTATTTTTTTTTAAAATTATTCTTGAACTTCCCAAGATCTACCCGGTGAAGGATTTGCAAGGTACTAGAGGCTGTGATGGGAATTCAAACCCAAAGCGTCCTTTCCAAGAAATTTAATTTCGATTTTCTAAATTTTTTTTTTAAACTAAGCTATATTAAATCAGGAAAACCGCACCCCCCATACTTAAAGTTAAACATTGTCCCCAATGTTTAAAACTAAGTAAGAAGATAAAGACAGGGATTACACTTTTATTTTAGTTTTTTAAGAAAATGAGATAAATTAAACAACAAAAAGAAAGAAAAATAAATAAGTGACTAAAGGGTGAAAGGGCTTCCCGGATCGGTAGACGAGGTTGCCGGACATATAATAAGCCTGCAAAATTAAGTTAAACAAAACAAACAAACAAAAAAGTTGGGTTGCCTCCCAAAAGCGCTTTGTTTACCGTCGCGTAGCTTGACTAAGTAGCGTACTACAAGTTTGTGAGGTTAAGCGTTTCAATTTTGTCGGGCGCTTGGTCGCCGGAATGATATAATTTCAATCGGTGTCCGTTAACTTTCAAAAGGCCTTGATCCGGGTGTTCTATTAACACGGTCCCATATGGTCAAACCTCTTTTACAACAAAAGGGCCGGACCATCGGGATTTTAATTTGCCCGGAAAAAGTTTTAATCTTGAATTATATAAAAGGACTAAGTCTCCCGATGAAAAAGATTTTGGAAATTTTATTTTTTTGTCATGGTAAAACTTAGTGCGCTCCTTATAAAATTTATTATTTTCATAGGCGTCTGCACGTCATTCGTCTAATTCATTAATTTGAAACTTTCGTTGATCGGAGGCTAAGTTCAAATCTAAGTTTAAAAATTTTAGCGCCCAGAATGCGCGATGTTCTAATTCTATAGGTAAATGGCACGCTTTTCCATAGACTAATCGGTACGGTGTACATCTGATGGCGGTTTTGTACGCTGTCTGATAGGCCCATAGTGCGTCGTCTAATTTTAGCGACCAATCCTTCCTATTAACGGACACAGTTTTTTCTATAATTCTTTTTAGTTCGCGATTCGCCACATCCACTTGGCCATTTGCTTGTGGGTGGTAGGCGGTAGAAAGCTTGTGGGTAACTCCATACTTTGATAAAATTTTAGCAAGTTGGTTGTTACAGAAATGTGTGCCCCGATCACTAATTAGTGCTCGGGGTGTGCCAAATCGCGAAAATAATTTTTTTAAAAAATTTACGACGACTCTCGCGTTGTTAGTGGGGAAAGCTTGTGCTTCCGCCCACCTTGACACGTAATCGACCGCAACAAGAATATATTTATTATTTAAAGAAGAGGGTAAAGGACCTACGAAATCTATTCCCCAAAAATCAAAAATCTCGCATTCTATAAAAATATTTTGGGGCATTTCGTCTCGGTTAGAAATGTTACCTGACCGTTGGCACCGATCACAATTACTCACAAAATTATGAGCGTCTTTGAATAAGGTGGGCCAATAGAAGCCCGCCTCTAGCGCTTTTCTTGCGGTCCGGTTTGCTTGGTAGTGTCCGCCGGCTGGTCCTTCGTGGCAGTGCCGCAATATTTGGACGCCTTCCTCGCCCGAAATACACCTTCGTACCACTTGGTCCGTGCAGACACGAAATAAAAAGGGGTCCTCCCAAAAATAATTTTTCAAATCTGAAAGAATTTCTTCTTTTGCTGACTTGAAAAATCTTTAGGTAGGACCCGGGCCACTAAATAGTTGGCCAAATCCGCGTACCAAGGGGTGGAAGAAGTCGTTACCTTTTCGATGGCAAGGAGGCGCTCTTCAGGGAATTTATCATCTATCTCAGCCTCCACTAGTGCTCCTGCTGTCGGGTTCTCCAGTCTTGAGAGGTGGTCGGCCGCCAAATTCTTGGCTCCTTTCTTGTCTCGGATCTCCAAATCGAATTCTTGCAAGAGTAGGATCCATCTCAATAGTCGGGGCTTGGCATCCCCTTTATCTAGCAAGTACCGAAGTGCGGAGTGATCTGTAACAACAATAATTTTTGATAGCGTTATGTACGAACAAAATTTATCAAAAGCAAAAACGATCGGTAGAAGTTATTTTTCCGTCGTAGTATAATTAGCTTGGGCGGATGTAAGCGTTTTGCTTGCGTAATAAATTGGGTGAAAGTATTTATTCACCCTTTGGCCCAAGACCGCACTTACGGCAAAATCGCTTACATCGCACATGATTTCGAACGGAAGAGACCAATCTGGTGAAATTAAAATAGGTGATTTGATAAGTTCGTTTTTAATTTTTATGAACGCCTTTGAACATTCTTCTTCAAAGATAAACGTGGTTTCTTTTTCTAAAAGATGCGTTAACGGTTTTGTAATTTTTGAAAAATCTTTAATAAACTGTCTATAGAAACCCGCATGTCCTAAAAAACTACTAATAGATTTAATATTAGTAGGCGGAGGGAGTTTTTCTATAACTTCGATCTTGGCCCTATCGACCTCGATCCCTTTACTAGAAACCTTATGTCCGAGGACTAATCCCTCACGGACCATAAAATGGCACTTCTCCCAGTTGAGTGTCAGATTCGTGTCTTCGCAGCGTTGAACAACACGATTAAGATTTTTTAGATAATTTTTAAAGGAATCGCCATAAACTGAAAAATCGTCCATGAAAACTTCCATGATGTCCTCAACTAATTCATTAAAAATTGCCAGCATACATCTTTGAAATGTAGCTCGCGCATTGCAAAGCCCAAACGGCATTCTTCGATATGTGAAGGTGTCGAATAGACAAGTGAAGGTGGTTTTCTCTTGGTCTTCGGGCGCAATTGGGATTTGGAAATATCCCGAAAGACCATCAAGAAAACAATAGCGCGAGTGACCGGATAAACGTTCTAAAATTTGGTCAATGAAGGGCAACGGAAAATGATCCTTGTGGGTAGCATCATTTAATTTCCTATAATCGATGCATACCCGCCAACCCGTAATAGTTTGGGTTGGGATTAACTCGTTATTTTCGTTTTCAACTACTGTGATTCCGCCCTTCTTAGGCACGACTTGCACCGGGCTAACCCAAGTGCTATCAGAAATTGGGTAAATAATTCACGCGTCTAATAATTTTATAATTTCGGCCTTAACGACGTCCTTCATATTAGGATTCAAGCGTCATTGAGGCTGAATAGTGCCGCGAGAATTATTTTCAAGATTTATTTTATGCGTGCAAAATGAGGGATTTATACCCTTTATATCAGAAATTTGTCACGCAATTGCGTGACGGTGGTTATTTAAAATTTTAATTAATTCGGAAATTTCCGAATCATTAAGCGCATAAGAAATAACTACTGGTAATTTTGATTTTTCTTCTAAAAATACATATTTTAGATGATCTGGTAGTTGTTTTAATTCTAGACTCGGCGGCTCTTCATAAGATGTTTTGATTTTAAAAATATTTAAATTTGTTTGTTCAAAATTTTCCTGCCGGGTTGTTTCTTCAAGACATAATAAAGTTTGTAACTCCGGATTTTCATAAAAAGGGGAATTTATTTCCGCAAAAGTTGATATGTCTTCTTCAAAATTTGATTCTAAAATAAAACAAGAATCATCGTTAGTAATTGCATTTCTCATTGATTGATTAATATTGAAAATAACTTCCTCTTCTCCAACTCGCAGGAGAATGTTTCCGTTACTTACATCAATTATAGCTCGAGCGGTGGCTAGGAAAGGTCGGCCAAGTATTAGGGGTACTTCGGCCTCTTCTTCAATATCGAGGATGACAAAGTCTACCGGGAAGATAAACTTATCAACCTTTACTAGCACATCTTCAATGACCCCTATTGGGTATTTAACTGACCGATCCGCTAGTTGGATGCTTATAATAGTTGGGCTTGGGTTGCCCAAACCAAGTTTTTGAAATAACGCAAAAGGCATTAAATTTATACTAGCCCCTAGATCGGCCAAGGCGTGCTTGATTGATAAATTACCAAACATACACGGGATGGAGAACCGTCCCGGGTCGTTCAATTTTTGTGGTAATTTATTTAATAAAGCCGTCGAACACTCTGCGTTTAAAGAAATACGCGAAAAAATTTCAAGTTTCTTTTTATTTGAAAGTAATCCTTTTAAAAATTTAGGGTACTTTGGCATTTGAGCAATTGCTTCGCAGAATGGTACATTTATTTGGATTTGTTTTAAAATTTCAATAAATTTTGTATATTGCTCCTCATTGCGCTCATCTTTTAATTTCGAAGGATAAGGAATAGAAGGATTTTTAAATATGCGTGGAGCTAAAGCAGCAGACGGTAAAGCAGGTGAAGAAATAACTTGCGGGGTAGAAGATGAAACATTTACCTCGGGCTCGACCAATTTTGAAGAAGTTACCTCCTTTCCGTTGCGGACTGTGATTGCGTTAGCGCTCTCCCGCGGATTGGGCTCAGTGTTGCCCGGAAGTGCTCCTTGCTGGCGTTCGGAGAACATTTTTGCGAGCTGTCCAATTTGATTTTCCAAATTTTTGACCGATCCGGTGAGATTCCGGATATTGGACTCATTGGAGGCAATGTACTTATTGAAGACCTCGTCAAGCGGAGAGGGCTTGTGTGGTGGTGGTGGTGGAGCAAATCCGGGGGGATTCACTTGTGGGGGGCGTTGAGCATTATTGGGGTTGCTCCATGAAAAGTTTGGGTGGTTCCTTAAACCCGGATTATAACTATTGTTAAACGGAAGATTATTATTCGGGTTATAAGGAGGGCGATAAGAGTTCCCCATATAATCAACTTGCTCAGGAATGAAATTATTATTAAAATTATTAAAATTATTATTATTAGCCCAATTTGTGGCGGAGGAAGCAGTCATCTCCGCCACATAATGTTTTGTGAGCATTTCTACTTGTTGCGCTAAGTTAGGGGTGGCCTCGACTTCAAAAAGTCCGGTCGGCTTATTAGGGCGCGACCGTGGCGCATTCCACTTATAGGCATTCATGGCCATCTCCTCAAAAAGCTCTTGAGGAGCTTCGGGGGTTTTAGTATTAAGAGTTCCACCTGCGGCCGCATCAATCATCTGCCTCGTTTGGAGATTTAAACCATTGTAGAAAGTTTGAATTTGTTGCCACAAAGGAAGGGCATGATGAGGACATCTCCGCAAAAGTTCCTTGAAGCGCTCTCATGTGTCGTAGAGAGACTCCGATTCGATTTGCATGAACGAGAGAATGTCCGCACGTAATTTAGCGGACTTTGCCGGAGGAAAATATTTTGTTAAGAATTTCTCTGTCATCTCGACCCACGTAGTGATGGAACCTCTAGGAAGAGATCCCAACCATTGCTTGGCCTTAGTCCGCAAAGAAAAAGGAAATAAGCGTAAACGGATGTCATCATCGGTGACACCATTTATCTTAAATGTATCGCAAATTTCCAAAAAATTAAGTAAATGTAAATTAGGATCTTCATCTGGTAAACCATCGAAAACGACGGTTTGTTGTACCATCTGAATGATGCTCGTTTTAATTTCAAAATTATTATTCGCCAGAGCCGGGCGAATAATACTAGATTGTGTACCCTCCCAATTTGGTCTCGCATAATAGGACATGGTCCGTAGCGGGGCCTCATTATGGATGGGATCACCCATTATTTCCTCGTTAGTTTCTCCGACCGACTCTTCGCGAATTATAGGCAGATCACTAAATCGGAGATGCCGCTGCAATGTGCGCTCGATTTTCGGATCAAATCCAAATTTAAAATTAGCTGGAGAGTTATGTCGGGTCATAAACCAAGAAGAAAAGAAAAGAGAGAAAGAGGTGAGAGAGAAAAACAAAGCAAAAATTTAGATAAATATATTTATTATATATTTTTTTTTTTGGTGATTAAAAATTAGTCCTGGACTTCCCAAGATCTGCCCGGTGAAGGGTTTGCAAGGTACTAGAGGCTATGATGGGAATTCAAGCCCAAAGTGTCCTTTCTAGGAATTTAGTTACACCTTGAATGATAAAAAAAATAAGAGGAGAAAGGAAGCGATAAAACCAATAGATATTCTCTTTCGAAATATCAACTCAGATCCCCGGCAACGACGCCAAAAACTTGATGAGCGAAACTATATCCGCAAACGATAACGGCAAGTGTACCGTATCGAATGTAGTATAGGTTATAAAACCAAGGTCGTATAAAAATCCGGGCGTGTTGATTACTCTTACTCAAGACGATCTCTATTGTTCTATCAAATAAAACTTTGATTTGGTTGCAAAAAGAAAAGTAACTTAACTTGAAAATTATAACTATTGAAGAGAGGGTGGACAAACTTTAGAGAAATGGATGAATAAAACAATAATAAATTTTATTAATTCAAAAGAGGAATTACAACTATTGAAAGGGAAATTACAAGTGCAAGAAAAGTAAAACTAGATTACTCAAAATAGTAGAAATAATGCAGAAAATGGAGGCTTCGACTCCAAAAACAAGGTTCCTGATCATCTGGAGGAGCTGCCTTTTATAGCTGAAAATTTGGTGTTACACGCCCTTGGTCACGCCCGTGACCAGGGGGCGTGTAGGGGGCGTGATCGGTGATGGCGGAGAAGGCGCCGTCTGGCTTCAATACAGGCGTTACAGACGTGTCACGCCCTTGGGTAACGCCCGTGACCTGGGGCGTGTACTCTTTAAAACTCGCTGCTGGCGGGAAGCTTCGGCGGGAAATTGGCGCGGGAAGAGTCACGCCCGTGTACTGGATGTCACGCCTCAAATGTCACGCCCGTGACCTGATGTCACGCCCGTGACCGGGGGGCGTGTAATTTTAATTGATGTGGCATCTGGCTCTGGATGCTTGTGGCGGGTCGCGGCCGTGACATTGGGTCACGCCCGTGACCTGGGGCGTGTAATTATACTTTTTGCTCCAAATGTCCAGAAAACCTGAAAACACAAAATAAACTTAAGTTAGCTTATGGAATTAAAATAGGAAAGATTTATATGATATAATTTAGATAAAAGACATAATTTCATATTAAAATAATAATAAAACTATACTAAAAGATGAGTAAATAAATTACTTATCACCAGACATCACCTGAGTGACCAGCACCTCCTCCTGAAACCGGTCCGCGTAGCGAGCCAACGACTCCTTGGGCTCCTGTTTCACTTTGAAGAGAGACTCGGCGTCCTTCTTTCTTTTCTTTGAAGTTGAGAATAGCAAAAGGAAGCTCCGGCGTAAATCTTCAAAGGCGTAGATTGATCCAACAGGGAGTTGGTGGAACCAGTCCCTGGCCTTCTCTTTGAGGGTGACGGCGAAGAGCCGACACTTGAAGGCATCTGACATCGACCTGATAGAGACCGAGTCCTTGAAAGACTGGAGGTGCTGGACAGGATCATCCTTGCCGTTGTAGTACACCCTGTCCCACTCTCCGAACCCTGTCGGTACAGGTGCGAAAAACACCAGCTCGCAGAAGGGACTTCCCCCTCCTGCCATCCCTTCTCGCTCCACACGCCCCCGGAGCTCCCTCGCCTGACTTGGGCTCGCGGGGACTGTGCTCGCGAGAGCGGCGGCCACCTGAACCACCCCCACTGTCGCTGCATCCTCCGGGCGCGCATTTTCCTGCGCCGCACTCGCCGGCCCAGAGCTCACCGGGCTGGCGAACAACACTCGCCCCTCTAGGTCTTGCACTGACCCTCCGGCGATTTCCTTTCCGACCCTTCCCCCCGGGGCATTCTCGCCGACCGCTGCTGGGGGAGGGGTCGCTTGAGGTGCTGGGGTCGCGAACTCACTTCGCAGCGTCGCGACCGTGAGTCCGAAGGTGTCAAGCACCTCCCTCCTGAAATCTGCGAACATCCTCGGCGTCACCACCTGCGGTGACTCGCTGAACTCCTCGCCTTGATCCTCGCCTCCTGTCATATCTGCTCCTTGGAACTTTCTTGGACCAGCCACGCTCCACGCTCACCGCACCAAAATGTTGAAACCGATTTCTCGGCCTCTTGTGGAGCTCGGGGCCCTCACCGAGATGAGGGGCAGCTAGCCCTTACTAATCCCTCGGAGAGGGTAGACTGAAGACTAGAAAGAAGACTAAGACCTTAGTCACAGCGAGGAGGTCCCTCCACTAACCCGGAAGATCGTTGAGCGCTTCCCCTCCCAAGCCAAAGCTGAGACTCGGGCACCTTGGAGAGCTCTGGAAATGCTAACCAAAGAAAACCTGAGGAGAGAGAAGCTAAAGTGAAGTCCTCTCCAAAGGTGTCATTGAGGTCTTATTTATAGGTTTCCTGATCTGGCCTGCAGATAGCAGGATCCCGCCTTCTGATTTTACTATCTGCACCCCAGATGGGTCTGCTAACAGCCAAACTCCGCTGTTTGGAGAGGCTAAAAGCGGACCACCAGGGGTAAACGGGTAATTTGGCCTTGTCAACTTATGGGCAAGGAACTGCGAGAACTTGATGGCTGAAGCTCTCGCGGGTCCTATCGCGGGTCCTGCCCGCGACGCCTCTCCTAGGCGATCGCCCTGCGAGGACCCCGCCGGCCAATTCTGGCGGTATCTACCGAGGTCCGATCTCGCGGGCCTTCCTGCGAGACCGCCTCTTGACCGCCAAGCTCAACACGCCTTTCGTCGAACGCAGGTCACTTTGCCGATCACAGTCGAGGTCGACGGATGCCGAACGTTAATTTGTTCACTGTCCGCTGAGACGGGCGGCTCGTCGACCGCTGCTTCCCTGCTGTAATTCGCCGAGCGCTGCAATAGAATATATTTTGTTCGTCAGGCGCCGTCCGACGAATGCTGAGCTCCATTCGATATTTGTCGAGCGTAGAATTGAGCTCGCTGGAAGCTGAGGCTCTAAGCTCGCGAGCCCTCCTGCGAGATCGCCTACTAACTTTATCGCGCACTGAACACGTTTCGTCGGACACCTCTTTATTGAACAAAGGGTCTCTTCCGCCAGCGGTCTACGAGGTAGTGACTTGCCCTTCCTCGCTTGGCCCAGTCCTTTGAAGATATCTGTCGAGGTCAGGATCTCGCGGCTCCTCTTGCGAGACCGTCCCTTTGGCCTTAATGAGCATAGAACATTTCGTCGACTGCTAATGATTTCGCCGACCAGGGGCGAGCCCGACGACCACCGGTGGGCTCGACGAACTCGGAAGAGTTCGTCGAACGCATCATCCCTTTCGTCTAACTCAGGAAACTTCTTTAAATTGCCTGCGAGTGTTTATCTCGCCGACCCTTCTCGCTCGCCTCTTATTACTTCCTCTGGTTGCCTTCTCACACCGCGCTTCCTCGCCTGGCGAATATTGGGGTTGTACAAACTGCACCTGTTGTAAGGACTGAAATATAACTAAAACATAGTTTGTTACTAATAGTTATATTTAGTAACAAATTTTTGTTGTTGTTACAAAAAAATACTTTTTTGTAACGAATATTTTAAATTTTGTTACAATAATAATTAATTTGTTACTATAACTGTAAGTATTTGTAACAACACTAATGTTACGTTACAAATAGAAAATTTTCTCACAATAAGTATCAATTGTAACCACATCATGAAAGTTTTTTGTGACAAAGACATTGTCCTTACTAGTAGTAATATTTTATTATTAAAGTTTTGTTACAAAAAATATATCATATTTTATTTCAATTTTTGTACTATTTTATTATCAAAGTTTTGAATTATTATTATTTTTTTGAAAAAGGTAAAAAAAAATATATGTATGCGAGCGACAGTACCCTGCCTCGATAGTGCTCTAACGCGACGACAGTACTCCGACAGCTCGCAAACATCCGTGCGCGGCTGTCGCAGATATGTGGTACTATTCCGACATGTATTTTTGTGCGTACGGGTTTTTTTTATAAATCTTTAACTTTTTATAAAAGTTTTTCTGCCTCTCTCTCTCATGCAGCTCTCTCTCACATAAATGAATAAAATATACGGATGAAAATTTCGCTCCATAAAATTTTGAACAAAACAAAACTAATAATTAAAAATATATTAAATGTAAAAATGAATGCAAATTAATATGACATTAATTTTTTAATATAAATATTGGAATTAAAATAAAATCACGCACGAACTCGCGTGCACGCAAATGCACTCTCGCGCGCACGCAAATGCACTCTCGCACGCACGCAAATGCACTCTCGTGCGTGTAGTTTTCCTTTTTTTGCTTGAGAGCTAGTGCGTATTGCATGTGTCGGGGCTCAAACACAGACACATGCACACACACAGACACGGACAACCAAACACACAAACATCCATTTGCGAGCTGTAGCAATGTCTTTCACGTAAGGCCGCCGTCGTTGTCTTCTCTCTCTTCGACGGTCGCCGCCGCCGTCGCCTCTCTCTTCCACGGCCGCCGCCATCGTCGTTCTCTTTCTCGGCCATCGCCGCGCGCCGTTCTCTTCCTCTAGTATATTAAGTTTTGTCTATTTCCTCCTCTCTCACATTAATGAAATATAAACAACAACAACAGCACCCATATAGTCCCCAATCATTGGGGGTATGGGCGGGGGAAGATTGGAAACAGACCTAATCTTTGGCACTATGCACAAAGTGGCTTCTAAAATTAATGAAATATATGGAGGGAAATTTCCCTCCATAAAATTTTGCACAAAACAAATCAAAAGATTTAAAACATATTAATATAATTTTTGAATAAAAATAACGATCGCGCACTAGCCCCGCATGCACAGACATAGACACATAGACACAAACACATTGACACAAACACAGACTTGTATAGATACATGGACACATACACAAACACAGACTTGTATAGATACATGGACACATACACAGACACATGTATAAAATTTTATATAAAACTTTATAAAACATTTTTATAAAATATTCATATAAAGTTTTTATATAAAACTATACGAGCAGCTCCGCACGGGCTTCGCTCGTGCTCACTGACTCTTAGCGGGCTGCGCCCGCATTTGAGCGGGTTGCGCCCGCATTCAACAGTGCCCGACCGGCGACGGCGGGCTTCGCCCGCAATATATACACATGAGTACTCCAAATGATCGTAAAAAAATATACATCAATATTTTATAATTATTTTTTCAAAAATATTTATATTTTAACAAAAAATCATTTAAAAGTTCCATTATATATAGTAGTTAAAGTTTTATAAAGTTTCTTTATATAAATTTTTTATAAAACTTTATAAAAACTATATAGTTATATAAAGTTTTTATAAAACTTTAAACATGTTTTATAAAAAAATTTCTTTCTCTCCCCCTCTCTTACATGAATGAAATATATGGAGGAAAATTTCCCTCCATAAAATTTTGCAAAAAAAATCCAAAAATTAAAAACTTTAAATTTAAAAATGAATGTCAATTTGACATTAATTTATTAACATAATTTTAGAATAAAAAAACTATCGCACACGGGCCCCGCACGCACGCAAAGACACTCTCATGCGCACGCGCGACCACCTCCGAGCACAAGCACACGCACGACGCGGGCTCGGGAGAGCATTTTTGGCCAGAGAGTATTTTTTCGTCCGGGCACGTGTTTTTCACTCGGGCGCGCGTTTTTTGCCCGAGCGCACGTTTTATGCCCAGTCGCGCGTTTTGCACTTGCATGCATTTTTGACCCGGCGCATTGTCTCCCAAACGCGCATTTTCACTTGGGAGCGCGTTTTTACCCTGACACGCATTTTCGAATCATCGGTACTCATTTTCTCCAAGGTGCATGATAGTGCATTATTTATAGTTCTTTTTATATAATATTTTAGTAGTAATTAATTAGTTTTTATATAGTTTTAGTTTAATGTATGTCTAATTTACTTTGTTTTGTGTTTTTAGGTAATCTGGGGCTTCTAATAGCGAATTCAAGCCCACAGTCGTGTTCAGGGGATATTCTGGAACAAATATGCATAATTCCTCAGTACACGCCCCCCTGTCACGGGCGTGACCCCCTGTCACGGGCGTGACCTTCAGGCCATGGGCGTGACTCACCCGACAAGCATTCAATAAAAGCAGTTTCCGCCGCATTACGTTTCTAGCTTACACGCCCCCCTGTCACGGGCGTGACCCTCAGGCCACGGGCGTGACCCAGGGGCGTGACTTCTCCCGCAACCGCCAGAATTACTCCCGTTCCCGCCGTTTTCAGCCGTTCTCTTTCTCGGTCAAGACACGCCCATGGCCACGGGCGTGACCATGGGGCGTGTACTGCAAATTGATGAAATTTGGCGGTTTTGCTCCCAACGTTCCCGGGCTTATTCAAGACGCCGGTTCCGTACATTACACGCCCTAGGTCACGGGCGTGACCTAGGGGCGTGACTTCCAAAACTTTTGCCTATAAATTCCTGCTGCCGCCTTGAAGCTGGGGATCCGATCCATGCTTAGATTGGATCATTTTTAGAGTAGTTTTGCTGCATTTTCTTATTGTATTTCATTTATGCAATTTTACTTTATGTTTTGCAAATTTCAATTCATAGCTTAAATTTACTTTTCTAGCAATTGTAATTCTCTTTTCATAGTTATAAAATGTTCTTTTTCTTTAATCATGAGTAGCTAATTTTATTACATTTGATCGGATGAATTCTTAAGTAGTTTTATTTTGTAATCTCTTTTTCATAGTTTGGAATTGGAAACTAAGATTTACCGTTGATTTTCAATTATTGGTTTCATATTTCTAGGGTATGATAATCAAGTTTGATCTGTATTTTAGTGTATCGAGAGATCCGTAAATACGGGTAGATCGCTCATCGGTAAAAAGAGTTGCATGCATTCCTCGAGAGAGGGTGACGCAAATCTTCCGGATTGGAGTCAAATTTAATAGTGGGGCTCACCGCATAAAGCAAGCTTAGGGGTTTCGACTGGCCGAGGGGTCTTAATCGATCAACCTAAGGTTAGGTGGTAGTTCTCTCGAGAGAGGCTCTATCATATTTTGGGAACCTCCACGGTCAAGTTTTGTCTAAATCAATTTCTTATGAAATCTAGATTTACGAAATATTTTACTTAAGAAGGATTCTCGATCAAATGTTTCTCTTCTTTAAATTATTTCCAAAACTCTATTTTATTTCCGGTAAAATAATAAAAATTTGCGTGAGTAGAAGTAATCAACAGACCCGTGGAATACGACACTTGATATTTATTTGTTTTAAATATCCTATGCTATGAACGATAGGTGCTCTTGCCTATAGTTCGTAGAATTTGGAGAAAATTATTTAAATCGCAGATCTTACGTATCAGTGCATTTTAGCCCAGTAACGCATTTTTTTGCGGACGTGCATTTTTTACATAGGTGTAAGTTTTTGCTAATAAATATTGTAACATTAAAAATATTGCTAATTGTTTCACCAAACTCAGCTGCACGTACAGTTTCGCCATCTTCTCTTTCTTCGTCGACTTTGCCACGCCATCATGTTATCTCATTACATCGTTATTGTTTCATCGAGGGAAATTGTGTTATGATCTAATCATTTCCTCATTTTCTTGTATCTCATTACACACAGACACACACATGCGCACGCACATACACACATACACACACAATCACACACACACACAGGAAATGGACTTGCGGGTCCGAGTTGGTCTAGCTTGAGGGCTGGAGAGCTGTGAGGCTTGAGGGCCAGGGCAGTGCACTTGCGGGTGCGATCTGTCGAGCTTGCGGGCTTGGGGGTAGTAGGGGCTTGCGGGCCTAGGCTGTTGGGACTTGCGGGTCCAATTTGTAGGGCTTGAGGGCCTGAGTGTCGAGCTTGCGGGCTCGGGGGCAGTAGGGGCTTGAGGGCCTAGGCTGGTTGGACTTGCGGGTCCGTGGTGTAAGGCTTGAGGGCCTGAAGTTTTTGGTGGCGTTTGCCGAGCCTAGCACACTGCTGGGTAGGCGCAGAGAGAAAGAGGACTACTCAAGACACCCGGTCTTGAGGAACCTCTATAGATCGTTGCGTGCTTTCTGTGGTTTGTTCTTTATCTCTTAGATCTATTAACCAGAAAGTAAGAAAAACCTAAAGGGGGATTTTATAAAAAGAACACCCCCCCCCCCCCCCCCCTTCTAGGTGATTAAGTAGACACCCCAATAAACAACAAGTGGTATCAAAGCGAGGTTGTTCAAGGAAAAGCTTAGCAGCTTGAACAGATCTGCCAGCGGGTGTCTAAGGATCATTAGTATGGAGTCAAGAATAGCTATCTGTTCCAGGGAGAACTTTGCCCTATGGAAAGTAAGAGTAAAAATATTCATGGAGGCAATAGATCCTAGAATGTTCGGAGTTGTTCAAGAAGGGGCTTATTTCTCTCAGTCAGTGTCCAAGAAAATCCTAGACAACTTGGATAAGAAAGCCAAAGACATTATTGCTGGTGCAGTTAATATCTCCACGTTCCAGAGACTGGCTCACTGCATGACAGCAAAAGAGATGTGGAACTCTCTAACTGTCCTTATGGAAGGACCTCAAGAAGAGAGTCATCGGGATGAGTTTGGACTGACCGTCTTATCTGCATCAGAAGAAGAGAGTCATCAGGATGAGGTTTGTCCAAAGCGCATAAGGGCTCCTCTTTCTGCTTCAGACTCAGATTCGGAGACAAACTCATCCAGCAATGATGAATGTTCCAAATCATACAATGATCTTCTAGAAGAGGTCAAGGCTCTCAAGATGCTGTGCAAGCAGCAGGATGCAAAAATCTCTTCTCTTCAAGCAAGAAATCTTGATCTCTCACAGAAAGCAGAAAAGCTAACTCTAGAGAGTGCTGAGTTTTGTCAACTCAAAAAGGACTTGATAGACAAATTTGGAAAAACTCTGAAGGCACTGATTGAAAGCAAGGAGATGTGTCGCTCACTCACCAGAGAAGTAGTTCTTCTGAAGAAGGACAAAATGCATCCCAATGTCCTGAAGGTCAAGAATGACAACACCAGAAGGGTGGAGGATAAGCTTGTCACTGAAGTGAAGCATGTTGCAAGCTCCTTCAATTCCAAGATCATGCCTAGAATCTACAAAGAGCCCCAGAAAGGTGTGAGGAGGAAAAAATATATTGAGCTCAGAGAAGAGAAGAAATCCTTAAAAAGGACTGACTCTAGAAGGATAACTGTGGTCGACATCAACAAAAATCATGTCCACCATCAGCACAGTTCACCTTCTTTGCTTAATTCAGTCGTTCGCACACAAAGAACCCTTGCTCATATAGTCAGACAGAAGGGAAGATACAACAGGTTTGAATGCTGGTGCTATGGAAAAATAGGACACTTTGCCATTGACTGTCGACACAACTCTAGTGTGCCCAGTACAAAGAAGAGACCTTCCGGAGTGGCTGAGGTAAGTATAAGAATTCCTTATTGGGCTAACAAGAACCTAGGACCCAAGTCACCTTGTGTTTCTAAGGGATTTTAAATCCGTTTTGCAGGGAAGTCCATTTAGCCAATCAGCAGCACGCAAGGCTAATGGACCATAAGTGGTCCAGGGTCAACTCTGGACTAAAGAAATCCTAACCCCATGTCAAGATGCACTAGTCCAAGGGGCATTATCACATCAAGGGGGAGTCACTCACTCAAGAAAATTTCAAGTGAAGGAAAGAAGTCAGAAAGGGGGAGAATGGCATCAATATGCTCAAGACTAAGATGTCAAGAAGAAGGGGGAGCCACAAAAGAAGAGGCGTCAAATCTAGGGGGAGACACAAGATTGATGTACTCATATGTTCAGCAAAAGATAAGTAACCTCTTAAATACAGAGCCTTCTATGCAAGATTATAATAATTATTGTCAAGTGAAAGTAGTCTTGAATTGAGATTCTGACTTCTTCAAATAGGGGGAGATTGTTGGGAATCCTGCTCCCATGATTCCTGATTTGAAGAAGTCAACAAGTCAAGAATACTTCACTTTGTATTTAATATTCCACTTAGTTCATACTTGCAGGAATCGACAATAAGTCATGTACCTTAGTTATTTAACTAAGTACTATATCATCGAGAAGCATAGGGGATATCATCGACAAAGCGTGCTTGTCGTCGTAATGACGGGCAGAGCAGCAGTCGCTGAGAAGTAAAGTATTCGTCGACCGCTGAGACATGGTGAGATCGTCGAACGAAGAATGCCGATCGCCGAACACTGAGACGTGGCGAGATCGTCGAATGAAGAATGCCGATCGTCGAACGCTGAGACATGGCGAGATCGTCGAACGAATAATGGCGACCGTCGAACGAAGAATGGCAAGTTCGTTGATCGCAGAATGCTGTTCATCGAACGCAGAGAAGACACAGGACATCATCGTGTGGAACTCATGTCGTCGAGAGAACATATGATTACGACGATATGATGCAAGAAGGAAGCTCACGACGACACTGTCAGAGAAAGAAGATCATCGTATATACAGAATCGCCAGGATATCTTGTATCGTCGAGATACCACCATCAGAGGCAGATGGAAGATCGCGACAACAAAGTCAGAGACAGCTTGTCGTCGTAATGATGCAAATATCTTCAAGACAGAATTCAAATCTTACGTACGTGATGTCAGCAGTTAATGTCGCCGCCTGATTGTCCAATCAACGCGTGCACCTAAGGAATGGAGCCATCAGCGCGTGCTTCAATGAGATGGGCATCTGACAGAATAGGACATTGCATGCGACCGTTGTGCGATTCCTTTGTCCTATAAAACGGAACGATGGGTGCCCTAGGAACTCTCTCGAACATAAGAGCAAGAAAGTATCCCGCCGCTACTCTTGAATAATATATTCTGCGGAGAAGAAGAAGGATAAGGAGAGAACAATAATCAAGTGTTCTCTGAAGAATCAGTTATCTTTATTGATTGATAAGGAGCCGTTCGTCATCTGGCTAAGAAGGAGTCTGAAGAAAGAGCCATGTTGTTAAGTTCAGATCTGAAGCATCTTCTTCAAACTCAAGAAGCCGATCTCCATCAGGCTAAGTTGCCGATCAACATCAGGCAGAAGAAACAGTTTAAATATCTGTAATTTCTTGTAAGGCTTGCGAGCCTATTTGTCCAGCTTGAGGGTTGGAGAGCTGTGAGGCTTGAGGGCCAAGGCAGTGGACTTGCGGGTCCGAGTTGGTCTAGCTTGAGGGATTGAGAGCTGTGAGGCTTGAGAGCTAGGGCAGTGCACTTGCGGGTATGATCTATCGAGCTTGCGGGCTCGGGGGCAGTAGGGGCTTGCGGTCCTAGGCTGTTGGGACTTGCGGGTCCAATTTGTAGGGCTTGAGGGCCTGAGTGTCGAGCTTGCGGGCTCGGGGGCAGTAGGGGCTTGAGGGCCTAGGCTGGTTGGACTTGCGGGTCCGTGGTGTAAGGCTTGAGGGCCTGAAGTTTTTGGTGGCGTTTGCCGAGCCTAGCACACTGTTGGGTAGGCGCAGAGGGAAAGAGGACTACTCAAGACACCCGGTCTTGAGGAACCTCTATAGATCGTTGCGTGCTTTCTGTGGTTTGTTCTTTATCTCTTAGATCTATTAACCAGAAAGTAAGAAAAACCTAAAGGGGGATTTTATAAAAAGAAAAACCTATTCACCCCCCCCCCCCCCCCCCCCTTCTAGGTGATTAAGTAGACACCCCAATAAACAACACTCCTCCTACAAAGATGATTCCTTTACACATACTGGAATTATATTTTACTCCCCATAGACTATTATAATTCTCAATTTATTCTACCCTTTTTGGTATTATCAAAAGAGGGTTGACGTGAAAATAGTTATGAACTTAAGTTTCCCTATTTAGTTATGAACTTTAGTTTCCCTATTTAGTTATGAAATAAGATACCACTTTTGTCAAAGATAATCATGATCGAGCATGAGAGTAAACACAGTGGAAAATGGTCATGAAAATAATGCATTAAACATATATAAGAGGCATGAAGAAGTAGAAGCTCCCTTTAAAAAAAATTGAATTTTAGAGATAAATCATGAATTATAAAGTGAGATATACCAGTGTAAAGATTGCATAGTAGTGGAAATGATATATATATATATATATATATGAAGTACCATCTAAACCATAAGAGCACAAAACATAAAGAGTTATGAGCCTGATAAATGAAATGATTTGTTTAAAATAGTGAGATATACATATATATAGCACAAGAGATGTCTTTCCATTGATTTCATGGACATATGTAAAAGATGTATTTACTTATTGAGAGATATCAAGCATGATGGAAATATCAAGAAAAGATAGCAATCTACAATGTAAAGTGATTTACAATTTAAACATTAAGAACATTATAGCGATCATGCTTAGATATCTAGTATATTTACTAAGTGTTTGTAGAAAATAAAGTATTTGTGTGTTAGAGTTCAATTCTCATGTGTGAAAAATTTATGTAGACAATGATGTGTACAAAATAATGTTTTGATAAAGTATACAAGTACAATAATCAAAACACATGAGATATGTAATGGAATAAACACGACATCATCAAAAAATACAAAGTGAAGGTACTTCTACTTATTTCAATGCACAATAAGTAATATTATAGCTACCAAGGTGCTTCGTGCAGACAATGCTCATTTATACTTATCAAAGAGCGAAGTAGTGCTTGGGGGATCGCATAATATTAATCTAAATTTTATTGGTGATCCAGTATACTAAAGAAAAGTGAAACAATGTGGTGTATTTGTAAATTGTTTGCACAAAACACTTTACAATTCTTTCTAAGGTGTTCAATCTCACAATGCTTATTAAGGCTTATCAAGAGGAGAAGTAGTGTTTGGCAGAGTTCCCTTATTATTTGAAATTCAATTTTATGACCAAGGACTTTGAATTCACTTGTTGAGCAAACGTTTAATTTTTATTTTGTAACCACACATATCTAAGTAATAAGTGCATGAATGTTCATGAATTGCAAGAAGTCAATTCAATGATGTTTATGTAATTTATCTGTGCATTTCAATTAATTATATTAGTACATTATACACCCATGCATAAACAAGATTATTTGCATATGTAGGAATCAAAAAGTGAGTGAAAAATAAATCAGTATCTAACATAAAACATCAATCATACTAAGAAGCATGTTAAGCACTCATACACATTTCCTACAATCATTTTCATTGTACAATAAAAAATAGTATGCAAGGCATGAATATCAAGACAGCGTTTAAGAAGTTTGAAAATTAAATCATATATTGTAATGAATATTTAAATGATATATCTATTCATCTTTGACTATAGCAATGAAAAATAAGCAGTTTTTAGGATTTTGTTTTATAAAATAAAAAGAAATACAATAGAAATAGTGAAACACATTGTTGTGTTCTTTTTATTGTAAATTTCTCTTTTGTTTTTGGGTTTTAAGAAAATTAAGAAAATAAGAAATAATGAAATGATTTTGCTAAAAACACAGAAGTTTTTTTTGTCGTGAAAACACAGAAGTTATTGTCGAGTAAGTATGGAGAATAATTCTTTGTGCCAGCAAAAATAGAAAATGCAAAAAATAAAATATTAAAAGAAATTCAGGGCTACCGTCAGCGGTAACAGTTACCACCAGGCGATATCAGACAGAGTTTTGATCTTTCATTTAAAAATCATGGTTTTTTATATTTTTAGTTTCAATTTTTCTTGTTTATTATTTTCCATGATAAGGAGCACCAACTACAACAAAGAGTTTAGGAAAATAATCAAAAAGTTGCAGATCTAAAATTTTTAACTTATGTATTCAGAAATCCTTCAATGATCTAATTCATGTATATTCAATTTTGCAACATGGTGAAGTTATATAGTCATGTCCTACTACTGATAATTGACACATTTTATGTGTACGGGGTTATTCAAGATTTTGAGATTGTAATAAGCCTAGTGTGAATTTTTGACTTTGGGTCTTAAAATAATTTGGTCTTAGGCCTATGAAAAGTGTCCTCAATCAGTAAATATTCATTCTTAGTCTGTTCCTAGTGCTCATTTATTTTTCTAAAATTTAACCTAATTATCTAGTTATTTATTGTTACTGCGTTGCTTTAAAGCTAACGTGTCGCGGTAACTCCCGTTCACTTAATACCACAAACCCAATTCTATTTACATTTCTAGGTCATTTGGTTTGGGTGTTTGTTGCTTTCGCCACTCGATAACCACAGGTAAGTTCGATTCTTACTTTCTTAAATCCTTAGTTTGTCTTTTGATTCATGATTTTATGAGATTATAGTTGATGTTTAGAGTGGATTTATGAATCTCTTTATGCAATGTTAAGCTTTTTTGGAGTTTTGATTTTGTGTTTAGGTTTTGATTGTTAGATCTTCTTATCTTTTCACATATACTGAATGTATGATGCTAGTATATGCTCCTTCTTAGATGTATTGAGATAAGTGTGTGGATTTCATGGAGAAAAGAGAAAGGACATTGTATCTTCCCGTCAGTTACCATACATCGGTAAAGCTACCGCGTTGCGGTAGCTCGATAGAGCTTAGACTTTGATTTTTCTTGTACCTATATTTTCATATTTTGAGATTTTTGTTCTAATTAGTGTTCGTTCATCAGATTATGGATGTCTTCAGTTCTCAATCAAGGTGAAGCTTCTCAAAGCATCTGCATGTTGCTACAGTGTTATCCTACTATTAAGAGTGCTTCGATTAGTGTCAGTATGATAGTGCACCTGGATATGGAAAGGCATTCCCATATTTACACTTTACTTGCTGAAGCGAGGACGATGTCCTTGATCATCTCTAGGGATGGTTTCTCATCGGCACTGGTATGAGAGTTCTTCAACAATTTGAGAGACCATTGAAAGTGCACAGTGTGTCTATGAGAATTTTCTAGAGGTGGGGTGAATAGAGATTTAAATATTTTAACCATAACTGAGCATACAATAAAAATAACTAAGGTATTATGCACATAGCAAACCAAAGGCAGAATAAATAAAGTAAAGTCTGCTGAAAATGAACACAGAAAAATCAAAGGGGACAGCACAGAAATTCACAGCAAAGACACATGGATTTTTATAGAGGTTCCCCAAAATGTGGGTAGTCCTCTCTTTTACCTCCCTGGTAGGATTGCACAACCTGTGTCTGAGTCTTTTGACAAGGAGACTCTTAGAACCACAAATCTTTTGATAAGGAGATCTTGAACCACTGAGTCTTTTGGTAAGGAGACTCTTAGAACCAAAGATCTTTTAATAAGGAGATCTTGAACCACTGAATTCTTTGAAAAAGGGATTCTTAAAACTCTGTACAGGTGAAGGAAATAATAAGAAGAAGAAAGTGAGAGGGAAAAGTAGAGAATTCTGTTCTCAGAATTCTTCAAAAGCTTTGTTGATGCTTATGTCTTTCTTTCACTGGATCTGAAATGATAAACACTTGCTTATGATAGTGATGATTTGCAAGGGTTGTTCTGCTTCATCCTTTTCTCTTAGCACTTGTTGTAGTTCTGTTGTTTTATGATGATGAAGAGGAAGCAGCAGTGTATGTTCATGTGCTGAGAGTGTTCTTCTGTAAATCCGTCTTTTAGGGTTTTAGAAGGAAGAAGATGAAGACCCTATCGATAAAGAGAATTAATGCAATTCCTATGTTTTTATTTTCTTCTCCTCTTTTTGCATACTTATTGTGTATGATTGAGTTTTCAAAACCTTTCTTCTTTTGGCTTGTGCTGAAAAGGAATTCCTCTTAGCACCTAATTTCCTTTCTTCTTTTGTTCTCGACCCGTCCATTCATTTTGAATAGCTTCCAAAAGTGATTTGTTGTGTCCTGGAAGGCTTCATTCTATTCTTGGCAACAAACGAGCCGTTGGAGAACTATCTCTAGCCTGGTGATCCTTCTGAAAAGGTCCCAAAAGGACAGCTGAAAAAGCTTCCTTTTTCTGACTGTATTCGACGCTGTGTCGACTTCATCAATCTTCATATCGACGCACCTCTGAGTTCTTATTGACGTAGCTTCGAATTTCTTCTTAGCTCTCGCTGAACTCAGATTTTGACGTTACGTCGATACCTTATCGACGTACCCGTCGAGTTGAAGCATTGGACTTGATCTTTTAACTTCTGCGTCGAATTATAGTCGACGTTGCGTCGACTTGTTAGATGACTTCGACAAGCTCTTCCTCCTGCGTTGAGTCCCTTTCGACGTTCCATCGACTTGACTTATACTTCTACAAGCTGAATTATCTGTTTCGACTTTAACTCAATGTTGCATCGATATCAAGTCGAAGTTGCGTCGACTTTGTCTTAACTCAACTTGTTTTGTGACTGCTTTGACTAGTCCTTGACACTCTAAGTTGAGTGTGACATCCTAAGACATCTAATGACCAGATTACCCTTACTATTCAATGTGGGTAATAAACCTAAGAAGTAAAATCACTTATAGTTAATTTGTAAAGTTAAATCAAAAGGGGTTTTTTCCAACAATCTCCTCATATTTATCTTAACAAATTTTACAGTTTGTTTTAAAGTGATTTTACACATACTTTGACATAAATATAAATACAAACAAGACATTTATAGAAAATATGATATGATAGAACAAAATCACATGTCATTTCATGCATTGTCAAGAAATTATATTGTTCACCAACACTGTTTGCTTTTAGAAAGTATAGTATTGATAGAATAATTGAGCTTCAATGCTCCTTCTCAGAAGTTTTCCTTTTTCTTGAGAATACTTTTGGAGTTACCTTTCTTGGGGAAAATGATAGTGGTTCATTCTCTTCTTCAGAATTCCCCTCTGCTTCTTTATTGATTTCATCATCTTTGGGAAGCTCCCCCTGAGATTGAGCATTCTCCTCAGTATCCTGAGCAGTTGCAACCTCATCTAGAAGTAGATCATCTACAAGGAGCTCCCCCTGAGTTGAGGGAAGTTCCCCCTGATTTACTGCAGGCAAAGCTTCAGCATTTTGTACTGGATTATCTTGGGGACTTGTATGAGGCTCCCCCTGGACATTTGCATTTGTACTTCCTGTTTGAAATACAGTAAGTTTTTCTGGATTTTTCACATCTTTATCCTTCACCTGGTCATTCTTTTCTGGAACTAACCTTTCCCCCTCCTGAATGGTCTCCCCCTTCTTAACCTTGCTGAGAAGAGAGGTTAAGAACTCTTTAGTGACCATGGAGGAGGGCACAGATTCCTTGAGAGCCATGAGGGACCCTCTTGAATCAAGCATCTCACTTTCCATCTGAGAGTACTTTTTATTAAACCTTCTGGCTTTAGTGGCAATTAGGTCAGCAAAGGTGATGGAAGCCAGCCCTACTGCCTTTGCAACTGCTTGTCCCATATCAATTGGGGGTGTAGAATGAGAGGTAGAGGCAGGTGAAGGTGGAGGTGTGAGGTTCTTATTCAGATCAGGAGGATCTTGGTAAGCAAGGGAAAGGGATTGGTAGGTTTCTAGAGAGATATGAACTGATGGTGGTGGAGGAGCAGACTGATTGTCTGGAAGTAGGGTGGATTGTTGTTGCTGTGGTTGGGGAGGAATGCGAGGTGTTTTCTCTGGAACTGTAGTTGATGGGGTGGACTGGATATTCTGAGAAGGAAAATATTCTGGAATGGTATCTTGTTGTGTTGCTGCAGGATAATGTGCTGGGATGTCATCCCTTGAGAGATCTGGGACTGTGTCCTGTGGAGTTGGAGAAGAAGGAGGTGAAGGTGCAGCTTGACCAGGCTTTAGGATCTGTCAGGTCCACTTGGAAAAGATCCCAATGTTGATCCTTTTCCCAGGAGGAATTGGCACTCCTTTTGATTTGCACAATGCAGGGTAGTGGTGGAGAAGTACTTGACTCATAACTCTCATATATGCATTTTCCTTATGAGAGTACTTATGCCCAATCATTTTCAGGAGGCATGATAGTGCATTATTTATAGTTATTTTTATATAGTAATTTAGTAGTTATTAATTAGTTTTTATATACTTTTAGTTTAATTTATATCTAATTTACTTTATTTTGTATTTTCAGGTAATCTAGGGCTGCTAATAACAAATTCAAGCCCACAGCCGTGTTCATGGGAAATTCCAGAACAAATCTGCAAAATTCCTCAGTACACGCCCCAGGTCACGGGCGTGACCTGGGGGCGTGACCTTGGTCATGGCCGTGCTCCGCATTCAGCTCCCGGAATACATTGCCACGTCAGATTAAAGTTACACGCCCCGGGTCACGGGCGTGACCTGGGGCGTGACCTTTAGGTCACGGGCGTGACATGGGGCGTGACCTTCAGGTCACGAGCGTGACTCACCCAGCAAGCATTCAATACAAGCAGTTTCCGCCGCTGAGCCGTTCCAGCTTACACGCCCTTGGTCATGGGCATGACCAAGGGGCGTGACCTCTCCCGCAACTGCCAGATTAACTCTAAATCGCGCCGTTTCCCGCTGTTTCCTGACTCGGTCAAGACACGCCCTAGGTCACGGGCGTGACCTAGGCCGTGACCCGTCGAGATGATCAATTTTAGCGGTTTTTCTCCCCCAACGTTCCCGGGCTTTCATGACACAGTTACGCAGCTTACACGCCCTTGGTCACGGGCGTGACCAAGGGCGTGACTCACCAGTTTTCTGCCTATAAAAGACATATGCTGCCAAAGTGATGAAGGATCCAGTCCTTGCTTCGATTGGGTCATTTCTAGTATAGTTTTTCTGCATTTTTCTTAGTGTAACTTTATTTTATGTCTTGTTTTTTTAATTCCTAGCTTAGATTTACATTACTTGCAATTGTACTTTTCTTTACATAGAAATATAAATGTTTTTCTTCTCAATTATGTTTAGCTAATTTTCATAGCATTTGATCGGATGATTTCTTAAGCTTTTATATTTTGTAATCTCTTATTCATAGTTTAGTTTTGGAAAACTAAGATTTACCGTTGATTTGTAATTATTGGTTTCATATTTCTAGGGTATGATAATCAAGTTTGATCTATATTTTAGTGTATCGAGAGATCTAAGGTTGAGCATAATATTCGAAACTCGAAAGTCGCTCGAAAATCGCTCGAATATTGAGCCGAATCGGAATCGGTTACAATTGATTCGATTCAATTTGAGTCGATTCAATTTGACTCGAATCTGATTTCGAGTCGATTTCGAGCCAGCCCTGAATCGCTCGAAATATGATTTGAATCAACTCGAATTGATTAAAAATATTATTTATTTATTAATATGTTATTATTTTAAAATTAAAAACACTAACTTTTAAACCTAAATAAAAATATTGAAGGTTTTAATTGTTTCATTTCTTAAATTTAGATGTTTGCCAATTTAATTTCGAGCCAATTACGAATAAAGAGAAAAATTGCTTAATTTTGAGCAAGCTTGATTCGATTTTGAATCAGCTCAATTTGATTTCGAGCCAGCTCGGAATCGAGCCATTTCGAGTCGAGTCGACTCGACTTGAAATCGATTTCGATTTCGAGCCGAGTTTGACTCGAAAATTTCGATTTCGAGCCGAGCCAAAATTGCTCGAACTCGACTCGATATCAGCCCTAGAGAGATCCGTAAATACGGGTAGATCGCTCATCGGTAAAAAGAGTTGTATGCATTCCTCGAGAGAGGGTGACGTAAATCTTCCGGATTGGAGTCAAATCCAATAGTGGGGCTCACCGCATAAAGCAAGCTTAGGGGTTTCGACTGGCCGAGGGGTCTTAATCGATCAACCTAAGGTTAGGTGATAGTTCTCTCGAGAGGCTCTATTTTGGGAACCTCCACGGTCAAGTTTGTCTAAATCGATTTCTTTTGAATTCTAGATTTACGAAATATTTTACTTAAGAAGGATTCTCGATCAAATGTTTCTCTTCTTTTAATTATTTTCAAAACACTATTTTATTTCCGATAAAATAATAATAATTTGTGTGAGTAGAAGTAATCAACAGACCCGTGGAATACGACACTTGATATTTATTTCTAAATATCCTATACTATGAATGATAGGTGCACTTGCCTATAGTTCGTAGAATTTGGAGAAATTTTATATCCTAAATTTTACGCATCAAGTTTTTGGCGCCGTTGCCGGGGAATTTTTGTTGATATTTTGAAAGCGTAAATTTTATTACTTTTATCATTCTCTTTCTCCGCCCCCATTTCTCATTTTGTTTTTTTTTTATTCCTTTTTATTAAGTAACCGTTGTTAATTTTCTTTTTCCAAAAAAATTATGATATCTCAGTTGGCCGTGAAAGTTTCCGAGCTTCAACATAAGGTAAACCTTTTGGAAGCCGCACGGAAGAGCCAACTTATTTGTTATTTTTGTGGTGCAAATCATTCTAGCGAGGAATGTTATTCTTATTTTTATTCTCAAAATACTTTTGATCAAAATAATTTTTCTCAAGATTATAATTCTTCGAAAATTCCTTCTTGCTCCGATAATAATTATTCGTGGTGGCAAGATCACCCGGATAGTTTACGGTGCAATGAAGAAATTTCTATTGATCAAAATTTCTATTCCTCCACTTTTTATCCGCAAAATTCTTTTGATCAAATTTCTTCTCTTGGTGATTCTCCGGATCTTCCTATTCAAAATTTGAATAGTTATTCCCAAGAAAAAAATAATATTTTATACCAAGAATTTATTAAAATAATGGGTGTGCCGAGCGAAATAGAAGAACATGATTCTTCTTCTACTCCGCCCGACTCTATTCCACTTTTTCATGAATTTTTAAACCCTCCACATAAATATTTTGGAATCAAAATTCATGAAAATTTAGTCGCCCATGAATTTACTCACCTTGGTATTGATTTTTCAAATAAAAATTTTATTTTAGAAAATGAAAAACTGCTGCTTAATTATGAATTTTGATGCGAATATTCGGCAAGTGCACCGGTCGCGCAAGTAATAAATTTTGGGAATAAATCCCCGAGTGTCGGTCTCTTGAGGAACACAGTAAGGTGGAGTTAAATGTCGAGGAAGGACTTGAGATCGAAGTCCTTTAGGTCGAATGGATTGCGGGAGAGTTGGGTTGGCTTTTGGAAAATAAAAGAAAACACTACAACTACTCCTATGCAATGCCGCTATGCAATGCTTCGCTCGGCGGGATGGAAGACTACGTAGGCCTTGAACGCTCTACTTCGTAAGGGCGGATGGACGAGTAGGCAAGCGGATCGAACTATGCAGGCCTTGAGCGCGCTGCTTCGTTAGGCGGGATGGAATACAGGCCGCGATGCCACGCTTCGGTAGGCGGATGGACGAGTAGGCTAACGGATTGAGGGTCGCAAGCACCTCTTCGACAAGCACGCCACTAGCAATTGCTAGTGCGGCACCGGATAACCAACAAACCACACCACAAGGCGCACCTCAATAATATAAACAAAAATACTCAATCACATAGACATAATCAAGTAAAAATGCTATTTAATCAAAATACACTTCATCATAATGTTAGATCTAGTTGCAAATACATCAATAAAAGGAGAACAAGGCAAGAAATCGACCGAATCCGAAGGCTCATTGAAGATTCACGGTTGGAATCGCCGGGTTGTCAATCCGCGTCCAAGCTCGGTCCACAACTACGTCCGGGGTAGAGAGAGCTGTCACGACTCTCCAATGGACCCGTCTTCTTCGTGTCACGATCCGGTGGAGGTTGCCAACTTCCTCTTGCTCGATGGAGATAGCGGCTAGGTCTTCCTTTGGAGCTCTTGGATGAAGGAGGAGGCCGAGAGGAAACTCCGGCTCAAGATTGGCGTGAAGAACAAGCCCGGAGATCCTCCCTAAGGTGGGCGACGATGGAGGGGCGAAGTCGGGCGGAACGGAGCAAGAAACGGCGGCTGGAAATCGGGATCGGCGAGAGTCGGGCGAGAGCTCCGACCTAAATCGCGAGCAGGGAATTTATAGGCGCTGGAATTAAACAGTGCGCACGGTCATTGGCGCACGACCAGTGGTCGTGCGCACTAGAATTCGGTGATCGTGCGCTCTGCCTGGACGGAACCTGCAAAGACAGAAATTATAAAATAAAATGTTCGCACGACCAGTGGCGCACGACCGGTGGTCGTGCACTCTATCGTTGATGGTCGTGCGCAGTACAGCAAACAGAACTCAGAATTTTAATGATGAGTGCGCACAAGCAGCGGCGCACGACCGGTGGTCGTGCGCACTGGCGTTGGTGATCGTGCGCACTGCACCAAACAGAACTCATAAAAAGGGTCAAGTGCACACGATCAGTGGCGCACGACCAGTGGTCGTGCGCAATAGAACCGGTGATCGTGCGCAGTGTTCCTGTGCAGAATTGCACCGGGGACACTTGCACGACTCCTATTCCCGCACAACCACAGATCTAGCCACTGAAAGTGGCACTCAACAGCACATGGATACTACTAATGACAAAAACATGAAAATCACACCAAAGTGGGCCTAGAGGTGCACCTAGCATGGAATATCAAATATAAACGATAACAGGGCTAAAGTGCGGTGAAATGACTGAATAAATGGCCCAGATGAGTCCATAAAAGTGTATATGATCAGGACTCATCACACCCCCAGACTTACCTGTTTGCGCGTCCCGAGCAAACAAATTCTAAGCGTACGGGGAAAGAAAAGTAGATGGCTTAAAACTACAATATAGAGTACCATGCGAAGTCGCATGCTCACGTGCATAAGAAAAATAGTAGAAAAGATTTCTGATTATATAAACAGTCTATATATTTCTAAAAGAGTAAAAGCATATTACAACTACTCAAAATGGTGAACTACGGTGAATCGTTCGGTCACGCATACGGAGAAAGTAAACTAAACGCTGAGACGAGCATTGCTCAAGATCGGGATGCCGGACAAACTCCACCGAAATCCATCGGTGTCGGCGACCATAGGCTCACCCGGTCACATTCTCTCCACGGCACTGGTTTGACTCAAATGCGTGAATCAATAGGACTTTAGGTTTTAAATGAGGCTTGGGTTTAGGTGAGGATAAACAAAGATAAAAACGACGGCTCAAGCACTAAACCCAAATGAGCTAATGCAGGAAACTATCCTCATTCACCACACAAACACGCGGGTACACAACACCCCCAGACTTGGATTTTACTACATGGGTGTGTGCACCGCCTACTCCCAAACATACATTTAAACACAGATTTTTCATTAAAGCTCACATCCCTTTTTTTTTTCTTTTAACTTCTTTTTCTTTCTCTCAATTTCTTCTTTTCTTTTCTTATCATTTTCAGCATCTAATCAATAAAACACATCCACATCATCACAAACAGTACCACAACATCAACAACCCAACTCATGAAAATAATAAACAGCTAAAGCTCAGATTTGGGTGTGCGACTAGGATTGGCTTTTACGCTTTGGTGAACTAAAAGTGGGGCTGAATCAAAGAACGGGTAGGCACAACTGAGCTAACGAGGATAAAGCGGTAGGGATAGGCACAAAGGCTCAACCGGGCCAAAATGATGGCCTATATCACATTCACACAAATGACTAACCGTATACCCATGCTTCAAGAATCGCTTGGGGCAAGTTCTAGCCACCGAGAAAGATTCTCCTTTCTCCCGACTCAAGCAATACGAATCTAGCGATAGTTTACACACATCCCTATGCTACCGTTTGATTCCACCGAATTCACCATTTGAGTAGAGTAAACAACATTTACACTAATAGAGAAAAATATAAAACCATAGTATAAAGAGAAGTCTAATCTACACAAATTTCTATGCAACCGAGCACTCGACTAGGAGCACTACTAGAGTCAACATTTTACTCTGCTACATAATCCTAAGCCATCACCTAGATTTTCCCGCATAAGCAGAAGAACTAAATTCACAACAGAGCAAGCAAACAGATGAGTACGCGCTCAAGTGGGTGCTGTGGTGTGCAATGAAAATGAATAGCAATTTAAATGAAATCTTCTAGTATGCAGTGCAATAGTGCACGTGAGCGGGTAAACAAAGCTACTCTCCCCCAGACTTAAACTAAACAATCCACAAAACATATGACATGAAAATCAGAATAGGGCTAGGGGAAGAGAGTACCCAATGCTCAGCAAGTGAGCATACCAGAAGATTGGCGTTTAAACCCAGACTAAGTTGCAGCATCCGCCATCCAGAAGAAGTACCTGCAGGGGTCAGCTCCGCAAAAACAAAAGACACAAGAAAACTGAAAAGAAAGTACTACTAACTAAACATGATTAGAAGAAATAAAAATGCAGAAAAGAAAGATAACTACTGGGGTTATTGTCCTCCCAGCACGACTTATTTGGCATTTGTACAGTTCTAGCTAATGGGCCTATGAAAAGAAAAGTGGACAGGTAACTGTTCTAATATGCGTGTAGGTAGTGGGTACCTATACGGAGAAAGAACAGTCACGCCTCTACCTGAATATAAATAATACCTGCTCGACACAAGTAGAGGGAAAAGAGAGTAAGAAGAGGAGGAGGCTTGGTCCTCACTCATCTCACAAAACACATCCCTGCCTAGCAAGGTTTCGTCAACAGGGAGGCAGCAGGAGAAAAAGGCAATGAGTGGAGCTTCCTCCACGGAGGGGGAATAAACCTCCTCACATGAGAGGATACTCTCATCATTGACTTGAGCAAAAAGCTCCAAGTCCTCCTGGGATACCTGTAAAGACTCAACCTGCACAGGCTCGGATGAAGAAGGGGGGTCAGGAAATAAAAAGGAAGAATGACATAAATAATCAACAATCGGGGGAGTGGTCCCGGTCTCACTCCCATTAGGTTGGGGAAGTAAAATACTGCTTGCATTGTCATCAATGCTACAAGATTCGGCGAGATCAACGGTGGCCAAGCTTAGGATTTGGACTTCCTCCACCGGTGCTGAGGAAAACTCCTCTTCACCTAGAAGGTTGTCCTCCTCCATAGGAGTAGGCACAGTACTAAGATCAACCGCCTCCTCTTGCGACACATCATCAACAATGTCGTCAGAGACGAGTGTAGTATGCACAACAGGGAGAGGAATAGTGCTCGGATAAAAGTCGAGCACCGATTCCTCACGAAGAATCGAATCCACTAGAGGTGGTGGATGCACAGGGAGAATGGGCTCAGCAATGTCGGTGCCCAGATCAGCCACATATCCGGTGACCGTATCCATGCCATACCCTTCAAGATGTGAAGGTGACAAAGACACATAACTGGATGTTGAAGGTGTGCTGCCAGAGTTAGGAGTTGGGACGATCCGGATATCCGGCTCGTCATCCTCATCCAATTGGCGACGAAAAGCAGCACAATCCTTCAGGACATGATCTGTGCTCCGACAAAACTGGCACTGCCTAGCAGGCTTCTTTGGCACAGCGGGTGCTGAAGCCGAAAAGAAGTAAGACGGTAAAGGCTCAGCAGAGTAGCCATAAGACTTACGCGCACCATATGGAGTACCAGACGAAGTCGGTGCTACGTATGCTGGGCTATAAGAATTATGCCTACTATTCTCCGTAGGGCATTCATCACTAGAGTGGGAGGTAGCTCCACACCAACGGCAACGGATATTCAGATGTGCCCACATAGTGTAGAGATAAAACGATTCAAAAATAAAAAAGCTATTGTGCAAAATACTACACCTAACAAAAATTACTAAAGCAACCTAATTAAAACAGGAAAATGGAGTAAAAAGAAATAAAACAAAGAAATGCGATTTACAAATGGAAGGGCTTCTCTCTCAAATTCTCCCTCTCCAGAAAACTCACACGACTGTGTTCCCCGGCAACGGCGCCAAAAACTTGATGCGAATATTCGGCAAGTGCACCGGTCGCGCAAGTAATAAATTTTGGGAATAAATCCCCGAGTGTCGGTCTCTTGAGGAACACAGTAAGGTGGAGTTAAATGTCGAGGAAGGACTTGAGATCGAAGTCCTTTAGGTCGAATGGATTGCGGGAGAGTTGGGTTGGCTTTTGGAAAATAAAAGAAAACACTACAACTACTCCTATGCAATGCCGCTATGCAATGCTTCGCTCGGCGGGATGGAAGACTACGTAGGCCTTGAACGCTCTACTTCGTAAGGGCGGATGGACGAGTAGGCAAGCGGATCGAACTATGCAGGCCTTGAGCGCGCTGCTTCGTTAGGCGGGATGGAATACGGGCCGCGATGCCACGCTTCGGTAGGCGGATGGACGAGTAGGCTAACGGATTGAGGGTCGCAAGCACCTCTTCGACAAGCACGCCACTAGCAATTGCTAGTGCGGCACCGGACAACCAACAAACCACACCACAAGGCGCACCTCAATAATATAAACAAAAATACTCAATCACATAGACATAATCAAGTAAAAATGCTATTTAATCAAAATACACTTCATCATAATGTTAGATCTAGTTGCAAATACATCAATAAAAGGAGAACAAGGCAAGAAATCGACCGAATCCGAAGGCTCGTTGAAGATTCACGGTTGGAATCGCCGGGTTGTCAATCCGCGTCCAAGCTCGGTCCACAACTACGTCCGGGGTAGAGAGAGCTGTCACGACTCTCCAATGGACCCGTCTTCTTCGTGTCACGATCCGGTGGAGGTTGCCAACTTCCTCTTGCTTGACGGTAATGGCGGCTAGGTCTTCCTTTGGAGCTCTTGGATGAAGGAGGAGGCCGAGAGGAAACTCCGGCTCAAGATTGGCGTGAAGAACAAGCCCGGAGATCCTCCCTAAGGTGGGCGACGATGGAGGGGCGAAGTCGGGCGGAACGGAGCAAGAAACGGCGGCTGGAAATCGGGATCGGCGAGAGTCGGGCGAGAGCTCCGACCTAAATCGCGAGCAGGGAATTTATAGGCGCTGGAATTAAACAGTGCGCACGGTCATTGGCGCACGACCAGTGGTCGTGCGCACTAGAATTCGGTGATCGTGCGCTCTGCCTGGACGGAACCTGCAAAGACAGAAATTATAAAATAAAATGTTCGCACGACCAGTGGCGCACGACCGGTGGTCGTGCGCACTATCGTTGATGGTCGTGCGCAGTACAGCAAACAGAACTCAGAATTTTAATGATGAGTGCGCACAAGCAGCGGCGCACGACCGGTGGTCGTGCGCACTGGCGTTGGTGATCGTGCGCACTGCACCAAACAGAACTCATAAAAAGGGTCAAGTGCACACGATCAGTGGCGCACGACCAGTGGTCGTGCGCAATAGAACCGGTGATCGTGCGCAGTGTTCCTGTGCAGAATTGCACCGGGGACACTTGCACGACTCATATTCCCGCACAACCACAGATCTAGCCACTGAAAGTGGCACTCAACAGCACATGGATACTACTAATGACAAAAACATGAAAATCACACCAAAGTGGGCCTAGAGGTGCACCTAGCATGGAATATCAAATATAAACGATAACAGGGCTAAAGTGCGGTGAAATGACTGAATAAATGGCCCAGATGAGTCCATAAAAGTGTATATGATCAGGACTCATCAAATTTTCACAAGAAACTCCTCCTTGTGAAAAATTTTCTGACTCGCTTAATCTTGATTCTTTTGATACTAACGATTTTCATGTAGAGGATGAACCGTGGCAACCAAACGTCTTCACCGATCCATTTTCCGCTCATCTCCAACAATCCAAATTACCTAAGGTATGTATAGGTAATTTGGATTCACAATTTCAAGCTAACGGACAACGAAAGAGTCAAGAGCATAGCGGAGGAGTAGCCGGGCGACCGACTTCGGCATGCTCACCTGAGCGTGAATTAAGGGAGTTGCCTGTGCATTTTCAATTTTATTTTCCATTTTCCTAACAATAACCGTCTAGCTTAGAGACGGGAAAAAGAAAGCGCTCTTGGGAGGCACCCCTTGCTTATCTTTTTTGCAATTTTTATTTTCCTTATCTACCTTTTCTTTTCAAGTTTTTCCCTCTTCATCCTTGTTTATAAACATTGGGGACAATGTTTATTTTTAAGTATGGGGGGGTGTTCTTTAATGTTTGTTTTTTATTCAAAAAATTCAAAAAAATTAGAAAAATACTTTTAATACAAAAAAAAAACAAAAATATTTAAAAATCATAAAAAAATCTTCTTTTGTCTTCTTTTTTAATTTTGTTTTTAAAATATGGAAATTACAAAAAAAAATTAAAAACAATTAAAAATTATTTCTTGCGAAAGGGCCGTGTTGGGCTTTCATCTCACAAAACTGCCTAGTACCTTGCGAGCCCGTCATTGGGTAGCCCTTGGGAAGTCCAAGAACAAAAAAGTTTTATTTATGTTTTATTTTTCTTGTTCAAGCAAATATAAAAATATAAAATAAAACAAAATTGATTTAAAAAAATGTTTTTATAAATTTTGTATTATTAGATGCTTCCTTACTTTTTATTTGAGTCCAACCAATTTTAATTATGAGCTTTTATTTATATGACTTTTAAAAAAACAAAAGTTTTCTTTTTATGTGTTTTCTATTTTATGTGTCTCTTCATAATTTGTTAGATTTAATTTTTAGATAAATTTGATTTAAAGAATTTTTCATTATTTTAATTTGATTAGAATATTTCTTAGTTTTGTTTTCTCTCCTTAAAATATCATGAACTAATTTTGTAGCAATTGTGCTTAAGATCTTTAGATTTTTATTATATTAACTTTAACTCAAAGATTCTTTAAGATTTCTTAATTTATTTTCTATGCTCTCAAAATAGTTATCTTGAAAATTTTATAGCCTTTAAACCCTAGCCCCTCTTTTTACTTTACCCTTTTGATTGGCAAATAAAAAAATATAAAAGATCATATGTCATGGAATGAGAGGATAAAATTCATCATTCCTAAATATATGCACCCAAATTAGTAAAAGATTATATGGCATGGAGCTGAGAGGATAAAATTCATCACTCCTAAACATATACATTTGAGGTATTAAAAAAGAAGAGTATCTAAAAAAATGGAAATGAGAGGATAAAATTCATCATTTCCCAATTAAAAATCTCTTCTATGCCAATTTTACCCAAACTTAACCAATATCATTTCATATTCAAGATATTTATGAGAGAGCTTAGTTAATATTTTATGTTTTCTATAAAGTTTCGAATGATAATTAAAGTTTCTATAATTCTAATCTTAGATTATTTTGCTTAATTCAATACAATTTTGTTTATGAAAATTTAATTAGAGAAATTTTTGAAACTAATTTTTATTCTACGCATGTCAACTTATGAATCATGATTTATTTCTTATGAATCTAAATTTTATATCAAAACTCATTTATGTATGAGTCATGTATAATTTTAAATGCATAATTAAGAGTAAATTCTTTTATTTTTTTGAAATGTCATATGATAAGGAAATTTGTATTCTCCAATCTATACTCGATTAAGGCAAGTGTACCTATCGAAATATAGCATAGGATATTAAAAATATCAAGGTCGTATTAAAACTTGGGGCTGTCGAGTACTTCTACTAACGCAAAATTAATATTATTTTATCGGAAATATATTTAAAAGGTTTTTATAAAAGAAATAATTAAAGAAATAAAACATTTGATCGAGAATCCTTCTTAAGTAAAATACTTCGTAAAACTAAAATTCATAAGAAATGGATTTAGACAAACTTGACCGTGGAGGTTCCCAAAATATGATAGAGCCTCTCTCGAGAGAACTACCACATAACCTTAGGTTGATCGATTAAGACCCCTCGGCCAGTCGAAACCCCTAAGCTTGCTTTATGCGGTGAGCCCCACTATTGGATTTGACTCCAATCCGGAAGATTTGCGTTACCCTCTCTCGAGGAATGCATACAACTCTTCTTACCGATGAGCGATCTACCCGTATTTATGGATCTCTCGATACACTAAAATACGGATCAAACTTGATTATCATACCCTAGAAATATGAAACCAATAATTGAAAATCAACGGTAAATCTTAGTTTCCAAATCCAAACTATGAAAAAGAGATTACAAAATAAAACTACTTAAGAATTCATCCGATCAAATGTAATAAAATAAGTTACTCATGATTAAAGAAAAGACAATTTTATAACTAAGTAAATGGAATTACAATTGCAGGAATTGAAAATCTAAACTATGAATTGAAATTTGCAAAACATAAAGTAAATCTGCATAAAGAAAATACAATAAGAAAATGCTGAAAAACTAATCTAAAAATGACCCAATCTAAGCTAGGATCGGATTCCCCCCCTTCAAGGCAGCAGCAGGAATTTATAGGCAAAAGTTCTGAAGGTCACGCCCTAGGTCACGCCCGTGACCTAGGGCGTGTAAGGTACGGAATAGGCGTCTTGAAAGCCCGGGAACGTTGGGAGAAAAACCGCCAAATTTCATCAATAGGCGGGTCACGCCCCTAGGTCACGCCCGTGACCTAGGGCGTGTCTTGACCGAGTCAGGAAACGACGGGAAACAGCGCAATCTGGAGGTAATCTGGCAGTTACGGGAGAGGTCACGCCCCTTGGTCACGCCCGTGACCAAGGGCGTGTAAGCTGGAACGGCTCGGCGGCGGAAACTGTTTGTATTGAATGCTTACTGGGCGAGTCACGCCCGTGATCTGAAGGTCACGCCCCCAGGTCACGCCCGTGACCTGGGGCGTGTAATAATAATCTGACGTGGCGGCGTGTTCTGGCAGCAGGAAGATGGTTGGTCTGGATCACGGTCGTGACATGGAGTCACGCCCCAGGTCACGCCCGTGACCCAGGAGCGTGTACTCTGGTTTTTGGCAGAAATGCTCCAGAATTTCCCCTAAACACGGTTATGGGCTTGAAATTGCTAATAGCAGCCCAAAGTCCCTGAAAACACAAAACCAAGCAAATTAGATATATATTAAATTAAAATTATATAAAAACTAATTAATACTACTAAAATATTATATAAAAATTACTATAAATAATACACTATCAAATACCCCCAGACTAAGTATTTTGCTTGTCCCCAAGCAAACACATACGAGCTAGCAAAAATAAAATAAACTAATCAATCAATTTGGTTATTCCGTACACGAGTACGATGCGAAATTAAAAGTAGGAAAACTGTGAAAAACAAACTGAAAATTATTACTTAATCTTAGCAAATAATTTTATAAATTCCACTAGCATAAAATAAATCATCCAATATTTTAGCAAAAATAAAAACTGAGTAATATGACGAATGAAAAGCGCATTGAATTGCTACTAAAATCTTAGAGGCATGTTATAATCATATCAACTCAAGTCAAAAATCCATACTCCTACCTAAAAAAAATTTACCCAATTTACTTTCTCGCTACCGTACTAAAAATAAACCTAAGAAGCACGAATCAAAAGGACTTTCATTAGGCGTAACGCTTTGGCTTGGGTTTAAAGGTGCGGAAATCAAAAGATAAACATGAAGGGTTCAAGCACACTTAAACATAAGGAAGAGCTTTGCATGAAATAATGCTGCTAAAAATAATTTTTGATACCCCAAATTATTTTTGATATATAGAATTGGGATCAAAATTAGCTTTTTTTCATAATCTTTTTCACATAATTTTTCAAATATTTTTTCATCAATTTTTTTGTTTGCTTTTTGCTTTTTATTTGCACTTATTGTAGCCATCATGAAATAATTGAAACTTCCACCACCTTCACAAAATGTAGTACACACTAGCAACATATAAAGCTCAAAATAAATTTGTGTGCAACATAGGTAGGCTATTTGGCTTTGGTAAAAATAAGTGGAGCTACCAAAAGGAAGGGAAAAGGCACAAAGTGGCTAACAACGATTAAACTTTTAAGGTTTGGAATACAAAGGCTCAATCTATTCAATAAAATGCCTTGATCATATTCATGCTTCTAAGTCTATTTTAGCAAAGTATTTTAGCAAAGTATTGAAAAATTCAAGAGAAGCAAATTCTAGATAGAAAATAAAGAGAATTGACTTTTCATGAAAATGAAAATAATAAGAGTCTAGATCAGTTCGCATCTACTACACTCAACACTAATCAACATTACAAAGATTTATAAAAAAGAAAATAAGGGATGTTAGATTTTATAAAAGTGAAAAATATAAAAAGATAGCTATGAAAAAGTGCAAATATTCAAGAAAGTTTTTCAAAAATAACATGCTACCTTAATTAGAAACACTGCATGAGTCAACATATTACTCGTGAAACATAGGCAAAATAAAAATTAGAGAAATTTATTCTAACTAAGCAAGTATATAATTGATTAAAAACAAGAAAAGACATTGTCATGGGGTACTAAAGACAAAAATTAACTCAAATTCTTACATGTTTTTTTTCATAAGTTTTATAATAAAATCTAATTTTTCTTGGGTTTTTTTTGGAAAAAAAAATGCAACATAAAAAAAACTGATAAGAAATATGAAAATAATTTTTTTGTTTTGAATTTGCTTTTAAAAAAAACATGAAAGCCAATATTCCCCTAGACTAGAGGGAAACATTGTCCTCAATGTTAAAAAAAAACTAAGTAAGAGAGAAAACAATAAAAAGAAAATTGCATAAAAAAACAAGAAAGGAAAAGATAAACAAGGGGTGTCTCCCAAGAGCACTTTTCTTTTTCCCGTCTTTAAGCTAGACGATTATTGTTAGGAAAATGGAAAATAAAATTTAAAATGCACAGGCAACTCCCTTAATTCACGCTCAGGTGAGCATGCCGAAGTCGGTCGCCCGGCTACTCCTCTGATATGCTCTTGATTCTTTCGTTGTCCGTAAGCGTGAAATTGTGAATCCAAATTACCTATACATACCTTAGGTAATTTGGATTGTTGGAGATGAGCGGCAAATGGATCGGTAAAGACGTTTGGTTGCAACGGCTCATCCGCTACATGAAAATCGTTAGAATCAAAAGAATCAAAAATTAGCGAGTCAGAAAATTTTTCGCAAGGAGGCGCTTGCAAAAATTCATGATTAAGCAGCGGTTGTTTATTTTCAAAAATAAAATTATTATTTAAAAAATCAATACCAAGGGAATTAAATTCACGGGACACAATTTCTTCACAAATTATAAATTCATGAGAAAGAGAAGAAAGGGTGGGCGAAGGAGAAGAAGAAAATTTTTCATTTTCTAATTCGCCTGGTGTCTCCATGTCTTTGCGAAATTCTTGGTACAAATGCTCTTCTTGATCATGAGAATAAGCATTTAAAGTGGGAGAAATAAATTCGGAAAATTCTCAAGATCAGAAGAAGAAAAACTTTGCGGAAAAGGCGAGGAATGCAAATCATGATTGAAGGAATTTTCTTCTTCACACTGAAAACTATCTGGGTGACCTTGCCACCATGAATAATCAACATCAGTGCAAGAAGTAAATTCACCAGCATCATTATTTAAAGAAAAATTATTTTCATCCTAAAATTTATTATTTTCATTATAAGAATTATAATTTTCATTAGAAAAATTAATTTGATTTTCATGAGAAAAATTTTGAAATGAAAAATAGCATTCCTCACTAGAATGATGATCCCCACAAAAATGACAAATAATTTGGCGCATTCGTGCGGCTTCCAAAAGATTGACTTATTTTGAAGCTCGGCAACTTTTGCGGCCAACTGCGATAACATCATTTTTTTTATTTTTGAAAATAAAAAAAAAATACAACCGTTACCTAATATAGTGGAATTTGAAAGGGAAAACAAAAAAGAAATGGGGTGGAGAATGAGAATGATAAAAGTAATACAATTTACGTTTTCAAAATATCAACAAAATTTTCCCCGACAACGGCGCCAAAAACTTGATAAGGAAATTTGTATTCTCCAATCTATACTCGATTAAGGAAAGTGTACCTATCGAAATATAGCATAGGATATTAAAAATATCATGGTCGTATTAAAACTCGGGGCTGTCGAGTACTTCTACTCACGCAAAATTAATATTATTTTATCGGGAAAATATTTAAAAGGTTTTTATAAAAGAAATAATTAAAGAAATGAAACATTTGATCGAGAATCCTTCTTAAGTAAAATACATCGTAAAACTAAAATTCATAAGAAATGGATTTAGACAAACTTGACCGTGGAGGTTCCCAAAATATGATAGAGCCTCTCTCGAGAGAACTACCACCTAACCTTAGGTTGATCGATTAAGACCCCTCGGCCAATCGAAACCCCTAAGCTTGCTTTATGCGGTGAGCCCCACTATTGGATTTGACTCCAATCCGGAAGATTTGTGTCACCCTCTCTCGAGGAATGCATACAACTCTTCTTACCGATGAGCGATCTACCCGTATTTATGGATCTCTCGATACACTAAAATACGGATCAAACTTGATTATCATACCCTAGAAATATGAAACCAATAATTGAAAATCAACGGTAAATCTTAGTTTCCAAATCCAAACTATGAAAAAGAGATTACAAAATAAAACTACTTAAGAATTCATCCGATCAAATGTAATAAAATTAGTTACACATGATTAAAGAAAAGACAATTTTATAACTAAGTTAAGGGAATTACAATTGCAGGAATTGAAAATCTAAACTATGAATTGAAATTTGCAAAACATAAAGTAAATCTGCATAAAGAAAATACAATAAGAAAATGCTGAAAAAGTAATCTAAAAATGACCCAATCTAAGCTAGGATCGGATTCCCCCCCCCCCCCCCCCCCCCCCCCCCCCTTCAAGGCAGCAGCAGGAATTTATAGGCAAAAGTTCTGAAGGTCACGCCCTAGGTCACGCCCGTGACCTAGGGCGTGTAAGGGACGGAACCGGCGTCTTGAAAGCCCGGGAACGTTGGGAGAAAAACCGCCAAATTTCATCAATAGGCGGGTCACGCCCGTGACCTAGGGCGTGTCTTGACCGAGTCAGGAAACGGTGGGAAACGGCGCGATCTGGAGGTAATCTGGCAGTTGCGGGAGAGGTCACGCCGCTTGGTCACGCCCATGACCAAGGGCGTGTAAGCTGGAATGGCTCGGCGGCGGAAACTGTTTGTATTGAATGCTTACTGGGCGAGTCACGCCCGTGATCTGAAGGTCACGCCCGTGACCTAGGGCGTGTAATAATAATCTGACGTGGCGGCGTGTTCTGGCAGCAGGAAGATGGCTGGTCTGGGTCACGGTCGTGACATGGAGTCACGCCCCAGGTCACGCACGTGACCCAGGGGCGTGTACTCTGGTTTTTGGCAGAAATGCTCAAGAATTTCGCCTGAACAAGGGTATGGGCTTGAAATTGCTAATAGCAGCCCAAAGTCCCTGAAAACACAAAACAAAGCAAATTAGATATATATTAAATTAAAATTATATAAAAACTAATTAATTACTACTAAAATATTATATAAAAATTACTATAAATAATGCACTATCGTCATATAAATTTTATTCTCATACTTATGAATTGGTTTTGCTCTGGAATAGCAAAAGCTTAAGTATGGGGGTATTTGATAGTGCATTATTTATAGTTATTTTTATATAGTATTTTAGTAGCTATTAATTAGTTTTTATATACATTTAGTTTAATTTATATCTAATTTACTTTATTTTGTATTTTCAAGTAATCTGGGGCTGCTAATAACAAATTCAAGCCCACAGCCATATTCATGGGAAATTCCAGAACAAATCTGCAAAATTCCTCAGTACACGCCCCAGGTCACGGGCGTGACTTGGGGGCGTGACCTTGGTCACGGCCGTGCTCCGCCTTCAGCTCCCGGAAGACATTGCCACTTCAGATTAAAGTTACACGCGCCAGGTCACGGGCGTGACCTGGGACGTGACCTTCAGGTCACGGGCGTGACTCGCCCAGCAAGCATTCAATACAAGCAGTTTCCGCCACCGAGCCGTTCCAGCTTACACGCCCTTGGTCACGGGCGTGACCAAGGGGCGTGACCTCTCCCGCAACTGCCAGATTAACTCCAGATCGCGCCGTTTCCCGCCGTTTCCTGACTCGGTCAAGACATGCCCTAGGTCACGGGCGTGACCTAGGCCGTGACCCGTCGAGATGATCAATTTTGGCGGTTTTTCTCCCCCAACGTTCCCGGGCTTTCATGACGCAGTTACGCAGCTTACACGCCCTTGGTCACGAGCGTGACCAAGGGCGTGACTCACCAGTTTTCTGCCTATAAAAGCCAGCTGCTGCCAAAGTGATGAAGGATCTAGTCCTTGCTTCTATTGGGTCATTTCTAGTATAGTTTTTCTGCATTTTTCTTAGTGTAACTTTATTTTATGTCTTTCTAATTCCTAGCTTAGATTTACTTTACTTGCAATTGTACTTTTCTTTACATAGAAATATAAATGTTTTTCTTCTCAATTATGTTTAGCTAATTTTCATAGCATTTGATCGGATGATATCTTAAGCTTTTATATTTCGTAATCTCTTATTCATAGTTTAGTTTTGGAAAACTAAGATTTACCATTGATTTGCAATTATTGGTTTCATATTTCTAGGGTATGATAATCAAGTTTGATCCGTATTTTAGTGTATCGAGAGATCCGTAAATACGGGTAGATCGCTCATCGGTAAAAAGTGTTGTATGCTTTCCTCGAGAGAGGGTGACGCAAATTTTCCGGATTGGAGTCAAATCCAATAGTGGGGCTCACCGTATAAAACAAGCTTATGGGTTTCGACTGGCCGAGGGGTCTTAATCGATCAACCTAAGGTTAGGTGGTAGTTCTCTCGAGAGAGGCTCTATCATATTTTGGGAACCTCCACGGTCAAGTTTGTCTAAATCAATTTCTTTTGAATTCTAGATTTACGAAATATTTTACTTAAGAAGGATTCTCGATCAAATGTTTCTCTTCTTTTAATTATTTTCAAAACTCTATTTTATTTCCGATAAAATAATAATAATTTGCGTGAGTAGAAGTAATCAATAGACCCGTGGAATACGACACTTGATATTTATTTCTAAATATCCTATACTATGAATGATAGGTGCTCTTGCCTATAGTTCGTAGAATTTGGAGAAATTTTATATCCTAAATTTTACGCATCAAGGCATCTCCCCCAATTATCCTCTTCTCAAGAACAAGAGCTCCCATTATTTGAAGTTCTTGTTTGGAAATAGCATCATGTGCTGAAATTTTACATAACAGTGCCTTCCCCACAATATCTGCCAAGAATCTATACTCTTCAGAGATATCATTCTTCTTCAAATTTATTGTCTTCCCTTTGCTGAATTTCATAATTTGTAATGCCCTGCTGGTCTCTTCTGTTGAAAGTTCATCAAAATCACTACCAGATGGTAGATCATATGTTTGAGTCAACATCTCCTCTATAATATTGATGGCAGTTTCATATATACTTCCATTTATGGAGCCATCATCTCCTTTGTGAAAGTTGTCCTTTAACTCTGTCAATTCAATGTCCAAAATCTTACACCTTGTAGATATTAGTTTTGTCAGTCCAGCGGTTTGAAACAAGCCGAGGATGGATTTGAAACTTTCTGCAGCAGCATTAAAGGATTCAACATCCACATCAAACCCAGAGTTGACCTTTGGAAGTGTCATAGAATCTGTAGTACCAGCAAAATGAACACGAGAGAGAGAAAAGAGAGAGAGGGAGAGAAGGACAAGAGCATGAGAGAACTTGAGAAGGGGAGAGCACGAGAGCATAGAGAAGAGAATTCAAAAGCGTAATGAATTCGATGCCGATCTTTCTTAAAAGAAGATGATTTGTCGCTACTTAGGGTTTTATCCGAAGCACCGTCGAATAGATTAATTGACAGCGCGACAAAATTAGCTTCTAGAGATAAAGTTATGCGCGCTTGTCATGTCTACGTTGCATCGATTAGAACTCGACACATCTTCAAATTTGGTGAGCGGCTATTAATTCGACGTATCTGTCGATATGAAATCGACGTTGCGTCGAATGCTTTTTGAATTATCTGCTTTGGACGGCTCTCGAAGCTAGCGTCGAATAGAATTGTACGGTGCGTCGAATTCTATTCGACGCAACTCTGAATTAGCAGTTACATTTTCCTTTTGGTGCATGCGTCGAGTAGAATTAGACGGTACGCCGAATTCTATTCAACGCAACTCTGAATGAATAACTATTTTCTTAGAAAGTTCTTGCTGTTTTTCCAACAATGATTTTTAAAGAAAATAGTATTTATACTAATATTTTCATCAAGTATAAACTCATCAGAGAATTTTGGAGTATAGTGTAAGTTTATAAGGGTTGTAGTCTAAATCACCTAGAGGGGGGTGAATAGGTCTCTTTTTATTTCCTCTAATTAGCCTAGCTGTTTTCTGGTTTAGTATGAGCAATTAATCAAACACACAGAAAACACACAATCATTTATAGTGGTTCCCCAAGACAGTGTGACTATGGGTAGTCCACTTTCCCCCTTCACCCTTCTAACAGTGAGTTAGACAGGGCCAACTCCTCCAATCTCAGCTCCAAGAGCTTACAACACAGATCCCTCGGGATCTCTCAGGTTTTCCCAAACCCTACCTCAGGCTCAGCAGCCCAACCTCAGATCAGCCACTGATCCTACAACTCAGACCACAGCAGGTCCTACAATCTCAGGCCTAAACAACCCTACCTCAGAGGAATCCACCTCCTACAACTCAGACCCCTTCCAGGTCCTACCTCAGAGGAATCCTCCTCCTACAGCTCAGGCAATAATGCCCTACAACTCAGGCTAAACAGCCCTACCTCAGATCTTCACAGATCCTACCTCAAGCTGTCCTCATAGCTCTACAACTCAGGCAGTGAAGCCCTACAAACTCAGAACCCAAAGGTTTCTACAAAAGACATAATGATCTTTACAAAATAGAAGGAAGAAAGGTCAAGCCTGGTTCTTCTTCTTCTCCTCAACTGTTGTTGCAGACTTGAACCAGGGAGCCGATGTTCAGCTCCAACTTGTTCTTCTTGATCAGCCCTTCAGACGAAGAACTGGATCTACTACTCTATCTTGAAATTAATCCAGATGAGCTATCTCTTTTCTCCTTGCAGCCTTGTGTGAGTTCAGTTGTTGGCTGCCGTCAATGGAACAGTTATGTTCTTGATTTTGCGTACTGGAGAACTAGTTAAGGTTGTTTGCTCAACCCTAACTTATCCCTTTTATACATCCCCGACCTTCAACGGCTCTCAGCCGTCCTTCTGACAAGTATGGGAGAGACTGGTGGACCCCACACTGCCTTTCTGCAGCTTGCGCCAAAAGCAGAACACGCAATCTGCGTTCGACGAACTCGTCATACTGTGTTCGACGAACTTGCCAAACTCTGCGTTCGACGAAATCGCCAAACTCTGCGTTCGACAAACTCGCCATACTCTGCGTTCGACGAACTCGCTAAACTCTGCGTTCGACGAACTCGCCATACTCTGCGTTCGACGAACTTCATTCTTCGTTCGACGAACACGCCAAGTCTCAGCGGTTTCTTCTGTCTCGTCTCAGCGTTCGACGAACTGAGTTCTGCGTTCGACGAACTTCATTCTGCATTCGACGAACACGCCAACTTTCTTCTATCTGCAGCTCAGCTTGCCCAGATGCCTTCTCAGCGGCTCCTGGTCTTGTCTCAGCGGATCTGCTGAGACATTGAGCTCGTCTCAGCGGATTTGACCCTTCGTCTCAGCGGTTCTGCTGAGACAATTCTTCATCTCATTAGGAGTTGATTTCTCATGATCTAAGGGCATGATTGTCCCTTTCTCTTGAGTTACCTGAGCTTGTATATCTTACACAAATATGGCTTTATCAAATACAACTTTGTACTTAGCATTGAGTGTGACCCCTTTTCAAATCAAGGGAATTTGAGGGCAAATTCCCAACAATCTCCCCCTATTTGAAGAGGGCAAAGTACCTGCCAATGCTAAATAGCAACTTAATCAAAAATATGTCATATCATTGAAATTTGTTAAGTAAGAATAATTATGCCATTTCATGACACATGCAGATAGAGTAGATTTCTGTTGACATTAACAATTTCTTATCTATACCAATTATCATTAGATATATATGTCAACTACTCATAAAGACACATCACATTTATGTTTATTACATGATGACTAAGCATTTCTTCATTACTATATGTACTTAGCACAGGATACTGAAAGTAAAAGCACAGTCGTTCAAGTGCAGCATACATATATAAACAACAAATGACATAGTATAATTTTCAGGAGTTAAAGTGTCATTCCATTCAAATGTTCAAAACAGACATATATTTTCAGTTCAAGACATATTGTTACATCCAACAACTCAAGGAGCTCCTAAAAATAGAGTTTTCTTGGATGGTCCTTGGGAAGAGCTTTCTCCTTCTTCTTCAAATTTTCTCTTCCTAGCTTTAGCAGCAGCCTTCATTTTTTCCTTCTCTTTGAAGTATAGGAATGGCTTGGGAAGATATCTTGGGGGAATCCTTAAAGGAGTTTCCCTTCTCACCAGATTTTTTTGAGAATTCTTTCCCTTAGAGACTCCCTCTCTAGATGCTTGATCCACTCAGCAGATGAGTAGACATGGTCAATATCCTTGAGTGGATTCCCATGGCTGACCCAGGTGTTGACTACAATTGTATCCAATTCCAGATTATCATCCTCATAGAGTGGATCATCTATTCTTTCCATCCTCTTATGGGCCATATATTCTTCAGCAGTCTGAATGCCCTCTTTCCATCTCCTCTTTGATTCCCTCTCATCTTGAATCTGTTCAGATTGACTTTGAAAACCAAAACCTTCAGGTCTGTTTGGGTTCAGAACAGGAAGATTTAAGGCAATCCTGGTTCCTAGTAACACTTTTATACTTGTGATCCTATGATCATCATTTACCTTCTTAACCATAGTTAGAAGTTTTTCTTGAATTGCATTGTTAACCTCTTGGACCACTTTCTTGTAGGCTGCTTCCTGGTTAGTGAGTAGCAGTTGGTGGGCATTCTCCAGGTTGGTGTTTATCCTTATGTGAGCCCCTTTCAGTTTTGCACTTAGCTTGGCAACTTTATCCTCCCCCTTTTTGCCTTCTTCAAATATCTTTTTCTCAATTTCAGAATGTTGATCAATTATGGATTGAGAGAGTGTTTGGAAAGTACTGTCCACATCCTCCAGAATGTTTTCCTTTGCCTTGTCAATGTGGGACATGACATGGCTGCTGGTTGTGTTAGCCACTTGTACCATTCTGGCAACTGCTTTCTCCCAGACATTTACATTCTTGTAAAGTTGATGTTTTACATATGTAATGTCTTTTGTGGAGTCCTCTTGTTTGTCTGCAATTTGCTTCAGTACAGTGTGTTGGGCAGCAACAGTGCCTTTAGCCATCTCAAACCATCTGGTCATTTGTTGGAGGATATGAGGAGATGCTGTTGTGAAATCATGAATCTGGGTATTCAGCTTAGTCCTTACTGCAGCCACCCTTGATTCCATTCTTTGCTCACTGGCTTGGATCTCCTGAGTCAATGCTGCTCTTGTAGCATTTAACTCATCCCTTATTTGAGCAATGGCACCTTGAACCTTTTCTGCAACATGTTCTTTCATGGACAACATATGACCCTCAATGATGGATTGTATTGAGTTTAGCTGGTCAGATGTGTCCAGCACAGCTGCTGGCCTTTCCTGGGCCACCTCTTTCTCCACCACCTCTTCAAACCCATTGTTTGCCTTCTCCACTGCAGGTTCTTGTCTTGGCATATCTTTAGAAGAGGGTAGAACTTCCATGGTTTCAGTTACCTTGATGACCTATTCTTCACCCTGAGCTTTGCTCTTCCAGCATCTGGGCTGTGCTCCCCCTCACTAGCACACCCACCTTCTTCTCCATAGAGTGAACTATGCTCCCCCTCACTTAGGGCATCCATATGTGAAGAAATCTGTCTAGGAGAACCTGAAATGAGAGTGATGAGTTAGTTAGACACCTAGTCTTATCTATAGTTTGAGGGGTTATGACTAACTGAGATCCTAGTTTACCATGGAGAGGTGAATTTATTGATTCACCCTCAACTTGTGGAACAGCTGGATCAATATTAATCTGAGTTGGCTCAGAAGGGAATTCTGCCCTTCCTTGGGGTTCATCATCCACACATGTCCTGGGGACATCTTCATCCTTCCTGGAGGTATCAGCACCTTCTTCTTCACTCTTCTTTGCCTTTTTCTTCTCCTTCATCTCAGCCACCATAGAGGGTTGGCTCATGGGGAGGACTCTTGTTGACCTGTCCAATGTCTTAATATCCAATCTCTTTAAGTAGTGGATATTGACACCTTTGATGGAGGAGAAATGGCTAGGATATGCCTTCAGTAGGTAAAGTGATAGGATTCTTCCTAGGTTAGGGTCCTGCAGACATTGCTTCATTCTTTGATAAAGAACATTTCCCTAGCAAGTTCTTTTCTTCATGATGATTCTTATAACCAGCTCAAACATTGGTTGAGAAATGGTGTCATGAGAGCCTGGTTTACATAGAAGAGCTTTTCCTACTATGTCACATAACAACTTCCCCTTTTGATTGAAGAATTTATTTTTCAGAGATGAGGTCTGGGGATCACTGTATTCACACCAGATTAGGGCTTGCTCCTTGTCAATGTCTGACACCTCCTCTTCTGCCACACTAGGTAATTGCAGTACCTTTTCTAGCCTCTTAGGGGACAACTTCACCCTCATCTCGCCAATTTTCGAAGATATGCAATTCTTAGAAGATGACTGCTTGGCATTCGCATAAAACTCTAGCACTTCAAGCTTGAATATCTGAGAGGGTTCAGATAGCAAGAACTCTAGACCAGCTTCAGTGATGAGAGAGATGACACTTAGAATCTCCGGAGAGGCATGGAGAAAGCCATCCCTCACCAACTCATATCCCTCGAGCAATTCCTTCACGATCTTGGGCGTCATTTGTCGAAGAGAGGAGCGCTGGGACGAAGGGTGTGTGAAGTCGGCTCGATGGCGCAAGTGAATGTGAAAAGTCATTTAACACGGGCGGCTATTTATATAGTAGGTCTGAGTGTTAACCTAATCGACTCAGTGGATCAGCTGAGAAGGTTCATCTAAAATTTCAACCTAGGGCTGAGTTCGTTGAACTCAAAGCTGAGTTCGTCGAACACTGACTAAGTTTATCTAAAACTTCAACATAAGACTGAGTTCGTCGAACTCAAACTCAACGTTCGTCAAACCCGGGAAGGAGTTCGTCGAACCCAGACTTTTCCCAGCTGTTTAAGTGCAATTTGAAGCTCAGCTGAAGCAGATTGTTCTGGTTAAGCTGATCATTCTACTTTTAAAATTAATAGAGATAGCATTGGATGTTGAATTCGTAATGGTTATTCCTACATTCAAATCAATAATGAGGAGAGTTACTTATCTTGAGGTTGTAATCCTCTAATTGATGTTGAATTCACAATGGTTGTGCACAACAGCTTCTTGCAGCAATGTATTCAGACCCAGCAGAGGATATGGCCACACTGTTCTGTTTATTGCTGCACCATGATGTCAACCTCCATCCTGTCATGTGCCTTGAGCACCCACTGTACAAGTACCAAATTTGGTTGAGGTTGGTACTTGGACTAACCTGCAAGAAGTTTAGTTATCCTTAGGAGCCCAACTAGCTTTGGGTCCTAGAAACTTGTTAGCATGATGAAATGGCCTTACTCTAGCTACACCCTTTGCAGGAAGGCCCATCTTTGCACATGGCACATTAGGGTTGTGCCAACAGTCTATGGCAAAGTGTCCCACCTTACCATAGTACCAACATTCATGAATGTTGTATCTCCTCTTCTGAACATTTCTTGAGGAATTAGCATTGTTCCTGTGTTCAGGAGGGGAGACAGTTGCAGTCTTCCTGTTTCTCTCAGCAATGATTTGACTGAATGTCAATCTATGTGTTTTCTTGATGCTCTTTGTCCTGATGGCATCAGCCTGCTTTGGCTTGGCAGCCATACAAGATCTGATTGCATCTGACACTGAGCAACAAGCCTTGTCAAAAGAGTTGACAGCAGGAATTTTCTTTGCTGAAATAGATTTAGAAGAGCTTGCACCCTGATTCTTGAATGAGGGGGCTGAGGTACCAAATACAAAAGGTCCAGGTTGGACCAATTGAATTTCCTCATGGGGAGCCTTCATGGCACTCAATCTCATTCCCTTTCTTCCACTATGGGAAGGATTGTTTTCCTTCCTATAATTACTTCCATTCTTCCAGTGACCATACATGCTTTCATGGTCATACCTGTTGGAAGGAAGTAATACCTTTTGAAAGGTGGTTTGAGACTTAGCTTTACCCTTACTCTTTTCTCCACTCCCTTCTCCTACTTCCATCTTGTTGAATCCTAGTCCTCTCCAATTGGATTGGGAAGAGAAGGAGTCAATAATAGGGAGCACTGATTTAGGCTTGGAGAATTGAGCCACTAGGCTTCTTTCTTTCACAAGCTTCTCCCCAAGGTCCTTGATGACCTTGTTCTTCAGGGATATGGTGCTCAGATGGGAGATAGTTATCCCCTTCAGATTGTTGAAAATGTTGAAGTGGAAGTTGGCGGTCTGGGGGGGTCGCGCGGTCTGGCTAACCGCGTGGTCATGCGATCTCCATTTGCGGTCTGATCTCTATGGTCTAGCCGCGGGACTTCTCGGCGTGACCACCGTTATTTGTCCAAGGTGCCGAGGTGAGGCCGCGTGGTCTGTTTCGTGTGACCGCGTGGCGGAACAGGTTTCAGCAAGGTGTGGCCGCGCGGTTTGGTCGTGTGACCGCGTGGCGAGCTATCTTCTGTAAGGTGAGACCGCGCGGTCTGGTTTGCATGACCGCGTGGTGGGGGCAGTCTGGTCTGGTGACTATCTGGTTTCTTGATGGTGCATGCGGGCTAAGGTTCTCTTAGTCGCACGGTCTCCTGGTTGTGTTCGCGGTCTCCAAAGGAGGTCTCGTATAGGCAAACACTGGTTGTGGGCGACATGACCGTGTGAGTTGTCATGATCGCGCGACTTCTTGCAGGAGTGGCGTTCTCCTGGTCAGGTTGGAAGTCGGCGAGCTCACAGGCGCAGAGCGATCTGCTGACCGCACGGGTTGACCGGTCTTAGGTCGCGCGGTCAGGAGGCGGTGACTCTATCTCATAGGGTGGTGACTGGATCAGGTTGCACGCCTATAAATAGGAGTCACTGTTGCATAATTAATCGCACCAAGTGTAAGTTGAGCTCGCGCCTAGTTCTTGCGGTCTCATTTTTGTGACCTGTCGGTTAGCTGATTGAACTTTCCTTGTGCAGCTTCTGCGAATTGTGCGGGGAGCAGCGGTCACCTCTTCTTCTAAGGTATTCGAGCTGTCTCGCGGCTTGTAGTGCGGGTTGCTGGAGTTCGGGAGAATCAGTGGAGTTCGGGAGGTCGCGGAGTTCTCGGTTGGTGTTTTTCAAGTCGCAGGCAGGCAGTTTGGGCGGTCTCGGTTTCTAGTCGCGCGAACTCTAAGGTCGGGCGGTTATGCGGTCTTAGTGTTCAGACCGCTGGTTATCTTTCCTTCAACTTTTTTGTATTTTCTCTTTGGTTTTGTGTACTGGCGAAATCATGTCTCGCCATGTATACCTCGCTCTGTAATGAAGTTTTTTGCTATCATCAATAAAGATTGTGTTGCTTCATATGCTTCTGGTTGTTGGCTATAGCTTTGAGTTGTACAATTCCTGCTCACTCCTAGATCTTTGGAAAACTTCACATGGTATCAGAGAAAGGTTGGAGTGGATAGAGCAGTGAATAACTCAAAGTTGTCATCGCCTTTGTGAAGAAGGAACCAGTGGTAGAGTCATGGAAGCAAGAGGTCTTGGAATTGAGATGCTCAACTCGACTAACTTCAAGAAGTGGAAGTCATGTATGTAGAGTTATCTTCTGGGCGAGGACCTTTGGGAGGTTGTTGGAGGAGATAGTACAGAGCAAGTTGTCCCAGTTGGAGACAATGGTCATGAGGTGAGGAACTGGAGGAGGATCAATGCAAAAGCAGAGTTCACTCTGAAGAGGGCAATATCACCTGACCTGTTCGATCACATCTTAGGGTGAGGATCAGCTGCGGAGATCTGGAGAGCCCTGGATGGGCTGTTTAACAAGAAGAATGTAGTGAGGCTACAGTTTCTGGAAACTGAGCTGGCTAGGTCGGCTCAGGGTGAACTTTCTATCTCTTCGTTCTTCCTGAAGATGAAGAACTTGTGCGCTGAGATTTCAGCAATGGATCCTGATGAGCCAATTTCTGAGGCAAAGCTGAAGAGGCACATCATTTGCGGCCTGTGGAAGGAGTATGTTGCCTTTGTGATGTCGGTGCAGGGTTGGGCAAATCAGCCGTCTCTGCTGGAGCTAGAGAATCTGCTTGCGTCACAGGAGAGCCTGGCAAGGCAGACGGCGGGGGTGTCAGTGGCTGGGGGAGAAGGCGAGGTTCTCTTCATTGGGAAGAAGAAGAAATGGGATAAGAAGAAGAAGACCACTGGAGGCTATGGGCCTTCAACTTCTGGACAGCAGGAGAGGGGCTATGCTCCTAAGGCTGAAGGGAAGAAGAAGGGAGAAAGACCCAAATGCTACAGATGCGGAAAGCTTGGTCACATCAGGAAAGATTGCCGGGTAAATCTTCAGCCGGGGCATGCTGCTGCAGGGAAGGAGGAAGTTGAGGCCAGGCATAATGATGGAGGATGGGGAGGAGCCTTCTCGACTTCTGTCGGAGTTGCGTCTCCTATCAACTATTAGGAGGACTGGATCGTGGACTCGGGGTGTGGTCATCACCTCACCAGGGATGAGTCGAAGCTTACTTCAGCGCAGCCTTACTCATGTAATGATGCCATCATAACTGCTGATAATACTGTGCATAGTGTCGAGAAGGTGGGGGTTGTTTCCTTGGGCAGTGATAGGGGGCCTCTAACCTTGAAGAGTGTCTATCATGTGCCTGGAATGAGGAAAAAACCTCTTCTCCGTGACCAACGCTGTAGACGCTGGGTATCACGTTCTGTTCGGTCCAACAGAAGTGAGGTTTCTTCGAAATGTGGAGGTGGTTAAGGCTGATGTTGTTCATGTCGGGAGAAAGGCAAAAGACTTGTTCGTTTTATCGACAAGTTCTTATGTTGACAAGATGAGGACCAATGATAGTGTCGTCATATGGCACGAGAGGTTGGGGCATGTAGGGATGGATAAGCTGAAGTCTATGGAGATGAAAGGTCTGGTCAAGGGCCTGCCTAGTCTATCTTCCTCCGTTGACGGTCATGTTTGCGCGGGATGTCAGTTCGGCAAGTCTCATCGACTACCGTTTGATAAGTCACAGACAAGGAGTAGTGTGCCGTTGGAGTGTATCCACGGTGACTTTATGGGACCGACTGCTACCCCAAGCCTCGGAGGCAGCAGATATATGCTGGTGTTGATCGATGATTACACCAGATATGTCTGGGTTTATTTTCTGAAAGAGAAGGCGGAGGCGTTTGCCAAGTTTGTGGAGTTCAAGGAGCTTATGGAGGGTCGGCTAAGTCTACGGATAAAGAAGCTGAGAACTGACAACGGGGGGAGTTCACCTCTGGTGAGTTCTCTAGTTTTTGCAGGAAGGCGGGCATCCGGAGGGAGCTTACTTGTGCGCATACTCCACAACAAAACGGAGTTGCAGAGCGGAAGATCCGTCATCTGACGGAGACCTGCAAGTGTTGGCTGCATGCCAAGAGTATCCCAAGGTCCTTCTGGGCGGAGGGAATGTCTTGTGCCGCCTACGTCATCAACTGGATGCCTCTCAGTCCCATCAACATGTTGACCCCGCATGAGATGATGTTCAAGGAAAAGCCAAGTGTGGCACACATTCGGGTGTTTGGTTCCATTTGCTATGTGCACGTTCCAGATGCGCTTCGGACGAAGCTAGATGCGAAAGCAAGGAAACTAGTCTTCGTGGGATATGATGATCGGAAGAAGGGCTGGAAGTGCATGGACCCGGAGACGCGGAGATTTGTTGTATCTCGCGACGTCGTGTTCGACGAGGTGACGTCGTACAAGGGGAGTTCTTGTGTCGAGTTGCCAGAAAGCAGGGTGGAGGAGCAGGAGAGAGCTGTGGAAAATCTTTAGGTGGAGCTTCCTTTGTCTCCAGGTGGTCCATCCATTTCTAGTTCTGGGACGGAGGCTTCTGGATCAGGAAGCAGGGGGATCGATGCTCCCAGCACGTCTGGAAGGGGAGCTAGGGAAGAAGCAGCTGAGGATGTTGCAAGTCAGGAGAAGGCGTTGAGGAGATCAAAGCGAATGATCATTGATCCTGATCGCTATACAGGAGGAAACATGGTGAGCTTTGTCTCATGTTTCTTTGTTGGTCCCCTGGATGAGCGGGAACCAGTGAGCTTTAAGAAGGCCAAAGGCGTGAAGCAGTGGGATTCAGCTATGGAAGAAGAGGTGGCAGCTCTTGAGAAGAATGAGACTTGGTGTCTGGTGCCCAGGCCCAAGGGCATTACCCTGTGACATGCAAGTGGGTCTACAAGCTCAAGAAAAAGGCAGATGGCAGTATCGAGCGTTACAAGGCTCGCCTTGTGGCTCGTGGATTCTCGCAGCAATACGGTGAAGACTATGAAGAGACATTCAATCCGGTGGCAAAGATGACTTCAGTTCGGTTCGTTATTGCCTTGACGGCGTTTTGGGGTGGGTGATTTGGCAAATCGATGTAAAGAATGTGTTCTTGTACGGCGAGATTGACAAGGATATCTTCATGATCCAGCCGCCAGGCTTCGTATCTGAAGATTTTCCTGACTATGTCTGTAAGCTGAAGAAGGCCCTGTATGGGTTGAAGCAAGCGTCGAGGGCGTGATACGGGAAGATTGCAGAATATCTCCTATTCTGTGGATTTGGTGCTTCAGACTCAGACTCAAGCTTGTTTGTCAAGAAGAGCAGGGAGCTTCAAGTCATCGTGCTGCTTTACGTCGACGATATGATCGTGACGGGGAATTCAAAGGAGGAGGTATCAAAGCTTCGGGCTGAGCTATCTATCTGATTTGAGATGAAGGACTTGGGTGAGCTTCACCATTTCCTTGGACTCGAAGTGCAGAGGAAGGAAAGTGGAGTGCTGGTGTCCCAGGCTGGATATGCAGAGCGAATCGTGGAGCGATTCGTCATGAAGGAAGGGAAATGCATTTCTACACCTCTGGAGAAGGCCATGAAACTTCGGAAGGATGAGGGGAGGATTCTGGAAGATCCGCTTGTGTTCCGGGCTCTGGTTGGGAGCTTGATTTATCTGACGATCACTAGGCCGGATATTGTGTATGCAGTTGGCAGGGTGAGCCGTTATATGGCGGAACCACGGATGCCTCATCCCCTAGCGGCCAAGAATATTTTGAAGTATGTCAAGGCGACTTCGGATATGGGTCTCCTATATAGGAGGGATGCGGGCTTCGAGGTGCATGGGTACAGGGATGTTGATTACGGGGGAGATTCGGATGATCGGAAGTCGACGTCTGGATTCGTCTTCATGGCGGGCCCCATGACTATGTCCTGGTGCAGCAAGAAGCAGGATTCTGTGTCTGTCTCTACCACGGAAGCGGAATACAAGGCTTCGACCTTGGCAACTCAAGAAGCCATCTGGCTTAGGAGGTTGGTGGGAGACGTCCATAAAGAGGTTCGGGGTCCGACTCTGCTCCGCGACGACAATGAGAGTGCACTCAAACTAGTTACGAATCTAGTTTGTCACGCAAGGACCAAGCATATCGAGATCGAGCATCATTTCATTCGTGAGAAGGTGCTGGAGGGGTCTCTTTCGGTCGAGCATGTTCGGAGTCAGGACAACGTTGCTGACATATTCACAAAGGCGCTGGCGAAGGGGCCATTCACTCGGCTGAGGAGTTTACTTAGGCTGTTTTCAACTTCCCACTTCAAGGGGGAGTGTTGAAAATGTTGAAGTGGAAGTTGGCAGTCTGGGGGAAGGTCGCGCGATCTGGCTAACCGCGCGGTCTTGTGATCTCCATCTGCGGTCTGATCTCTTTGGTCTAGCCGCAGGACTTCTCGGCATGACCGCCGTTCTCTGACCAAGGTGCCGAGGTGAGGCCGCGCGGTCTGTTTCGTGTGACCGCGTGGCGGAATAGGTTTCAGCAAGGTGTGGTCGCGCGGTCTGGTCGTGTGACCGCGTGGCGAGCTGTCTTCTGTAAGGTAAGACCGTGTGGTCTGGTTTGCGTGACCGCGTGGTGGGGGCAGTCCGGTCTGGTGACTGTCCGGTTTCTTAATTGTGCGCGCGGACTAAGGTTCTCTTAGTCGTGCGGTCTCCTGGTTGTGTTCGCGGTCTCTGGAGAAGGTCTCGTATAGGCAAACATTGGTGTTTGGTGACATGACCGTGCGAGTTGTCATGATCGCGCGGCTTCTTGAATTAGTGGCGTTCTCCTGGTCAGGTTGAAAGTCGGCGAGCTCACAGGCGCAGAGCGATCTGCTGACCGCGCGGGTTGACCGGTCATAGGTCGCGCGATCAGGAGGCGGTGACTCTATCTCATAGGGTGGTGACTGGATTAGGTCGCTCGCCTATAAATAGGAGTCACTGTTGCAGCATAATTAATCGCACCAAATGTAAGCTGAGCTCGCGCCTAGTTCTTGCGGTCTCATTTTTGTGACCGGCCGGTTAGCTGATTGAACTTTCCTTGTGCAGCTTCTGCGGATTGTGGGGGCAGCAGCGGTCACCTCTTCTTCTAAGGTGTTCGGTCGGTCTCGCGGCTTGCAGTGCGGGTTGCTGGAGTTCGGGAGAATCAGTGGAGTTTGGGAGGTCGCGAAGTTCTCGGTTGGTGTTGTTCAAGTCGCAGGTAGGCAGTTCGGGCGGTCTCGGTTTCTAGTCGCGCGAACTCCCAGGTCGGGCGGTCTCAGTGTTCAGACCGCCGATTATCTTTCCTTCAGCTTTGTATTTTCTCTTTGGTTTTGTGTACTGGCGAAATCATGTCTCGCCATGTATACCTCGCTCTGTAATGAAGTTTTTTGCTATCATAAATAAAGATTGTGTTGCTTCATGTGCTTCTGGTTGTTGTCTATAGCTTTGAGTTGTACAATTCCTGCTCACTCCTAGATCTTCGGAAAATTTCACACAGATGGCTAATTTCCTTATACATCTGATTCAACTTGGTAGAAGATTCAGTGCATTCTTGTTTTTCCATCTTAAGGGAATCAATCTCTTGGGCTTGCCTCTTGGCTAGCTTTTTGGTCCTTTTCAGGGCTTCCAAGAGAGCACCATATCTGTCAATCAATTGATTGACATCCAATTCAGCTTCTGAGTCACTTCCATCAATTGATGAAGGTCCTGCAGATTCTGGGCCAGTCTCAGAAGAGGATGAGGAATGAATTAATACCTGTTCATTTTCTGAGATGTTCTGACTGCCCTCCTCATCAGTGATGGCCATTAGGCCTAGCTGAACATTGTCTTCGTCATCCTCCTCTATATCACTATCTGAGTGTGATAGAGGGGCCCTGATTCCAACCTTGGCAGCTGGGTAATCTTCATCTTCTTCTGCAGCAAACAGCCCAATGTAGGCTTCTTCTTCATTCTCTGAATCTGATGTTGAGGAATCAGATTCACTCCAGCTTCTTTCTTTCTTTGCTAGGAGGGATTTTTCACCCTTCCTATCTTTTTGGTGATGATGCTTCTTATCACTATTCTCCTTTCTTTTGGATGGACATTCAGCTATGACATGTCCAGGTTTGTTGCATCTATAACAGATTATGTTATTAGAAACATGTTTACTAAGTTTGGAATCATACCTGTCACCCTTTGGGTGCTGTCTTTCAGATTTCCTGCTATCTTTCTTGTAGTGTGATGATGAGGAGGGCATGTTCTTCCATTGCTTCCTCTTCATCATCTTTTTGAACTGCCTTGAAAAGGCAGCAAACTCTTCATTAGAGGAAGATCTATCTTAGGTGTTGACTTCAGGTTTAGCACTTCTCCTTGGAGGAGACACCATCCTGCCCTTGCTTCTCTTGGAGCTGTCATCTTTGAGAGCTACAGATTCTCCCTTGCCTGAGTCCTTGTTGAGGTGTCCTCTTCCTTTCTTGCAGACAGCTGCATCTCATAGGAGAGCAGCTTTCCAAATAGTGTGTGAGTGGGGGTCTCACCAAGCTTGGCCACTTCCCTGATTGCACAGATTTTTGTGTCTCAGTCCCTTATTAGAGATCTAAGGAACTTATCATTCAGCTCATAATTGGTGAATACTCTCCCAGAGCTTCTCAGCTCATTCACTATTCTGAAGAACCTCTCATAGCACATGGAGATGCTTTCCTGGCTGTGCTGCCTGAAGGCTTCATACTCTTGGTTAAGGAGTGACTTTCTATCATCCCTTACTTCAGCTATCCCTTTCATATATACTACTAATGTGTCCCACATTTCCTTGGCAGTAGTGCAGTGTACCAAGTTTTGAAATGTGGAATCATCAATAGCATTCACTATGATGTTCTGGGCTGTTTTGTCCATGGTGAACAACTCAAGTTCATCCTTGGTCAAGTCTTTGAATGTCTTGACCACTCTTCTTGTTGGATCTATAGTGGAGGCAATGTGAAAGGTGAAAGGTCCTTCTTCAACTGTAATGAAAATCCTTGGATCAGATGCTTCCATAAACAGTCTGATCCTTTGCTTTCATATGCCAAAGTTTTCTTTGCTGCATATGGGCAACTTCATGGATCCCATTTCCTTCTTCAATCCAGAGGAGGCCATTGGATTGTGATTTGACTATACCTTAATAGGATTTGGTCAGACAGTTATGTCCTTCTTGACCAACCTCCCTCTGATACCACTTGTAAGTTTATAAGGGTTGTAGTCTAAATCACCTAGAGGGGGGTGAATAGGTCTCTTTTTATTTCCTCTAATTAGCCTAGTTGTTTTCTGGTTTAGTATGAGCAATTAATCAAACACACAGAAAACACACAATCATTTATAGTGGTTCCCCAAGACAGTTATGGGTAGTCCACTTTCCCCCTTCACCCTTCTAACAGTGAGTTAGATAGGGCCAACTCCTCCAATCTCAGCTCCAAGAGCTTACAACACAGATCCCTCAGAATCTCTCAGGTTTTCCCAAACCCTACCTCAGGCTCAGTAGCCCTACCTCAGATCAGCCACTGATCCTACAACTCAGACCACAGTAGGTCCTACAATCTCAGGCCTAAACAACCCTACCTCAGAGGAATCCACCTCCTACAACTCAGACCCCTTCCAGGTCCTACCTCAGAGGAATCCTCCTCCTACAGCTCAGGCAATAATGCCCTACAACTCAGGCTAAATAGCCCTACCTCAGATCTTCACAGATCCTACCTCAAGCTGTCCTCACAGCTATATAACTCAGGTAGTGAAGCCCTACAAACTCAGAACCCAAAGGTTCCTATAAAAGAAATAATGATCTTTACAAAATAGAAGGAAGAAAGGTCAAGCCTGGTTCTTCTTCTTCTCCTCAGCTGCTTTTGCAGACTTGAACCACGGAGCCGATGTTCAGCTCCAACTTGTTCTTCTTGATCATCCCTTGAGATGAAGAACTGGATCTACTGCTCTATCTTGAAATTAATCAAGATGAGCTATCTCTTTTCTCCTTGCAGCCTTGTGTGAGTTCAGTTGTTGGTTGTCGTCAATGGAACAGTTATGTTCTTGATTTTGCGTACTGGAGAACTAGTTAAGGTTGTTTGCTCAACCCTAACTTATCCCTTTTATACATCCCCGACCTTCAACGGCTCTCAGCCGTCCTTCTGACAAGTATGGGAGAGACTGGTGGACCCCACACTGCCTTTCTACAGCTTGCGCCAAAAGCAGAACTCCCCAAACTCTGCAATCGACGAACTCGCCATACTCTGCGTTCGACGAACTCGCCAAACTCTGCGTTCGACGAACTTGCCACACTCTGCGTTCGACGAACTTCATTCTTCGTTCAACGAACACGCCAAGTCTCAGCGGTGTCTTCTGTCTCGTCTCAGCGTTCGACGAACTGAGTTCTGCGTTCGACGAACTTCATTCTGCGTTCGACAAACACGCCAAGTTTCTTCTATCTGCAGCTCAACTTGCCCAGATGCCTTCTCAGCGGCTCCTGGTCTTGTCTCAGCGGATCCGATGAGACATTGAGCTCGTCTTAGCGGATTTGACCCTTCGTCTCAGCGGTTCTGCAGAGACAATTCTTCATCTCATTAGGAGTTGATTTCTCCTGATCTAAGGGCATGATTGGCCCTTTCTCTTAAGTTACCTGAGCCTGTATATCTTATACAAATATTGCTTTATCAAATACAACTTTGTACTTAGCATTGAGTGTGACCCCTTTTCAAATCAAGGGAATTTGAGGGCAAATTCCCAACATATAGATTACTCCCTTTGCATATGAGTTGTTTACAATTGATCATCTACTTCTTTCTTTTCCCTTCACTTTCTCTGGGAAAAGAACTCTACATCTTCATGCACAAGTAACTCAAACATCAGAAGGTACCCAGGTTACCTTGGATCCTTTGCTTTTACCATTATAGGGTTCTATAAAAGAGAAGGGTCTTTCATGATATCCCTTTGGATGGCAGAGAGTGAGTTTATCAAACATTGATCTATTATTTTGATATTTCAGATGTGTATAAAATGTATCTAAATATAATAAATCAGCAGAATGTTTAATTATTTTACTTTTGATTTTAACCTTTTGATTATTGTTGGTTAGTTTCTCTGAATTACTCTTTCCTTGAGGTTTCTTTTCTTTGTTTAGATTTACTTTATTAACCACAGTTATTTTATTTGGATTATTACAATCCTGATCCTTAGGTTTTGTTATTTCCTCACTAGATTGATGGTCACTAGGTCTAATGAATCTAACTGGATTTTTCCAGGCAGGTTTCCTAGGGACTTCTGTGCTAGTGCATGGATCTTCTCCTAGACCTAGGTGCTTAAATCTCATGGAAAGATTTTGTGTAATATTTTTGAGCTTTTGACTCCCCCCATTGAGTGAGTCCTCAAAGGCCTTTGTCTTTATTAGCTCTTCTTTAGTTCTAAGTTTTCTTTTCTTATTTCAGCTAGTTCTGATTCCTTATTATGAATCTCTTTTATGAAGTCTTGATTTCTCAAATATAGGTCATCTTCCTTTAGATTTTCTAGTTCTAGCCTAGTTGTTTCTATTTCCTTTTGTATCTTAATATGATCATTGCAGAATTCTTTAAAGCTAATTTAAAATCATCATAATATAAATCAAAATTATCAAACATAGATACTTGTTCTTCCTCATCATCTGAGGATATCATGCAAGCTGCTTCTGCTTCTTCATCACTCTCAGATGAAGAGGAGTTTAACTTTGCTTCAGAGTCACTCCAGGTTTCAGCAATGAACCCCTTGCCCTTCTTCTTGTCTTTCTTCCTGAAGGACTTCTTCATTTATTTCTTTTTGCTGCTGCTCCTGTCCCTTTGCTCTTCTGGGCAGTCAGGAGCAAAGTGCCCTGGTTTGTTGCAGGAGAAGCAGATCACTTCTTTCTTTGGAGTCTTATCAAACTTAAGCTTTGAGATCCACTCTTTTCTTCTTGAGCCTTCAGTCTTGACCCATTTTTTAAATCTCCTTGCCAAGAGACTGAACATATCATCTTCAGGAGTGGAGGGCTCTCCTTCAGCAGCCTTCAAGGCAAGGTTCTTTTGTATGGGAGTTGAGATTGTTTCCCTTCCCTCTGATTCAGCTCTGCTCATTAGAAGCATCTCATATGACTTAAGCTTTCCTAGCAAAGCATCGGTTGAGATTTCTATGTGGCATCTGGACTCTCTGATGGCCCAGATCCTTGAATCTCATGAGCTAGGGAAGCACATTAGGATCTTATTATTGATCTCTGTCAAGGAAATTTCCTTGTCCAGACTTCTTAGCTCATTAATAATGATGTTGAATCTATCATACATTTCAGCAATATTTTCTTCAGTTTTCTTTTGAAAGTTCTCATATTGGGATATGAGAAGGGACTTTCTGTCCTTTCTTTCATCAGAACTTCCTTCTACCATTCTGGAAAGAGATTCCTAGATCTCTTTGGCTGATTGGCAGTAGGCTACCTTCTGGAAAATGTCAATACCAAAATGTTCATAGCTTTGGCATCACATGTCTTCTGCTTCTTTTCAGTCTATGTCCACTCAGCCCTGGGCACAGGTTCCTGTGTTGAAGATCCACTGGCATCTTTCTTATATGGGGCTAGAGGACCTGAAATGATAACATCAAAGATGTCTTCATCAATAGAGTTCATATAAAGTTTTATTCTAGCCTTCCAGAGTGTAAACTTATTCAGATTACACATCGGGGGTCTTGTTGATGCATAATCCTTAGAACTCATTTTCTTTAAAAATAGTTTTATTTGATTTTTAAAATAAATAAATGAGAGTATGAGATCTTTTGATCAAGGTGTTAACCTTTAATGATCAACCTCCCTCTGATACCAACTAAAAGTGCACAGTGTGCCTCTGAGAATTCTCTAGAGGTGGGGTGAATAGAAATTTAAATATTTTTACCCTAACTGAGCATACAATAAAAATAACTAAGGTATTATGCACACGGCAAACCAAAGGCAGAATAAATAAAGTAAAGTCTGCTGAAAATGAACATAGAAAAATCAAAGGGGACAGCATAAAAATTCACAGTAAAGACACAAGGATTTTTATAGAGGTTTCCCAAAATGTGGGTAGTCCTCTCTTCTACCTCCCTGGTAGGATTGCACAACATGTGCCTGAGTCTTTTTGACAAGGAGAATCTTAGAACCACAGATCTTTTGATAAGGAGATCTTGAACCACTAAGTCTATTGGTAAGGAGACTCTTAGAACCAAAGATCTTTTGATAAGGAGATCTCGAACCACTGAATCCTTTGAAAGAGGGATTCTTAAAACTCTATATAGGTGAAAGAAATAATAAGAAGAAGAAAGTGAGAGGAAGAAGTAGAGAATTCTTTTCTCAGAATTCTTCAGAAGCTTTGTTTATGCTTCTATCTTTCTTTCACTAGATCTGAAATGATAAACCCTTGCTTATGATAGTGATGATTTGCAAGGGTTGTTCTACTTGATCCTTTTCTCTCAGCACTTGATATAGTTCTGATGATGTATGATGATGAAGAGGAAGCAGCAGTGTATGCTCCTGTGCTGAGAGTGCTCTTCTGTAAATCTGTCTTTTAGGGTTTTATAAGGAAGAAAATGAAGACCCTATTCGATAGAGAGAAAGAATGTAATTCCTGTGTTTTTCTTTTCTTCTCCTCTTTTTGCATACTTATTGTGTATAATTGAGTTTTCAAAACCTTTCTTCTTTTGGCTTGTCATGAAAAGGAATTCCTCTCAGCCACCTAATTTCCTTTCTTCTTTTATTCTCGACCCGTCCATTCATTTTGAATAGCTTCCAAAAGTGATTTGGTGTGTCCTGGAAGGCTTCATTCTATTCTTGGAAACAAATGAGCCGTTGGAGAACTGTCTCTAGCCTGGTGGTCCTTCTGAAAAGGTCCCAAAAGGACAGCTGAAAAAGCTTCCTTTTTCTGACTATATTCAACGCTGCGTCGACTTCATCAATCTTCATGTCGACACACCTCTGAGTTCTTATCGACTTAGCTTCGAATTTCTTCTTAGCTCTGGCTGAACTCAGATGTCGACGTTACGTCGATACCTTATCGGCGTACCCATCGAGTTGAAGCATTGGACTTGATCTCTTAACTTCTGCGCCGAATTGTAGTCTACGTTGCGTCGACTTGTTAGATCACTTCGACAAGCTCTTCCTCCTGCGTCGAGTCCCTTTCGACGTTCCGTCGACTTGACATATACTTCGACAGGCTGAATTATCTTCTTCGACTTTAACTCAAAGTTGCGTCGATATCAAGTCGAAGTTGCATCGACTTTCATTCGACGCAAGTCTTAACTCAACTTGTTTTGTGATTGCTTTGACTAGTCCTTGACACTCTAAGTTGAGTGTGACATCCTAAGACATCTAACGATCAGATTACCCTAACTACACAATGTGGGTAATAAACCTAAGTAAAATCACTTATAGTTAATTTGTTAAGTTAAATCAAAAAGGGTTTTTCCCAACAACCATGCTCACGATAATCTAGATGGTGGAGTTCAATCTTTCCTTCAAGGTCATATGGTGACCATTCTTCATTCTGACTTGCGAGATAAGTACAGCTTACTCGAGAGTAGAAATAGGTTGGATATCATGGAGAAATGTTGGACATGTCGGGACTGGTCAGAGGTCAACAAGGTGTTACACAATCAGGAGAATCATAAGGATCTTATTACTAGCATTTCTTCCCTAACTTCGGATGCTCGTTTATTCAGGATATCCTTCGTCACTCTCTTATGGTCAAGTCAGGGTATACAATGATAGTTACGGCTCAACTGAGTATGGTTACATATCATATCTTGAAAGGTAAACAATTTAATGTTGCTGGTTTGGTTTTGATATTCTTCGTTATACTAATCGTCTAAAGGATCCCCAGTGTCAAAGGTTGAATACCCTGCCTTTGGGTGGGATTATTCAACGAATTATTCTCAAAAAATATCTGCCATCAACCAACAACTCTATAAAATCGATTGTCATCTGACTTATTATATGGTTGAAGATATCCATGCCGCACCTTCTCATCCTGTGCCATCTTCACAACCTCCTTTAAGGCGTGGGGGATCTATTTGCGAGCTGAGAGTTTATATAGGATATAGTCTTAATTACCTAGAGGGGGGTGAATAGGTTTGTTTTATTTCTAAGAAAAAGCCTAACTGTTTTCAGAGTTTATGTTAGCTATGAATCAATCACACAGAAAATACACAAGCATTTATAGAGGTTCCTCAAGACAGGGTGTCTTGAGTAGTCCTCTTTCCCCCTTCACCTTTCCAACAATGAGTTAGACAAGGCCAACATCTCCAATCTCAACTCCAAGAGCTGACAACACAGATCCCTCAGGATCTCTCAGGTTTTCCCAAACCCTACCTCAGGCTCAATAGCCCTACCTCAGGCATAGCTGCCCTACAAGCTCAGACCTATCAAGAAGTCCTACCTCAGATCTCCACAGAGATCCTACACTCAAGCTGAACTCCCAGCTCTACACTTAAGCCCAACAGCCCTACTCCCTCAGGCAAATGTCGTACAAACTCAGAACAAGTAATGTTCCTACAGAAAATAATAAGAGATGATTACAACAGAAGCTAGAATAGATATCAAGCCTTGCTCTTCTGTTGATGAACAACTGTTGTAGCAGTCTTGAAACAGGGATGAGTCCAATGGCCTCAACACTAATTCTTTCAGATTCTTTACTTCAGAGGAGGAATGGGGATCAACTTGTTTTATCTTGAGTCAATCAAGAAGAACAAACTTTTCTCTCCTTACAGCTTCAGGAAGCAGGAAGAGAAAACTTTTTGGGCTGCCGTCAATGGAATAGTAGATTAATCTTCTTCAGGGAGTGAGAGGGCTTTTACAAAGCCCTAAATGATTCTTTTATACTCCTCCAGTCTTCAACGGCTATCAGATGTCCTCCTGACACAGTATGGAGGTGATTTGAACATATTATCTTGCTTTACAGCGTGTTGCGCCAAAAGAAAACCCGCCAGAACACTTAAATCTGTCTCAGCAGTTGGGCTGAGACACTTCCAGTCTCAACGACTACTTTTGTCCCGTCCCAGCGGATCCGCTGAGACAAACAGTTGTCTCGACGGTTTTCCTCTATCTGCAGCTCAGCTGGCACAGACACCTTCTCAGTGGCTCCTGGCCTTGTCTCAGCGGTTCAGCTGAGACTAAGAACTTGTCTCAGCGGTTTTGGCAGTAAACCACTGAACTTACTCCTTATCTTGGAATAACCTAACCCTGCATAGTCATGAGATGAAATAGGGTTTATCAAATACAACTTGCACTTAGCATTGAGTGTGATGCTTCTTCAAATCAAGGGAACATTGAGGGTAATATTCCCAACAATCTCCCCCTATTTGAAGAAGACAAAACACCCCCAATGCTAAGGTACATATCAAAATAATTATTTATCATGTATCTTCACTACATGGCATTCATCTTAACATACATATGTAAACATCAATATAGCATCAAAGATAATATCATAACAGATAATATTCATGAGAGGCATAGTACCAACAGAGTTTACCAACCCAATAAAATGATTAGATAATCATGTCAATGCATCACGGATTAACTTAAACAATGACACATAGTAAGATTAAGTTATGGCTCAGATTAGCTTACAACATAAAGTAATCAATTCAACAATACATTCATTTAAATTTTTCTCTTCTTAGAAGAAGTTGAGCACTCAGCAATATCAGCAGCAACTTCTTTTCCTTTAGTTGAGGCCTCTTGGTCTGCTGCATCAACCACATCCATGTTTTCAGGAAGATTGGTGGCAGTGTCTTTTTCAGCATTAGTTGCCTCTATTTCAGTTATCTTCCTCCTATTTTCTTGCCTTTTGAAATATAGGAATGGCTTAGGAATATACTTTGAAGGCATCCTTCTTGGGTTGTCCTTCCTTACCAGATTGGCTTTGAATATCCTATTTAGTGTTTCTTTCTGAGTGCTTTATCCACTCTTCAGATGGATAGACCTTATGAATATCTTTGCAGATTTGACCATGGCTTAGTCAGGCATTTAATATTATACTTTTGGAGTCTTCACTCCAATACTCAAAATCTGGATCTTTAGTTTGTCCATCCCTCTGCTTGGCCATGAACTCTTCAGCAAGCATTGTGTGTTCTCTTTCTCTTTTCTTTGCCAGTCTTGCATTCTGGGCAATTTCTTCCTGTTTAGAGAATCCCCAATCCTCTGCTCTTTGCCTATCCAGGAGGGGAAGGTTTAAGGCAAGCCTAGTTCCTTGCAGAACCTTGAGGGCTAGGTCAGAATTTGTTACAGCATTGTTATCCTCCCCCTTTCTGGCTTCTTCAAATATTCTTTGACTTATCTCCTGCTGAACAGCAGTTATTGTGACAGAGATTGTTTGGAAAATATTTTCCATATCAGCTTTTAGCTCATCCTTGTTCCTCTCAATATTAGCCTTGAGCTCATCTTTGTTTCTGTCAGCCTCACCATTCAACTGCAGAGCAGTGGAGTATACATATTCTTGGATATGATGTGAGGATTTTTCAATCACTTCATCTATCTTGCTGGCATAATTCTTGACATATGACATATCCTGTTCAGAGAGTTGGAGGTGTTTGTCCATTGATCTGAGAATAGTATTTTGAGAGACCACTGATTTCTCTGCCAGATCAAACCACTTGGTCATTTGTTTGTTCAGGATGGCAGCGTCTTCCTTGATTTCCTTGACCTCAGCCATTATTTCAGATTTTACATTGAGGATGGACTGATCAATGTATGTTTTAACTGTAGAAGTTGTCTTGTCTACATAGTCCTTCATAGATGTTAGATGAGTTTCTAACATAATTTGAATAGCATTTAGAATGCTCTCATTGGACTGAGAAGAAGTGGAGGTTTGCTAATCAACAATCATTTGTGCTTTGTCTTTGTGAAGGACTAAGAGGAGGGACTGATTCCTGAGGAGGTATAATCTGCTCTTGTGTTGCAGGTAGCACCTGATCACCTCCAGCACCATCATTTGCATCAGCATTATCATCATTAGATTTTGTTGGCTCCTCCCCCTCAGATAGATCATCTTGATCTGATGAGTCCAAGAAATCTGGGATAATTATTTGGAGTTAGATTTAATGACTTAGCAATACTAAGGATGAGTTTATTAGTCTTACCAAGAACATCATCTTGACCAACTGATGGCTCTTTTGGCTTCTCCCCCTTAGATGGGGCATCAAATTGTCCTGGTGTAGGTAAATCCTAGAGAGCTGGCTCAGTATCAGGATTAAGCCTAATTCTTTCTTCAAGATTGAAAATAACTCTGTCAATCTGACCTTGCAAATCCTGAGGTGAAGGCACTTTGTCCTCATTAATCTTGTGAGAGACAGCCTCACCATTATCATTGATATTAGCAACATCCAAGGAGGATGGTTCTTGGTGTTGTTCCCCCTCAGATAGAGCATTCATCTGGTCTTGAGGATTAGTGGTCCACATTATTTAAGTGTCATTAGTGACTAACTAGTTGATTGGTTATGATTAAATAACATTATGAGTAATGTGGAGTTTAAGGATTACTTATCATGAGTGCTATGTATGCCCATGTCCTGTGGATGGACAGTGTCAGTAGGCATGTCATCATGTGGAGCATCCTTGTCAGTAATACTGTGTGATCCAAGATCAGCACCAGCATCTTCATTCTTATCTAAGTGGTCTGACTCAGAGCTTGATATGATCATTCTAGGCTTCTTTACTGATTTGGATTTCTTTGGCCCTTTCTCATTTGCCTCAGTGGGTTGGCTAATGGGGAGCACCCTGGTGAACCTATCTAAGGTCTTTATATCCATCCTTTTTAGGTAATGGATATTTGATCCTTTTAACCCTTTAAACTTCTCAGGATAGGTCTGAATTAGATATAGGGATAGAATTATACCCATATTTGGTGCTTGCAGACATTCCTTAAGTTTCTGAAATATGACTTCTCCCCAGGATGTTTTCTTAGTCAGAATGATCCTTGTCATAATGTCAAACATAGATTGGGAAATTGTATCATGAGACCCAGGCTTGCATAGGATTGCTTTTCCCACAATGTCTGATAGAAGCTTGCCTCTTTGATTGAAGAATTTCCTTTTCAAAGATCCAATCTTGTTATCACAATAGTCAGCCCACTTTAGAGCTTTCTTCTTATCCTTATCAGAAATTTCTTCCTCCTCATTCTGGCTGCATGAGGGAATGTGGAAAGCTTGTTCAATTCTTGCTAAGGAGATTTTCACTCTGTCTCCTCCTATTTTAGACTTCAATGAGGACTTGGAGGAGGACAATTTGGCATTACTGAACCATTCCAGAACTTCAGTTCTGAGAATGACTGTGGGTTCAGATAGAATGTACTTCAGGTCTTGTGCTTCCAGGAGTTGAATCACTCCCTTTATGTCTTCTAGAGCATGGGCAAATCCATTTCTCACAATTTCATACCCCTCCAGAAGATCCTTTGAACTCTTGGGTGCCATTGTTATTGTAGAAGAAGGCGCTGGGACGGAAGAGAATATGATTCGTCTCAGCGGCTAGGAGGGAAAGGTTGTGTAGCTTTCATTAATTAATAATTGTCTATTTATATGGCTTAAATCTGTGTTTTGATTTGCCCTAATAATTAGAGTTAAGTGAACTTATAGTTGTAAGGAGAATTAGGTCAATTGGGATTGCATTTAGACAATTTGTAATGGGACCAGTCCGTCTCAGCGGAACCACTGAGACGGCGACCTAAACCGCTGGGACAGAGCACTATCAACCGCTGGGACAGTTTAGCAGTCTCAGCGGTTCAGCTGAGATTTTTCCCAGCTGTCTCAGCAGCTCAGCTGAAATAGACTTTTCTGTTTTAGCTGACTTTTCGATGTAAACATTAGTCCTTTTGAGATCTGATTGAGTTATGCCTTAACCATGTTACTAGGAGTATTGATAGGACAACATTTTGAATCATAACATATCATGGATAAAATCATATATGATTGAAAGAATGAAATATTTGACACTATTCAATATTTAACATTCCTAGTTCAATATTGAGAGCATTAAATTTGGCATCATCCAATGGCTTTGTAAAAATATCAACAACTTGATTGTTAGTGGGGAAAAACTCAAGGCAGATGTCTTTACATTCAACATGTTCTCTAATAAAATGATATCTTATCTCTATGTGCTTAGTCCTGCAATGAGAGACAGGATTCTTAGCAATAGAGATAGCACTGGATGAGTCATAATAAAGAGGAGACACACTTACCTTGAGGTTGTAGTCTTCTAACTGATGTTGTATCCACAAGAGTTATGCACAATAACTTCCTGCTGTAATATATTCAGACTCAACAGTGGATATTGCCACACTTGTCTGCTTTTTGCTGCTCCAAGACATCAACCTCCTTCCTAGGATTTGACAAGTACCACTTGTGCTTTTCCTATATTATTTGCATCCTGCAAAATCTGCATCTGAAAATCCAGTTAGTTCAAAGTCATTGTTCTTAGGGTACCAAAGGCCAAGATGTAGGCTGCCTTTAAGGTATCTCAAAATCCTCTTTGCAGCTGAATAGTGAGATTCCTTAGGGCATGCCTGGTACCTAGCACAAACACATGTAGCATATATAATGGCTGGTCTACTAGCAGTTAGATATAATAGGGATCCAATAATGCACTTGTACATGGATTCATCAAAGGCCTTGCCCTTCTCATCCTTGTCCAGGGAAATGTTGGACCCCATGGGATTTTTCATGTTGGAAGTTGATTCCATCCCAAATTTCTTTATAAGTTCCCTAGTGTACTTGGCCTGAGAGATGAATATCCCATCATCAGACTGTTTCACTTGGAGGCCTAAGAAATACTTGAGCTCTCTCATACTACTCATCTCAAACTCCCCCTGCATAAGGTTGGCAAACCTTTTGCAGAGGTTGTCATCAGTAGAAGCAAATATTATGTCATCAACATATATTTGGACTAGTAGACGCAAATATTACTCCATTTTCATCCAACTTGTTCCTATAAATCCATTTGGTGCCAATAATGTTGTGTCCTTGAGGTTTTGGCACCAGCTTCCATACCTTGCATCTTTTGAATTGAAGAAGTTCTTCTTGCATGGCTTGAATCCAAAATGTGTCTTGGTTGGCTTCTTCAAACTTCTTGGGCTCCATTTGTGATAAGAAGCTCAAGAATAGGGCCTCATTATGAGCCCTGCTTCTGGTTAGTACACCTTGGTTATGATCTCCAATGATTTGTTCTCTTGGATGATCCCTTGGGTGTCTTGTAGCTGCAGGCAACCTGTCCTCAGTTTGCTATAATTCTTCTACTGGTTCAGCAGTATCTTCAGCAGCCTGCACCTCTTCCTCTTCAGGAATTGCAGCATTTGTATAGGCTTTGCTACTACTGGGTATGTCTTGTACAGTCATCTTTTCCATTTCTTTTTCATTTCCTGTCAAAACAAAAGAACTAGACCAGCCCTTATAGATTAGGCTGGTCTCATCAAATACCACATGCATAGACTCTTCTACAACATGAGTTTTCTTGTTATAAACTCTATAAGCTCTACTATGTGAGCTATAGCCAACAAGAACCCCCGCATTACATTTCTCTGCAAACTTTGTTAACTGAGATTTTCCATTGTTTAAGATGTAGCATTTTGAACCAAAGATTCTAAAGTATGAAATTGTTGGTTGTTTGCCTTTCAGAATCTCATAGGGGGTAATTCCATGAACCTTATTGATGGAAGCCCTATTGAGAACATAACATGCAGTATTGACTGCCTCAGCCATAAGTATTCTGGGAGTGAGGAGTCACTAAGTAATGTTCTCCCAGCTTCTATCAAGGTCCTATTCCTCCTCTCAGTCACACCATTTTGTTGTGGAATCCTTGGGGGGAGAACTCTTTGGTGATACCAAATTCTTGACAAAACCTTGTCATGGCTTCAGATTGAAATTATGTGTCATGGTCAGTCCTAGTCCTGACCACAGAACATTGCAAGTCATTCTGAATTGCCTTGACATAGTTTATAAAGATATTTAAAGTATCTAACTTCTTCTTAAGGAATAATACCAATGTATATTTTGAGTGATCATCAACAATCACCAAAGTATACAACTTCCCACCTAGGCTCTGAATTGGCAAAGGACCAAACAAGTCCATGTGCAATAGATATAGACATCTTTTAGTGTATTTGGAGCCAATACTTATAAAGGTGGCCCTTGTTTGCTTACCCATTTGGCAAGCATGACAGGGACCACTTTTAATACATTTTAGGTTTGGACTATTCCTAACAAGGTTTTTAGAGAATAGTCCATACATTGTCTTGTAGTTAATATGGGCAAGTCTCTTGTGCCATTGAACACAAATAGACTCACTTTCATTGGCCACAAGACATACAGATAATAGAGAATTATTGCATATAAAATCTAAACAATAAACATTCTCACTCCTAGTGCCTGAGAGAATGGTCTCTAAGTCATTAGACTTTTTGATCAAGCACTTGTCATTGTGGAATTCAATGACATAGCCTAAATCACATAGTTGACTTATGCTTACAAGGTTGTGTTGCAAACCTTCAACATAAGCTACCCTTGTGATTGAAACTATGCAATTGGAGATCATATCATAACCTTTGGTGATTCCCCTTTCAGATCCACCAAAGATGACTTTAGGTCCAGTCTTCACAGATGTGCAGTCCTGTAGAAGACTCCTGGTACATGTCATGTGTCTTGAGCACCCACTGTCCAAGTACTATACTTGTTTAAGACTGGTACTTGAAATCACCTGCAAGAAGGAATTTAGTTACCCTTAGAAGCCCAAATGATTTTGGGTCCTAGGTCCTTGTTAACATGATAAAATGATCTCACACCTGCTGCACTCTTTGCAGGAAGGTTCTTCTTTGCATTTGGCACATTGGGATTGTGCCAACAGTCTATGGCAAAGTGTCCCACCTTACCACAGCACCAACATTCATGAATGTTGTATCTCCTCTTCTGAACAGATATTGTGGAAAGAGCAACAATATGCTTGTGTTCAGGAAGGGAGAAGGCAGTAGTTTTCTTGTTTCTTTCAGCAAGGATCTGGCTAAATGTTAATTTGTGTACGGTCTTGGCAGCCTTTGTCTTAATGGCATCAACTTGCTTTGGCTTGAGAGCAAGGCAAGATTGGATAGCATCAGACATTGAGCAGCAAGACTTGTTTATAGATTTGACAGCAGTCATGTTCTTAGCTGGAATGAACTTGGAAGAACTGACTTCCTTACTCTTGAATGATGGAGCTGAAGTGCCAAATACAAATGGTCCAGGTTGGGTCATTTGACTTTCCTCATGGGGAGCCTTCATAGCACTCAAGCCCATGCCCTTTCTTTCACTATGGGAAGGAGTGTTCTCCTTCTTATAGGAGCTTCCATTCTTCCAGTGACCATACATGTAGTCATGGTCATACCTGTTAGAGGGAAGTAATACCTTTTGAAAGGTGGTATGAGGCTTAGCCTTATCTTTGCTCTTTTCTCCACTCCCTTCTCCTACTTCCATTTTATTGAACCATAGTCCTCTTCTATTGGTTTGAGAGGAAAAGGTGTCAATAATGGGAATCACAGATTTGGGCTTGGAGAATTGAGCCACTAGGCTCTTTTCTTTGAGAAGCTTCACCTCAAGGTCCTTGATGACCTTTTTCTTTAGGGAGATGGTGCTCAATTGAGCAATTGTTATCCCCTTTAGATGGCTTATTTCTCTACACATTTGAGCCACCATGGTGGGTGACTCGGTGCACTCTTTCTCAGCCAACTTAAGGGAAGCAATTTCTTGGGCTTGCCTCTTGGCCAGCTTCTTGCTCTTCTTCAGAGCTTCCAAGAGAGCATCATACTTGTCAATCAATTGATTGACATCTTTCTCAGAATCTGAATCACTTCCACCAATTGATGAATGTGCTTCAGATTTTGGGCTTGTCTCATAATCAGAAGAGGAGATGGAATGAATCAGTACCTGTTCACTGTCAGAATTGTTCTGACTTGCTTCCTCATCAGTGATGGCCATAAGGCCTAGCTGGTCTTTGTCCTATTCATCCTCCTCTATATCATTGTCTGAATGTGATAGAGGGGCCCTGATTCCAATCTTGGCAGTAGGAAAATCATCTTTTTCAGCAGCAAACATACCAATATAGGCTTCCTCTTCATCATCTGCATCTGAAGTTGAGGATTCAGATTCACTCCAGCTCTTTCCTTTCTTTGCTAGGAAGGATTTTTCCTCTTTCCTATCCTTTTGGTGATGATGTTTCTTATCACCCTTTTCCTTTCTCTTGACTGGACAGTCAGCAATGACATGTTCAGGCTTGCTGCAGCAATAGCATATGATGTTATTGAAATATGTTTACCAGGTTTAGATTCATACCAATCACATTTGGTGTGTTGTCTTTCAGATCTATTGTGGTCCTTGGAATGTGATGCGCAAAACTATATCCGCAAACGATAACGGCAAGTGTACCGTATCGAATGTAGTATAGGTTGTTAAAACAAGGTCGTATTAGACTCGGGGCGGTTGAGTACTCTTACTTCAAGAAAGTCTCTATTATTTTATCAAATAAAACTTGGGAGTGATTTTGCAAAAGGAAAATAAAAATAAGATTAAAACGATGAGTAAAAAGGGTAGCGCTCGACTTTGAATCACTTTGGAAAATAAATATAATAAATCAAACCTCTAATTCCCTTAAGATATTACTTGACCGTGGAGGTTCCCGAATTATGAACGTACCTCTCTCGAGGATACGCTCAACTGAGTTTAGTCGATCAAACGAACTTTCGTTCTAGAATCAAGATCTAAAACTCGTCTTATCATAGTGAACCCCTCTATTGGTTTTGACTCCAATCCGGGAGAATTATGTCATCCTTGCTTGAGGAGTGCATTCAACCCTCTTTATTCTTGAAATGATCGATTCGAAATCACAACCTCTCGGTTATTAGATTGCGAAAACAAAGATGAGAATTATATATCGACAATATAATCTCAATCCAATAAAAGTTCAAGAATAAATCTTAAGCATTCTAAAGGGGAGAAAGAGAAGTTAAACCATAGATTATATTCTCCTCAGATCATCTCGGTCGAGTACTAATTGGAATTTAGTTACTCGTAGAGATAGAAGAATTAAAGAAAATAGAAGAGTTCATGAAAAAAGAGAGAATAGATTGAGAAAACAAAACTATTTTATTGATAAAAGAAATTACAAACTATGAAAAGGAAATTACCATTTGCATAAATAAAAAGGATTACAAGACTACTAAAACATGAAAAATAAACATGAAACGAAGTATCTAATCCTAAAAACTGCTCCCCAAACATCTGCTGGAGCTGGCTTTATATAGCTGAAAAAATGAGGTTACACGCCCTTGGTCACGCCCGTGACCAAGGGCGTGTAAGGGGCGTGATCGAAGCAGCAGCGGAGAGGGCGCCTTCTGGAGTAATTGCGAGCGTTTCGGCCGTGTCACGCCCTAGGTCACGCCTGTGACCTGGGGCGTGTAATCTTGAAATAGTGGTGCTGGCGGGAAACTCTGGCAGGAAGAAGTGCGGGGCGAGTCACGCCCGTGACTTGATGTCACGCCCCTTGGTCACGCCCGTGACCAGGGGTGTGTAACTTTAAATGACGTGGAGGCGTGCTCGGGATGCTGGTGGCGGGGTCCCGGCCGTGGCTTGGATGTCACGCCCCCTGGTCACGCCCGTGACCTGGGGCGTGCAAGGCTTGATCTCAGCGGTCTCGGCGGTTCTGCTTCGTCTCAGCGGTTCGCGGCCGTGACATTGGGTCACGCCCTTGGTCACGCCCGTGACCTGGGGCGTGTACTTGGCGAAACTTCACGGAATGCTCCCGGGATGGCGGAATTGGGTCTGGAACACGTCTAGATTGTCACGCCCGTGGGTCACGCCCGTGACCATGGGCGTGTACTTTGAAATTTTTCTCAAAAGTGCCCATGAAACCTAAAAAACATAAAACAAGCTTACATTAGTTAAAGAAATAAAAAGGAATGAATTAGATTAAATAATTCATGTTATTTATTCAAATTCATTATAAAATATCAATAGAAATATAATAATGGATGAGTACAAAAAGTACTCATCAAACACCCCCATACTTGAGCTTGCTATTCCAGAGCAAAAAGAGTGAGGAAAGAATTACAAGACATCGATATTATTTTTAATTAACTAGAATTTCATTGAATCAAGAGTAAGTTAAAAGTAAATTCTAGGAATTCAAGAATTAAGTCATAAGTTATGTTGATAATTTAAAAAGATAAATTTGTTTAGCTAACTACTTCTCAAGATAACTATTTAGCAATCGAAATTATATAAATTTTCAAACAAAATTAGATTGAAATTATAGACACTCTAACATAAAAGAATCTTAAGGAAAAGACACCTACCAAAATATTGCTCTCTTAATAATTTAGTTTAGAACTAGAAACAATGAAATTGGCTAGGGATGGGTTTGAACGAAATGGCAAAATGAAGACAAAGGATATGAAGAGGTTTTTGATTGGGGTGATGAATTTTATCCTCTCAACCCCCTTTTTTTAAGTATATGTAATACCAGAGAATGATAGACTATTATCCTATCATTTCCACGACATATACACATTTTTCTCTCTTCATTTTTATTTTTGGGTTGCATATGTTTACCAGAGAATAAAGAACTAACATCTCCTTATTCCCATGACATATGATCTAACAATAGGGGAAAAGAAAAAATTACCAAGGGTAAAGAAATACTTCTAGTTTATAAATTAAACTATTTTGAGAGCAACTTTTTAGTGGAATGAAATTTCCTAAGATCTTAAAGTTAATAGCGAATATAATAAAAAAAATCTAGAGATGTTTAGCCAATTTACCACAAAGTGAAGCAATTTAAAATTAAAAGGAGAAGTAGTGCTAAATAGATTCTCTAATCAAATTAAAAACATAAAATATTTCTTAAAACCAAATTACTTCAAATTTAAATTTAACAAATTCTGATAAAACGAAATATTAGCTAAATCAAAAATGTAGTAATACTTGTAATCGGACCTCAAACTAAATTTCTAGAACATTAAAAACAACAAGGCTAGGCGTATTTATTATTATTAATGATTTTTTTTTTATATTTCTTGGACTTCCCGAGGGCTACCCGGTGAAGGGTTCGCAAGGTACTAGGAGCTGTGATGGGAGTTCAAGCCCAAAGCGCCCTTTCCAAGAAATTAGATTTTTATAATTTTTATAAAAAAAATTTTCTTTATCAAATAAAAAAAACAGGGAATGCGAAGCTACACCCCCATACTTAAAATTAAACATTGTCCCCAATGTTTAAAACTAAGTATGAAGAATACTAAAAAATAAACTTTTAAAAGAAAAATGCATAAAAATTAAAGATAAGCAAGGGGTGCCTCCCAAGAGCGCTTTCTTTTTCCCGTCTTTAAGCTATACGGTCAATGTTAGGAACTCCCTTAATTCGCGCTGAGGTGAATGTGCCGGCGTCAGTCGCACCGCAACTCCTCCGCTTAACATGTGATTCTTCGTTTGTCTTTGAATTTGAATATGTAAATCCAAATCACCTATACATACCTGAGGTGATTTGAATTTATATAGATGAGCGGCATATGGATCGTCGATTATTTGGGGTAGCAACGGCTCATCTTCAACCTGAAAATTGTTAGTGTATAAAGAATCACAAATAAACGATTCAGATAATTTTTCGCAAGGAGGAGGCGCTCGCAAAAAAATAAAATTAAGCTCTAGTTGTTCCTTTTCTAAAATAAATTTTTCATTAGGAAAATCTAGCGTATTACCAAGCGGAATAAAATTTTCGGACACAAAAATTTCATGAATTTCTGATTGAATTAAAATAGAAGAGATTTGCGAAAATTCATGATAAGGAAAAGAAGATCCGGGTGAAGTAGGGGAAGAAACTTGTTCTTCTTCTAGTTCATCCGGGGTGCCCAAAACATTAAGAATTTCTTGGTAAGAGAATTTTTCTTCATAATTGGGGAAAGAAACTATGGGTGTACATGAGCAATCATGTTCCTCCATAACTAAATTTTCCAAAGATGAGGAAAAAGCACTAGAAGAAAGAAAATTCTCATCTAAATTCTGGGGTGGAGTATCAAATTGAAAAAGCGGATATTTCCCAAAATTAGAGTACGAAAATTGTGGCGCAAAAGAAGAACAAGAATTCGGATCTAAAGATTTATCTTCATCGCCCCGAAGACTATCCGGGTGACCGTGCCACCAAGAATAATCTACTTCGGGGCTAGAAGACAAATTATTAGAGGCCGAAAAATTATTCTCGTGAAAATTAGAAAAATTATTAGAAAAATTATTTTCATCAAAGTTTGAAAATTTATTTTCATTAAAAGGGGAAAAATTATGATCGTAATTATTATCAAAATTATTTGCATAATATTGAGGAAAATTATTTTCATAATAATTATTTTGATAATAATAATGTAAATAACATTTCTCACCTTGATGAGGCGCACCACAATAATAACAACTAAACTGGCGCTTTCGTGCGGCTTGTAAGAGATAAAGTTGGTTTCGAAGCTCGGCAACCTTAACGGCCAATTCAGATTCTTTCATATTAAAAAAATAAAAAGGGAACAACCTTTACTCAAATGAATGGAATTTTTTTTTTTTAATATTTTTTTTTCAAAAAGCGGGTATTAGTCCCGGACTTCCCAAGATCTACCCGGTGAAGGGTTTGCAAGGTACTAGAGGCTATGATAGGAATTCAAGCTCAAAGCGCCCTTTCCGAGAATTTAGATTGCGCTTTTTAAGATTTTTTTTATAAAAAAAATTTAAAGAGAAGGGGGAGAAGAAAGAGAATGATAAAATTAATAAATATTTCTTTTTTCGAAATATCAATCGTGTCCCCGGCAACGGCGCCAAAAACTTGATGCTCAAAACTATATCCGCAAACGATAACGGCAAGTGTACCGTATCGAATGTAGTATAGGTTGTTAAAACAAGATCGTATTAGACTCGGGGCGGTTGAGTACTCTTACTTCAAGAAAGTCTCTATTATTTTATCAAATAAAACTTGGGAGTGATTTTGCAAAAGAAAAATAAAAATAAGATTAAAACGATGAGTAAAAAGGGTAGCGCTCGACTTTGAATCACTTTGGAAAATAAATATAATAAATCAAACCTCTAATTCCCTTAAGATATTACTTGACCGTGGAGGTTCCCGAATTATGAACGTACCTCTCTCGAGGATACGCTCAACTGAGTTTAGTCGATCAAACGAACTTCCGTTCTAGAATCAAGATATAAAACTCGCCTTATCGTAGTGAACCCCTCTATTAATTTTGACTCCAATCCGGGAGAATTATGTCATCCTTGCTTGAGGAGTGCATTCAACCCTCTTTATTCTTGAAATGATCGATTCGAAATCACAACCTCTCGGTTATTAGATTGCGAAAACAAAGATGAGAATTATATATCGACAATATAATCTCAATCCAATAAAAGTTCAAGAATAAATCTTAAGCATTCTAAAGGGGAGAAAGAGAAGCTAAACCATAGATTATATTCTCCTCAGATTATCTCGGTAGAGTACTAATTGGAATTTAGTTACTCATAGAGATAGAAGAATTAAAGAAAATAGAAGAGTTCATGAAAAAAGAGAGAATAGATTGAGAAAACAAAACTATTTTATTGATAAAAGAAATTACAAACTATGAAAAGGAAATTACCATTTGCATAAATAAAAAGGATTACAAGACTACTAAAACATGAAAAATAAACATGAAACGAAGTATCTAATCCTAAAAACTGATCCTCAAACATCTGCTGGAGCTGGCTTTATATAGCTGAAAAAATGAGGTTACACGCCCTTGGTCACGCCCGTGACCAAGGGCGTGTAAGGGGCGTGATCGAAGCAGCAGCGGAGAGGGCGCCTTCTGGAGTAATTGCGAGCGTTTCGGTCGTGTCACGCCCTAGGTCACGCCCGTGACCTGGGGCGTGTAATCTTGAAATAGTGGTGCTGGCGGGAAACTCTGGCGGGAAGAAGTGCGGGGTGAGTCACGCCCGTGACTTGATGTCACGCCCCCTGGTCACGCCCGTGACCAGGGGTGTGTAACTTTAAATGACGTGGAGGTGTGCTCGGGATGCTGGTGGCAGGGTCCCGGCCGTGGCTTGGATGTCACGCCCCCTGGTCACGCCCGTGACCTGGGGCGTGCAAGGCTTGATCTCAGCGGTCTCAGCGGTTCTGCTTCGTCTCAGCGGTTTGCGGCCGTGACATTGGGTCACGCCCTTGGTCACGCCCGTGACCTGGGGCGTGTACTTGGCGAAACTTCACAGAATGCTCCCGGGATGGCGGAATCGGGTCTGGAACACGTCTAGACTGTCACGCCCGTGGGTCACGCCCGTGACCATGGGCTTGTACTTTGAAATTTTTCTCAAAAGTGCCCAGGAAACCTAAAAAACATAAAACAAGCTTACATTAGTTAAAGAAATAAAAAGGAATGAATTAGATTAAATAATTCATGCTATTTATTCAAATTCATTATAAAATATCAATAGAAATATAATAATGGATGAGTACAAAAAGTACTCATCAGAATGTGAGGAGGAGGAGGGCTTGTTCTTCCACTGCTTCATCCTCATCATTTCTTGAACTGCCTTGAGAAGGCAGCAAATTCCTCATCAGATGAAGAGCTGTCTTAGGTGTTGTTCTCGGATTTCTCAGATTCAGCTGTCCTCCTTGGAGGAGACACCATCTTGGCTTTGCTCTTCTTGGAGCTGTCAGCTTTGAGAGCAACAGCTCTCTCCCTTGCATGAGCCCTGGTGTAAGTGTCCTCTTCCTTCCTTGCAGACAACTGCATCTCATAAGAGAGCAGCTTCTCAAACAGTGTATGGGTGGGAGTTTCACCTAGCTTGGTCACTTCCCTGATGGCACATATCTTTTTGTCCCAGTCTCTAGTTAGAGATCTTAGGAACTTGTCATTAAGCTCATAATCACTGAACACTCTTTCATAGGTTCTTAGTTCATTGACTATCCTAAAGAACCTTTTATAGTAGATGGAAATGTTTTCTTAGCTCAGCTGCCTGAAAACTTCATATTCTTGATTGAGGAGTGATTTTCTATCATCCCTCACCTCAGTTGTACCTTGCATATACACCACTAGTGTATCCCACATTTCCTTAACTGTTGTGCAGTACACCAAGTTCTGAAAGGTGGAGTCATCAATTGCATTAACAATGATGTTTGGGCTCTTTTGTCCATAGTGAATAATGCAAGTTCATCCTTGGTCAAGTCATTAAAAGCCTTGGCCACTCTCCTTGTTGGATCTATGGTGGAGGCAGTTTGAAAAGTGAAAGGGTCTTGCTTTACAGTGTTGTAGATCCTTAGGTCTGATGCTTCCATAAACAACCTAACCCTTTGCTTCCATATGCCAAAGTTTTCTTTGTTGCATATGGGCAACTTCATAGATCACATCTCTTTCTGCAATCCAGTGGAAGCCATTGGATTCAGATATGACTACTGCTTAGTAAATTTAAACTCGTATTTAAATATGTATGCTGAATCTATACATTAGTTTCATAGATCATTTATATCTGTAAAATTCCATGTCTATGAGTAAATTTAAACTCCACTGGTATTTTGCATATATTTAATGAATATATACAATTATTTTCATATAAAAATCATATATATCTACACTATTAAAATAAAAAATCATTTTTTGTCATTAAAAAAAGAGCGAGCACTGTGACTACTGAGTAAATTTCAACTCCTCGCGTATTTTACATATATAATGAATACATACAATTATTTTCTTTAGATCTAGACTACTAAAAAAAATCCATTTAGATGCCAAGAAAAACAAAGCAAGCACATTTACTAATAGAATAAATTTAAACTCATATTTTACCAGAACAATAAATGCAGAACCTTTGTAGGAAACTTCTGGAAGCCACATACATTCAAAAAAAATACAAATGTAGGCATTACCCTCAACTTATGGAGATGAAAGTTTTTCCCAATGTTTGAAATTAGAAGTGAACTTCTCAAAAAATAATGTGTTACAACCAAAAAGATAATGTTCACAATTACTATCAAGGGCTGTTTACTGAGATCTTTCTTGTATGTTTATAAAATTACTAATTGCAACCCTCTATTTTTGGAAATTACAAAAGCCTCCCCTCTAAGTTTATATTTCATAACAAAATTTAGAGGTAAACTTTGGACTAAATTCGAGTCATAGTGAAATTTTTTTGGTTAATATCAATAAAATCCTTGTCCATATAATACACAAATTCATTATCTCCATGTTCGTTTAAAACAAGGGCGTTGTTATTAGCAGACAAACTTCAACTATGGGCAGACCATTGTTAATGACAAACCAAAATAAAAAAACCTAAGAGACATGTGAACCCATAAAGGTGGTCTGCCGATTAGCCATTTTGCCAATAACATGGGCTGTCAATAGCCACTCTAAAATTGAAATAAGGTATAGTCAGCATTGCTCAACTAATCAAATTCATTTATATACATCATCTAAAGTCAAAGGTCTCATAAATCAGAATCAAAGATCACTCCAACTAACTTATACAAGTGTCTCTGTCTTGTACTTTTCCAACAACTTTTTTTTTGTAATTAAAAATAGCATCTTCATGCTTGATGTTTTTACTCCAATTATATTTATGCCTCGCCCTAAATTTATTATCTAGTGGTACCTATTGTATTTATCTCATTTTCACTCCTTAACCATAGAGTTTATTATATAAATCATCCCTTTTTCATCACTGCCCTATTTGCAGGATTTCTTAATCCACTATAAATCTCAGTAGCATATACACTTCATGATGTGTTCAAGAGAGATCCTGCTTCGGCAGATAGCGGCTTTCAACACGACCCTATTTTACAATCTCACCTGCAGCCGCAGCAGGTTTTCTATTTCCCCTTCACAGTCAGAACTCATGCTACGCAGAACTATAGGATAATTAGCGCTCATCAATCGTGTTTATTGCACGAATTCTCATCAAGGAAAAAAATGAGCTCTCTTCCTCTTCCCTGTCCCTCTATGAAACCAAAGTATTGGCCCAATACATCCCCGCATCTACTGTTTATATGCATGCATTCCTCGTTCTGAGTATAATCTTAAACAAAATGTGGGTTATTTCTAAGTTTTCGTGAAAAAACAAACAAAATGTGGTTGATACATTCTTAGACATACAGTCTTATGATGAATTTTATCGAAGCCCACCCTAATGCATTGGCAGGAATGTCGTCGCTAGGCTTTTTTGATGCCGATGTGAAAGAGAGTCAGCGATTGATGATGTCGGGAGCATTGTTTTAAATGTCTTCCTTCATCTCAGATGTGTGCAGTATGCATGTTTTGAGGAGAGAAACAATATTTTTTCCTGAAAAAATAGGTTGTTATTTTGTTAAATATAGACCAAGATATCCATTTTTCAATATAAGGGTCGAAACATCTTGTAAAAATATTATCTACTACTTTATTTTAGATTATGTTAGCAGTATATATCTACTTATTGCATTATACATTATTGAATCGACCAGACTTGTTATTTTATTCTCTTTCACAAGTATTAATAATTCTTACGTTCAAATTTGTATAATCATTTCTTCCTGCTCATTTGTTAGTTTTTATTAAATAAAATATTAAAACATCTATATACTATTCACGAGACTTATTTTCAACAAGGACATTTATTTTTATATCTTCTTTAATCTAGTGTTGTCTAAATGAAATCAGTAAACAATATTAAATAAATTTAACAATTTATCTTCTTCTAGTTTTGGATAATTGATAGCTATCACACTGTGTTATTAATATTTTATTTTGGATACCGTTTAAATTTATTTTGTAATACATCAAGATTTATTGTTTATCTACTTGTTAATGCTTATTTTTTTACTTTAATGCAAGTAACATGCAAGTATACTTGATATTTTTTTTACGAGATGGAAATCCGATATTTTAAAAATACAACCTCTTAGCAAAAATACAGGGTAAGGTTTGCCTACATTTCACCCTTGTGGTAAGGTTTGGTCGATAAATTGCACCGGGCACGATATGTCTGGTCGGCGCCCTCACGCACGATCTGTTGCGTCGCTCATTCTCAATCGCAACCTGTGTCAAAGCCGCCTGTCATTGGCGTCTACGACCCATCCATAAGTCCTTGGCCAGTGCCCTCGCGCACGATATGTTGTGTCATTCGTTTTCAATCACAACCTGTGTCAAAGCTGCCTATCATTGGTGTCCGCGAAATCGATTTCGCGTCAACTACATCATGCTATTTCCAGCAACTGTGAACGTCCAGACCGCTGATCGGCTTGTTTAACCTTCACCAATGCTCGTTTCCCAACATTCTCGTTGATCGAGGCTTCCGGGAAGCAGGCTCGTGAGCCCTAGCTGTTTCGACAGTCCTCCGGCTCCAAAGGCATTCCGACGATCCAACTCTGCACCATGTATGTCCACTACTCACATGTGACGGAGACATTTGCATGTTGTGGCACACTACCTTGACGAGCAATTCAGCGCCCTTACCTCCATGCAAGACAGCTTTAGTGTGCATCGAGGCTCGGGAGACCCGCATCAACCACCCATTCGCAACACAGGGACCTCCCGACAACCCCTTAACACTTCTTGGCCAACTGTCCAGCCACACATGAAGCAATCTATGGTCAATTTTGCGGCTTCCTATGCACATGTATCTTCGAAGTTACACATTTCTCTGGCATCCATTACATGGGCTGGATTGCTAAAGCAGAACAATTCTTCGACATGCAACGCACGATAGAGCCACAGAAAGTATTGATTGTCATGGGAATGGTAGGGTCTGCTCTTCAGTGGGTGTGGTGGCTTCCTATTACCACTTCTAGCCTCACATAGGGGGAACTTACGCAGAAGATCTTAGCCTCTTATCAAGTGGTATGATCATCGTACATGAAACATCATCGAGAGCCAGTGAGCCACACAACCACAGTTGACTGCTACATTGATGAGTTCATTCAGTTCGTAAATCATGCCCCCGAACTTCCTCCAGATCATTATCTGAACTTCTTTGTGCAATGATTCCTGTCACACGTATGCTTCCGTATTCGGACTGATCACCTAGTGGATATTTTCGATGTCATGGGAGGTCGTGCGGGTGATTGAAGTGGATTTCACTGTCAAGACCCTAGACTGCATGTGATTTTAGCTACAAAATTCACTCCATCCAGTCCCTGTCAGACCTACCACCACCCTCCTGCACCTGCCTTCGATACAAACACCATCCTGCATCAGCACCCTCCCTCCCCAACCCAAAACCATCGTTCATCAATCGACCACCTCGGCCATTGTCGACTCATCACCTCTCCAATCAGGAATGTCATGATCTTCGTAGCAAGGGGTCTGTTTTTGTTGGATGCAATCATACTCTCACTCATGATTGTCAATAAAAAGATGTGATCGATGATTGGGATGACGAGCTGGAGGTCACACTCATCGACTTTGAGGCCCTCGAGGTTCAGCACGCAAACCTTGACAACCTACCTAGGAGGGCAATTCTACTGGCTCAACCTGACATGACTGCGGCACCATCCTTTCATATTAACTAGGGAGCTTCACCATACAAATTTTGATAGATAATAGGGTGCAACATAATTTCCTCTCCTAGGATCTATCGGTTAAGCTACACCTTTGTATATTGTAGTACGCTAAAAAACTGTTTGAATGGTAAAAACCAATCCGTTTAGTTTAAATTTAGATATTTGCATAAACCAAGGCCAATTTAGTTTGGATTAAATTTTTTGCTAAACTGAAAAAAAAACTGTATCGAATGATGTCAATACATAATTTGTTTTGAACCATCTAATACACCCCTACTGCTTAATCACACCCCTACTAGTACATGTAAAACCAAATAAAAAATAATTGGGATAAATTGAGTAAACGAAAATCAGGCAAGCCAATAAAATCATAGCATTTCTAATCACCGTAACCAAAAAGGAAACAAAGTTGAAAAGAACATGCAGGTTTGTTTCAAGTCAATTCATTTTCATAGGTTTGGTTTTAGTTTTAGTTTTCAATTTAAATATTCAATCTGGTTCGGTTCATTTCCAAACCACGGTCAATTTCGAACCAAGGAGAATTATGTCCACCACTAAAATAGTTCTAATCATTGAGATATCCACTATAAGATAACTTAAAAAGTAATCACTTTCGTTATTTGTTAAAAAATAGAGGCTTATAAATATTGTTAGAATGTATTCGGTGACATGATATTGTGACATGATATTAACTGTATTTCTCCTTTTTAAGTAATTTCAACATGGTATCAGAGCCGCCTTAGGGCGAAACCCTCGTCTCCCTCTCCAGCACGCGTTCGTCTCCATTGCTCCACATCCCGCCCCCGCAAGCATCATCGATTCAACTCCGCCTCTTGCGTTCAACTCGATTCCGCCTCTGATCCCTCCTCCCACTCGACTCCAGCAGGCGTCGACACCCACAGGCATCTCGCTTCTCGCGCGCATAAGCGCGCCTTCCATCGGTTGTTTGCCAATTCTTCTACAGGCACCAGAGATGAAGTCCTACACCTATTTTCGGCGTCGTTATCTCTTCTTTTTGTGGGGTAGATTCCTCGTAGATCTTAGTTCTCTCCTCTTCCTATGAGCAAACCCTAGTGGTTTCTTCATTGATTTCTTCTTCCCTTTGATTCCTTGATTTCTACTCTTGGATCATCATGCCGAAGAACAATGAATCTCCTACTATTTCTTCTTGAGTCGGGGCTTCTTCCTCTACCTTGATTTCCAGAGCGTCTATTCGATCAAGTCATGATCGGAATACACCACAAATTACTACTATATGCCTAGATGGCTCTAATTACCTTTCATGGGTTCGATCTATTACTCTTGCCCTGAAGAGAAGGAGACTGTTTGATTATGTTCGGGGTACTACACCGGAGGCTGCACAGACTTCCCCAGATTGGTTGCAATGGGAGTCTGGGAACTCTTTGGTAATGTCCTGACTTACAAACTCCATGGAGAAATCTAGTGTTCGAAATTATCTGTTCCTGGATACCGCAGCTGATATTTGAAAGAAAGTTGAGGCCACTTACTTGTGTTGAGGGAATGCAGCTCAAATCTTCCAACTGCAACAGAAGATATTTCTCCTGAGACAAGATGATCGTCCTCCTTCGGTCTACAACTTGGAGTTCCCTCCGCTTGATCAGGAATATGATCACTTTGACTCGCTCACTCTTGTGTCTCTGGAGGATGACGCTCTAATCCAAACCTGGGAAGAACGCAATAAGGTCTTTGAATTTCTACATGGACTGCATCGAAACTTCGCTCAAATCAGTGTTCAAATCATTGGGCGTTGCCCTACTCCATCTCTTCCAGAAGTGTATGGCCTCATCTCTTCCAGAAGTGTATGGTCACGTCCAACGGGAATTTGATCGGTGATAGACTTGGCCACATACCTTAGTTTTCGAGGGATCTGCCATGAGTGTTCAGTCTGATTCTAGTAGTAGGGCTCCAGGTGACTCCAAATCGAAGCCCACTGACAAAGATCATCTGATTTGTGATTACTGCGAAAAATCTCATCACTCACGGAACACATGTTTCTGGATTCATGGCTTTCCTCCACTGCGAGGTTCTGCACCGAAAGGTGGTCGCGGCTATGGTCGTTCTCAGGGCCGATCATCTCAGTCTAGGTCTTCTCACCTTTCTGATGCCTCAGAGAAGTCCTCGCCCTGTGTTGGCCCCGACACTATGAGTAGTGGCTCTATCTGTTGATGAAATACGGGCATTGTGTCATTTGATGCAAGGATAATCTATTGAGTCGTCCACCTCTTCGTCCTCATATTCCCATTAGGAACTATCAGGTGCTCATGCTGCGTCTACTATCCCTTCTACCCACTGGCTCATTGATTCTGGAGCGACTGATCATATGGCCGGTTCCACTTTAGGTTTTGTGTCCTATCTTCCCTTGTCTAGTCGAGACAAGGTGAGTATTGCGGATGGATCCTTCTCTCCTATTGTTGGGAAAGGATTTATCCCTTGCTCCTCCTCTCTCAACCTTTCTTTTGTTTTTCATGTCTCTAAGTTTACTCGTAACCTTCTCTCAATTATTCACTTAACTAATTCTATGAACTGCTTTGTGACTTTTTTCCCACCTTATGTGTTTCAGAACCTGAAGACAGGGAAGGTGATGTTGGGTTTCGAGTACATTAAATGCACAGTGAAAATACAGGAAACCCTCGACAGGATCCATGTGAAACACACTAAATCAAGAAAGAAGATAATACATGCGTCGAAATCAAATTTCGAGAAAAATAACTGGCGTTTGAGTCCAAACGCAGAAAAGTATTTGTGTCTCTAACGGTATCCACACGAACGCCGGAAACACCACACAATCCGTCCGACGAACTCAGGTTGGAAGACGATCGCTTTTTCACCCCTACGAAATGTTAGTTCCGATCTTGGAGAGATGTGTTCTTGGTTGTTTTACGGGATAAAGAAATCTGAATCAAGCATACTTTATTCAAGATAAATTGGTCTATTTATAGGCACAAACCCGTACGAACAAAAACTGTCGGACACACCCGACGCACACGCCCGTGTGCCCGGACCGTGTGCCCCAAAAGACGTGTCAGTTTGTACAAGCACGTCTCCTCGTGAGTATGGAACGATAAACCATACACACAGTCATGGCACACGGGTGTGTGCCTCGGATCGTGTGCCCTCAAAAGTCGCACCCTTTGACCCAGAGACGCATCCGACCATTATCCCACTATTTTGAGCACACACGCCCATGACACACGGGTGCGTTCCTTGGGTCGTGTGCCTCAAAAACTGTATAGCATACCATATATGCTCACCCAGAACTTAGTTTCACAAACCAACACGATCAAACATTTCCAATTTCCGCATGTTCTTATGTGCAAGCCTTTAGGCTCGTATTACGTTGGCAGTAAGACTAAATCATTGACTACTTCTAAATCACTAGATTCCAATAGGTGATTGGCTCTAATAGATTATGTGATGGACTCTACATGCTTGACTCCTCCATTACCACTACAGGCTCATCGTGTTGATCGATCTTCTGTTTTAGATTCCTGGCACATTCGTCTAGGACATCCCTCCATCCCTTCTATGAAACTTTTATTCCTTACTATATATTCTTTATTATTGGACAATTTTCATTGTGATGTATGAAAACTAGGTAAACAATGTCGTACTTCTTTTAATCATGTTTATTCCCCTAGCTATACACTTTTTGTTGTTAATCATAGTGATGTTTGAGGGATTTTGTCATGTTGCTTCAATTTCTGGGTGTTTTTATTTTGTTACTTTCATTGATTTTTTTACCGCACTACTTGGATATACTTAATAAAAGTTAAGAGTGAAGTGTTTCTGTTATTTCAGTGGTTTCAAAAAATAGCCACTCAAATCAATACCACCATTAACATTCTTCGTACAAATAATGGTAGTGAGTACATTAATTCACAGTTTGACAGATATCTCAGGAACCTTGGTATTATCCACCAAACATCTTGTGTCTACTCACCCACTCAAAATGATGTAGCAGAACGCAAGATTTTTCATCTCCTAGAGGATGACCGGTGTCTCTTATTTCAGATGCACCTTCCAAAATACTACTGGAGGGGATGTTCTCACAGCAGCTTACCTCATCAATCGGATGCCTACATGGGTTCTCGGGAATAAAATGCCACTCCACACTCTTCAGGTTCCTCCCACTAACCTTCAACCTCGTGTCTTTAGATGTGTGTTTCATTTACATACATCAAAAACTAAACTTGACTCCCGCGCCCAAAATTGTGTCTTCATCGGATACTCTTCAACTCAAAAGGGTTACAAATGTTTTGACCATGTAACCAAGAGTGTGTTTGTGACCATGGATGTCACAACCCGCATTTTCCCACCATAAATGTTACATCAGAGTGAAGGGGAAACTACGCGCTGCGATGCCACGTCAGGGAGGGGACAACCCCTGACGCTCAGGCTAACCGATAAACAACATTTCAAACAATAAGATGTTTCTTTATTGAAGAGAATCATAGGTTTTTAGCTTTGGACCGTGTCCCTCGGTCAGTGGCTCATGTAGTCCACAAGTAAAAGAAAGTATTTTACGCAGCAGAATATATGATCTCTTTACATAAATACAAGTTTGATGACATAATTATATTTATACTTAAAGAGGTATAAGGAATCGTTTGATACGCTTTAAAAGGTAGTAAGTTTATGCATAAATTGTGCCATTAATGTAAGGATGCAGCTTTTATATATATATATATAATTTAAAGTATCTACTAAGCATCCTAACATAAAACCGTTCCCAAGAGCATATAAATATAAACAGAGCGGAGATAAAAAAAAAAACTACTAAAGCATAAGCAAGGCACTAAGGGCGCCAACAACTGACACGAACCCATAGTAGTCAAAGTTAGATGATATACAAAGTAAAGTAAAGTACAACTCCTCACCAGAGAAAAGAAAACAAGAGTATTAGCACGCCGTCCAGCAGGAGCAAAACCCTGGAGTAGCACGGCTAAGTACCTGAACCTGAAGCATTCAAAACCGAAGAATGCCTCAGCCCAAAGCGGGTGCAAGCAAACCAGAGAGAAAGAAATCTGACAATCATAAGTAATGTCAACTCGGAGTGCATCGAACGCACAGATTTTTCCCAAATGTTACTACATGATGAGGCGAGGAATGTGATGGCGAACACGACGGTGTCACTACCATCTCGCATTCAAACATTGCTGCGAAGGCGGAACACATCGGGTCACCGACCTTCCAACAGACAAACTAGAAACAAGGTATCGTGGTGGCGGACCTACCGAGTCACTATCCATCCAACGACCCAAAATAATACTTTCCCCATCATATAATAACATAACCCCACTAACGGGTATCACCTCTCGGAGGAAACAAGCCTTCTCACGATCTTTCGAAAATGGCAACCACGGTCCCCGGGTATATCTATTGAACTAAAGGGTACAGGGACCTTCTGACGTATACCGACAACATGACATGACATGACGATCACACTTGGAGCTGGGGGGCACAAAACAAGGAAGAGGAGCTACCGCCGGCGCTAGCTAGCTAGCGCTGGCGCTAGCTCCCTCTCGTGGAATCCCGACGAATTCCACGAGATTTCACGGGACAAGGGTCTCCCGACGAATTTATGAAAAATTCGTCGAGTTTACACGGGACATTTCGACGAATCTGACTTAAACGATTTCCTGGGTTGACCCATGAAGTCCCGACGAATTTCGTCGGATGTTCACGGGATCATCCCGACGAATTCCACGAGATTTCACGTATTTCACGGGTTTTCACGGGAGGTTTCGACGAATTGCAGTAAAAAGTTGGGTTTTCGCGTTTTAAAAGCCGTTTCGACGATCTAACCTATCCTAACACTTGCTGCAGCATAACTAAACATAATTTCGAATATTTTTGAGTATAAACACCCAGATCGACGATACAAAACGATAAAAATGATAAAAACAACCATAGAAGGATAAACATCAGATTTTTATCACCTAAAATAGAAACAAGGAAGGTCCAGACAGAAATGGAGATCTACTTGCCTTAAATCGCCGCTGAATCACCGTTGCTCGCTACGAAAAGCACCTAGCCGGAAAGCCCTCGCCGAGAGCTTTTGATTTCCGGCCTCCGATGAGAAATCTAGCCGCTGACGGGAGAGAAATCACCTCCAAAGCACTCGTTTCACCCTTTCTCTCTCTAAACTCAACTTTCTCTTTTTCTGAACTCAGTACAGTCTCAATGGCGTGAAGAAGAAGAAGAAGAAGAGAGATTTTTTTTTCTTTCATAAAGGGGGCACACTCTCCCAGGTCGTTATTCTTTTGATAAGATGAAATATATATATATATATATACATTTTTATATAAAATCTGGGAACTCTCTTGACAAAGGAATTATATATATTTTGACAAAATACATGTGTTTTATATATGTATTATATTGAAAACTTGAGTTCATTTTATATTACTCTTTTACGAAAGTTGCCCACTCCTAAGGTTATTAATATTATTAAAGCTGTATAATTTAGCTTTATTATTTCAAAATAACTACGAGTACGAGATACACGCTCCCTCGAACACGAGATGGTAACGCCCGAACTAAAACGGACCGCACCCAGGGAAACTCGAAAATCGGGGGCGTTACAGCCACCCCACCTTCAAAAAAGTTTCGCCCCGAAACTTTCGACATAACGTACAGAACAAAGGAATTAATCGGAAGGTAAACAGTACTAAGAGAGAGAGTACTTACCGAAGAAGCTACACGAATAACTGAGGGTGAGATTCCCTCATAGCCGACTCTAACTCCCAAGTCGCGCTTCGAACATCCTGATTGCTCCACAGGACCTTTACCATGGGAATGACTTTTCTTCGCAGCACCTTATCTTGCTTCTCCAGAATACGGACCGGCTCTTCTACAATCGTGAGATTAGGTTGCAGTGCAGGCACTGAATTCAGAACTTGCCTCTCATTCGGAACACACTTCCTCAACTGGCTCACGTGGAACACATCGTGCACACCAGGGCAGGAATCGGGCAACAGAAGCCTGTAAGCAGCAACCCCAATACGCTCAATAATCTGAAACGGCCCAACGTATCTTGGATCTAATTTATGATTCTTCCCAAATCGCTTCACTCCGGCCATCGGCGATACTTTCAGAAAAACCAAGTCGTTCAGAGCAAATTCCAATTCAGTCCTTCGCCGATTGGCATACTTTTCACACCGCTCTTGAGCTATGCGGAGCTTTTCTCTAATCTGAGATACCGAGATACTCATTTCTTCTAGAGCTTCAGGTCCAAGCACTGGTTCCTCACCAACTTCTGCCCAAAACAACGGTGTACGACACCGTCTTCCATATAAGGCCTCGAACGGAGCCATCTGCAAACTCTCCTGATAGCTGTTATTATAAGCAAACTCCATCAGCCCAAGCCTTTCGTCCCAGGCTCCTCCGTGCTCCAAAATATAACAGCGAATCATATCCTCGATAATCTGATTCACCCTTTCTGTCTGACCATTCGTTTGCGGGTGATACGCCGTAGAATATCGCAGATCGGTACCCAAAGCACCCTGCAAACTCTGCCAAAAGCGAGACATAAACCTTGAATCTCGATCAGAGATTATGCTCACTGGCACTCCATGCAATCTGATCACCTCTTGCAGGTACAAAGATGCGATTTTCTCCATCGAGTAACTGATCTTAAATGGTATGAAGTGTGCGCACTTGGTCAAACGATCGACAACTACCCACACCGAATCATGTCCACGAGGGGACCTCGGCAATCCAGTAATGAAATCCATCGATAAACTTTCCCATTTCCACATCGGGATATCTAACGGTACCAGCTTTCCTCCGGGCCTCTGGTGACTGGCTTTCACACGCTGGCAGGTATAGCATTTAGCCACGAACATCGCAATGTCCTTCTTCATTCCAGGCCACCAAACAATCTTCTTCAAGTCAAGATACATTTTTGTCGAACCCGGATGGTACGCCAAACTAGATTCATGAGCCTCCTCACAAATCTTCTCCCGAATTTCATCCACCGCAGGGATACAGAATCGGCCACGATACTTCAACGTGCCTTCTCGATCAATCGAAAAGTCTGGCAGTTCATCATTTTCAGTTCTACCGCGCAGATGTTGCAAATCTGGATCTTCCTTTTGATGTAATCTCGTAAGAGTTATCCATGAAGGCTCGGCCGCTTCCACAGAAGATAACCCATCCTTGGGTTTCACAGCAATATTCATCAGGTAAAATTCTTCCACCAAAGTCTGAACCGACAAACCAAACACGGCAGATTTCCTACTCAAGGCATCAGCTACAACATTTGCCTTACCTGGATGGTATAAGATATCTACATTGTAATCCGCAACATACTCCAACCACCTTCGCTGCCGCAGGTTCAACTCCTTCTGAGAGAACACATAAATCAAGCTCTTGTGGTCCGAGTAAATCTTGCACGACACGCCGTACAACAAGTGTCTCCACAACTTCAGGGCGTAAATCACAGCAGCGAACTCTAAATCATGCGTAGGGTAATTCTTTTCATGGATCTTCAATTGCCTCGACCCATACGCAATTACTTTACCATCTTGCATAAGCACGCACCCGAGTCCAATGTACGATGCATCCACATACACTTGGAACTCCAATCCTTCTACCGGAAGAGCCAACACTGGAGCAGAACACAGTCTTCTCTTTAATTCCTGGAACGCCTCTTCGCACTTATCGCTCCAAACAAAGGCAACGCCTTTCCGAGTTAACTGAGTTAATGGAGCAGATAGTTTTGAAAACCCTTCCACGAAACGCCGGTAATATCCAGCCAATCCCAGGAAACTTATCTCCTTCGGCGATTGCGGTCGTTTCCATTCTAACACAGCGGCTACCTTCGCTGGGTCCACCGATACACCATCTTGATTCACCACATGACCCAGGAACGATATCTCAGAAAACCAGAATTCGCATTTACTAAGCTTAGCATACAACCTATGCTTCCTCAAAGTTGCCAAAACTAAATGCAAATGCCGAGCGTGCTCCTCCTCGCTAGAAGAAAACACAAGCACATCATCAATAAACACTACTACGAACTTGTCCAAAAAGTCGCTAAAGACTCTGTTCATCATATCCATGAAAGCTGCGGGCGCATTCGTCAGCCCGAACGACATGACCAAAAACTCAAAATGTCCGTACCGCGTACGGAAGGCAGTTCGAGGCACATCCGACTCCCGGATCCTCAGTTGATGATAGCCCGAACGAAGATCAATCTTTGAGAATACACTACTACCACGCAGCTGGTCGAATAAGTCATCAATTCGCGGTAACGGATATCTATTCTTCACGGTCACTTTGTTCAGTTCACGATAATCGATGCAAAGTCGCATAGATCCGTCCTTCTTCTTAACAAACAATACGGGAGCACCCCACGGAGACGAACTCGGCCTAATGAATCCACACTGCAGAAGCTCATCTAACTGAGTACGCAATTCTTCTAGTTCACGCGGCGCCATGCGATACGGAGCTTTAACTATCGGACGAGTACCTGACTCAAGATCAATCACAAACTCTGTCTCTCTCTCCGGAGGGAGACCAGGAAGATTATCAGGAAAGACATCTGGGTACTCTCGTACCACAGCGATACTATCAATCGAGAAAGATGCAGAAACTGCACTCAACAGAGATACCAAGCAAAAGGAACCACCAAGCTCATCAAAAGCACGAGCACAAACCACAGAAGCAAATGAAGACGCCTGACGTGGTAACCCAAACACACTCATGGGCTGACCACCGTCCATGAGCAAATCGAGACGCTTATCCTTACACCGGATAACGGCGCCATAACGGGTTAACCAATCCATACCGAGGATTACGTCGAAGTCTTCTAACTCGATAACCTTCAGAGTCGCAAAAGCCACAAACCTATCCAACAAGATTGGACACTGATCGGCACACCGGGTCGACAGGACTGAATCACCAGACGGAAAGCTAACAGACCATGGGTCGGCAAAAGACTCTAAGGCCCAACGATGCTGTTTCACAAATCTATCGGCGACAAAGGAGTGGGTCGCACCAGAATCGAAAAGAACGCGAGCCCAACAACCTCTAACTTTAAATCTTCCTGTGAAAAACATTCGCGAAAAAGAATCGCTATTACTATCACATGCATCAAAACAGTACAATACAAAAGTAACTAACCTGATATGACTTGAGTTGAACTCTCCGCTTCCTCCTTTGTGACAGCGTTCAACTTAGCTTTTGCACGATCCAAAAAAGGCAGCTGCTGTGGCGGCGGCGGGAGCATCGCTGTAGGCACAACAGGCGGCCCACCAGCAAGCCGAAGCTGCGGGCACTGGGTCCTCAAGTGGCCCTTCTGATTGCACTGGTAACATACCCTCTCATGCAAACGGCATCGGGCCGCATCATGGCCTTTCATACCACACTGCTCACAAGCCTTTACCTTCATCCAGCACTGAGCGACCTCATGGCCCCTTCGATTGCAATGGGAACAAGTCACCACCTCCTTCTTGGGCTCTCCTTGCAGAGCCATCACCTGAACTTGCTTCTGCGCGTCAAGTCTCTTAAAGCATTTTTCGAATGGATGGCCCACCCGGCCACAGAAGCTACACACTATCTTGCCTTTCTTCCCTTGCGCCGAACTGGCTCCTGGTTCAAAAGTCCTCTTATCTTTTCTCAACTCCTTACCTCGGTTCTTGGCGTTCTCGATCGCCTCAACCTTCAGGGCAGCCTCTACCGCCTCGGGGTATGACTCAGCACGGTAGGCACATGCCAACTGCTGCACTTCACTCCGAAGTCCTCCAAGAAATCTCTTCACCCTTTCATCTTCAGTAGCCACTAACCCTGGAGCAAACCTGCTCAGCTTTGCAAACTCGATCTCATAAGCTCCAACAGAAAGTTGCCTCTGCTTCAGATGCAGGAAGTCATTTCGCAAGCGATCCTCCTCAACTGGGGGTAAAAACTTCCGCAGCAATCTCCGCTTGAACTCATCCCACGAGCAACCATCCGTAAGTCCTTCCCTCGTACGAATCCACCATCCCTTCGCGAGTCCCTTCAACTGGAAGGCAGCAACCATGACCTTCTGCTCCGCTGTGACACCGGAGTACGAGAACATCTCCTCCATTGATACAATCCAATCATCCAGCGCCACGAAGTCGGCGCTCCCATCATAAGTCGGGGGTCCTAACCGCTGGAAATGAGAGATGAAATTCATCTCGGGTGGTAACGCGACCGGGGGTACTAAAGGAGCAGGTCGGGCAGGGGCATCCTGAACCGCTGCACCATCCGGGGTAGCAGTCCGCGATCTCTCTGAAGCTGCTATGAACGCCTGCAACTGCTCTTGCATGGCAGCCATCTGCTGAGTCAGAGCCAAGTTGCTCTGACGCAATTCCTCGATCACCGCCTCACTCTGGGCACCAGAAGACTCTCCCTCAGACTGGGGGGCAGGTTTCGCCGGGCGACGCTTGGAAGCCATTTCTACTGATCAAAGAAAACACTCACTCACAATCCATAACCCAAGAACAAAGGAAATAGAACAAATACCAACTTCTGTTATCATATAGCTCTGGGAACAAGATCGAATGCGCGTTATTTTCATTTAGTCCTTAGCTCTTGTGCCTAACATATGCTTGTATGTATGCTTGATATTACTTTTCTTAAATCATGTGTGTACATGTGTCATCCTGTCGATCTTTAACTTGGCACGTGTGCAAATGCAGTGTAATGCTATGCTTATGTCATGCTTTGCATTCTAATGAAGCCTTAATGCATGATATGAGTGGAGTACACATACGATCTTATGCATCCCATACTACATATTATCGTATGTAACTAAAAAGAAAACGTTCTAAAAAAAAAACATCCATGGGGTTTAGGTTATGCCGCCCATACAACATAACCGCCACATGTTGTTACCTATGGTGGATCCATATACAAACACATATTATGCCGCCCATACAACATAATATGCCCTGTATACTTCTCTACATGCATGCGTGACGTGTTCATGCTTCAGGCAAGATCGACGGATGACCCTCGGTGTGTGTATGCAATGATTATCACGGCTAACTAGGGGGGTTAACCGGGCCAACTAGAACGTCACGGCAACCCGGTTAACCTCCCTCTGATACCAACTGTCACAACCCGCATTTTCCCACCATAAATGTTACATCAGAGTGAAGGGGAAACTACGCGCTGCGATGCCACGTCAGGGAGGGGACAACCCCTGACGCTCAGGCTAACCGATAAACAACATTTCAAACAATAAGATGTTTCTTTATTGAAGAGAATCATAGGATTTTAGCTTTGGACCGTGTCCCTCGGTCAGTGGCTCATGTAGTCCACAAGTAAAAGAAAGTATTTTACGCAGCAGAATATATGATCTCTTTACATAAATACAAGTTTGATGACATAATTATATTTATACTTAAAGAGGTATAAGGAATCGTTTGATACGCTTTAAAAGGTAGTAAGTTTATGCATAAATTGTGCCATTAATGTAAGGATGCAGCTTTTATATATATATATATATATAATTTAAAGTATCTACTAAGCATCCTAACATAAAACCGTTCCCAAGAGCATATAAATATAAACAGAGCGGAGATAAAAAAAAAACTACTAAAGCATAAGCAAGGCACTAAGGGCGCCAACAACTGACACGAACCCATAGTAGTCAAAGTTAGATGATATACAAAGTAAAGTAAAGTACAACTCCTCACCAGAGAAAAGAAAACAAGAGTATTAGCACGCCGTCCAGCAGGAGCAAAACCCTGGAGTAGCACGGCTAAGTACCTGAACCTGAAGCATTCAAAACCGAAGAATGCCTCAGCCCAAAGCGGGTGCAAGCAAACCAGAGAGAAAGAAATCTGACAATCATAAGTAATGTCAACTCGGAGTGCATCGAACGCACAGATTTTTCCCAAATGTTACTACATGATGAGGCGAGGAATGTGATGGCGAACACGACGGTGTCACTACCATCTCGCATTCAAACATTGCTGCGAAGGCGGAACACATCGGGTCACCGACCTTCCAACAGACAAACTAGAAACAAGGTATCGTGGTGGCGGACCTACCGAGTCACTATCCATCCAACGACCCAAAATAATACTTTCCCCATCATATAATAACATAACCCCACTAACGGGTATCACCTCTCGGAGGAAACAAGCCTTCTCACGATCTTTCGAAAATGGCAACCACGGTCCCCGGGTATATCTATTGAACTAAAGGGTACAGGGACCTTCTGACGTATACCGACAACATGACATGACATGACGATCACACTTGGAGCTGGGGGGCACAAAACAAGGAAGAGGAGCTACCGCCGGCGCTAGCTAGCTAGCGCTGGCGCTAGCTCCCTCTCGTGGAATCCCGACGAATTCCACGAGATTTCACGGGACAAGGGTCTCCCGACGAATTTATGAAAAATTCGTCGAGTTTACACGGGACATTTCGACGAATCTGACTTAAACGATTTCCTGGGTTGACCCATGAAGTCCCGACGAATTTCGTCGGATGTTCACGGGATCATCCCGACGAATTCCACGAGATTTCACGTATTTCACGGGTTTTCACGGGAGGTTTCGACGAATTGCAGTAAAAAGTTGGGTTTTCGCGTTTTAAAAGCCGTTTCGACGATCTAACCTATCCTAACACTTGCTGCAGCATAACTAAACATAATTTCGAATATTTTTGAGTATAAACACCCAGATCGACGATACAAAACGATAAAAATGATAAAAACAACCATAGAAGGATAAACATCAGATTTTTATCACCTAAAATAGAAACAAGGAAGGTCCAGACAGAAATGGAGATCTACTTGCCTTAAATCGCCGCTGAATCACCGTTGCTCGCTACGAAAAGCACCTAGCCGGAAAGCCCTCGCCGAGAGCTTTTGATTTCCGGCCTCCGATGAGAAATCTAGCCGCTGACGGGAGAGAAATCACCTCCAAAGCACTCGTTTCACCCTTTCTCTCTCTAAACTCAACTTTCTCTTTTTCTGAACTCAGTACAGTCTCAATGGCGTGAAGAAGAAGAGAGATTTTTTTTTTTTCATAAAGGGGGCACACTCTCCCAGGTCGTTATTCTTTTGATAAGATGAAATATATATATATATATACATTTTTATATAAAATCTGGGAACTCTCTTGACAAAGGAATTATATATATTTTGACAAAATACATGTGTTTTATATATGTATTATATTGAAAACTTGAGTTCATTTTATATTACTCTTTTACGAAAGTTGCCCACTCCTAAGGTTATTAATATTATTAAAGCTGTATAATTTAGCTTTATTATTTCAAAATAACTACGAGTACGAGATACACGCTCCCTCGAACACGAGATGGTAACGCCCGAACTAAAACGGACCGCACCCAGGGAAACTCGAAAATCGGGGGCGTTACAATGGATGTCACCTTTTGTAAATCTGAGAACTAATGGGACCTCACTTCAGAGGGGAGGGGGTCTTCTCCCGTGTAGCAAGTGAGCTCCTCATCTCTTCTAGAAGAGTCCTAACATACACCATTACCCATTCATCCTCTATACTAGCCTCTTCCAGCTACCACCCCACTAACCTTCAACCTCGTGTCTTTAGATGTGTGTTTCATTTACATACATCAAAAAACTAAACTTGACTCCCGCGCCCAAAAATGTGTCTTTATCGGATACTCTTCAACTCAAAAGGGTTACAAATGTTTTGACCATGTAACCAAGAGTGTGTTTGTGACCATGGATGTCACCTTTTGTAAATTTGAGAACTAATGGGACCTCACTTCAGAGAGGAGGGGGGTCTTCTCCCGTGTAGCAAGTGAGCTCCTCATCTCTTCTAGAAGAGTCCTAACATACACCATTACCCATTCATCTTTTATACTAGCCTCTTCCAGCTACCACCCTTGTTGCTACTATGCTTGTTCCTATTCCTCTGCCCCTTTGCAGACTTACTATTGAAAGAAAAGAGGTACAAACACGCAAGCCTCTCTCAGGATACTTACATTGGCATCTGATTCGTCTTCAGGATCCACTGCACTACGAGAAGGCACTTCTACCCAACACCCATAGTCTCAGTTTGTATCTTATACATCACTCATTGCTTCATATAGAGTATTACGGTGCTCGGGAGGGAATCCGGCGAGGGGGAGGGCCGAGGAGACAAGAGAGAAGAAGAGGAGAGGAAGAGAGGAATAGGGAGCAGCCCTAATTTCAATATTAATCCAAGCATACCAAATAACATACAAACACCCCCTTATATAGAGGAGGGGTGTCCATAGCCAAAGTTCAGCATTAAGGGAAATACAAAATATAGCGAAATAAAATACTCATGCGATCAAGATATAATACTCCTGCGGTCATTCCCCTGTCGGGTTTGTCTTCCTGCGCGTGTACACCCTCCACGGTGGCTCCTCCTCGGGCGTGTCCGTAACAATACCGCCGTCTGGGAAATTTGCCTTGTCCTCAAGGCAGTAGTCCGCGAACTGACGGCGAAAATCCTCCCGCGGTAGCCATGTAGCATCGGAGTCGGGGTGATCGACCCACGCAACGAGGATCTCCTCGGAAGCGGGGTCTCCGGCCATCGGGCGACGACGATCCAGGATCCGGGCTGGGTAGAAGGACGGCTCGCCGGCGAGGTCAATGTCAGGGGGAATCTGCTCCGTAGTGGTGTGGTCGCCCACCGCGCGACGTAGCTGGGACACATGGAAGACCGGGTGGACGCGGCTCCCGGCGGGAAGGCGAAGGCGGTAGGCCACGGCGCCGATGCGCGCTAACCCCTCGAAGGGCCCGAAGAACCGCGGGGCCAGCTTCGGGCACGGGCGTCGGGCTACTGTCAGCTGACGGTAAGGGTGCAACTTGACGAAGACCCTCTCCCCCACCTGAAGGGAGAGGTCCCGCCGCTTCCGGTTGGCGAAGGCCGTCATCTTCTGTTGTGCCCGCAACAGATGCTGCTTCAGATGCTCCAAGATGGTGTCCCTGTCCTGCAGGGAGTGGGCCAGATTCTCCACCTGGCATTCGCCCGGTAAGTGGCGGAGGATGGAGGGCGGTGGTCGGCCATACACGGCCTCAAAAGGGGTGGTGCCCGCCGACAGGTGGTAGGCGGTGTTGTACGAGTACTCGGCCCAGCACAGCCACTTGGCCCATGTCCGAGGCTGCTCCCCCACGAAACAGCGAAGATAGGTCTCCAGACAGCGGTTGAGGACTTCAGACTGACCGTCTGTCTGGGGATGGTATGCCGTACTCATACGCAGGCGAGTGCCCTGCAGCCGGAAGAGCGTGGTCCAAAAGGTACTCAGAAAAAGGGGGTCGCGATCGCTCACGATCGATCGCGGAAACCCGTGGAGTCGGACTATGCCGCTGATGAAGCTGTCGGCCACGGAGGCGGCGGTATAGGGGTGGCGCAAGGGAATGAAGTGCCCGTACTTGGACAGGCGGTCCACCACCACCAGAATGCAATCAAAGCCCTGAGATCGTGGGAGACGCGTGATGAAGTCCATGGCGATGTCTTCCCAAACACGGTCCGGAAGTGGAAGGGGCTGCAGGAGGCCCGCTGGAAAGGTAGCCTCATACTTGGCCTTCTGACAGGGCAGGCAAGCGGCCACGTACGCCTTGACCTGGCGGAACATGTTGGGCCAGTATAGGGAGGCTGCGAGGCGGCGGTAAGTGCGGAAGGCGCCGGCGTGCCCGCCGGTAGGGGACGCATGAAACTCAGCCAGGAGTCGCGGAATGCTCGGGGACGAAGGTGCAACGACCATGCGCCCCTTGTAGAACAGGCGGCCCGCGATGAGCGAGTACGGGGGATGAGCGTCTCCGTTGACGAGGAGAGCGGTACGGATGCGGGCTAGTACGGGGTCGGCGTCCACCTCCTGCTGAATGGCCGCCGCATCCTCCCACACTGGGCGGGAGATGGCCGACAACTCTGTGGTCTGGCTCTAACGGGAGAGTGCATCCGCTGCGCGGTTGGCCTTGCCGGGCCGGAACTCGATGGAGAAATCGTACCCGAGGAGCTTGGCGACCCACACCTGCTGGGCGGGGGTGGCAATCTTCTGCTGAAGGAGGTAGCGCAGGCTGTGATGGTCGGTGCGAACTACGAAGGGGCGCCCCAGTAAGTACGGGCGCCAATGCTGCACGGCGAGAACGAGGCCCATGAGCTCGTTCTCGTAGGCGGAGCGGCTGCGGACGGTGCTGGAGAAGGCCCGGCTGAAGTAGGCAATCGGTCGGCCGGCCTGCATAAGGACGGCTCCTACCCCGGAGCCGGAGGCGTCACACTCTACCAGGAAGGGCCGAGTAAAATCCGGCATGGCCAACACCGGGCCCCGGACCAGGGCCTGCTGGAGGGCGGAGAAAGCGGCAGCGGCCGCGGCCGACCACTGGAAGGGGCCCTCTGCGGACTTCGTCAGAAGCTGGGTGAGGGGCCGCGCTAACGCCCCGTATCCCTGAATGAAGCGACGGTAGTATCCGGTCAGCCCGAGGAAACCACGGACGTCGCGGAGCGAGCGGGGTGTCGGTCAGTGGAGCACCGCTGAAATCTTGTCCTCGTCCATGGCGACCCCGCGGGCCGAAATAGTGTGGCCCAAGTAGCTGACCTCCGTCACTCCAAAGGAGCACTTCTTCGGATGGAGCCGAAGGTGGTGTTCGCGGATGGTGGAGAGAGTCTGGCGAACGTGACGGAGGTGATCCTGCCATGAAGAGCTGTAGACCAAAATGTCATCAAAAAAAACAAGAATGTGTCGTCGAAGTACCGCCCGGAAGATGTCATTCATCGTGGCCTGGAATGTGGCAGGGGCGTTGGTCAGGACGAAAGGCATAACCAAGAACTCGTAGTGGCCGTCGTGCGTCCTGAACGCCGTCTTCGCGATGTCGGCAGGCCGGACCCGAATCTGATGGTACCCGGCTCGGAGGTCCAGCTTGGTGAAGAAGAGCGCGCCATGGAGCTCGTCCAGAAGCTCCTGAATCACCGGGATCGGGTATTTGTCGGGGACGGTGGACTTGTTGAGCTCGCGATAGTCCACGCAGAAGCGCCAACTGCCGTCCTTCTTCCGAACCAGGAGGACGGGGCTGGAGAAAGGGCTAGCACTGGGCCGAATGAGGCCCCCCAGCAGCATCTCGTGTACTAGCCGCTCGATCTCATCCTTCTGCACATGGCCATAGCGGTAGGGACGAACTGACACAGCCGCGGTGCCGGGCTGAAGGGGAATGGCGTGGTCCGTCGGCCGAGCCGGCGGCAGGCCGGTCGGGGTGTCGAAGACGTCGGCGAAGTCGGAGAGGAGCTCCTGCAAGTCCGCACTCAGTGGCAGAGTAGGAGGTGGCGGAGCAGACAAAGGCCACAGCCAGGCGGAGAAGTCGATGTCGGCGGTATGCTGAAGGGCCCGGAAGGAGACCGGCGTGCGGAGTAAGGCCGAGTCCCCCACCAGGCTGCAGGCACGGCCCCCCTGGAGGAACTGCATCGTCATACGCGCCCAATTGACGCGCACGTCACCGAGTGTGCGGAGCCAGGCCACGCCCAAGATGGCGTCGATCCCGCCGAGGCCAAAGGCATAGAAGTCCGCTGTCACCGGACAAGGGCCCACCGAGAGGGAAAGGTCGTGGCAGCACCCCTGAGTCGATCGGCGGCGGCCATCACCGAGGCAAACGGTGAACTCCGGGGAAGGAGTGAGCGGAAGCTGGAGCTGGTGGGCGAGCTGTGTAGACAAGAAATTGTGACTCGCGCCACTGTCCACCATCACGACAATGGGGCGGTTTTGCAGCTGCCCCATCAGCTTCATGGTCTGGGGGCCCGAAATGCCCCCCACAGAAAAGCATGGTAACTCCAGGCGGCTACAAGCCGCCGGTGTGGGGTCCACGACCACGTCGTCCGCCGAGATCTCGAGGGCCTCAAAATCCGCAGCGGTAATCTCTGAGTCGAAATCGCCGATGATGGCGTGAAACTCCTTGACAGGGCATACATGCGTCGGGGAGTAGGGCTGGCGACAGCGGAAACAAAGGCCCTTGCGACGAAGGTCATCCAGGGTTGAGTTGGAGATGTGCTGGGGAGGGGGTCGGCCCGGCCGAGGGCCCCCGTGAGGCGGCCGAGAGGGGGCCGGGGCAGCAGGAGGTCGCCAAGGTGGCCGTGGTGGAGGGGGGGTGCTCGCACTAGCGGAGGCCCGAGGTCCCAGGTCGGCCTCGACCAAACGAGCCATGTCAAGAGCGTCCGCGACCGTGCGCGGATGGTGCGTGCGAAGGCGGGAGCGGATGTGGGGAAGGAGGCCCTGCATGAAGAATCCCAGGTAGTGATCGGGCGGAAGGCCCGGAACATGAGCCACCAGAGCGACGAACTCATCGATGTAGTCATCCAGTCCGGCCGTCTGCTGAACGCCGCAGAGGCGCTCGATGGCGGACCCCGAGGAGCGAGGGTCGTAGCGGCGGATCATCTCCTGCTTGAGGTCAGGCCAGGAGATGGACGGGTTGGTCTGACGGAGCCACCGGGCCCAATGGAGGGCGGAGCCGTCCAGACCGACCACGACGGTGGACACCTTGTCCAACTCCGGCGTGAGATTGAGATCGAAGTATTGCTCGGCCTTGGCGATCCACCCCAAGGGATCGACGCCCGTAAAGGAGGGAATGTCGAGGGAGAGGGCGGACCGGCTCGGAAGGGCCGGCGGTGGAGCGGCAGCACGGGGAATGGTCGGTGCGGCACCAAGGAGAGACCCGCCCTCGGCGGAGGAGGACGAACCCGGGGCGACGGGGGCGGCAGAAGCCTGGAAGGAATCGATTTTGGAGTGGAGGGAGAGCAGGGAGTCATGCATGGTGGCGAGGAGTTGATCGTGGGCCTCCACGCGGCGGGCGAGGGCTTCGGCGGAGAGATCCGCCGCGGAAGGGTCGGAGGAGCGAGTGTTGGGTGCCATCGGAAGGTGGAATGCCAGCAAGGGTGCTAGGGCAGGGGCGGAGCAGGGGATGCGGACCCGTCGGCGCGATGGAGAAGCCGATGGAGAAGCCGACACCTGTGCGGGATGCGCGACTCGCTGGATGCAGACCCCCTGGATGCGGACCGTGGAGCGGAGGAGGGAGAGGCAGGTGCGCTCGATGGAGAAGCCGGGAGCGGGCGGGCTTGTTGACGGAAGGCGCGGGATCGCTGGCGCGCGACTCCCTGGAGCGGGCGGGATTGCTCGATGGAAGAGGCGGGCGGGATTGCGAACCGACGGACGGAAGAGAAAAAAAAAAACACCGCGCAGAATGAACGGCTCCGGCGGCGAGGAAGGCAGGCGGAGCGGCAGGTCGGACCAAATATTACGGTGCTCGGGAGGGAATCCGGCGAGGGGGAGGGCCGAGGAGACAAGAGAGAAGAAGAGGAGAGGAAGAGAGGAATAGGGAGCAGCCCTAATTTCAATATTAATCCAAGCATACCAAATAACATACAAACACCCCCTTATATAGAGGAGGGGTGTCCATAGCCAAAGTTCAGCATTAAGGGAAATACAAAATATAGCGAAATAAAATACTCATGCGATCAAGATATAATACTCCTGCGGTCATTCCCCTGTCGGGTTTGTCTTCCTGCGCGTGTACACCCTCCACGGTGGCTCCTCCTCGGGCGTGTCCGTAACATAGAGCCTTTGTTTTTCTTTGTCCTCTATTTCTATCTCATTATCATGGCAGAAAGCTCTTAATCACCGCAAGTGGCGAGAAGTCATGCTCAAAGAAATGCATGCTCATGAAAAAATTGTACATGAGATTTTGTGCATATTCATCGGGGGAAGATAGTTGTTGGATGTGAGTGGGTGTTTGTTGTCAAACAAAACACCCAAGGAATTGTCGAGAGATACAAAGCAAAGCTGGTCTCCAATGGATATACACAGACTGCTGCGATTGATTATTAGGAGGTGTTCGCTGCTGTAGCAAAGATGAATTCCATAAGGGTTCTATCATGTGTTGCCTGCAAGGGTTGGAATCTCTGTCAGCTAGATGTGAAGAATGCATTCCTCCATGGGGACCTAGAAGAGGAAGTGTATATGTCTCTACCTCTTGGACTTGCCCCTAAATGATCTGAAGGGAAAGTTTGCAAGATAAAAAAAAGCTTTATACGACCTTACAAAATCTCCTATAGTTTGGTTTAGGAGATTTCCCAAGGCCATGAGGACTTCTGGATATACTCAGAGTAATGCAGATCATACTCTATTAATCAAGCACAGGGAAAGAAAATTGACAGCCTTTATAGTTTATGTGGACGACATTGTTATAACAAGAGATGATCTAGAAGAGGTTCAAACTCTAAAAAAAAGGATGTCTAAGGAATTTGAGGTAAAGGACTTAAAGAACCTTAAGTATTTTCTGGACATTGAAGTCGCCAGATCCAGACATTAGATTTTTATCTCGCAGAGGAAGTATATTCTTGATTTAATTGAGACATTGAGAATGAGCGGGTGTAGACATGCTAACACCCTATCGAAGCAAACCACCAGTTAGGGAGGGATGACGGAGAACTTATTGAGGACATTCATGGTTTTCAAAGATTAGTGGGGAAGCTAATTTATTTGTCACACACACGCCCAGATATCTCGTATGCAGTTGGAGTGGTCAGTCAGAACATGCACTCACCAAACACTTGTCATCTTGATGTTGCCCACCGTATTCTCAGATACCGCAATGCCTCTCCTGGGAGCGGTATCCTATTCTCACTGAATGATGAGTCAAATATTGAAGTCTACACAAACGCAAACTAGGATGGATCGGTTGATGAACGACGGTCCACCTCAGGATATTACACTTTGGTTGGTGGGAATTTGGTTATATGTAGGAGCAAAAAACAACATGTGGTGGCTAGCTCCAGTGTTGAAGTTGAATTCAGAGTCATAGCATATGGAATATGTGAAGGACTATGGATTCAAACTACTATAAGGGACCTTGGCTTTGAGAAAGCTGAGTCAATCAGACTATATTGTGATAACAAAGTGGTCATTAGCATTGCTCATAACTTTGTTCAACACGATCACACCAAACACATTGAGATTGACAGACGCTTCATTATAGAAAACATAAAGAGAGGAATCTTATATTCTTATGTACTTTATTTGTTCCGTCTGAACAACAATGACAGACATCCTCACGAAAGGATTAAGTATGAGTGTTTTTGGAAGGATCATTATTCATTACCAAGTTGGGCATGGTCAACATTACACGCCCAACTTGAGGGGGAGTGTTGACATGTATTAGTAAAACAACGCGTGGTGGCTAGCTCCAGTGCTGAAGTTGAATTCAGAGTCATAGCATATGGAATATGTGAAGTACTATGGATTCAAACTACTATAAGAGACCTTGGCTTTGAGAAAGCTGAGTCAATAAGACTATATTGTGATAACAAATTCGCCATTAGCATTGCTCATAACTTTGTTCAACACGATCACACCAAACACATTTAGATTGACAGACGCTTCATTATAGAAAACATAAAGAGAGGAATCTTATATTCTTATGTACTTTATTTGTTCCGTCTTACAACAATGACAGACATCCTCACGAAAGGATTAAGTATGAGTGTTTTTGGAAGGATCATTATTCATTACCAAGTTGGGCATGGTCAACATTACACGCCCAACTTGAGGGGGAGTGTTGACATGTATTAGTTGATAATTTGTCATTGCCTGTATTTCTCTTTTTATGTATTTCTCCTCGTTACTCCCACTCATATATTGGAGTGAGACTCATTGTAAATAATTATGCAAGAAATTCAAAGTTTCAACAATTATTAATAAAAAAATTGAGTAGATGATATGCAATTTGAGTGGGGTGATAATAGAAATTATTAATGTATCTTATGAGAAGTTAATGCCATTTGGATCTGTCATTTAGAATAACGAGAATATAAATGTTTATATAAGTTTTAAGCTTGGATAGTTAAATTGAAAAACACCTCAATAGTACTATACAATAATGGATATCCGGGAAGATCAAAGAAATTTTTTATAAAATCACAATTCCACGGAGATGTTATGACCCTTGAGTAAAGAAATCGTTGATATCCATGCTAAGCAAGAAAATATTGAGCGTCGGTTACGGCGATACATCCGTCGGAGTACACCGTCTCACAGAAGTCATGAGAGTTCATATGAAAACAACTTTGAATGTTATTGTGCAAGGATATAATTTTGTAAGTAACTAACTAATATTAAACCAGCCAATGCCAGTCCCAAGCCCGGATGAAAAGTCGTGATGATTGTGTTAGGTAGACGACCAATGTAAAATTTAGTCACCCTTATGAATATGAATCTTTTGAGAAATTGTGCTAAATCTAGGTTGTTCCCCATAAAGAACGCGTTGCATGGTCCGAATGCGGCGTCTTGGCAAGAATCGTTACATCTCCAGGACTTATGTGTAGTGTTAAATAGGCAAGAGTCCTCGTCGTATGGTCCGAATGCGGCATATTGGCAAGGACCGTTGCACCTCCAAGAGGACTTGGGTGTAGTGTTAAATATGCAAAAGCCCTCACATATTAGGCATCCTAGAAAAGTAGATCGTTGGATTTGTGAACGACTTAGGTTTGGAAGTTGGAATATAGGTTCGCTAACGGGAAAAGCGATGGAAGTAGTGGATGCAATGATTAGGAGAAGGATAAATAATTTATGTCTGCAAGAGACTAATGGGTGGGTTAGAAAGCTAAATTTTCAGATAATTCGGATTTTAAATTATGATACACAGGAAAAAATAAAATAAGCAATGGAGTAAGTATTATTGTAGATTCTACTCGAAGGGATGGAGTTGTTGGGGTAAGCAGAAAAGGTAATAAAATCTTAGCTCTTAAATTAATCGTAGAAAAGGAAACTATTAATGAAATTAGTGTTTGTGCGACACAAGTATGATTAAGTGAAGCTATTAAAGTACAATTTTGGGAAGACTTAGATGATTTGGTAATAGAAGTACCACAAAGCGAGAAAATTTTTGTTGGAGGAGACTTAAATGGACATGTAGAAAAGAAAAATACGAATTATACAGATGTTCATGGAGGATTTGGGTATGAAGAAAGAAATGAAGAAGAAAGAAATGAAGAAGAAAGAAATATTCTAGACTTTTCCATAGCACATGAGCTAATTGTGACAAATACGTTCTACATGAAGAGAGAAGAACACTTAATTACGTTTAAGAGCTGACAAAATAAGTCACAAATTGACTATTTTATAACTCATAAAATGGATATAAAGATTTGTAATGATTGCAAAGTCATACCAGGAGAAAGTTTGACAACTCAACATAAACTAGTAGTGTTGGATGTGCAAATTAAATATAGTAACTTTAAGAGAAAGACAAAAGTATTATCAATAATTCAGTGATGGAACTTGAAAAAGGATAACAGGTTGATTTCAAGGCAGAGGTTATAGAACAACTAGTTGATGATCCTTATGTTGATCTAAGTGTCACATGGAAAGTTATGACTTTTCATTTAAGGATAAGTGGAAAGAACGTACTTGAAGAGTCAAAAAGTTATGAATTTTTGTTGGAGAAGGCTTATGATAGGGTTCCAAAAGAGGTCTTGTGGAGAGTCTTAGAAAAGAAAGGTGTAAATGTATCATGCATTGACGTAATCAAAGATATATATATACAAATTCAATGACCAGGGTGAGGACATTTGGAGGATTAACACAGGAATTCCTTATCGTTGTTGGCTTACATCAGGGTCAACTTTAAGCCATTATCTCTTTACCCTTATCTTAGATGAGCTCACCGGACATATCCAACAAGCAATACCTAGGTATTTATTATTTGCAAATGATATTGTTTTACTCGATGACACACGCGAGGTGTAAATGTGAAACTTGGATCTTGGCGAGACACTTTAGAAAAGAAGGGTTTTAGGTTGAGCGGGACAAAGACGGAGTATATAGAGCTTAAATTTAGTAGTGCAAGAAGGTCTGATGACTCCGTCATTAGATTGGGTGACCAAGATATTTACTGCAGTGAGTGCTTTAAATATCTGGAATCGATAATTCAAAAAGATGGTTTAGATAAAGATGTGATACATAGAATCCAAGCAGGTTGGTTGAAGTGGAGAGGCACGCCTGGGATCTTATGTGATCGTAAAGTACCATTAAAACTTAAAGGCAAGTTTTACCGTACTGTAATTAGGCTAGCAATGCTCTACGGTTCTAAGTGTTGGGCAGTGAATGGTGTACATGTGCAAAAAATGAGAGTTGCGGGGATGAGAATGCTCAGGTGGATGTGCGGTCACATGAGACTAGATAAAATTAGAAATGAATGTATGAGGGATAAGACAGGAGTGGCGCCAATTGTAGAGAAGATGTGAGAAGCTCATTTAAGATGGTTCGAACATGTACATAGGAGACCATTAGAGGCACATGTTAGGCGTTGTGAGAGTTAGTCACTAAACATAGTAAACGGGGGAAGGGTAGACCAAAAAAGACTTGGAATGAAACTATAAGGAAAGACATTATGTACTTAGGCATTAGTGAGACTATGAATAAAGATGGGGCGCAATGGCGACAAAGGATCCATATAGCTGACCCCACTATGGTGGGATAAAGGCTTGAGTGTTGTTGACAACAACACTCAAGCCTTTATCCCACCATAGTGGGGTCAGCTATATGTTACAACACACTCAAGCCTTTATCCCAGCATAGTGGGTCAGCTAAATCGATCCTTTGTCGCCATTGCGCCCTATCTTTAGTCATAATCCTAACAATTCCTAAGTACACCATGTCTTTCCTTATAGTTTCAGTGCAAGTCTTTTTTGGTCTAATATTGATTAATTAGTATTGATTAATATTGATTGATTAGTATTATTTAATATTGATTTAATTAATAATATTAATTAAAATATTTTATAATGTGTATCCTCCCTCGTCTATACAAGGGGGAGGGGGTAGGAGTGTTGAGGAACTTTTGTTCATTTTGAGTTTAGGATCTTTCATTTTGAGAGGAACTTCAAAGAGGAATCAACCTCTTGAGATTAGGCACGAGTATCCCTCGTGATTTGTATTTGTTTTTAAGTTCAACTGCAACCAAATTCTATGTTCTTAACAATGGTCTGGCATGGCGTTTCCGCCCGCTATCATCCGACGGGTACTAGCGCCTCAACAACCACTTTGATCGGACTATAGCCTAGTTTCAGGACATCATGGCCCTCCTTCGCAGCATCCACGCCAGTAGGGGTATACATGTGAACCCCACACCAGCGGCACCCCCTTATGCCGCACATGCATCCCGGTCCGACGACATCGATCCTAGCTCCCAATCGATCTTAGCTCGGCACGATGACTTCGTCGACAGTCCTCCCATCAGTCATCTCTGGCCTCTCCATAGCCACGCAATGGATCTGGTTGTCGACCCGCCTGAGCAGGAACACCCCTTGACGAGCCAAGAGTTGTCGAACATGACCCCCGTCGTCGGGAGAACGCATGATCCGTCCCGACGGGCACCCGCTAACATCACCCACACCAGCTCCGCACTCGTCGACGCCTTGCGCTCATCCCCCGAGTCATATTCCACCTCAGCGTGCCTCGTTGACTCGTCTAGTGACCCACCAGATCTCTCGAAGGTTCTTCTACAAACCGTCTTCGTCGCCCGAGCCACTCTCCTGCTTAGTTTGTATTCCCGACTTGCGGTGCCCCTCGATCTACTCGTGTTGCACACACTGACACACCTCCCACACCGCAAGTCGCGCACTGCTTTTGTAATCTCTCTACTCGTCCCCACACTCTCTTTTCCACGCCTCCGGTCATAGCTTGTCTCGAGCCCCCTCCACGGCATGTCCCTGACAGCCTTATCGTGTACAGCAAGAAAAACAAGCCATCATTTCTGTCGTCACACCTTTGCCCCCTACTCCAGCATTTCTTTCTAATTTTTCTTCTCTCCGACCCCATAAGGGCTGCCTTCCTTTGTTTTAATGTGCACGTGCCTCCATTCCTTATTTCCGCATTTCTTTAATTGCACTCACCCTTTCCCCAACTCCACCCTCCCAACCATCATTGGTGTCCTTTTCCTTGAACCTTCCAGTCTCACCAACTGCTACAACCGCCTCACTTCAACTATTTTCTAACATGCATTATCTCTCCTCTCCGCCGCTACTTTTACATGTCGTCGACAATCTTAAATACCTGGACAAATATTCAAACTTTGACCTTGGGGATAAGGTCAATTTTCAAGGGTGGAATAATGTTACGACGATACATCCGCTCGAGTACACCGCTTCATAGGAGTCATGGGAGTTCATATGGAAACCGACATGAAAGCTCATATGCAAGAATATAATCTTGTAATTAATTAGTATTGATTAATTAATATTGAGTAATTAGTATTAATTATATTGATTTAATTAATGGTATTAATTAAATTATTTTGTAATGTGTCATCCCTCATCTATATTAAGGGGGATAGGAGTGTTGAGGAGCTTTTGATCATTTTGGGGTTTAGAATCTCTCATTTTGAGAGAAACTTCAAGGAGGAATCATCCTCGTTAGGCATAAGTATCTCTCATCATTTGTATCCATTTTTTTAAAATTCTACTTCAATCAAATTTATGTGTTCTTAACCGCGTCAAGATGAATGTATGGGAAAATTAGGAAGGGCAATTAAGGAATTATAAAATATTAGAGAAATAATAGGAGTGACATCAATCTAATATCTGATAATAAAAAGTAGCCTTAAGTAACTCGTACATACACACTAAAGCATATAAAATACACTTTAAGGATTTGATAAGTATTTGGATGAAGGAGAAGAGCACCTAAAGTATTTGGATAAAAATTCAAGATGATGTGTAATTCAAGTTAAACACTCAAGCAGCATCCTTAAGGAATATAAGGACTCATAAAAACTCACCCAAATAATAGGGTATAAGGCTAGTAAAAATAATGAGCAAACACGTTAACTATGCCAGCATTCATTGAAGGCAGAAACAAGTCACAAAAGGAACAAAAGAAAGCTGGCATCCAAGATTGCAAAAGATATTGTGTTGCTACTCTTAATAGTCTAATTTCAAATCAGATTGGACGATAGGGGGATTAAAGATGAATGCAATCTATCATAATAAATTGCAAAAAAGCATGTGCAGTTCTAGAGGCAGTTTAGCTGAACAGAAGCCTAATGTTCCACGCTGCAACAACAAGGTTGAAATAAAAAATTTGATTATTTTGCAACTTCTGACAACTTGGGTTGTCGCTCTGCAAAACACATGAAGCACACTTTGCCCAACTAATTTCACTAAGGCCAATTTGTTGTTTAACATGGACACAGTTTTAGGCAAGCTTTACAAAAGTTTGAAATTGGGGATCTTTCTAACCCTCAAATGGTCACATTCCCATGTCCCTAGTCCTTTATGTCTACAACTGTCTCCTTATTATTCTCTCAGGTTTTGTATATCCCCAGTTTTGTTTTTGTTCTCATTATGATCTTTTCTGCAATTTATTCAAATTTAGCAATTATTTGTTCCTTCCTCCAGTCTGTGGCCTACATTTTTTCTTATTTTTGTGCTTTTTTCAGATGAATTTGGCCTTTCCTCTGCCTGACATTTTTTTTCTAAGTTCTCACTTCCTCTAAATGCCTCAAATTGAATCAAATTATTCATATTTTGATGAAATGAAATGCAAAGCTGATGGGTACCCACAAAAAAGCAACTTTTTGGAAGATATAAAATGCAATCATATATTTCTAATATAACACAATGTTAGGTAACCGTTTGTCCTAATTTATGTTAATGGTCGTATTATTGTTGAGATTTTTTTAGTCTTGTTTATGCATTTGTATTTATGCTATCTTTCATTACGTAGCTTGTTTAGTTTATTGGATAATGTATTTTATAAAGCAAATTAGAAGTTGAATAGGAGTTTTAATTATAGAACTATCGTTTATTGCATGTACAAGTATTACTTACTGATGGCCATGCTCTATTTCGGCAGAAACCTGCTGCTTCTATCCCCATCAATTAGTTCATCCTTCATGGAAAACCGACAGAATAGTCCAGAAGATACTTAGTCAACTTCTCTGATGGGAACGCAGCACAGTTGAGATTTATCCCCATCAGTGTCGACCTTCCACACACGTCAGATCCTCTGGCGTGTATGTTCTTCCTCTTGATTAGCCGCAGCACTTAGTCCCTCCGTCTTTTGCATTCTGTGGCAGCAGAAACTCTCGGTCGAAGCTATTGGATCCCTCAAGCACTCAACGAAAGAGGTGAGCTTCTCTCTTCGAAGTTGCAACATCTCCTTCTCACTGGATCCAACAACTGCAGCAAACCATCCCTTCTTTAACGATCCTCACCCACAAATCCCTAAACATCTTCTCTGAATGGATCAGACCCTCGATCCAGCTGGCCAGGACACCGATCAACTCTATCCTACCAAAACTGCAACTCATCAACACCATTTCCCAACTACCACCAACTTCCCCTACATCTCCTTCCACTAAACTGAGCCTTACCCCTTCTTACATAGATAGTAGTCCCACCTTCTCCACCAGTCAGCCGCCCCATTTTCACTTTCAACGTGTCCTACGCAGCATACCAATCATTACACCCCCACTACATCTAACAATCATCTGAGTCTGTCTCCCTCCCGTCCGTACCATCTGCACTCTAGCCAGTCGCCACACCATGCCTACTTCTCTGTTGATAATTCTAACAAATTTACTTCATCGAAACATAATTGCACACTTTCATTCCCGCTAACAGGACACACCTCATTCTTCCTCTAATCCATTCTCTCATAACTCACACAATTATGATTAATATGGATCATCAACCAAATCGTCTTACTACCTCCATACCCTTAGCTCACACCCTTCATCTCACATTCAGTATTTGTCACAAGCCAAACAGCCTGGTTATGCGCAATATTTCTGTAACCGGAAGCACTGCAAAACATTCATCCTCCACTGGTAGAGACTCCAAGCATTTTTTGTGATGTTGTCAAGCTATCAAAGGAAATGAGGAAAAAACTGGACATGTTCCTCCAAGGAAGTAACCTCCGGGTCCCAGAGTCGAGAGGTTGAGGCACATTGATCGGGGACTGAGGCGTGTAAGCAGATGGAGAACCATTAGAGCCCAGCTCTTGCATGCCGAATCATCTTAACGGTCACCACACCGCCATCAATTCATGTTGTCTCCATACAATGGGCCCTACTTCAGCCACCGATCTTGATGATTTCAACTCAACAGTTTACATGCCCAATCGTCTTTTTAACGATCACCACACCGCCATCAATTCATGTTGTCTCCATACAATGGGCACTTCTGTGACGCCGACAACTTTAACAGGTAACAATATGAGTTACCGAATGTTAAATTTCACACCAAAATTTTCATGTGTCGACAAAAATTTTTAATGTGTGCACACTATGTAATTTGTAATTAAATTACGTACGCAACAAAGTAAAATTAATTTGACAGCGTAAATACGTAATATTGTAGGGTTGTAAGGAATTAGAGATACATATGTGACCCCATTTAGTAGAATAATTACAAGTTTAAATTTAAGTTAGATTGAATGAGATGGGTGGTTGGATAGGCAAAAGGACCGTCTAAAGCTAAGATTGAACCAATCGGTCCATAAATGACTCACGTTGGACCGACATTTGCATGTCATGAAGAGGGCTCGGGTCTTGATAAGAAGAGGAAAAGACGAACCCTTCTGTTATGGACTTTCTTTCGTAGCAGCGGTAACTTCGCCGGAGGAGTGTCCGGAGGTGGAGTTGATGGGAGGCGGAAGATACAATGGAGCATTAACCGCGGCTGCCTAAGCGGGGCGTGCTCGAAGAGAGGAGAGAGCTTCCAAAATCTCACTAACACAAGAGAAATAGATTTCTTCCTTCATAATATTGCAAGACCTCAAGGGTCTCTTAAATAGACGATACAGAGAGGCAAACTCGTAAATAACGACACATTTTAAGGAAACGTACTAAAAGACGCACGACATACGATACAATAAATTTTTGGGCACACAGCCCATTAACATCACTCTCGTTGTCCAAAATGAGTTTGACCTCAAGCTCAAGGGAGATCAACGATGGTGCGAACTTCATATAATGCCCTCCTCGTCAGAGTCCTCGACGTGCAGATAGAAAAGTCTTTTGCACTTATATCCGCGAGTGTACTGCTCGTCGCAATTATAACATAACCACTGCGCACATCGTGCCAACATATCAGATCGAGATAATCGACGGACCAGCAGGTCCCCGGCGAACTCGACAATGTCAGTGGGTAAGTAAGCCTCTCACGCCAGCTGGAGGGAACGGTCGCATAGCCTGACCAGACTCATGGCAGTCACTAAGTCGGGAGGGGGCTCAAATTCGACATCCAGCCGCAAAGTCCGACGGTGAAGATGTCGATCTGCATCTTCAGGGAAAGTATGACGTGCGCCAAAAGAAGCTGAAACTGCTCCAAATAATCATTCACTGAGTCTGTCTGACGTAATGTTGTGAGAGCACTGAGGGGGTTACTGCGGATGGGAGGACTGAAGGCGGGTTGCAGAGTAGCTTGAAGGCTTCTCATGTCAGTTCTGGCTGATCGATGAGGAGACGAGTAGCCCAAAGCAGAGCGGAGTCGAGAAGGTGGAAAAAAGCCATATGAAATCTTTCAGTTGCCGAGGTTTGTTGGTGGCCAAAGAATTGCTCGCATCTGGGGAGCCAGCCTAACAGGTCATTTTTTCAATCGTAGGTTGGAAATTCCAACCTGGTGTAGCGCAGCAGAATCGCAGTTTCAGGACGGATGAAGGCCGGTGGCTCATGGCGGATAAGTGGCGGAGGCGGCGCCTGACTGCTGCGGGCATGATCTGTAGGCGGGGAAACAACTGGAAGGGCGAGGATCAGCTCATTAAGCTTGTGGGTGAGTATGGTAACATCTTCCCGATGGCGTGCTTCGGCGTCCTGAAGGCGTGCATCCAGGGCGGACATGAATGTTTGGATCCGGCAGTGTGCATCCACAGACAAATGGGAAAATGGATAGAGTAAATGGTTTACTAGAGTTATACCTCTAACACTTAGAAGAGGGCAACCTGCAAGCGAGACAAGTTGGGAATTGAAGGAGTGACTAGCAGGTTCGAGGAGCAGATCAAGGACTTTCATGAAGCAATGAGGACGCAACTAAGATAGATGAGGGAGAATGCCACAGATCAGGGTTCATAAGCCCAACCCGTGACACATTTGGTCACCCAATAGGTTCGAGTTCACAAACCACACCCATGACTGATGTAGAATAATTAGGGTTTTGGAAAATATGCTATTTTATGCTTTCGATTCTAACTTATGTAGGCCGAGAGGATCAAATTTCAAAACTTTGTGCACCAAAATCATTTTCGAACGACAAACTTCGTTGGAATCGTTAATTGTTATTTGAGAACGATCTCTCAAACGTCTCATCAGTGAACCGTAGCGAGCTCCGACGTTCCACAAGCAAAACACAACCAATAATTTATGAATAACGACATTAATAAGCAATTTGAACGTTCGGGCAAGCTTTTGATTATTTAGAGGAGCGCATAAAATTAAGCTAAATTAATTGGCGCAAAGATACGAGTCGGTACCGCGGAGGAGAGTTGATCCAGTCCAAATCCGTCTGGTAGAGGAGCAGGGGGTGTCCGAGTTTTGAACAGCCGCAAATCTTCAGTGATCGATCACACTGGAGGGTGCCGGAATAGGGACCCGTGGTCGACGGCACACCTTACGCGCGCAGGGGAGGTCGGACGTCGGAAAGAGCGTCGATTTTGACGGCGATCTGGTCGCGGAATGCTGCCGAGGAAGTAAGCGGTGAAGGCCCTGGCGTTCATCGCTCCTGTCGTCTGATGCTACGCCGAGAGAAGCACCGGAGCCGACCGTGACTTCTGATGGGGGAGATGGCTAGGGCAAGGCAGAGTAGAGATATTGCCGGTACTACAGGGGGAACGTGATTTCGTTCTCCTGTAAACCCGACCTCCTTTTTCTTTCTCCATGGTGATATTAATAGTTGTCTCTTTGATTGTCCAATTATTCCTTTCCAAACTATCTAAATATTATTTTCCATCTATTGCTTGATTCCTGAATGGTTTTATTTCTTGCCAAATGTAGATTTTCCTAATATAATTTAATAGGTATCTCTTTAGGAAAGACAAAAAATGTGGCAATCTTTAAATATCAAAATTGCCATATTTTAATTTACCTAAATTTATGCGACTTTAAATAGTTAAGCTCGCCCTTTTACATCATAATTACCTAAGACTACCGGACCTTTTATTCAGAGTCTCATTGGACGGTCAATCCCGATGAGCCGAAAGTAAATACGAGTGTGCGGGAAGGAAATACATGAAACGAAATAAATAAATGCATAAATAAAAATCCACGATGCATGATGGCGTCATGCATCTTTAGATGCGACGGAGGATGCATCAATTGCCCCGGGGTTGAGAGAGCTCAACCCCGACGAGAACTCGTAAATACTGACAACGGAGAGATCTGATGTCGTCTCTGGTGCTGAATCGGGTGGTGTATCTGGGGCTTTGACAGGTGGCTCGACACGCTTCCGAATTTGAAAAGGACCAAACTTCCTGCAATAGACAGACTCCCAATCTTCCTTTGAAAAGTACAACTCATGGCGATAACGACCGATTATGAATTTATAATTTTCAAAGGTTGCTCGCAATTTATTAGCACAAATTTTATGCAGTTCCTTTAAATAAGTAATATGAGCTCGCGCATCGAATGAAATACGTTCATGGAATGAGAGATGCTGGCGGTCAGGTGGGTAGAATAATACATAAATAATCTCGAGAGGAGATATATTAAGAGAGCGGTTTTTAGAATTATTAATTGTGGATTTTGCTTGTGGACGTATAAGATCCTAATGCGTCAGATTCGCTTCAATTAAACGCCTAAGAATGTTCCCCAAACTCCAATTAATGATCTTGGTTTGTTTATCGATCAGAGAGTGATAAGAGCTACTAAGTTCGAGTTTGATTCTCTTTCGACCCCATAATATGTTCCAAAAATACGACTTAAAATATTTAATACATTGTTGCAACTCCGCAAATTTGCCTGTCTCCAAATAATAGTGAGGTGAAATGAAAGTGTCGTCTCTAAATATGAAAACGATAGAATGAGGTGTGCGGAGTGAGTGGTCTTCAGATCTAGTATCAAAAGACTGAGAAATATCAGGTGGTACGCCGGAAATCGATAAATGTGGGGTGAGCGCCACATCTGGGCCATGGGTCACTTCATGGGATGGGGGTTCAGGCGGGAGTGAGGTAAGTAGTAATGTAGTGGAGTGTCCACGAGGTGAACTCGATGATGGAGAGGTCCTCTCGGGTACCCTTGGAATAAGGTAGTTCTTCTGGGGAAGAACAATGTTGCGTCCATGGTGCTCGAAGGAATGAGAGTTCCTCGTGCCGTCATGCATGACATGCCGATCGTATTGCCAAGATCGTCCTAAAGGATGTGACAGACATCCATGACGGCGACATGACATAGCACACTATCTGAATATGTGCTCCCTATAGAAAACTCTACTAGGCAATAGTGGGTAACGGGCATAGTCAAATGACTATTGACACCAGATAAGCTGTAAGGTTGTTCTAACAGATATGTCCCAAGCCCTAATGTGTCGACCATACGTTGAGAAACGAAATTCTCCATACTACCACTATCGATGATAATGGAACAAAATTGTCCCTGGATGTGTGCAGTAGTGTGGAAAATATCGTGTCTCCTATGGTCATCCTCAGTAGACTCGATAGGGGTGATCAAGCTATAACATAAGACACAGACTAAGTGTTCGGCGTGTTCGCCTTCCACCTCTATGACATCCTCAGACTCGTGCTCAAGCTCAGAGTGAGATTCATTAACGTAAACTCCATAGTCAAGCTCTCGTTCATCAGTGGAATCAATAACAGCGACAAAGTAACATCGCGGGCACTCGGACGATTTGTGTCCCGGCTCCATGCACTTGAAGCATCGGAATACTCCAGTGTTGGACATAGCCCCAATAACCTCCTTTCCCTTGGCGGAAATGGTGGATGGGGTCGGAGTCCCAGACGTGATGGGAGGGTGAGGGGAATCTGAAATCCTAGCAGAGGTGGTAGTGGTGATGCTCGATGTGGATCTTCCAGTAGATCTAACTCTGAATGTCCTCTTTTGTGATGACTCTACTCTTCGTGCGCGACTCGAGATCTCTCATAAATCCTTATAATCAAAAAGCTCTAGTTGGTCTCTAATAGAATAGCGTAGCCAGTTCAGATAGCAGGATACGGTCATGTCATCATCCTCTCGGAGGTCGAGGCGAGACTGCAGAGCTAGAAACTCATTGTTGTATTCATCCACCGTTAGTTTGTCCTGACGAAGGTTGTGGAACCGACGGTAGAGGGTCTGCAAGTAATCGGGTGGAACGTACCATTTCCGAAGTTGTGCTTTAAACTCTGCCCATGTGGTGATAGGGGCATGCCTAAATTGAATCTAGAACGCTCGAGTTGACCCCACCAAACTAGCGCGGACCCTTTTAATCTAAGGGTAGCATACTCAACTTGCCTGGCTTGGGGCAATTGCTTCCAAACTAGGAAAAGGTCCATCCTATCACACCAATCTAGGCAACCCTCGGGCTCTAAATGTCCCTCAAAATCGTCAACGTCCAATTTCACTCCTACATCCCATCGTGGTTGATTACGTGGTTCGTTACGTGGCCCGGGTTCTGTTTGTGCAAGTTCTAGCTGCATAGGGTTAATGTCTACATTACCCGGGGCAGGTACTCGATTTAGCCGCATGGTAGCCTCTATATTGTTAACCGATGTGCGCAATCTGTTCATAACATGTGTGACACTACCCATACCGGTGGTGAAAGTTTCTACCGCTTTCATTAAATCGTTCATACGTTGAGTCAAATCCCCTACACTTGCTTCTAGGTAATCCACTCGTTTTTCCATTTGAAATAATTCGATTTCATAAATTTCTCTTTGGTTTTAAAATTAATTTAAATTTATATTTAAAAAAAAAATTTAATAAAGATACTCAAAAATTTAAAAGATTTTATTTTAAATGAGAGATTACCCGAATGGGTAGAAAAAGAAATTATATATTTATTTTTTTAATTTTAAAATTCAAATTAAAATAAATAAAAAAATTTAATGGAGATTTAATGGGAAAAGAAAAAAAGAAAGTTTAATACAATTTTTTTTTATTTTGAAAATAGATTATAAAATTGAAAGATAAATAATTTTTTTTTAAATACGGATCGTATGATTCGCGATAGGAGCGAATCAAAGGCGCTCTGATACCAAACTGATGTAGAATAAAATTAGGGTTTTGGAAAAATATGATATTTTATGCTTTCGATTCAAACTTATGTAGGCCGAGAGGATCAAATTTCAAAACTTTGTGCACCAAAATCATTTTCAAACGACAAACTTCGTTGGAATCGTTAATTGTTATTTGAGAACGATCTCTCAAACGTCTTATGAGTGAACTGTAGCGAGCTACGACCTTCCACAAGCAAAACACAACCAATAATTTATGAATAACAGCATTAATAAGCAATTTGAACGTTCGGGCAAGCTTTTGATTATTTAGAGGAGCGCATAAAATTAAGCTATATTAATTGGCGCAAAGATACGAGTCGGTACCGCGGAGGAGAGTTGCTCCAGTCCAAATCCGTCTGGTAGAGGAGCAGGGTGTGTCCGGGTTTTGAACAGCCGCAAATCTTCAGTGATCGATCACGTTGGAGGGTGCCGGAATAGGGACCCGTGGTCGACGGCACACCTTACGCACGCAGGGGAGGTCGGACGCCGGAAAGAGCGTTGATGTCGACGGCGATCCGGTCGCGGAATGCTGGCGAGGAAGTAGACGGTGAAGGCCCTGGCGTTTGTCGCTCCTGTCGTCTGATACTACGCCAAGAGAAGCACCGGAGCCGACTGTGACTTCCGATGGCGGAGATGGCTAGAGCAGGGCAGAGTAGAGGTATTGTTGGTACTACAGGGGGAACGTGATTTCGTTCTCCTGTAAACCCGACCTCATTTTTCTTTCTCCATGGTGGTATTAATAGTTGTCTCTTTGATTGTCCAATTATTCCTCTCCAAACTATCTAAATATTATTTTCCATCTATTGCTTGATTCCTGAACTGTTTTATTTCTTGCCAAATGTAGATTTTCCTAATATAATTTAATAGGTATCTCTTTAGGAAAGACAAAAAATGTGGCTATCTTTAAATATCAAAATTGCCATATTTTAATTTACCTAAATTTATGCAACTTTAAATAGTTAAGTTTGCCCTTTACGTCCTAATTACCTAAGACTACCGGGCCTTTTACTCAGGGTCTCATTGGACGGTCAATCCCAATGAGCCGAATGTAAATACGAGTGCGCGGGAAGGAAATACATGAAACGTTAAATAAAAATCCACGACGCATGATGATATCATGCATCTTTAGATGCGACGGAGGATGCATCAATGACACATTCGGAGACCCATTTGAAAGACTCCAAAAGTAGTGGGTACAAGAAGAGCAATGTTTTAAATGTCCTTCGACATGTCATTTTTGAGAACAAAACGATATTTTTTTGAAAAAATAAATAAATTATGTTTCTTTGTAAAATATAGGCCGATATATCTGATTGCTCTGATATATTGGCCGACACGACATTTGAACATATCGCCCAATTTTTATTTTATATTATGTTAGCAATAAATCAATATGAAAACACATAACGAATAAAAAATATTTAGCTTTTAAAGCATTTTATTTACTATAAAAGTTATTGTCTAAATAAAATTATTGTATAATATTAATATATTTTAAAATATATCTATTTGTACTTGCTAGTAATAGTTGTAGTGTATTACTAATATTTTATTTTGGATACTTATTGAATTTATTTTAGGATATACATGACTCGGTGTTCGTAAACTTGTTATTCTAATTTAATTTTAGAACATAAATATAACATAAAAGATAATTTTATTTAAGAGATGAAAATCCGATGTTTTAAAATATCTCCAGCATGTCCCCGAATTCAGATATCCGACATTTAAACACTCAATCCGACACGTCGTCGACATCTGATATTTACAACCTTGAAGAAGAGAATAGAGGAAGGTTCTAGATTCGCAAAGAAACTACATGCACCTACAATACTCTAGAAGCATGTAAATAAATAATATGTAGAGTAGTTTAGAATTGTTGAGAAGAATACTGTAAAGATTTCTAGAAGGGTCCATCCTTTGGAGGGAAATCCTGTAGGCCCTATAAAAAGATGAGTACCCTCTCATTTGTATTCACCTTGAGAAGAAACAAGGTTGCACAGGATTAAGCGGGGCTTAAACACTAGTCCTGTGGCATATGCATCAAAACATCTTGCAATCATGTTTTGGAACTTGCAATCATGTTCTGGAACTTGTAATACACCTTGTTCGAGTTAAGACCGCTATTATTTTACTTATTTTGTATTGTAATGCATAGTTCCATATAATAAATATGTTCAATATTTTGTTAAGTGGGTACAGACTTCAAAATATACAATTCTTTGAATCAATTGTAATGGTTCTTAAAATATGCATTAAAACCTTTTGACTTTTAAATTTAACTATTTACTAATAATATCTAACACTTCATTTAAAAATGTAGGGTAAAGTACTTGTGGAACCTCTATATTGTAGAGGAAAGACATTTGACAAGTGTAAGTTTCAAAAGGACTGTTATAACCCCTAATTTTTCATAACCGAGACATTTGACCCACTACAAATTCTTTCGACAGGGAGTTAAATCTCTCGGTTATGAAAAATTAGGGGTCACAACAATCCTTTTAAAACTTACAGGGGTCAAATGTCTTTCCTCTACAATATAGGGGTGCCACCAGTACTTTACCCAAAAATGTAATATAGAAGGTTTAATACTTTAATTGCTTGTACAAGGTTTAGGGTGTGTAGTTAACTAAACCATAGTACAATTTAGATGTTTCACTTCAAAGAATAAAATGCATGTATGATCATTGATAGCTTCAAGGATAAGACACGTGCCAAAATGCCTCTTAACATGTAAGTATGCCATGATCTTTCAATACATCAAAAGCAAATAAATATAATCTACTGAGAGAAATGGTAAAAATTGTATTTATAACAGCATGAATAAAATGACTGCATCCACATGTTCGACATGGCTTCTCTAAATACCAAATGGGAATAATATAACTATAATATAAAGACAAGGAAGATGATTACTAACCAAAGAAATTTTCTGGGCAACAGAAAGTACATATGTGCAATCAGGGTTCAACTCTTCAAACTGATGCTCACTACATGTAGTTATTGTCAAATTAGACAACAGATGAATCCTCAACCCAATCAGCCAATGCCAAAAAACAAGAAAAATGATATCATAGCAGAAATCCAGTAACAATACGAATGACAACCTCATTATTCCAAAGACCTAATGCATGGAAAAGAAAAACTATGCAATAGACATCATATCCTAAAATGTTATAAGCCTAACAAATGGAGAAAATAACACCATTTTTACAATCTCTTTTGCTATAATGATAATAATAACTATTAATATTTTAATATGATTGTCATTTACATTATTATTGCTATCAGCCTCAATGCAATCACCGGAAGAGAAGGAATGAAATAACAGTATTTATATATAACCACAGTACATATGTATATACACACCCCCACACACAAGGACACACGTGTGTGTATGCACACAAATTTATGTATAAACATATATCTATATAACTATATATATATGTGTGTGTGTGTGTAAAAACCCAATGTAAAGGCGCACTGCTTTGGCCCGTTAAGAAATTCCACATGTATAATAATATATCTACATCTATAAATATATATATATATGTAAAAATCCATGGTAAAGGACCACTTCTTTGGCCTGTTAAGAAATTTTACATGTATAGATTAGACCCACACCGTGGTTTTGTAGTTAAGGACTATTACGCTATGTATTCATCTCTTCTACATGGTATCAGCTAGGTGATTCCTGAAATAAAACTCACGACGATTGAGCTCATGCTCACGCCGATTGAGCTATCACGTAGTCTGCAAAATCCGCCCGCCACATGGACTTTTCTGGCTTGAGCCCACGGAGCTCGTCAACTTCAGTTTGAAGCTTGTCAATACTCCATCTTGGAGCTTGCCACGTTCAGTTTTAACCTCAGACACCTGAAAATAAAATCACACCCGCCCTACCCTAGCCTTTTATAGGCTTCCGAACCACTGGTGAGCTCGCCAACACCTGCTCTACAGAACCAAAACTCGCCAACACCTGCTCTACAGAACCAGAACTCGCCAACTCCGCCCTCTAGTGTGCTCACGGACTCATCCAATGCAGGGCTCGTCGATTGCCGCAAGTTAAGCGGGCTCCTTCTGTCGCAGGACTCGCCGACTCATCCAATGCCTATTCTAGCAAATCCCTCATGTCGCAAGGCTCGCCGACTCTTCCAATGCAGGGCTCGCCAATTCCTTCGGGCGCAGGACTAGTCGATTCATCTGCTCCTGGTCTCGTTAAGACATGCTCTCCTCCAACAGCTAATCGATACCTCCTTCCATAACAGAGTTATCCACCTCCTATCCAGCGCTCCCCGAACTCTTGCCTTGAACTCACCTAAGTTGCTTGTGCTCTCGGATTCTGTACTCGCCGAGGCTTGGCCTTGCCTACAACTTGAGCTTGCTGATAACATGGGGATGAATGTTGCATCCGCCTCATCCACAATTTTGGCACTTGCTCCGACTCCCATCTTTGAAGTCTATGACGAACTGAGAATTACCACAATCTCCCTCGCTGGAAAAATTTTGTTAAGGGGTCCACTCAGTGAACCACCTGTTGAGCCTAGTGAGCAATGGTTTGGGATGATAGCATCGTTCAGTTCTGAATTCTGAATTGCATAGATAGTGAGCCCTATCGCATGACTATGCACCACGAGACTGCAAAGGCCTTGTGGGATGAACTGATGTCTCTCTACTCTAGGCAAAATAGCCTTTAACATCTGTTTGATCTCTTTAAGGACCTTCAAACCATTGAATTGGGTTGGGACAGTGAGCTGACGTCGTTCATGGTGTAGTACAAGACTTTCATCGAGGCTTGGATTCAACACCAGCCTCCGACTTTGGATTTTGCTACCCAACAGATTAAGAAGGAAGATGTTGGCATAGAGGTGATGATGGCATGGATACCACCTCATCTATGCAGTGTCCATGTCAACATCTTATCTTCTCCCACTATTTTGTCTCTGACAAATGTTTGCTTCATGATTTTGAAGGTGACTCCGCCCAACGATGTCTCTTTGACTCCATCCCATGCTCTACTCCAACACTCTGCTGAAACTCGCCCTCCATCTACTAGGAATCGTGGTGGTCATAATGGGTCCTGAGGAGGTGGGTATGATGGCAGAAATCGTTCCAGGGGGCATAGCACTGGCATGTGTAAGCTACTTGTTACTGGAAACATGGGTTCTTGCAGCCGCCTCCTCACAACGCCTCTCCAGCGATGGATGCTTTCAGCACGTCCCACTCCAATATTAACAACATGCGGGAGGAACTTCAGCATCTGTGGGGCTGGGTACTCGAACTTCCAGACCCGTCGTCTCTACCTCCATAGAAGGTATATCCTATTTTTCCCACAGCTCCTCCTGGATTGTGGACTCCGGGGCCATAAATCACATTACTCCATAGAAACCTTCTTGGGACAATGCTAGTCCCAAATTTACCAATGTTTCCAATGGAGAAACCACCCTGATTTACAGATCAAGAGAATTTGCTCTCACTTTGTCTATTTCTCTATGATCTGTATTTTATATTCCTGGTCCACAATTGCTGACTTACTCATGATCATGACTGCTACATCACTTTTTCGCCTCTTCCTTTGTGGTGCAGGATCGACGGACGCGGAATATCATTGGTAAAGGACAACTATAGAATGGGCTCTACACTTTGGACCTCCCCGCCTCAAAACTATCCTCTATCACTTCCTTTGATTGGTGTCAACATCTTGGTCATGCTCCTCTTACAATACTACAGAAGGCTCTTCCTGAATTTACGTTTTCTGACTTTACATGCGAAACTTGTATCTCCGGGAAACAACATCGCTCTACCTTCTCCCTTAATTGTACTAGGAGTTCTACTCTCTTTGCTTTAATTCATTCGAACATTTTGGTCCATATAAAACTGGTAGTTTATCAGAATATCGTTACTTTATTACTTTTATTGATGATCATTTCGCATGACATGGGTGTATTTATTGCGTGATCGCTCTGAATTATTATGTTGCTTCCGCTTATTCATCGTTGAAGCTCGTAATCAATTTTTGAGCACTATTAAAATTCTTCAAACCGATAATGCTCACGAATATACTAGTCACAAATTTCAGGGAACTTGCAATACATTGGGTATTATCCACCAAGCGTCTTTATGCTATTCACCATAATAAAATGATGTGGGCGAGTGGAAGAACCGTCACCTCCTTGAGGTTGTAAAATCCCTTATGTTTCAAATGCAGGTTCACAAGGTCAATTGGCAGTTCGCAATCACCACAATGTGCGACTTAATTAGTGTTCAAAGTCCCCGAAACTTATGTATATATTTCTTGTGTATAAATACAAAGGAAGAATACATATATATAGGTGAGAGAGTGAGACAGAAAAACCTATACAAGGTGTGGGACTAAAGAGAAGGAGATCTAAATGGGCCTGTACATGGGCCTATTACATGGATTTCGCTAACAATTAGCAAGCTTCACACTCTTGTTTTTCCTCGCACACGGTGTTAGGCGACTTCAGAAACCGTACCCGACGATTGGCTTCCATCGACAACAAAAACCCTAAACAGTAAGCAAAACTATCTCTTGCTCTTCTCTGAAACCACAAACTCCTCATCCTCATCACGAGCCTCAAATCTTACATTTGGTATGCTCCATGTTTTGCGTTTGTCCTTCTCGACCTCCTCCACACTAATACCGACCTCGACCTCGGTACCTCCTGCGACCTGTGACGAACTCTATTGATAACCTTGGTGATTCTCAAAAGCAGCATGCAAAAAAGCAGCAACAGCTTATTCACTAGCGCAACTGATAATGATTATGTAAACAATACAATTATTATTTCTTTTTGAAGCATGTCCTGCAACTTTTGGTCAAAAGTAGAAATTTCTTTTTGCCGATAATAATTTGGGGATATTACTTTCCAAGTTGAATTAGGCAACGATGCTTCATGTAACCAATTAAGCACATTGTTGGGGTTTATTCACTTGATTTAGTTGTGATTCCAACCAATTGTGAGCTGGGTAAATAGTTGATTTCGTTTGTTTGAGTTTATTCACTTGATTTAGTTGTGCCAGACTTACTCATAATTTTCAGAATGAGGGATTTACGCCTAATATAGACCTTCAAACGAGCCATCAATTAGGTTGCCATTTTTTCTTTTATTGCACGCAATAAAGTTAACTCGTCACGCTTCCATAGAAAGTGAATGACAATCGAGATGACGATTTCAGTCTGTATTTTCATGTGCACTCATGCGATGATATGAAGTTAATTTTTCTGCAATTCTCCAATTACTTTCTCTAATTTTCCCCTCTTTATCTATAGTTGCTTGAGATTATTAACCGAGACTTTCTTCAACTCATATTAATTTAGCGGTACAATTATTGGAATTTGAAATCAATATGTTAAGAATCAAAGACTTAAGCCTTTCAAACCCTTCTTCTTGCAGAATGATTTATATCCAATTCTCTTATTTTGCTTATATTTTCAGAATGACATCTTGATTTAGACAGGTGGTGTATATTCTTATAAAAATTATGACTTCAAGGCTGATTTTTGTGTCTTAGCTTTGATCATGGCTACCTACACTTCCTTCAAAGTTTTGTTACTAAGTTTCTTATCATTCTACATTTTCTTCAATAGAAAGAAATAAGTTAATTTTATTATCAATATCTATGTTTGTGGGTCTTCTTACTTTAATAGAGATGTGTTTGGATATCATCACTTTTACTTGTATGAAGTTGACCTGGGATTAGAACTTACAAGATAATAAATCATTGTCATATAACTAAACCCTTATGTTCGGATACCATGACTTTAGCTTTAATAAAATTGACCTTAGGTTAGAAGGTACCAACTGCATGGTTGAAGTTTTCAATTCACAACCCAAGATCGCATAGTCATGTTCCAAAGCAACCCACGAGGCCACGAACGGGCGGAGCCCGATCGCAACCGAGAGCAGTCAAGCACGGGTGTAGCCCGTGTGAAGACTGCTAGTGTGTGTATAAGGAATTCTCATGTGTTGATGCAATGCATTTACTTTTTAAAACAAAAAATCTGGAGCAACGGGCAAACCTAGATGGGGTAGCAGGCATGCCTATATATATATATATATATATATATATAAACGAGTGCCCGACACGGGGCTCCGCCCCTACGGCCAAGCACGACAGTACCCGGCCGGCGACGGCGATCTTCGCCCGCCCCCGGCGTGATGCTGTCGGGCGGAATTCGCGCATCCAGGCAGAATCCGCCCGCATCCAGGCGGAATTCGTCGGCCTCCGCACGGGCTTCGCCCTCCTCCGCACGGGCTTCGCCCGTGCTCGATGCGTCTGCGGACTGCACCCACAACATATACATATGAGTACTCGAAATGACCGTAAAAAATATACATCAATATTGCAATATTTATTTTGTAAAAAAATATACGAATATACTTTCTCCCTCTCTTCCTCTCTCTCTCTCCCTCTCTTCCTCTCCCACTCTCTCTCTCCCACTCTCTCTCTCCCTCTCCGCCAAACTCTCTCCCCCTCTCTCCTTTCTTTCTTCATTTCTCTCTCTCTCTCTCTTCGATTTTAGGGGGCTCGAGATTTTAGTGAGAGAGGGGGAAAAGGATTTGGGTTGAATTGATATTCGCATTCCGAAATTATGATTAAATCTTCACATCGAACGGACAGGATTTATTTGATGGCTTTTAAATGCATGGAATTTAAAAGTCATCCATATTTCTTTATAAGTAATATAGATATACACATATTAAATGACACTATTTTGCATGGTATGCACCCATCATTCGTGAAATAAATCAAGTTTATTAGATAGGTTTGTACAATATTATACTTCCACAATCACATTAAAATAGAATAGAATATAATCACATAAAATAAAATAGAAAATTTTAAATAGAAAAATATAAATAGAGAGAAAGTATGAGTGTTTGTGTGTGTGAGTGAGAGAGAGAGAGAAAGAGGAACTAATACCAATAAGGTTAGTAATAAGGAAATTTTTCCATGTCTCCAACCTGAAATTTTAACATTGAAAATTGAATAAACCTGATCATGTGTTCAAAATGAAAGAAAAATATATTCTTGGAAGGATAATATTGGAGATTAGATATGCATGGATGATATATAGCTGTCCTTAAAATGAACAAACACATCCATAAGTAATAGCTGATTAGTTAGTATGATATAAGGAATCTAATCCACCCAGGAACCAACGAAAGTTAAAAAGAATGCTAAAATAAAGTGGGCTAATGTTAACAATGAAAACTGTTTTTCTTAGCATTTCATTTGAAGAGTCCCAAAAAAATAAAAACTTACACGAGAAATTACATGCAACTCAAACCAAGTACACGGAACTATTCTAACTCTGGGAAAATTGTCATTCCTTTGTTTCGTTCAGCAAAATAAAAAATACCCTTAGCATTCCATATCAATAGCAAAAGGAATACAGACTCACATATCATGGAGCTCAATTAAATCCATCATATGACAAAGAAATAAACCAGTGGGGTGATTCCTCTTTCCTTATGTTTCCTTTCACATTTATTAATAAATATGGACTTTTGATTTCTTCCCCTATTACTGATTGGAGGGAGAGATATACCTAGAATTATATAATCATTGCTACTTACTATATTAATAAGCATTTGAAGAGCGGACATACTTATTTTATGTTATTTCCCAGTTGTTCTTTCATAAACAAAAAAATGGAATAGATGCCCATAGTTCGAGCAACAGTATCTGGCTTCAAATTTACGCTATTCATGAAGCTGTCCAACTAATCATGATTGATACAGATTATACACATCATTAGGTGCACGAAAACTCAATAATTTTGTAAGATATAAGCTGCGTTCATTGATTTACCTCTTAATTGAAGGAAACTGTCAGTTTCTTCGGTACTGAAGAATGAACATACGCCCTCCACTTCACAAAAAATATTTCTTGCAAACACAACAAAAAAAATTTCAAAAGAAAGTGTACAAGATATAAGGGGCGTAACAGCCATAAATCTTGGTATTATAATTAAATCTTTGAAAGGTGTTGTTTACAATGCACCAATTAGATGGGAGATGGCTTACAAGATAATTTTTGAGCTGACCTGACTGAATAAATAAAAAACCAATATGCCACACCTAATGTGGAGCTGCATAAGGATTAACAATTTGTGATCATTCAAACAAGAACAAAGTGCCTGCAAGAAATATGTTTGATGGAGGAATCTACTTATACTCCACCATAATCAGGGGCTCCTCAAGAACAGCACTAAATCATGACTGCCTGTAATACGAGTAGAAGAACTGAACTTGCATCTCTCACCTTAAGGTAATATGTTAACAGTGAATACTTGTGCACCAGCACATGTAGCACATCTGTGCAATAATGTACTGCTTCGCTTTCACCATGTTTAGCCAAAGAGGCCAATAGGACCTAGTTCCCCTTCTTGCAACTCCTTCCTTCGCGGCTCTTCCAATGGATCAGGACTCTTCATTATCCTCCGTAGGCGCCTTAATATAGAAGTTGAGAAAAAAGTTTTTAAGAAATGCAACGAGGGTAACCACAATAAAGCAAAAGGGAAGAGGTTACATATAATGCAAATACAAAACAATCAAACATAGATACCTGTCTTGAGCATGCTGGGCAGGAAATGTTGGCATGAAATCCTTCTCTTTAGGTAGAGGAACCTCACGAAACCACTCATGGTTAAGAGCACTTTCGGATGTTATGCGCTAGAGCAGAAATATGAGAAATTATCAATTCAAGTAGGCAAAGACACTGTCAACACGCAGGAGGTAACAAATCAACTTAAAAGACCAGCTCTAGTTAAATTCTTTTTACCTTCTCAGGATCATAAGTAAGAAGCTTATTCAGCAGGTCAAAGCCAGATTCTGAAAGAGTTGGACGACCAGAAAACGACGTAGGAGGAAACTTCTCTCGCAGCCTGTTATACCTGAATAAAAAACAAAAGGCTAAGGGCTCAAAACAAAATTGACTACGCATCACCTAACAAAAGATGCCACCATGGCAAGCCAAGATACTCGAGCAAGTTCACCCCTTGCTGAAGGCCTGACAAATGGTCAATCATAATAAGACTTTGCATTCTTGATCAGTAAGATTAGGGGAAAAATGATCATTGAAGAGACACAAGGAGGAACATGCTTACCGCTGCTTGACAAAGTTTACTTTGACACCAGGTAATTTTGCAAAACCTGGCCATATCTTCTCATTTGGTGTACCAAGAGTTCTAAAGATCTATATCAAATATTGGAAAACAGTAAGCATAGGACCAAAATCATAAAACAAGTTAATGGATATTTTGGACAATAGTACAACGAACCTTATCAAGTTGATCAAACTCGGACTTCCCATTGAATAAAGGCTCTTTTGCGAGAAGTTCAGCCATTATACACCCTAGTGACCACATGTCAATTGCAGTTGAATACTCTTTTGTTCCTAGGAGAAGTTCTGGTGCTCTGCCATATAGACAAGTACAATGAGCCTCAGAATACCATACAAGGAAAAAATAAAACAAAATAAGCATGGGCATAGATGACTATATTGAAAATGTCAGAAGTTCACCTGTACCACAAAGTCACAACAAGATGAGTATATGGCTTCAAAGGGCTTCCATATTGGCGAGCTAATCCAAAATCGCATATTTTCAACTCACCACGATTATTTAATAGAATATTAGATGTCTTCAGATCCCTAAAGGGTATTGGTAAGTGAAAATTACAACAATTTCTCAATTCTTAAATTTAAGAACAAACTTACAGCAGAACTGTTGCAAGAGTTATACCTATGAAGAACCCAGTTATTGTGCAGGTACTTTACCCCAGATAAAAGCTGCAACATTAAGCACTTAACTTCACTCTGGCTAAATGGTTGCTTCATTGTCTCCATTAATCCTTTCAAATCATGCTCCATATACTCCATAACCATGAAAATACTATCAAGGCTGCTGCCAACAACAACTTCTTTCACATCTACAATAGACATGTGGTGAAAAGATAATAAAATGTTAATTTCCCTCAGAGATGTCAATGGGAAACCCTCCCTCTCCTTTTCCATCTTAACCTTCTTCAATGCCACTATCTGGCCCGTCTTTTTGTCCCTGGCTCTATAGACAACCCCATAAGTTCCTTCATCTATCTTATTCAACCTCTCAAATTCGTCAACACTTCTGCATCCCTGCAGCATGTTTAAACTTCTCTGAGGTGGTTGCGGTGACTCTGTTGTCAGAGCTTTACCACTGCCGTTTTCCAAATCTGTATCCAAAGTACGAGTACTACCATCATCATTAGCCACATCCCCATCAACATCCATGCAGACAGTATGCTCTCGTCCAATGACCAGCTCATCCTCTTCGCTATGATCTTTAGAGCCAGCAAATGACATAGAAACAGACCCTTCAAAACACTCCCTCAAAACAACATCACCAAGATCTGGATTTCTCAACTTCTTGTGCACGTGTTGTTCCCTCGATCCAGTCAGAAGGGCATTTTTCTTCTTTTTCCGCACAATTTCTCCATCCAATGCATCAACCTCACCATCCAAGGCATTGTTAATGTCTGCCCACCGGGAAGTAGAAATGTGACGTGCTGTGGAGAAAACATCATAATCTACCTGTCCAGGCTCCGAATCATTTACTTCATATTGTTGATATTGAGGTGAATCTATGGAGACCATTACGCCAACTAGTATTGTGTGCTCTGATGATTGCTGCACTAACTCAACTGATCTGGGTAAGGCGCCCCCAAGTGGCAATGGAGATGGTGAAGGAAGCAGGGCTTGATCTATAGATTCACTCTTACTCCTAGAACTAACAGAAGCTAGCCTTTTATCGTCATCCCTGTCCCATATGATTGGAGAAAACTTCCTCTTCCGGACTGTTAAAGCATCTCCTTCTGCCAATTTCTGGACGCCATTCGGTCCTTTATCCCTGGAAGCGGGCATATCAGGTTCATCCGAACCACTACCGCTGGACAGCTCTCCAGGCTCACGATCTACATATCTCCTAGAGAGCCTACTCCTAGTTGCACCATCGCCACTAGAATTGCCAGTCAAAGGAAATCGATATGACCCGTCCAAAACTTCTTTCTCCATATCGCCTGCCCGCTTAACCCTAACCCTATCCCTATTCCTTGGCCGTTCACGATCCCCTTCGCGAAAAAGCTCCTGGTAATAATCGTTCCTCACACCAATCTCTACACCATAGTCTCTGTCCCTAAGCTCATTATCCCGGTAGCCACCGTGACGACCGGCAGCCATGGAAACCCCAAATACCCAGCGTGCAAACTGTGAACAACTGAAACCCTAGAAGAAAAGATTGGAATAATCCTACGGCATGCAGAAAAAATCTAACATACTAGACTAATGGGAAAACCCTAAAATTCCCAGAATCAAAATCCTAACACATTCCCAGAATCGAAACCCTACAAAACCGTGGGAAGGAAACCAGGAAAATCAAATACTCAAATCGAAGCGAGAGTCACATAAAATTATCTCACCCGAAGGAGAATCTATTGGCAGCAGCCGAGAGCGCAGCGGAGAGAAAGCTCCACGGAAGATTTCAGATGCGAGGCACCATACCTTACACTCTCAAATTTCTTACGTTTGGAATTTCTTATGTTCCGCATATTGGAATTGTTAAATTTGGCATAATAATGTAATATATTCCTAATTAGAATTAGGCTCGGTTCATGCGGTCGTAACCGCTTGACCGGTGAAAATAAGTCCCCTCAAACGGAGCCTTAGTCTTGTAATTTACACCATACATCAAAAGGATAGGGATATTTTGGTCCGATTTTTAGTTTTCTGCTGAATGTGTTTGAAAAATCTACCAACATAAGTTTTCCACGATTTTGAAAAAACTGAACTTAGGGCCAGTTTGGGTGAGTTGTTGCTGATGGAAAGCTGCTGATGAGCTGTTGCTGATAGGAAAAGTACTGTTTCTGGAAAACAGAGTTTTGTTAAAAAACTGTTTGTGTGAAATGGAGTTTGCAGAGCTTTTGATAAGCTGTTTTGTACAAACTGTTTGGCAGAAATGGAGTTTTTGTAGGTTAATTTTTTTGTAATTAATTTAAATTTTATGTTTAATACCTGAAATCATTTTCAACATTTAAAATCAACATCACACTACATACCAAATAAAATATCAATGTTTTTCAGATATTACAAAACAACATAACAAAAAACAGCTAACACATATATCGTCGAAGTTAGAACTTGATGATAAGCAGCCACATGACGCTTTTTAACTCTTTCATACTCATCACTAGAAGAATCTGAGTCCTCACTGGACATTCTCTGATTCACAAAAATAAAGAAAATTATAAACAGAATTAAATCAACATGACAAAATTACATAGATAAAATATTTCAGGTACATAGCATCTAAAAGCAATTTAAACATAGTTAAAGTATCAGCAACATATCAATTACATAGCAACATAATGCAACATATCAACTACAAAGCATCTCCTAATCAGACCCTTTTACGTAGCGTGTACGCGGCCATCTAACCATGATCTCCTCCCTGAGACACATAAAGGTCTCCTTATGGTTCTTATCCATCAGCAACATTGTAGCAAAATCAAAGAAATCATACTCCTGGCATATCTCTGGGTAGGATTCAAGTTTCTCCAAAGCTTGGGCAATTGTGAATGGGCAAGTCGTCCTTGGCGGCTCCCGGAGAGATAAACCGATATCCTTAGTAGATTCCACCAAATCAACTAGAACTGAGTTGGCTGCCTTCTTTTTCCCCTTCTTCTGTCGTTTACAAGACCCAGATGCAACGGATGGATCAATACTCTCTGCATTCCCACTGATCTTAACCGGAACATTGTCATCCTCAGACATACCACGCTCATCAATAGACTCACGTTCTTGGGACATAGTGTTAGGGGTACAAGCATGAACTCCAGTGGCGATAACTGCACTGAACATCATGTTCAATTTTTCCTCAAGCTCCGGGGCTATGCCTCCATACCTAAACTTCTTCGCGGCAGGAACAACCTGATACAAGAAATTAATTAATTATAAGAAACAACGTAATACAGGAAATTAATTAAATATAATGCAAATATTTTAGTTTACCTTCAACCTCTCATCCCACCATTCGTCTGAAGCATCGATGGTACCTCTGGAGGAATTCCAACCTATACCTGTTTCCCCTCTTTTGAGCTCAACCCACAACTTCCACTCTTTTTTCAGGTGGTCCCATTTATTTTTCATTTGAATTCGATCGTACTTCTTTCCGGATTTCTGTTCAAATTTGACAACTAGATTGGTCCATCCCTCTTTGTTGAAATGTGTAGTCGGGCGATTTCCGAGCTCAATTTCAGTTATGCATAAGTCACAGAAGACAAGGGTGTCATTTTGATCCCATATAGCTGAAACCCCTCCATCCTTTGGTTTCCCCATCTACACACACAATCAAGAACACACATACAATCACACATACACATTCATACTCAAACACACATACTATTTTAACATAAACGCATTCATACTATTTCAACATAAACACACTCAATCATACATATATATACATCACACACACACACATACATATATACATCACACAAACACTCACATACACTCAAGCACACACACACACACACATACAAACAGGACACACACACACACACAAATACATATATACAACACACACACACGTACATACATATATACACACCACACACACACATACATATATACAACACACACACATACATATATACATCACACACACACACATAATCAAGCACACACACACACACAAATACATATATATATATATCCAACACACACGCGCACATATATATATACAACACGCACACATACATATATACATCACACACACATACATATATACATCATACGCACACACAATATAGCACACACAAACACACACACAATCATATACAAACAACACACACACACATATATATATATATATATATATACATACCCATACAATCACACACACACAAGTGGCTTTGCATAATTAAACTCCATACAATCACTAACACACAAACACATACATATCAAATTACTGAAATTATACAAACAGCACACACACAAGCATACTAACTTCACACACACACAAACTTCACGCATAAACACATATACAATAACACTCACACATACACATACACAAACACATACAACCACACAAATTCCCTTACAAGCCGCTGATTTTGAAAACGGCTTATACCTGCTTATTGATGCCAAACACACCTTTTGTGTAAACAGAGTTTTCACCCTGCCGCACCGGAGCCAATAAGCTCCCCCAAACGCTACCTTAGTCGCTCTTTCTCTTTTCAGAAGCTTTATCCTTCGTACAAATATTTTTCTTCCTTTGTTGTTTGTGAGTTACAAAAACTGAAGAAATCGATTTGGGTGAATGTTTTGTTGAATCTCTATCCATTCTCTTAACTAATAGTTTTACGTCTCTATGCTCCTTCCTGGAAACCTCGTGTTTAAAAGACATTTTAGTGGGCTAATTACCTTTCTTCTATTTTTGTATCATAGGAATCTCTCCTCTGTTGACATGAGAAAACTACAGAGCTGCTTGCCTTCGATTCACAGGTTGTCTTCCTACACAAATAGTGTAGCCAGACTTGCTCATAAAGACCTGGTGGATTATTATAAAATTGATCATTCACCAACATAAATTTGAATATTAATTGTAATTCACCAACTGAGTCATTCAAATCATTTTAAAATTGATCATTCAAACACATCAATTGTTTTAAAACATAACACATCAATTGTCATTCAAACGTGACACATACATGTCAAATATACATCTCAAACATCCGCCAAAAAGTAGATAAATTGCATGTGTTCCCACCAACATAACACATGTTACACATCAACGAAGAGACAAAATAAAATTCACAATCATTCCTCCATTAGCTTCAAACTTCATGTATTTCTCTGCACCTACATATTAACAACACGTGAGTAAGATGTAGTTGAATAATAAGAAATTACAAAATAAATATAAGATGAATTAATGTTTACCGAAAATTTTGATTTTTTAGAACATTGTTTTTCAATCAACATATTCTCTCATTCAAAATCACCAGAATGTGACATTCTTTAATCCAAAATAGAACAACATAAGAAAATATTGTTTTTTCCCGTGAAATTAATTAGGTAAATATTTTAGGTTAGGCTTTACCTACACTAATCGAGGTTGGGAAACAGAGGGCTCGTCGGGGATGGAAGCAGAGAACTCGTGGGGGATGAAAGCACAGAACTCGTCGGGGAATGGAAGCACATAACTCGTCGGGGATGGAAGCACGGAACTCGTCGGGGATGGAAGCAAAGAACTCATCGTGGATGGAAGCACAGAACTCATCGGGGATGGAAACACAGAACTCGTCGGGGATGGAAGCGCGGAACTCGTTGGGGATGGAAGCAAGGAACTCGCCCGGCTCTGAAAACACGGCACCTGTTGTACAACCCTGTATTCGCCGAGTGGGCTGCCGGGACCCAAGGAGTCTTTTAAGACATTGTTTCCCTGCACGATTCAGGACAGGAAGAGAGGAGGCGAGTGGTGGAGGCGGGAGCCTCCCGCTCGCCCAACCAAGCAAGGGGGCAAGAGGAGGAGGGGCGGCCAGCCCCCCTCTCGCCCCCGTCCCCAGCAGGGGGCGAGCCCAGGAGGGAGGCGCCCTCCCGACTCGCCCCGCCCCAGCAGGGGGCGAGCTCAGGAGGGAGTCGCCCTCCCGGATTGCCCCTCCCCAGCAGGGGGGCGAGCTCAGGAGGGAGGCGCCCTCCCGGCTCGCCACGCCCCAGCAGGGGCGAGCTCAGGAGGGAGGCGCCCTCTCGGCTCGCCACTCCCGACTCGCCCTACCCCAGCAGGGGGCGAGCCCAGGAGGGGGGCGCCCTCCCGGCTCGCCCCACCCCAGCAGGTGGCGAGCCCAGGAGGGAGGCGCCCTCCCGGCTCGCCCCGCACCAGCAGGGGGCGAGCTCAGGAGGGAGGCGCCCTCCCAGCTTGCCCAGCCCAGTGAGGGGGCAAGCAAGGGAGGAGGTCATCCCCCTCTCGCTCGGCCCCGGGAAGGTGTTCTGGACTGCGTTTAACGCCTCAGAACAGCAGGATCTGGCTGTTTGCAGGCCAAATCCGGGGGTGTTTTGGTTGTAAGACCCCCCTCCCGAAACACAAAACACGGCCGAGGGGAGTCTTATGCCCAGGACAGCCGCCTTGCGGAAGTGCCAGCACACGGGCAAGCCTCCTCCACAAGACGCCTATCCTGCCGGCCGAACCAACTGAACAGCGCCAACCCATCAATAATATACCAATTAGAAGCCAAAAATTCACATAAGTAAAGTGTCCAAATAAGTACAAAAGACAAGAAGCTCCGAGAGCTCCTGCAAAAGTATCAGAGTATCAAGCTAAATGCCCCAAGGGCTACATCTCAAACTGCGCTCACATCGGTCACCGACGTTAGTGAGGGTATCGTGGTCTCCGGCCCTGTCGTCCTGACCTAGCTATCCTCCTCCAGCATCGTGCGCACAAATCGTACAACCAGTCGTTGGAAAGGTATCTCCAACGGCTACAACTTCCATCATAAGCTCAGGGACCAGCTCCGACTGTATCAAGCCCAAACAGCGACTCGAACACAGCCGGTCTAGTTTGACCGATTTCTTTATAATATAATGGTAATCTTAATAAAACACATTACTTCCAACAGCTTTATAGAACTCTACAGTTCACCCAAAATTATGTGCAACCATTCATTAGAAAGGTGTTACCAAGGGCTACAACTTTCTAGTTGATCCCAAAGCCTGGATCTAGCTGGGACATACCTTAAAAGAGGCTTGAACTCAGCTGCAATATAAAAACTACCCCAGTTTGGTCTGCATATAGCAAATCTGCACAGGCCTTAAAGAAGACTCTTTAAGACACTGTTCATCTTCTTCCTCCAGCAGAAATCTTATTTTCTACCACCCTTCGTTCCTCGAATACTCCCTCGTGAGGCTGCCGATTTTCACAAAATCAACTCCTTTGACCTCGCATCGAAGAGAGGAGTTGATCGAAGGCATTTTCACGGCGAACGACACCCTAAAGCGAAAACCCTAGCGTTGCCTCTTCCTACAGAACTCCATTAAACTCACCAAATCAAGCTCTTTTGAGCTCGATGTCTCTCCTAATATATCTAGAGATCTAGCACCAAGGGAGAGGGGTCGGAAGTCACCTGACTTCCGGTCGACGCTCGCGGTTGTCTCCTCGGCGGCATGGCGGCGGTTGGACGAGCTGAAATCCTCCTCCAAGCTTGCTCCTTCAAAATCCTAGGTCAAAACCTCGAGGGGAGGTTGGAAAATGAAGAGGAAGTAAAAGAAGAGAGGAAGGAGAAGAAGAAGAGAGGAAGGAGAAGATGAACAATCCCATCTAATTGGGAGGGTTCAACCCTTTAGGGAGAATGAAGTAGTGAGATTAGCTTAGGGTTGCATTAATGGTAAACCTTTCCCTAAGCATAATCTTGAAACTCTACCATTAAATGTCAGCTTCCTATTGGTCCTAAACTCCACCAGGAGCTTTATCCTATGCATTTTAAGCCACCACTAAACAGAAATCTCGTGACTCTGACACGGCCGCTAGCATCGGCGGTAGCACTACCGCCGGGCGCTAGGCCTCCTCAGCCGTCTCGGCGGCACCGCTGAGACCGCTCGGTCGTCTCGACGGAATGCTGAGACGATTCGCTAACGCCGGTGGTAGCGATACCGCCGGGCGCTAGCGACAGAGATCAAAATATAGCAATTTTGATTTTAATCCTAGGGAGCTACACAGCTCTCCTGAAAATGTACAACCAGTCGTTGGAAAGGTATTTTCGAGGGCTACAACATTCATGTTGAGCCCGAGGTCTGAATCTAGCCGGATCATGACTAAAGTGCCTTGAACCTAGCTGCGCGCCTTACACAGATTCAGAATTTAATAAATCTCTAGTTCATGCAACTCCAAGCGACACATGTCACCCGAGGGGTCTAGCGCGAACGGGGATGTTACAAATCCAATAAACGAAGAAACAATTTCGTCCCCGAAATTTAGGTTGGGCTATGGGGATCGAAGATCAGATTACGAAAGTCATTCTTCCGAGTATACTTATATCCCGCTCACCACAAGTGAGGGTCACACTCATACACATTACCTCACCTCAATTTCTCCAGGTGTACTCTCGTTATACCCCATGACACTTACAATCCCAAGTTCTCTCAACCTTAATAAATCAACTTCGTTATACCTTGGTCTAAAATCTGTCAAGGCCAGGGAGAGCCTGATACGCACGAGGTTACCACTCGTGTTCCCACACCAACTCCAGATTCCTCTCCCAAAAGAGTCATGTGCTTCTAGATTTGCAAAACTAAGTGGATTCTTCCAATCTCAGGCATCGTTATCCAAATAACATGTAGCACTTTTAAGGTTATCGTGTCGATGTATCCAAAATCTGGCATTCAACGAAACCATCCTCAAGGTCAGACGGGTAATCTACCAAGTAATGTACGAGGTCACGCAAGATCGTCTCTCTTATGTACTAAATACATAGATGCAAGCTTTAACATCATCTTCTAATTCAAACAATCATTATTCTTACCCTTATTAATCAATTCCGGCAATGTTAACTCGTCCAAGGAAATCATATGCCACAATCACTTTTGCACTTAACCCGGCATCCACCTGAGGTTAAGTTTCAACACAATTGGATTCATAAACACGGCTCGCTTACGCTTATTCAATATTTACCATCTTATGCCCGCTCTCCTAAGGAGTCATAGATCGCATTCTTTACCCAGGGGTTATTAATATTCTGAACATCCGCTCGATTATCAATTGAAGTAGACATCATTTAAACATATTCCCAACTCCTCGTCCGAACGATCATTCATAATTTCCTCGCAGCATAATAATTTACATCAACACTTTAATTAAACAAGCCTCTTAGAACCAACTTCTCTAATGCTCTCACCACGGATCGTATACTGCACATCTCCCAATGTAGCATGATGCCTACTCGGTTTACGTTTTCCAGATTCCTTATATTTCCAATGTCAAGCCATGGCAAGGTAATTGAAATGGTCAAACATCGTAGATGTTTATCGCTTAACTTCAAATTCACGTAATAGTCAAGTTCTACCACCTTACTTGCCATGAAATTATGCCCCTTTAAATCCATCAATCACCAAACATGATGTTATTCCCTCAAAGGATTAAGCTTAGAAAGCTTTTACGTTTCCAGATAGTCCCCAAAATTCCGTATATAATCATCCAACGAGGCTTATCAATTGGACCCGGTGATAGTACAGATCATTATCGTAGTCTCAAGGCAAGGTGAATCCATGACTCAACACCTTGCACGGGTTATAATCTCATCATTCCCTTCTAAGAACACGAGACCCGAGAGAAGTTCAACATAGGAGTTTCCGCTATCCGCACCTTAAGCATGTGCGACCTCTTTCCAGGTCAAGACGCTAAAAGCGAATACAATTGTGAATTCCTATTCCAAATTCCACAATATCTTAATCACCGACCAAACATAATCATCATCGTTCCATACTATTTGAATATACAAGATCTAGGGGAAACCGAAGTCGGTGCGTAACTAGTCCAATAAACGAAGAGATAAGCCCCCGTATGTTTTTGGACTAAATTTCCTCCACCGCCCATATGGTACATTCATATCACTTATGGGCACAAACCATAAGGGCATATATTCCTCGATTTAGAGTTCTTACCCTATAGATCCCTATATCGAAGCATTTATATTTATCAGCCGTGATGTAGAAAATCAAATATTTATTTTTACGCCGACGGCCAAGTTGCATCCCATTGTAATGAGAGCATGTACAAATAACCTCCAATTTAACCGGTACATTTTATATAAGCTTGAACTCGACATGAGCCAAGATACAAGGTTCGAGATGATTTCCCTTCGTCACGGGTTATGCAGACTACCAAAAGTAAGGCATACTTCACAATATGATAAACTAAATCACATCCATTCCAAGCGCCCTACCATCCCTGCCAACGATCATCCATGACATGTTTATTTTATTAAAAACTTTCAGGATTTTAGATCATCAAACAAGTCATATTAATCTTGTTGACTCCTGATGAGTAATTTATTTACTCATCTTTTAGTATAGTTTTATTATAATTTTATTATGTAATTATTTTATTTTTATAAATTATTTCGTATAAATCTTTCCTATGTTAATTTCATAAGCTAACTTAAGTTTATTTTATATTTTCAGGTTTTCTGGACATTTGGAGCAGAAAATGTATTTACACGCCCCAGGTCATGGGCGTGACCCTGGGCGTGTAACCTGCGTAGTGTTCCAGACCTGTTTCTGCCACTCCGGGGACGTTCCGTGAAAAGTTCGCCAAATACACGCCCCAGGTCACGGGCGTGACCAAGGGCGTGACCCAATGTCACGGCCATAACCCGCCACAAGCATCCGGAGCTCGCTGCCACGTCAATTAAAATTACACGCCCTCGGTCACGGGCGTGACCGAGGCCGTGACAGCATGTCACGAGCGTGACTCACCCAGCGCGCCTTCCCGCCGAAGCTTCTCGCCAGCAGCACTTAATTGAGATTACACGCCCTAGGTCACGGGCGTGACCTAGGGCGTGACACGTCCGTAACGCCTGCATTGAAGCCAGACGGCGCCTTCTCCGCTCACAACAAATCACGCCCCTTACACGCCCTTGGTCACGGGCGTGACCAAGGGCGTGTAACACCAAAATTCTGCCTATTTAAAGGGAGCTTTTCCAGATGTTTGGGGACGAAGTTTTGGAGTTCTAGTTTATTTTCTTGCACTGTTTTTGTCAGTCTTAAAGCTTGTAATCTCCTTTCTTAGCTTGCACTTTCATTTCAGGTTTGTAGCATTTAATTCCTAGTTGTAATTTCTTTTGCAAATGAATAAAATTAGTTCTCTTTTCTCGTATTCTATTCTCTTTTCCATTATGTACTCTCTTATTGCTTTCAATTCCTCCATCTCCATGAGTAGCTAAATTTCATTGGAACTCGGCCGAGATGATCCAAGGAAAATATAATTGATAATTTAGTTTAGAACTTCTTTTTCTCTTATTTAGATCGCTTAAGATTTATCCTTGAATTTATATTGATTGAGATTATACTATCGATATATAATCTCATTCTTGTTTTCGTAGTCTAATAACCGAGAGGTTTTGAGTTCGAATCGATCATTTCAAGGATAAAAAGATTTGAATGCACTCCTCGAGAGAGAACGACATAAATCTCCCGGATTGGAGTTATATCCAATAGAGGGGTTTACTTCGATAAGGCGAGTTTTAGGGGTTTCGATTCTAGAACGAGAGTCTGATTGATCAACCTAAACTCAGTTAAGCGTATCCTCGAGAGAGGTGTGCTCATAAATCGGGAACCTCCATGGTCAAGCATTTCTTTTAAAGAGGATTAGAAGTTTTATTTCTTTATTTCTTTATTTTTTCCAAGGTGATTCAAGGTTGAGTGCTAATCCTTTTAATCATAGTTTTAACAAATTATTTCTCTTTCTTGCAACCAACCAACCCAAGTTTCTTTCGATAAAATAATAGAGATTTTCCGAAGTAAGAATAATCAGCCGCCCCGAGTCTAATACGACCTTATTTTAATAACCTATACTACATTCGATACGGTACACTTGTCGTTATCGTTTGCAAGCATAGTTTTGCGCATCAAGTTTTTGAACGCTTATCGGGTCATTCGCACTATTGTTTTCTCGATGGTCTTTTGGGATATTTTCAAATCCCAATTGCTCCCGAAGATCAAGAGAAAACCACCTTCACTTGTCCGTTCGGCACCTTCGCATATCGAAGAATGCCGTTTGGACTTTGCAACGCGCCGACTACATTTCAAAGATGTATGTTGGCAATTTTTAATGAACTTATCGAAGATGTCATGGAAGTATTCATGGATGATTTTTCTGTTTTTGGCGATTCTTTCACTAATTGTCAAAATAATCTTGATCGTGTTCTTCAACGCTGCGAAGACACGAATTTGGCACTCAACTGGGAGAAGTGCCACTTTATGGTCCGAGAGGGGTTAGTCCTCGGACATAAAGTTTCTAGTAAGGGGATCGAGGTCGATAGGGCCAAGATCGAGGTCATAGAAAAACTTCCCCCTCCTACGAATGTAAAATCTATCAGGAGTTTTCTAGGTCATGCGGGTGTCTATAGACGGTTTATAAAAGACTTCTCAAAAATTACGAAACCGCTAACTCATCTTTTAGAAAAAGAATCCGCGTTTAATTTTGATGATGAATGTTTAAAAGCATTTAATAAAATTAAAAACGAGCTTATCAACTCTCCTATTTTAATCGCGCCAAATTGGTCTCTTCCGTTTGAAATCATGTGTGACGCGAGTGATTTTGCTGTAGGTGCAGTTTTGGGCCAACGGGTGAATAAATATTTTCACCCAATTTATTATGCAAGCAAAACTCTAACATCCGCGCAAGCAAATTATACAACAACGGAAAAAGAATTTTTGGCAATAATTTTTGCGTTTAATAAATTTCGATCATATTTAACGCTTTCAAAAGTTATTGTTTTTACAGATCATTCCGCTCTCCGGTTTTTGCTATAAAAAGGAGATGCAAAGCCTCGACTGCTAAGGTGGATCCTCCTACTACAAGAATTCAATTTGGAGATCCAGGACAAAAGGGGAGCGGAGAATGTTGCAGCCGACCACCTCTCACGGTTGGAGAATCCGGCTGCAGGAGCGCTAGTGGAAGCCGAAATTGACGACAAATTCCCTGAAGAGCGCCTCCTTGCCATCGAAAAGGTAACGACTTCTTCCACCCCTTGGTACGCGGATTTGGCCAACTATTTAGTGGCCCGGGTCCTACCAAAAGATTTTTCAAGTCAACAAAAGAAGAAATTCTTTTCGGATTTGAAAAATTATTTTTGGGAGGACCCCTTTTTATTTCGTGTCTGCGCGGACCAAGTGGTAAGAAGATGTATTTCGGGCGAGGAAGGCGCCCAAATTCTGCGGCACTGCCACGAAGGGCCAACCGGTGGCCATTATCAAGCTAACCGAACCGCAAGAAAGGCGCTAGAGTCGGTCTTCTATTGGCCCACCTTATTTAAAGATGCTCACAATTTCGTGAGTAATTGTGATCGGTGCCAACGGTCAGGTAACATTTCTAACCGGGACGAAATGCCCCAACATATTTTTTTAGAATGCGAAATTTTTGATCTTTGGGGAATATATTTCGTAGGTCCTTTACACTCCTCTTTTAATAATAAATATATCCTTGTTGCGGTCGATTACGTGTCAAGGTGGGCGGAAGCACACACTTTCCCACTAACGACGCGAGAGTCGTCGTAAATTTTTTTAAAAAAATATTTTCACGATTTGGCACACCCCGAGCACTAATTAGTGATCGGGGCACACATTTTTGTAACAACCAACTTGCTAAAATTTTAGCAAAGTATGGAGTTACCCACAAGCTATCTACCGCCTACCACCCACAAGCAAATGACCAGGTGGAGGTGGTGAACCGTGAACTTAAAAGAATTTTAGAAAAAACTGTGTCCGTTAATAGGAAGGATTGGTCGCTAAAATTAGACGACACACTATGGGCATATCGGACAGCGTACAAAACCGCCATCGGATGTACACCGTACCGATTAGTCTATGGAAAAGCTTGTCATCTACCGGTGGAATTAGAACATCGCGCCTTTTGGGCGCTAAAATTTTTAAATTTGGATTTAAACTTAGCCTCCGAGCATAGAAAACTGCAATTAAATGAATTAGACGAGTAGCGCGCAAACGCCTATGAAAATAATAAGATTTATAAGGAGCGCACAAAATTTTATCATGATAAAAAAATCAAAAATCCAAAAACTTTTTCACCGGGAGACTTAGTCCTATTATTTAATTCAAGACTTAGGCTTTTTCCGGGTAAATTAAAATCACGATGGTCCGGTCCCTTCATAGTTAAAGAAGTTTGGCCATACGGAACGGTGCTAATAGAGCACCCGAAAAAAGGCTCTTTCAAAGTCAACGAACAACGCTTAAAATTATATCACCCCGGCGACCCAGCGTCCGGAAACATCGAAACCATTCACTTCCAAAATCTTTAAAATTACCACTTAGTCAAGCTACGCGACGGTAAACAAAGCGCTCTTGGGAGGCAACCCAATGTTAACCTCTTTATTTTTGTCTTTCTTTTCTTGTTTGTTTTTCTAATTTAACTCTGCAGGTGTTTGACCGGCAACCCCGACTACCATCCAGGGAAGCCTCTTTACACTTTAGTAATTTATCTTGATTTTTTTTATTGTCATTTTTTTAGTTTTATCTTTCATACTTAGTTTTAAACATTGGGGACAATATTTAATTTTAAGTATGGGGGTGTAGCATAGCTTTCTTTGTAGTTGTACTTGAAAAAAAAAATTGAAATTAAATTTCTTGGAAAGGACGCTTTGGGTTTGAATTCCCATCATAGCCTCTAGTACCTTGCAAACCCTTCACCGGGTAGATCTTGGGAAGTCCAAGAACTAAAAAAAAAATCTATTAGGAAATGTTCTTTTTATTCATCAAAACTCCTACTTGCTAAATTGTAAGTTCTAAGTAGACTGTTTTTCATATGGACTAAAAAATAATTTTGTGCTAGAATAGTTTTTGAAACTTTTGAGTAAAATTGTTGACTCATGTAGTGCTCCTAGTCATATGCATGTCTTTGAGTAGTGTTGGTGTAAAATTAAATTCTTGGCATAGATCTAAAATTATGTTTTATTAATTTGCGTAGTAATAATTTATTTTACTTTTAAATTCGAATCCGGTCTTATCCAAAAGTAGTTTAGGTGAGTGTGTAGAAGATTGTTAGAAAGCTATTACTCGAATTGAACAAAAGGATGTCCTTTCTCGATGTCTAGAACTTGCCCCAAGCTATTTTCGAAACATGTGCACTTTAGACAAATTAACTTTACGAAAATGATTTAGGTCTTTCTTTGGATAGTTTGAGCCTTTGCACCCAACCTAGATTTACCACCATTGTTCACACAAATTTGAGCCTTACACCTTTATTTGATCCACCCTCATCATTTCAGCACCAAAGCTAAAAAGCCCAAAACTCAAATGAACACTTTGAAATTTTGAGCTAAAATGAAAAAAAAAAAATTTGGGTACGATTCTATGAAAGAAAAAAAGTATGGGTATCAATTCAAAAGAAATGTTTAAATCTCAAAAAGCAATAATCTCATAATGATATGCGGCCTAGGTATGCATATGCATACTTGGAATGATCCCAATTATGAAGATTCGTGATTTAAATAAAAGAGTATGAGAGTGTTTCCCCTTAGAAAAAATATGAGTATGGGGGTAAAGCTTCATTATTTTGTGAGAGTCATCATTTTCTTTTAGCTCAAAAATTTTGTTTAAGTGGAATGCGCCTTCATGTTTATCATTGTTTACCTCACCCTTAAACCCAAGCCTTAAAATGTACCCTATTCAAGTCCTAAAGATCCATAGAGTCGATTTAGTTCGAAGTGTAGTGGAGAAAGTGCAAACGGGCAAGCCTATGGCCGTCGACATTGATGGATTTCTTTGGAGGCCACCCCGAGCGTCTACGTCTAGTAATTTAAATCTCAGCAATCACGCTATTTTCTCCCTTCACATAACTTTTTGATTGACCGTCGACTCATTTTTTAAGTAATGATAAATAATTATAACGCATTTTTGAAGTATTTCATAAATTAGTATTTATTCCAAGAACATCTTTTTACTAAAATATCTACGCATGCCAGCATAATACTTCGCATTTTACTCTCCAGTCTTCATAATTCTGTCTTGCATTAATTTTTCTTACCCTTATGAAAAATGGTTTGCTCGGGACGAGCAACGAGCAAGTATGGGGGTGTTTGATGAGTAATTTATTTACTCATCTTTTAGTATAGTTTTATTATAATTTTATTATCAAATTATGTTATTTTTATAAATTATTTCGTATAAATCTTTCCTATGTTAATTTCATAAGCTAACTTATGTTTATTTTATATTTTCAGGTTTTCTGGACATTTGGAGCAGAAAATGTATTTACACGCCCCAGGTCACGGGCGTGACCCTGGGCGTGTAACCTGCGTAGTGTTCCAGACCTGTTTCTGCCACTCCGGGGATGTTTGATGGCGCAAATCTTAGCACACCGCTATAGGCGGTAGCAAGACTGCGACACGAAACGACAGTGTACCGATCGTTCAAGTAATATAAAACGAGGAGTAATCCCCGAGTATCGAATCTCTCAAGGAACACAGTAAGGTGGAGTTTACAATCGAGGAAGGACTTGAGATCGAAGTCCTTTACGTCAGATGGATGCGGAAACGGGGGGTTTCAGATTGTGGAAATAAAATAAAAGCTATCAACTACTCATATGCAATGCCGCTATGCAATGCTTCGCTTGGCGGGATGGAGACTAGGCAGGCCTTGAGCGCGCTGCGTCGCAAGGGCGGATGGACGAGTAGGCAGGCGGAATCGAACTGTGCATGCCTTGAGCGCACTGCTTCGTAGGGCGAATGGATTACACGGGCCGCTATGCCACGCTTCGCTAGGCGGATGGACGAGAAGGCTTGCGGATGGAATGGTTCGCACCGGCGGAGTCGGAATGGATTACACGGGCCGTTAGCACCGCTTAGCTTGGCGGATGGACGAGTAGTCTTACGGAATGAGGGTCGCAAGCACCTCTTCGACAAGCACGCCACTAGCAATTGCTAGTGCGGCACCGAACACGAAGGCGGAATGGAAATTAGATGGGGGCGCACCTCATAAACACATATGAATAATATAATCTCAAATAAATGAAATAGACATTACATAACAAGATTCATTGTGCACATCATCAAAATATAGAAGAGTCTAACCTAAACACTCATCAACATAAAGAAGGAAAAAGAGGGTAAAGGAGTCGACCACATCCGAAGCCTTGCCGAAGATTCACGGTTGGAATCGCTGGGTTGTGAATCCGCGTCCAATCTCGGTCTTCAACTGTGTCCGAGGTAGAGGAGGGCTGTCACTTCCTCCCAATGGCTCGTCTTCTTCGTATCACAATCCAATCTACTCCGATACACGATCTCCTTGCTCGACGTTGGCGATCTTTGGGCTAGAAACCTCTCCTTGAAGCTCTTGGATGATGGAGGAGGCCTAGGGGGTCGGAGAACCTGCGGAAGGGGCGAAAACGGCGGAGCTGGGCGGAGTCGGATGATGGATCCGACCTAATTCGCGAGCAGGTCAATTTATAGGCGCTGGAATAAACAGTGCGCACGGTCATTGGCGCACGACCAGTGGTCGTGCGTTCTGGAACCCTGTGATCGTGCGCCTGCCTGGGTGGAGCCTGCAATGTAAGAAATTTATAAAATACCATGTTCGCACGACCAGTGGCGCACGACCGGTGGTCGTGCGCACTATCGTAGGTGGTCGTGCGCACTGGTCGAAACAGAACTCATAAAATTGATGTTAAGTGCGCACGAACAGTGGCGCACGACCGGTGGTCGTGCGCACTGTCCGAGACAGAACTAAAAAAAGGGTTAAGTGCACACGATCAGCGGCACACGACCAGTGGTCGTGCACAATAGAACCAGTGATCGTGCGCAGTGTTCCTGTACAGAATTGTACCGGGAACACCTGCACGACTCCTGTTCCAGCATACAACATGCACCAATCTAGCCACTGAAGGTGGCACTTAACAATGCATGAAACTAATAATGAAGATAAACAAGAAATAACACCAAAACGGGCCTAGAAGTGCACACAACATGGAATAACAAATACGAGCGAAAACATGCCTAAAATGTAGTGCATAGACTAGAAAATCGGCCCAGATGAGTCCAAATATGTGTATATGATCAGGACTCATCACACCCCCAGACTTACCTGTTTGCGCGTCCCGAGCAAACGAATTCGGCGGAGCGTGAAAATGGTAGTTAACAAAGAAAATTACACAGAGGAGTACGGTGCGAAGTAACAAAAGCATGCTAATAGAAATTTAGTAAAAAGAGATTCTAACTATGCTAACTAACTTACAAAAGTATTAGAGCGTAAATAAAGATTTATCAATACTCAGTTGGTGAATTGTGAAGAACTTGAACGATCATGCCCGGTGTTAAAGTAACAAGCCACTAAGGAGTGTGTTGCACAAAATCGGGGTTCAGGGATAACTCCGATGAAATCCATCAACGTCGTGAACCATAAGCTTGCCCGGTCACACTCTCTCCACGGCGCTAGCAAACTCACGAGATAAATCAATAGGACTTTTGGATCATATTGGGGCTTAGGTTGCGGTATGATATTCAAGGATAAAGACGAAGGCTATGCAACCAAATTGAGTCAACGGAACGCTGCACCAAACAAAACCAAGAACAAAGCTCGTGTGACACACCCCCAGACTTAACATGAAAACTAGGTGTACACACGACCTACTTCACAAATACCAACAGATTTTCTATTACGCTCGGGAGGATTTCTTTTCAATACAATTTTTTTTTTAGAATTTCATTTCAATAACATATTTTTCTTCTTTTTCTTATCCTCCGGTTGGTTCATAATCAGCAAATAAAACTTATTTTTCCTTCACATCACACAGATTCCAAACATCACACCTAATCAAGAACATGCTTGCAGTTGAGCAGCAATTTGGTTGCGAAAGTAGGATAAAGCTTCAGGATTTGGTGAATGGAGGAGGAGCTGAAACAAAGAAGTGGTAGGCACAAATGTTGGCTTGCAAGTGTAAGCGACTAGGACAGGGAAAGACAAGGCTCAATCTAGCCAAAAGGTGGCCTACATCACATTTAACTCGAAGAATCGCTCGCACCCATGCTTCAAGAGTTGTTTGGGGCAAGTTCTTTGTCCACGAGAAAGGTAAACCTTCCTCCCGACCCGAGCAACACAAAACTAGTGCTCGTATACACACAACACCGGGTTATCACCAATTTCGTTCACATTCACCATTTGAGTATAACAAATATAGAATTACGCAAATATACTAATCATAAATTAAACGCATAGAGATAATCTAGTTTTACTCAAATTCTACTATAGCATGCAGATGCGACTAGAACACTGCGTGAGTCAACATCGCACTCCAAATAGTAATTCCTAAGCTAACACCCTAATTCACATTCCAAACCAACATAATTTATTCGGAAACGAAACAATCAGGTAAGCGCGCGCTTATGTGGGTGAAGTGGTGTATGAAGCATGGAATAATGATGATGGCAACGAAAAATTTAAACAATATTCTAGCATGCGGTGCAACTCGTGCGCAAAGTGGATAACAACGTGCTCTCCCCCAGACTTAATCTCAACATTACATCACAAAAACTGAAAGCTAGGGGGGAGAAGTGTTACCCAATGCTCAGAATTGAGCATACCAGACGATTGACGTTAAATTCGTGAGTAATCTGCAGCTTCCGCCATCACACAGAACAAAGCACACCTGCAAACGGCACAACTAAAAGCAGCAAAATAAATAGAGATTGAACTAAAATACGGGAGAAAAATAAAAATCAGGAAATCTGGGTTATCACCCATAGAGGTGAACCTGTTCCTGCAAATAAGATTAAGCACACGCACACATAACAAAAGGGACAAAATAAGATAAATTCTCAAAACGATGCCCAGAAGAGCATCCAGAATCATAGTGTTATTATTACAGCAAACTAAAATAAGTTCATGCGACTATAAAAATCAGCAGCAAGAAAAAAAACAAGACTGAGATTGGCTCGCACACGGGGTGAAAAATCAATCATCGTCGCTGTCACTATCTAAAACAACAACGGACGGCGGAGGTCTGGATGATGATGCGGCCCGACCAGGAGGTGGGGGAATATTCAGTCCTCCCCGCAAAGCTTGCTGATACACAAAGTCCGTCAGCCAATACTGATTTGCCTCCAAGTCCGAGAGGCGCTGGTTGAAGCTTGGGACCTCCGGTGCTCGTGAAGAACTACCCTCCTCCTTGGGTTTCCGCTCCTGCTTTGATGACTGACACCGCGGCTGCGGGAGGGCTATCTCACGGTGAGTAGTCGGTGGCTCAGCCGACTCTCCATGCTCCTCAACATCATGCCTCTCCCTAGGCGCATCACCCGGCATCACGACCACAAAACGCCTGCTACTCTTCTTCCCCACGACCCGAAGTAGATGAAAGCTCACCAAGGTGGCCTTGGTGATGAAGGAGGGCGCAGTCACCTGCACCATCGGAGGCAGCCGACTCCAAACCCCCAATCCCTTTGCAATGCGAGTGATAAAATAGGCACCACCAATGGCACCAGTGAGACCGTAGGTGTCCTCGTGATGGAAGAAGAAAGCGAGCATGTAGCCCAGATGCACGGGCTGCCGGAATTCTATACTATATAAGGAGATCAAATCTTGCCACCCCACGGCGTTCTGACTGAGAGCTCGGGCGACAAGAGAATGACTAAGGACATGCTACAAGAATCGAAGAGCAGGCGCGACGATCCAGGTGGATTTACTTTTCCTTGCTACATACTCTTCGTCCCGTCCCGTGAGAGCACACCACGCGGCACGCGGGGTGACGCCGTCAGGGAAGGAGACATTCATAGTCTGAAAATCAATCGCAGCAGCCTCCGCTTCAGTGTAGAAGCCTGCGTGTACAGCAAGCTCCGGCAAAGACAATGTGAAGACACTCCCCATAATTCGGAAAGAGCAGGTTGGCGGCCGGCAACCGGAGGGCATCACCTCCCACTCGAACGTCGAAAGGAACTCTAAGGTGAGCTCTTTGTAGCCAAGATCATCGCACTCAAACACCTTACTCCAGTGATCGAACGAGTAGCGGAGGAGGACGGCCTCCCTCAAAACTCCATTGTCTCCGATTGAGCTAAGCTCATTCCAATCTACCAATCTCTGAGAGAGAAATGGCTTATCCCTTAGCGAGTTGTAGCGCCGGGTGTGCACATCCTTTGAAAATTTACCCATACATGCCAAGATCTGGGCCGGAGATGCAGAGGGCCGACCTGAGCGACGGTATGTCTTGGCGGAGTGACGATCTCCCGCATTCATGGTAGCAATAGGCAGATAATAAGGGGGAGGAAGCCACGGAACTCACCGGAGAAGAGGCGGCACGCACGATCAGCGGAATACTCGTGGAGCGGCGCACGGACAGCAGCGAATGAACAAAGGAAGCGAAAACCTAGAATGTACGCACATAGCTCGGGCGAACGGGTGTTTTTATAATAATCTGGGCCGATCGCACGACCAGTGGTCATGCACGATAAGTAGTGCGCACGACCAGTGGTCGTGCGCGAAAGAAATTTTTCGAGCGGCCAAAATTTTAGTAAAAACTCCATCCACCATGCAGTATGCGTACAACTAGGGTTCAGCACATGCAGCGAGACAATCACACCCTTATCAACAACTTAACTAAGCTAGAAAAAATAAAAGTTCAGGAGAAGGAAAGATAACTACTGGGGTTATTGTCATCCCAGCACGACTTATTCAAAAACTAAAGGTTCTAGCTAATGGGCGTATGAAAAAGGAAATGAACAGGTAACTGTTCTAATACGCGTGTCGGTAGCAGGTACCGATACGGCGACAGAACAGTTACTCCTCTGCCCAAATAATAATACCTACATAACGCAGGTAGAGGAAACAGAAAGTAAGAAGAGGAGGAGATATCCTCACTCAACTCACCAAACACATCCTTGCCTAGCAAGGTGTCGTCAACAGGGAGGTGGCAGGAGGAAAAGGCAATGAGTGGAGCTTCCTCTACGGAGGGGGAATCAACCTCCTCATATAAGAGGATGTTCTCATCATTGACTTGGGCAATATGCACCAAATCCTCCTGGGGTACCTGTGAAGATTCAACCTGCACAGGCTTAGATGAAGGGGGGGGGGGGGGGGGGGGTCGAGAAATAAACAAGACGAAGAACATAAATAATCAAAAATCGGGGGAGTGGTCCCGGTCTCACTCCCATCAGGTTGGGTAAGTAAAATAATGTTTGCATTGTCATCAATGCTACAAGGTTCGGCGGGATCAACGGTGGCCAGGCTTAGGATTTGGACTTCCTCTACCGGTGCTGAGGAAAACTCCTCTTCACCTAGAAGGTTGTCCTCCTTCATAGGAATAGGCACAACACTCAGATCACCCACCTCATCCTGCGACACATCATCAACAATGTCGTCGGAGACGAGTATAGTATGCACAACAGGGGGAGGAGTAGTGCTCGGATAAAAGTCGAGCACCGATTCCTCGCAAAGAATCGAATCCACTAGAGGTGGTGGATGCACATGGAGAATAGGCTCAGCAATGTCGGTGCATAGATCAGCCGCACATCCGGTGACCGTGTCCATGCCATACCCTTCAAGGTGTGAAGGTGACAAAGACACATAACCGGATGTTGAAGGTGTGCCTCCAGAGTTAGGAGTTGGGACGATCCGGATATCCGGCTCGTCATCCTCGTCCAATTGGCGAAGATACTCGGCACAGTCCTTCAAGACATGATCAGTGCTCCGACAAAACCGGCACTACCTTGCGGGCTTCTTCGGCACAGCGGGGGCTGAAGCCGAAAAGAAGTATGACGGTAAAGGCTCCGCAGAGTAGCCATAAGACTTACGCGCACCATATGGAGTACCAGACGAAGTCAGTGCTCCATATGCTGGGCTATAAGAATTATGCCTACTATTCTCCGTAGGGCATTCATCACTAGAGTGGGAGGTAGCTCCACACCAACGACAACGGATATTAAGATGTGCCCACATAGTGCGAAGATAAAATGATTCAAAAAGAGAAACACTATTGTGCGAAATACCACACCTAACAATAATTACTAAAGCAACCTAATTAAAACAGGAAAATGGAATAAAAAGAAATAAAACAAAAAATGCAATTTACAAATGGAAGGGCTTCTTTCTCAGATTCTCCCTCTCCAGAAACTCACACGACTGTGATCCCCGGCAACGGCGCCAAAAACTTGATGGCGCAAATCTTAGCACACCGCTATAGGCGATAGCAAGACTGCGGCACGAAACGGCAGTGTACCGATCGTTCAAGTAATATAAAACGAGGAGTAATCCCCGAGTATCGAATCTCTCAAGGAACACAGTAAGGTGGAGTTTACAATCGAGGAAGGACTTGAGATCGAAGTCCTTTACGTCGGATGGATGCAGAAACGGGGGATTTTGGATTGTGGAAATAAAATAAAAGCTATCAACTACTCCTATGCAATGCCGTTATGCAATGCTTCGCTTGACGGGATGGAGACTAGGCAGGCCTTGAGCGCGCTGCGTCGCAAGGGCGGATGGACGAGTAGGCAGGCGGAATCGAACTGTGTAGGCCTTGAGCGCACTGCTTCGTAGGGCGAATGGATTACACGGGCCGCTATGCCACGCTTCGCTAGGCGGATGGACGAGAAGGCTTGCAGATGGAATGGTTCGCACCGGCGGAGTCGGAATGGATTACACGGGCCGTTAGCACCGCTTAGCTTGGCAGATGGACGAGTAGTCTTACGGAATGAGGGTCGCAAGCACCTCTTCGACAAGCACGCCACTAGCAATTGCTAGTGCGGCACCGAACACGAAGGCGGAATGAAAATTAGATGGGGGCGCACCTCATAAACACATATGAATAATATAATCTCAAATAAATGAAATAGACATTACATAACAAGATTCATTGTGCACATCATCAAAATATAGAAGAGTCTAACCTAAACACTCATCAACATAAAGAAGGAAAAAGAGGGTAAAGGAGTCGACCACATCCGAAGCCTTGCCGAAGATTCATGGTTGGAATTGCTGGGTTGTCAATCCGCGTCCAAGCTCGATCTTCAACTGCGTCCGAGGTAGAGGAGGGCTGTCACTTCCTCCCAATGGCTCGTCTTCTTCGTGTCACAATCCAATCTACTCCGATACACGATCTCCTTGCTCGACGTTGGCGATCTTTGGGCTAGAAACCTCTCCTTGAAGCTCTTGGATGATGGAGGAGGCCTAGGGGGTCGGAGAACCTGCGGAAGGGGCGAAAACGGCGGAGCTGGGCGGAGTCGGATGATGGATCCGACCTAATTCGCGAGCAGGTCAATTTATAGGCGCTGGAATAAACAGTGCGCACGGTCATTGGCGCACGACCAATGGTCGTGCGCTCTGGAATCCTGTGATCGTGCGCCTGCCTGGGTGGAGCCTGCAATGTAAGAAATTTATAAAATACCATGTTCGCACGACCAGTGGCGCACGACCGGTGGTCGTGCGCACTATCTTAGGTGGTCGTGCGCACTGGTCGAAACAAAAGTCATAAAATTGATGTTAAGTGCGCACGAATAGTTGCGCACGACCGGTGGTCGTGCGCACTATCGTAGGTGGTCGTGCGCACTGTCCGAGACAGAACTAAAAAAAAAGGGTTAAGTGCACACGATCAGCGGCGCACAACCAGTGGTTGTGCGCAATAGAACCAGTGATCGTGCGCAGTGTTCCTGTACAGAATTGTACCGGGAACACCTGCACGACTCCTGTTCCAGCATACAACACCAATCTAGCCACTGAAGGTGGCACTTAACAATGCATGAAACAAATAACGAAGATAAACAAGAAATAACACCAAAACGGGCCTAGAAGTGCTATAGCATGGAATAACAAATATGAGCGAAAACATGCCTAAAATGTAGTGCATAGACTAGAAAATCGGCCCAGATGAGTCCAAATATGTGTATATGATCAGGACTCATCAACGTTCCGTGAAAAGTTCGCCAAGTACACGCCCCAGGTCACGGGCGTGACCAAGGGCGTGACCCAATGTCACGACCACGACCCGCCACAAGCATCCGGAGCTCGCTGCCACGTCAATTAAAATTACACGCCCTTGGTCACGGGCGTGACCGAGGGCGTGACAGCTTGTCACGGGCGTGACTCACCCAGCGCGCCTTCTCGCCGAAGCTTCCCGCCGGCAGCACTTAATTGAGATTACACGCCCTAGGTCACGGGCGTGACCTAGGGCATGACACGTCCGTAACGCCTGCATTGAAGCCAGACGGAGCCTTCTCCGCTCACAGCAAATCACGCCCCTTACACGCCCTTGGTCACGGGCGTGACCAAGGGCGTGTAACACCAAAATTCTGCCTATTTAAAGGGAGCTTTTCCAGATGTTTGGGGACGAAGTTTTGGAGTTCTAGTTTATTTTCTTGCGCTGTTTTTGTCATTCTTAAAGCTTGTAATCTCCTTTCTTAGCTTGCACTTTCATTTCAGGTTTGTAGCTTTTAATTCCTAGTTGTAATTTCTTTTGCAAATCAATAAAATTAGTTCTCTTTTCTCGTATTCTATTCTCTTTTCCATTATGTACTCTCTTATTGCTTTCAATCCCTCCATCTCCATGAGTAGCTAAATTTCATTGGTACTCGGCCAAGATGATCCAAGGAAAATATAATTCATAATTTAGTTTAGAACTTCTTTTTCTCTTATTTAGATCGCTTAAGATTTATCCTTGAATTTATATTGATTGAGATTATACTATCGATATATAATCTCATTCTTGTTTTCGTGGTCTAATAACCGAGAGGTTTTGAGTTCGAATCGATCATTTCAAGGATAAAGAGATTTGAATGCACTCCTCGAGAGAGGACGTCATAAATCTCCCGGATTGGAGTTATATCAATAGAGGGGTTTACTTCGATAAGGCGAGTTTTAGGGGTTTCGATTCTAGAACGAGAGTTCGATTGATCAACCTAAACTCAGTTAAGCGTATCCTCGAGAGAGGTGTGCTCATAAATCGGGAACCTCCACGGTCAAGCATTTCTTTTAAAGAGGATTAGAAGTTTTATTTATTTATTTATTTATTTATTTTTTCCAAGGTGATTCAAGGTTGAGTGCTAATCTTTTTAATCATAGTTTTAACAAATTATTTCTCTTTCTTGCAACCAACCAACCCAAGTTTCTTTCGATAAAATAATAGAGATTTTCCGAAGTAAGAATAATCAGCCGCCCCGAGTCTAATACGACCTTGTTTTAATAACCTATACTATATTCGATACGGTACACTTGCCGTTATCGTTTGCAAGCATAGTTTTGCACATCAACTCCACCGCCTAACATTATTAATTTCCCAATGTCAAGTAATTACAACATTAAAGGGAACGTTCACCAAGAATTTTCCAAACTCAGGGATAGTTTATCATCATACCAACAATGCATGCACCATATTTCATTAACTCCCCAGTTATAATGTTATCACAACATAGCTGCATATCCTCAATGTGTTAATTTACTACTCTCCTCATTACTTATCCACATAATCTTAGAACAATATAGAGAAAATTATCATCTTTAAAATACTTTCCTCTCTTATTCCGCTAATAAAATTCCTATCAACCCAAATATGTCCTTAGCAGTCCGCCTTGCTTAAGGTGAACTAACTTCTCAAGGATCAAAACTTCCAATGTCAAAAATTACAACGATTTTGAATCCTCAAGGAACCCAAGATGGTACATAACTAGCCCAATAAACGAAGAGATAAGCCCCCGTATCTCTTCGATTGAGTTTCTTCTACCACCAATATAACACATTCGTCCCAAAATGAGCCTTCTCTGGATCCGAATTCTAATCATATCTTCTCCACATGAAACCTTCTACATAAATAGAAGTGAGAGGTATCCACATACAGTATAAAAGACACGCTTGGTTGTCTCTTACTAAGCTGATAATAGACTACAGGCACCAATCTCATTAAGATTGCCCTAAAATTTTGGGTAAGGTGATAATATTACTCCATATATGAGATAGAAAATCTCAGTGTGTGAGTCTCTAGCATCTACACTCACGTTAAACTCTTCCCTTAGTCACTTGAGGTCACTTTTTGCTTGGCCACATCATCCCTGAGATCGGTATAAGGTTAAGGTATGTCACGACATATCCTGCTAAGTCGACCAAAATGGTATCCTAGTTAGGTTGGCATCAATCCTATGCCAAACCAACTCGAACCGTTGGAATGGGAATACCAATTACTGTCTCGGAATGAGCCAACATCTATACCTTAGGGTACTAGTTTGACTTAGGTTGGCACTTTCTATAGGAAAAAGTGTACACACTTAATGTGAATCACACATGGGCACACCACCGCTTACGCTGCATCAGTTTGTCCTCGAACAAATTTAGCGAGCAGGGGTGGCTTAGTGGTTTAATGGACTTCTTTTATCTCAGGATCGTTGCAAGCTGATACCATTTGTAAGACCCCCCCTCCCGGAACACAAAACACGGTCGAGGGGAGTCTTATGCCCAGGACAGCCGCCTTGCGGAAGTGCCAGCACACGGGCAAGCCTCCTTCACAAGACGCCTATCCTGCCGACCGAACCAACTGAACATCGCCAACCCATCAATAATGTACAAATAAGAAGCCATAAATTCACATAAGTAAAGTGCCCAAATAAGTACAAAATACAAGAAGCTCCGAGAGCTCCTGCAAAAGTATCAGAGTATCAAGCTAAATGCCCCAAGGGCTACATCTCAAACTGCGCTCACATCGGTCACTGACTTTAGTGAGGGTATCGTTGTCTCCGGCCATGTCGTCCTGACTTGGCTATCCTCCTCCAGCATCATGCGCTGTTGCCCCAGGGTGCGCTCTTAAAAAGAGGGGTTCATCAACCGTTAGTCATAAAGACTAAGTGGCTTCACATCCGCTCCCCCGACGACTCCAAAGCACCGGGTGGTAGGAAAGGAAGAAAAGCTACAATATAAGCAATAATATACAAAGCAGGTGACAGGAATGGTTGTTCATATATGTCGGTTGTATAAGTACCCAAGTACTTGCAATAACTCTAACTAACAAATACATAAATAACAGTGGTTATATAATCAAGTACTAGTAACAAGAAAGCATGAGCAGAGTATCACAGAACCGAATTGAACTTAACTTATAAGGATGCCCATACAAGCTTATAAGTTAAGGATCTGAACATGAAGGTAACTCATCATATAAAGGTGCCCATACAAGTTTATATGATGAGGATCCAATGCGGCGCAATGCAATGATTATGAAGGATGAATGCAATGTAATTATTATGATATGATGACTCACCCATGCATATTTGCTATGTCGACATAGACCTTTAGTTCTCGCTTTTTGAGGGGTACCTAACCGCTCAGGCATCTCCCGTCGTGGCCAGACGGAGACAGTGGAACGAGCTCCTCCACTACTAGGAGGGTATGAACACCACCAGCCCTAGGCCTCTGTACGCCTCAACGCTAAGAACACACAGCGGAGACCCTGCGTACTGCTCGCAACATGCTGAGCCTTCAAGGACACAGAAGGGGACTTGGGTAGGTAAGCACCAAGAGTCCAACCCAACCGGTCTAGAGTCTAACTGCTGGCTTCTGTCGGTGTCACGACAAGCAAGCCCGTAGACCCGCCACAAGTAATCCTCCAACCAGGATCCATACACCACCATGTGTAAGCCATGCAACCCATGTAATTCTCATGCACACCCGTGCTATAAAGCACCCAAGGACTCACGGATGGAGCCTTCTTACCTTTCACATCATATCGGTTCAACTGATGCTAATTAGCATCCAAGGCCCCCAACAACCGAGTCTCCCAACGTATCACCATAAGATATATCCATATCTTATAATCCACATCAAGCCAACACTTCTACCCATACTGAGTTATCGTAACTCTCGTGCAGTGGCGTGAGCCAAAACATGGAAATTACTCTATCCGATCCTCCAGGACTACTTGTGGTCACTGTGTCATATTCATATTTTACTAAATATGTAAGCCCGAACATATCACCAATATTTAATCGTCTTATGTACAAATCACAACGTGTTTCAACACGATTAAAACTATCAACTTTATGGAGAGGTTATCACCAATCTACACCATCCAATAGATTATCAAGTGATATGAATATTAATTCATCCATGTCCCCCACACCCTATATTCGTATGCTCATCGTAATGTTTCATTCAACATAATAATTGCCTACATCACATTCAGTCGAAATGCACATCCAAGAAGTTCTACTCAGCACCGAACATGGTCTACTTTCCTTCCCTCTAGGGCCTGGACCTCAACAGTAGGCCTATATCAACTATAATCATCATATGCTCATTCCCTAAGGAATCAGATTCACGTAATAATTTATAACATAATATTTAATTATGGATTCAATTCAAAACCAAATCCACTGAAACTTCTATCATCAGTCATAATTAATGCTGGAATCATCCCCCCCCCCAAATTTTGACCTCATTGTATTATGCAATACGTATTTACGGTGCTCTACATTTATATGATACGACAAGCAACTTCATGGTAAATATATATCCAAAAATTCTGAAACTAAACAGAAGTGATCACAATATCATCAGGTTCATCTCTACCAAATTTCGTAAACATCCGATGAGTATTTTACGAGAAAATCAGTAAAGCATCAAAACCTGTACAAAACCAGCAATGTTTACTAAAACAGGATTTTTGGGAGCTACAGACCACCGAAAATTATGTGCCACACCATTCCGAAAAGGTATCGCCAAGGGCTACAATTTTCATGTTGAGTCCCAAACCCAGATCCAAGTGGGTCCTATCCAAAATCTGCTCCGAAGTCAACTGCAGAAATCTGGACAGCAAAACAACACGCACTTAACCCATTCCCGCTTTCTGGACAGTCCACTCGACTGGACTTGTAGGAAGCTACAGGTCACTTCAGAAAACGCGTAAACTATCGTCGGAAATCTCTTCCCGAGGGCTACAACTTTCATGTTGAGCTCGAGATCCAGATTCAAGTCGGTCAAACCCAGAAATGGGTTTGAACCCGGCTGCGCACCACAGGACAGAATCTGTCCATCACATTACACTTTATAATTTCAGACACAGCCTATTTCGACCAGACTTTGAGGGAGCTACTGGGCTCCTCACAAATCGTACAACCAGTCGTTGGAAAGGTATCTCCTACGGCTACAACTTCCATCATAAGCTCAGGGACCAGCTCCGACTGTATCAAGCCCAAACAACGACTCGAACACAGCCGGTCTAGTTTGACAGATTTCTTTATAATATAATGGTAATCTTAATAAAACACATTACTTCCAACAGCTTTATAGAACTCTACAATTCACCAAAAATTATGTGCAACAATTCATTAGAAAGGTGTTACCAAGAGCTACAACTTTCTAGTTGAGCCCAAAGCCTGGATCTAGCTGGGACATACCTTAAAAGAGGCTTGAACTCAGCTGCAATATAAAAACTGCCCCAGTTTGGTCTGCATATAGCAAATCTGCACAGTCCTTAAAGAAGACTCTTTAAGGCACTGTTCATCTCCTTCCTCCAGCAGAAATCTTATTTTCTACCACCCTTCGTTCCTCGAATACTCCCTCGTGAGGCCGCCGATTTTCACGAAATCAACTCCTTTGACCTCACATCGAAGAGAGGAGTTGATCGAAGGCATTTTCGCGACGAACGACGCCCTAAAGCGAAAACCCTAGCGTTGCCTCTTCCTACGAAACTCCATTAAACTCACCAAATCAAGCTCTTTTGAGCTCGATGTCTCTCCTAATATATCTAGAGATCTAGCACCAAGGGAGAGGGGTCGGAAGTCACCTGATTTCCGGCCGACGATCGCGGTTGTCTCCTCTGCGGCATGGCGGCGGTTGGACGAGCTGAAATCCTCCTCCAAGCTTGCTCCTTCAAAATTGTAGGTCAAAACCTCGAGGGGAGGTTGGAAAATGAAGAGGAAGTAAAAGAAGAAGAAGAAGAAGATAGGAAGGAGAAGATGAACAATCCCATTTGATTGGGAGGGTTCAGCTCTTTAGGGAGAATGAAGTAGTGGGACTAGCTTAGGGTTGCATTAATGGTAAACCTTTCCCCAAGCATAATCTTGAAACTCTACCATTAAATGTCAGCTTCCTATTGGTCCTAAACTCCACCAGGAGCTTTATCCTATGCATTTTAAGCCACCACCAAACAGAAATCCCGTGACTCTGACACGGCCGCTAGCGCCGGCGGTAGCACTACCGCCGGGCGCTAGGCCTCCTCAGCCGTCTCAGCAGCACCACTGAGACCGCTCGGTCGTCTCGACGGAACGCTGAGATGATTCGCTAACGCCGGCGGTAGCAATACCGCCGGGCGCTAGCGTCAGAGATCAAAATATAGCAATTTTGATTTTAATCCTAGGGAGCTACACAGCTCTCCAGAAAACGTACAACTAGTCGTTGGAAAGGTATTTTTGAGGGCTACAACATTCACGTTGAGCCCGAGGTCTGAATCTAGCCGGATTATGCCTAAAGTACCTTAAACCCAGCTGCATGCCTTACACAGATTCAGAATTTAATAAATCTCTAGTTCATGCAACTCCAAGCGACACATGTCACCCGAGGGGTCTAGCGCGGACGGGGATGTTACATTGGTAATCTCGTAGGCCAGATTGTGGTTATCAGCAGACCAAATCCAGAAATCTATAAATAGGACCAAAGGGACACCATTTGGAGGGACTGCTCTTTTGGCCACTCTCTCCCCATGTGTCTTTGGTGGGTGGAGAGAGCCTCCAAAGGTGCCAAAGCTTAGCATTATCTTGGGAGGGCAAGCGCTCTAAGATCTTCCGGGTGTGTGGTGGGACCTCCTTGTTATGCCCTTGGCCTTGTTTCTAGTTCCTTAGCCCTTAGCCTATAGCTCTCCCTTGGGAGGAGTAAGTGTGAGGTCACCCCTCAACTTGTTGAGGGCCCGAACTCCTCGAGAGGCCAATTTATTGGTTTCAACATTATGGTGCGGTGAGCGTGGAGAGTGACCAACACAAGAGAAATCTCAAGCTGAGCTCCATGGTTGGAGGTGGAGGAGGATCCGACCCAGGCCACTCGCAGCCCCCGGTGGCTGGAGTGACGTTGGAGATGTTTGAAAATTTCAAGCAGGAGGTCCTGCAGACCTTGTAGGTAGTTTTTTGCCGTGATAGGCGAATGCAGGAGAGGAGGTGGTTCGGAGGTCCTGCCTCAGCAGGGGGGAGAGAACACTCCCAGCCAACAATCCGGGAAGGAGGCACCAATGGGGGGGGGGGGGGGGGGGGGAGTGGGGAGGCATTCGGCCCCCACTCGCCCGGTCCCATAGAAGGGGGCAAGTGGGGAGGTGCCAGGCCCCCACTCTCCCGGCCCCAATGGGTCGAGTGGGGAGGTGTCAGGCCCCCACTCGCCCAGCCCCAAAGGGGCAAGTGGGGAGGTGCCAGGCCCCCACTCGCCCAGCCCCAAGGGGGCGAGTGGGGAGGTGCCAGGCCCCCACTCGTCTAGACCCAAGGGGGTGAGTGGGGAGGTGTCAGTCCCCCAATCGCCCAGCCCTAAGGGGCGAGTGGGGAGGTGTCATCCCCCATTCGCCCATCCCCAAAGGGGAGCGAGCAAGGGAAGTCCTTTGTGTGAGTTGATCCTCTCGACCCCGGATCCAGAGGGGTTCGGGGGGCCGGAGATGTCTCACTACTCCAGTAAGGATGACCCAGTCCTTCACCTGCAGTGGTTTGAAGACATGGTCTCCATCAGGCCCGTGTCAGACGCTTTCAAGTGCCGACTCTTCGCGACCACTTTGAAGGAGAAAGCTAGGGATTAGTTCCACCAGCTCCCTGTGGGATTTATCTATGCTTTCGAGGACTTGCGTCGAGGTTTCCTACTACGCTTCTCGACGCCGAGGAAGAGGAAGAAGGATGTCGAGACCCTTTTCAAGATTAGGCAAGAGCCAAAAGAGTCGCTTGCTCGCTACGTGGACCGGTTCCAGGAGGAGGTTCTCCTCACCCAAGAGGTGCCATGTTACACCCTCCAGCTCTGTTTCATCGTGGGGCTGCAAGGGGGATTCTTCAAGATGGACCTCAAGAGGAGAGCTCCTTTGTCTTTTAAGGAGTTGATGGAAAGGGTGGCGGAAGAAGTTGAGAGTGAGGAGGCCAACCCGGAGTTCGCAAGAAGGTTGGCCAAGCTGGGTGAGCTGGAGGCAAGGCAGTAGGGGGAAGGTAGAGGCTTCCAAGAGGAAGTTCGACAAAGAAGAGGGTAACTTCCAGGGAGAGAGGCCCGAACCCCCAGGGTGGAGGCAGGGACCGAAGACACCCTCTCCACCACCTCAACAAACAATGGCAATTGGCGGAGGAAGAAGGAGGAGAGCCAAGAAAGCAGAAAGAAGAGGAAGAAGATGGGATATGGTTGAGGTACCCTACTGTGACTTCCACGATGAGGAGGGTCACGCGACGTCCGCCTGCCCTGAGTTCTTGGAAATTAGGGAGGCGAGGGGTCCGAGGCAGCAACAACAACAACCGGAAGAGGTCGAGGAAGACCAGGCCTGGGGGTAGGAGAGCAAGTTTTGGTTTCCATACTTAGTTTTTTTTCTGCCCTTAAGCCCATGTATTGCGATGTTTCATTTTCAGACTTATTTTTTCTCGCATGTATTGTGATGACTAATGTAATGAAGGTTTTACGAAGTACTTAGCCCCGATGCTGGCCCGCTGACTAGGCTCCCACCAAGCTGGCAGGGCCGGGAACTACTCGGTGGCCGGATGTTTCAGAAGTACTTAGCCCTGATGCTGGCCCACTGACCAGGCTCCCACCAAGCTGGCAGGGCCGGGAACCGCTCGGTGGCCGGATGTTTCAGAAGTACTTAGCCTCGATGTTGGCCTACTGACCAGGCTCCCACCAAGCTGGCAGGGCCGGGAACCGCTCGGTTGCCGGATGTTTCAGAAGTACTTAGCCCCGATGCTGGCCCGCTGACCAGGCTCCCACCAAGCTGGCAGGGCCGGGAACCGCTCGGTGGCTGGATGTTTCAGAAGTACTTAGCCCCGATGCTGGCCCGCTGACCAGGCTTCCACCAAGCTGGCAGGGCCGGGAACCGCTCGGTGGCCGGATGTTTCAGAAGTACTTAGCCCCGATGCTGGCCCGCTGCTGACCAGGCTCCCACCAAGCTGGCAGGGCCGGGAACCGCTCGGTGGCCGGATGTTTCAGAAGTACTTAGCCCCGATGCTGGCCCGCTGACCAGGCTCCCACAAAGCTGGCAGGGCTGGGAACCGCTCGGTGGCCGAATGTTTTAGAAGTACTTAGCCCTGATGCTGACCCGCTGACCAGGCTCCCACCAAGCTGGCAGGGCCGGGAACCGCTCGGTGGCCGGATGTTTCAGAAGTACTTAGCCCCGATGTTGGCCCGCTGACCAGGCTCCCACCAAGCTGGCAGGGCCGGGAACTGCTTGGTGGCCGGATGTTTCAGAAGTACTTAGCCCTGATGATGGCCCGCTGACCAGGCTCCCACCAAGCTGGCAGGGCCGGGAACCGCTCGGTGGCTGGATGTTTCAAAAGTACTTAGCCCCGATGTTGGCCCACTCACTAGGCTCCCACCAAGCTGGCAGGGCCGGGAACCGCTCGATGGCCGGAGGTTTTCAAAGTAATTTTTCCCCCGAGGTGGCTCCGCTAGTGGGCTCTCACTAGCCGGCAGGGTAGGAAGGCCTCTCGGGGTGGGTAAGTATTTTTCCCCTGAGGTGGCTCCGCAAGTCGGGCTCTCACTAGCCGGCAGGGTAGGAAGGCGAGAGGAGGAGGGTCGGCCAGGGCCCCTCTCGCTCCCATCCCCAGCAGGGGGCGAGCCCAGGAGGGAGGCGCCCTCCCGACTTACCTCGCCCCAGCAGGGGGCGAGCTCAGGAGGGAGGTGCCCTCCCGGTCGCCCCGCCCCAGCAGGGGGCGAGCTCAGGAGGGAGGTGCCCTCCCGGCTCGCCCCGCCCCAGCAAGGGGCGAGCTCAGGAGGGAGGCGCCCTCCCGGCTCGCCCCTCCCGACTCACCTCGCCCCAGCAGGGGGCGAGCCCAGGAGGGGGCGCCCTCCCGGCTCGCCCCGCCCTAGCAGGGGGCGAGCCCAGGAGGGCGGCGCCCTCCCGGCTCACCCCGACCCAGCAGGGGGTGAGCCCAGGAGGGAGGCACCCTCCCGGCTCGCCAAGCCCAACAGGGGGCGAGCTCAGGAGGGAGGCGCCCTCCCAGATCGCCCCGCCCCAGCAGGGGCGAGCTTAGGAGGGAGGCGCCCTCCCGGCTCGCCCAGTCCAGTGAGGGGGGCAAGCAAGGGAGGAGGTCAGCCCCCTCTCGCCCGGCCCCGGGAAGGTGTTCTGGACTGCATATAGCGCCTCGGAACAGCGGGATCTGGCTGTTTGCAGGCCAAATCTGAGGGTATTTTGGTAATCTCATAGGCTAGATTGTGGTTGTCAGCCGACCAAATCCAGAAATATATAAATAGGACCAAGTGGGCACCATTTTGAGGGACTGCTCTTTTGGCCACTCTCACCCCATGTGTCTTTGGTGGGTGGAGAGAGCCTCCAAAGGTGCCCAAGCTTAACATTGGCTTGAGAGGGGAAGCGCTCTAAGATCTTCCGGGTGTGTGGTGGGACCTCCTCGCTAAGCCCTTGGCCTTGTTCCTAGTTGATATAGAAATTGCGTGCTTTGAAATTAAGTGAAGGTTTGAAGATTTTCTCAAAAACTATATCTGATTAAGGCAAGTGTACCTTATCGTCTATAGTATAGGATATTTAGGAATATCAAGGTCGTATTCCACGGGGCGCGTTGATTACTTCTACTTCGAGGAAAGTCACCATTATCTTATCGACGAAAATTTGAGGTTTGTTTTACTTAACTAAAAAAAGACAATATGCAAGCTAAATGAAAAGATTAAACGTTGCATGAAAGGAAAGAAAAGTTACCATTGCATGAAAGAGAAATTGTTAAAGAGAAAGAGAACATGAAAGAGAGCAAACTTAAATTTTATTGAAAACCAAAACTATTACAAGCTTAAAGAGAGATTACAAAGCTAGAAAATAAAGGTTACAAACTTTGATTAACTAGTGCATGAAAGAAATAAAAACTAGTACAATACATGAAAAAGAGAACATGAAAGCTTAAGGAAAAACATGAACATGAACATGAAAAGCTCACTAACAGCTCTAGCAGCACCTCCCCCACTCAAAATTCTGAACCCTGCACTCAAGGAGAGCCTCTGAATTTATAGGCAAAAATTCAAGTTACACGCCCTCGATCACGGGCGTGACCTAGGGCGTGTAAACATTACTGACATCGGATCTAACAGTGTCGTGGACTTTGCGTGACGGCTGGAGAAATTCGGACATTACACGCCCGTGTAACTTGGGTCACGGGCGTGAATTTGGACGGCTTCATTAAATGTAGTGTGGGCTAGATTGCGGCGGCAGCGTGCAGAGATCACGCGGGAAAGTCACGGGCGTGACATTTCGGATCACGGGCGTGTACCTGGGTCCCCTCAATTAATGCAGCGTGGGCTGGAATTCGGCGCGACAGAAAGTGTTCGTCGAACGAAGCTCAGACTTCGTCGAACGCAGGGGCAAAGCTTTCGTCGAACATAGGGGCAAAGCTTTCGTCGAACGCAGGGGCAAAGCTTTCGTCGAACTCAGCTCAGGCTTCGTCGAACGCAGGAGCATAACTTTTTTCGTCGAACGGAGCTCCACTTTCGTCGAACTCGAGCTCCACTTTCGTCGAACGCAGATCTTTTGGTTAGACGCCCTTGGTCACGGGCGTGACTGAGGGCGTAACTTGTGATTTTCTCCAATTTTCCGCAAAATTCTACAAAAATAAAAGTAAACTATATTTAGAACAGAAATTATAAAAGAAGTGATTTTAAACTAAAATATAAATAATATTTGAAATTTTAAATTAAAACTAAACTAAATACTATAATTAAAATACGCATAAACACTACTCATCAAATACCCCCATACTTGAGGTTTTGCTATTCCAGAGCAAAAGTGTGAGACATAATTTATAAGACATCCTTAAAAAATTTTAATTTTAAACTAAAATTTCATTTAAACCAAAAGTTAAGTTAAGAGTAAATGCAAGGAGTTAAGTCCTAAATTATGATGATGATTTGAAAAGAGAAAAAATGTTTACGCAAGGACTTCTCACGGAAATTAATCAGTTTAACAATATTGTAGAAATTTTAAAACGAGATTAAATTAAAATTATAAGAACTCTATCTTAAAAGAGACTTAATGAAAAGTAATTTACTAAATATTTCTCTCTCCATAATCTTAAACTAAATCTAGAACAATGATAATTGGCTAAGAGGGATTTCATAAAATTTGGCATAAAAAGAGATATTTTTGAATGGAGGAAATGGAATTTATCCTCATCATGAATATTTTTTTTCTCCTTTTTTTCTCTTCTAATAAAAACCCAAAATGTATATGTTTAGGAGTAATGAATTTTATCCTCTTACTCCATGCCATATAATCTTTTAAATGATTTTGGGTGCATATGTTTAGGGAATAATGAATTTTATCCTCTTATTCCCATGACATATGATCTTTTAAAATACTTTTTTTATGCCATCAAAGGGGTAGGGTAAAGAAAATAAATCTAGCTAGCTTTAAATTATTTTGAGAGCAAATTCTAGTAAAATTAAATTTCCTAAGATCTAAAAAGTTAGAAGAAAATATAATTGAAATCAAAAAAGGTTTAGCAAATTCACTACAAAATGAAGCTATTTAAAAGTAAAAAGAGAAGTCATGCTAAATAAGTTCTCTAATCAAGTTAAAATCATAAGATGATTCTTAAAATAAGATTACCTCAAATTTAAAATTAACAAACTATGATAATCAAAATTTTAGCTAATTAAAAACCTAAACATGCTTATAAATATTCTCAACTGGATTTCTAAGAAATCACAAAAACAACAAATAGGAGAGGTATAAGATTTTTGTATTATATATATATATATTTTTGGTTTTTCTTTCTAAGTTTTTCATATATATTTTTTTCTTAATTTTTATATTATCTTTTTTTTGGATTTTTGATATTATCTAAATAATAAAAAAGACTAAACATAAACTAAAAAAAACTAAAATGTTTTTGTTAATTCTCAGACTTCCCGAGGTCTACCGGGCAAGGTACTGGAGGCTGTGATGGGAATTCAAGCCCAAAGCGTCCTTTCCGAGAATTTAAATTTTTGATTTTCTAAACTTTTTTTTTTTGAGTTTTTTGGGTTTTACAAGTGCTTAAAAAGAAGAAAACATAAGAAAATAAATTTTATAATTTTTTTTTGAAAATTTTCTAATTTAAAAAGAACTATTTACAAAGAACTATTTACACCCCCATACTTAAAGTTAAACATTGTCCTCAATGTTTAAAACTAAGTATGAAGTAAGAGAAAATAAAGTGCAAGACAAAACAAAAATAAAAATAGAAAAGAAGGAGAGGTTAAGAGGGATTCCCTGGTTATGAAGATGCGGGGGAAGCGGCGGTTACCTACAAAACATGTTAAAATAAAAAGAAAAATAATAAAAAGATAACTTTGGGGTGCCTCCCAAAAGCGCTTTGTTTAAAGTCGCGTAGCTTGACCCACTTGCCGATCATATTATAGGAGGAAGTAAAATCGAGTCACTCTTTTCATTAGTTAACTCTCCCGGAAGATATAATTTAAGGCGGTGCCCGTTAACTTTGAAGGAACCTTTTTTCGGGTGGGAGATTAAAATTGTCCCATAGGACCAAACCTCTTTAACAATAAAGGGTCCGGACCATCGGGATTTTAGTTTTCCCGGAAAAAGGCGAAGGCGAGAATTATAAAGGAGGACGAGGTCGCCCGACGAAAAAGTTTTCGGAAATTTTATATGTTTATCGTGATAAAACTTTGTTCGCTCCTTATATAATTTATTGCTCTCATACGCATTCGCTCGCAATTCATCTAATTCGTTTATTTGAAATTTTCTTTGTTCGCCCGCTAAAGTGGAATCGAGATTTAAAAATTTAAGCGCCCAAAATGCACGGTGTTCTAATTCAACCGAAAGGTGGCAAGCCTTGCCATAAACCATTCGATACGGTGTACAACCGATAGCGGTCTTGTACGCCGTTCGATAGGCCCATAGCGCATCATCGAGCTTTATTGCCCAATCCTTCCGATTAATCGAAATAGTTTTTTCTAAAATCCGTTTTAATTCTTGATTAACAACTTCGACTTGGCCGCTCGTTTGTGGGTGATATGCAGTGGATAGTTTGTGCGTGACACCATATTTTGCTAAGATTTTTGTAAATTGACTATTTCAAAAATGGGTGTCCCGATAACTCACAATAGCGCGCGGCGTGCCAAATCGAGAAAATAATTTTGTTAAAAATTAACAACAACTCGCGCATCGTTGGTGGGGAGAGCTTGCGCTTCCGCCCACCTCGACACGTAGTCGACCGCAACGAGAATAAATTTGTTTGAATACGAGGGAGGGAGAGGACCAACAAAATCAATACCCCAAAGATTGAAAATTTCGCATTCTAAGAAAATATTTTGAGGCATCTCATCCCGGCGAGAGATGTTCCCCGACCGCTGGCAGCTGTCGCAAGTACTCACAAGGGTGTGAGCCTCTTTGAAGAGTGTGGGCCAATAAAAGCCCGCCTCCATCGCCTTCCTCGCGGTACGATTCGAATGATAATGACCACCGGTGGGTCCCTCGTGGCAATGACGTAAATATTTAAAACCTTCCTCACTTGAGACGCATCTTCTCACCACCTAGTCTGCGCAAACACGGAATAAAAAGGGGTCCTCCCAAAAATAATTCTTTAAATCAGAAAAGAATTTCTTCATTTGCTGACTCGAGAATTCTTTTGGCAGGACCCGGACTACTAAATAGTTAGCCAAATCTGCAAACCAGGGGGGTAGAAGATGAATTAATATTTTCGAGAGCTAGGAGGCGCTCTTCGGGAAATTTATTGTTAATGTCGGCTTCTATTAATGCTTCCGAGGAGGGATTTTCTAATCGAGAAAGGTGATCGGCCGCCAAGTTTTCGGCTCCCATTTTGTCCCGGATCTCTAAATCAAACTCCTGCAAGAGGAGGATCCATCGCAAAAGACGAGGCTTGGCGTCCGATTTACTCAAGAGATACCTAAGTGCGGAGTGATCTGTGAAGACGATAACTTTGGAAAGCATGATATATGACCTAAGCTTATCAAAAGCGAAAACGATTGCTAGAAGTTCCTTCTCGGTCGTGGTGTAGTTTGCTTGTGCCGACGTGAGTGTTTTGCTCGCATAATAGATCGGGTGAAAATACTTACTCACCCGTTGGCCTAAAACGACACCAACCGCAATATCACTCGCGTCGCACATGATTTCAAAAGGGAGCGACCAATCTGGGGCGACTAGAATCGGGGAGTTTATAAGTTTCTCTTTGATAAGTTGAAAGGCTAAATGACATTCATCGTTAAAAAGAAAAGATGATTCTTTCTCGAGAAGATGGGTTAACGACTTTGTGATTTTGGAAAAAATTTGTATAAAACGCCGATAGAACCCCGCGTGACCTAGGAAAATTCTAATAGCTTTTACGTTTGTTGGAGGGGGGAGTTTTTCAATTACTTCAATCTTGGCCCTATCGACCTCGATCCCCTTGCCCGAAATTTTATGGCCAAGGACTAATCCTTCTTTGACCATAAAATGACATTTCTCCCAATTAAGCGCTAGATTTGTTTCCTCACATCGCTGCAACACGCGCTCGAGATTTTTTAAATAGTTTTTAAATGAGTTTCCATACACGGAGAAGTCGTCCATAAACACTTCCATCACCCCCTCTACTAACTCGTCAAATATTGCCAGCATACATCTTTGGAATGTAGCTAGCGCGTTACAAAGACTGAATGACATCCTTCGATAAGCGAAGGTGCCAAAGGGACAAGTGAAAGTGGTTTTCTCTTGGTCGTCGGGCGAAATGGTATAGGGCAGTGATCCTTACGGGTGGCATCATTTAGTTTTCGATAGTCGATGCACTTCCGCCAACCCATAACAGTACGGGTTGGGATCAATTCATTATTATCGTTTGCAACTAGTGTGACGCCACCTTTCTTCGGCACGACTTGTACCGGGCTAACCCAAATACTATCTGATATCGGGTAGATGATTCCCGCGTCCAGAAGTTTTATAACTTCGGCCTTAACGACTTCTTTCATGTTCGGGTTTAGTCGTCGTTGAGGCTGGACCGAGTTGCGGGAATTTTCTTCGAGAAAGATTTTATGCGTGCAGAAAGAAGGGCTTATACCCTTAATATCCGATAATTGCCACGCAATTGCGTGGCGGTGCTTTCTTAAGACTGTAGTCAACTCAGAAATTTCTGAGTTGCTAAGATCGGATGAAACGATGACGGGTAGTTTAGACTCTTTTTCTAAAAACAAATATTGGAGGTGAGGGGGGAGTTGTTTTAACTCTAATTCGGGTGGATCATCATAAGAAGTTTTAATTTTCAATTTTTCTAGAAATAACGGTTCGGGTGGTGTGGGGTGAGAAACTTGTTCTTCAACATAAAAGAGCTCTACGGGCTCGGAATCACTACTTGCCGATGAAACTAACTCGAGGGATGAATCGAATTCACAACACTCTTCGAAGTAAAAACTTGAATCGTCGTTTTCTAATGTGTTCCGCATCGAGGAATTTTTGCCGAAAGTAACTTCATCGTCTCCAACCCGTAGGAGGAGCTTTCCGTTACTTACGTCTATAATAGCGCGAGAGGTGGCAAGGAAGGGGCGGCCGAGTACGAGGGGTACTTCGGCGTCCTCTTCGATGTCAAGAATAACAAAATCCACCGGGAAGATGAATTTGTCAACCTTGACGAGCACGTCCTCCACTATTCCAATCGGATATTTTAAAGAACGACCCGCTAATTGAATACTCATTCGAGTGGGCCTTGGATTTCCTAGACCTAGCTTTTTGAACAATGAAAATGGCATAAGGTTGATGCTTGCTCCAAGATCCGCTAAGGCGTGTTTTACTAACGAATTGCCAAATAGACATGGGATGGAAAACCGTCCCGGGTCATTTGCTTTTTTTGGCAATTTGCTTAGTACAACCGCAGAGCATTCTGTGTTTAAAGAAATTTGCGAATATCTTCTAACTTTTTTTTATTGGAGAGCAACTCCTTAAGATATTTCGCATATTTAGGCATTTGAGAGATAACATCGCAGAAAGGTACATTAATATGGATTTGTTTTAAAACATCTAAATTTTTTTTATAATTTTTTTCTGCGCACTCATTTTTAAATTTAGATGGATACGGAATATTAGAAATAGGAGAGCGCGGATTTAAAATAGAAGCGTGCAGAGCTGAAAGAGAAACGTGCGGAGCTAACGTAGCGGGCAAATTCGAAGATAAATTAAGAGTAGTAGGAGGAGAGGGAGTTACCTTGGGTTCGTCCTGTTTGAACCACCTCCTTCCCGCTTCGGAGTGTAATCGCGTGCGCGCTCTCCTTTGGATTTTGCTCTGTATTTCCCGGTAGTGCTCCTTGTTGACGCTCAGAAATCATCTTTGCGAGCTGGCCCACTTGATTCTCTAAATTTTTGATTGATCCGGTAAGGTTCCAGATGTTCGTTTAATTTGTAGCAACATATTTTGCAAAAACCTCTTCAAGCGGAGAGAGTTTTTGCTGTTGCGGTGGAAAACCGGGTGGATTAAAATTTTGAGAAATCAAATTTGGAGGCGGAGTTAAGTTAAGAAGTTGATTGAGGGGAGGTTGATTTAAATTCATAGGACGCTGAGCATTTCCTTGGTTGCTCCACGAGAAATTCGGATGATTCCTATAACCCGCATTGTATGTGTTGTTATACGGAGCGGTGTTGGGGTTATAGGAAGGCCGAGGCAGATTTCCCATGTAGTCAACATGTTCTTCAATTAAAACGTTATTAGCCCAATGAGGAGTGGCGGAGGAAGTAGACATCTCCGCCACTTGCTTTGTTAAGCGCTCAACTTGTAAAGCCAAATTTGCGTTTGCGTCTGTTTCAAAAATTCCGGCCGGCTTAATAGGCCGCGCTCGGGGCATGTTCCATTGGTACGCATTTGTGGCCATCTCTTCGAAAAGCTCTTGAGCGGCGACCGGGGTTTTGTTATTTAATGTCCCCCCGGCGGCCGCATCAATCATTTGCCTCGTTTGGAGATTTAAGCCATTATAAAATGTTTGCACTTGTTGCTAAGTGGCAAGTGCGTGGTGAGGGCATCGACGCAAAAGCTCCTTGAAGCGCTCCCATGTGTCATAGAGAGTCTCCGAGTCGATTTGCATGAACGACGAAATATCCGTGCGCAATTTAACGGTCTTTGAAGGCGGGAAATATTTATTTAGAAATTTTTCCGCCATTTCGGCCCATGTAGTGATGGATACCCTAGGTAGGGAGCCCAGCCACTGCTTGGCCTTAGACCGCAAAGAAAAAGGAAAAAGACGTAATCGAATGGCGTCATCGGTGACGCCATTGATCTTAAAAGTGTCGCAAATTTCAAGAAAGTAAGAAATATGCGAATTAGGATCCTCATCCGGTTGACCATCGAAGGTCACCGATTGTTGCACCATTTGTATGATGCTGGACTTGATCTCAAAATTATTGTTCTCCACCGTGGGGCGAACAATACTCGACTGTGTGCCTTCCAAATTCGGCCGCGCATAATAGGACATGGTCCGTTGCGCGTCCTCATTAGGATTTGGCTCGTTAAGATTAGGAGGATTAAGATTATGATCCATATTCGTTGTGTTAGTGTCCCCGATCGATTCTTCGGATTCTACTTGATTTTCCTGATCACGTGAACGGCGGTGCCTCAAAAAGGTTCGCTCGATCTCCAGATCAAAAGGAATAATCGAAGTGCTACCTCGGGTCATACACTAAAAAGAGAAGAAAGGAAGAGGAAAGAAACTAATTTTTTTTCTTTTTGAAATTAAGAAAAAGCAAAATAAAATAAAAAGAAGCATGATAAAATTAATAGCTATCCTCTTTTCAAAATATCTACGCAAAGTCCCCGGCAACGGCGTCAAAAACTTGATATAGAAATTGCGTGCTTTGAAATTAAGTGAAGGTTTGAAGATTTTCTCCAAAACTATATCCGATTAAGGCAAGTGTACCTTATCGTCTATAGTATAGGATATTTAGGAATATCAAGGTCGTATTCCACGGGGCGCGTTGATTACTTCTACTTCGAGGAAAGTCACCATTATCTTATCGACGAAAATTTGAGGTTTGTTTTACTTAACTAAAAAAAAGACAATATGCAAGCTAAATGAAAAGATTAAACGTTGCATGAAAGGAAAGAAAAGTTACCATTGCATGAAAGAGAAATTGCTAAAGAGAAAGAGAACATGAAAGAGAGCAAACTTAAATTTTATTGAAAACCAAAACTATTACAAGCTTAAAGAGAGATTACAAAGCTAGAAAATAAAGGTTACAAACTTTGATTAACTAGTGCATGAAAGAAATAAAAAATAGTACAATACATGAAAAAAAGAACATGAAAGCTTAAGGAAAAACATGAACATGAACATGAAAAGCTCACTAACAGCTCTAGCAGCACCTCCCCCACTCCAAAATTCTGAACCCCGCATTCAAGGAGAGCCTCTGAATTTATAGGCAAAAAATTCAAGTTACACGCCCTCGGTCACGGGCGTGACCTAGGGCGTGTAAACATTACTGACATCGGATCTGACAGTGTCATGGACTTTGCGTGACGGCTGGAGAAATTCAGACATTACACGCCCATGTAACTTGGGTCACGGGCGTGACTTTGGACGTCTTCATTAAATGCAGCGTGGGCTGGATTGCGGCGGCGGCGTGCAGAGATCACGCGGGAAAGTCACGGGCGTGACATTTTGGATCACAGGCGTGTACCTGGGCGCCCTCAATTAATGCAGCGTGGGCTGGAATTCGGCGCGACAGAAAGTCTTCGTCGAATGAAGCTCAGACTTCGTCGAACGCAGGGGCAAAGCTTTCGTCGAACGCAGGGGCAAAGCTTTCGTCGAACTCAGCTCAGGCTTCGTCGAACGCAGGAGCATAGCTTTTTTCATCGAACGGAGCTCCACTTTCGTCGAACTCGAGCTCCACTTTCGTTGAACGCAGATCTTTTGGTTACACGCCCTTGGTCACGGGCGTGACTGAGTGCGTGACTTGTGATTTTCTCCAATTTTCCCCAAAATTCTGCAAAAATAAAAGTAAACTATATTTAGAACAGAAATTATAAAATAAGTGATTATAAACTAAAATATAAATAATATTCGAAATTTTAAATTAAAACTAAACTAAATACTATAATTAAAATACGCATAAATACTACTCATCACTAGTTCCTTAGCCTCTTAGCCTAGAGCTCTCCCTTAGGAGGAGTAAGTGTGAGGTCACCCCTCAACTTGTTGAGGGCCCTGTACAACTATCATATTTTCCGAGTTGGTGTGACCCGACGCGGGCGAGATCGCAATAGTAAAGGTGGCCGAGGCAAGTGGAGCGACCACTCAAAGGCGATCAAAACCAGTCAAGGTAAAAAGAGGCTCGAGGGAGGAGAAAAAAGGGGCGACCGGGCAAGTGGGGGGAGCACCCACTCTCCCCCCTCCCTTTGGGAGAGTGGCAAGGGCCTTCCCACTCGCCCACCCTCTTTGGGCGAGTGGGAGGAGCCCTCCCACTCGCTCGACCTCTTTGGGCGAGTGGGAGGAGCCCTCCCACTCGCCTGATCTCTTTGGGCGAGTGGGAGGAGCCCTCCCACTCACCCGACCTCTTTATGGCGAGTGGGAGGAGCCCTCCCACTCGCCCAGCCCCTTTGGGCGAGTGGGAGGAGCCCTCCCACTCGCCCAAAGAAGGCAAGGGGGTGGGTGGATTTTGATCCGCCCTCCCGACGCCAAGGGGGCGAGTGGACCGATGTCCACTCGCCCAGGCAGGGTGACTTCAGTTCGTTGGGGCAGGGGGCCTCAGTCCGTCCGTCCAGCGCAAAGTCAAGTTCAAATTGGGGTGCATGTAGTATTTTCAAATAGCGGAACTAGGCTATTGGTAGACCATTTTGGCTATCCGCAGACCATTTTTTGGGAAGTCTATAAATAGACCCCCATGGGCACCTTGGGAAGGGATGTTGGTACCCCCTCCCTCGCGTGTGAGCAAGCACTACCCCTCCCCTCCCCCTGTCATTGAAGGTGGACGGTGAGGTGATCCTCAGTGCCCTCAAAGGTGCCCAGGCTCAGCATTGGCTTGGGAGGGGAAGTTCCTTGTGAGCTTCCGGGTATGTGGTGGGACCTCCACGCTGCAGCTTATGGGGTCCGTTTGTGGACTTAGGTGTTCTCCAAGGGCAAGGTTCTTCGGTTCATAGTGACTGGTCAAGGGTCTCGCTCAGGTCAAGTAAGGGTTAGTTGCATCCCCCTTGCGAACGTCGAGACCAGTTCTCTGGTTTCAACAGGCCCGAACTCCTCGAGAGGCTAATTTATTGGTTTCAACACCTGTCGCCGGAGGGACGTTGTCACAACCCGCATTTTTCCAAATTTAGGAATATCAGAGTAAGAGAAAATACGCGTCATGATGCCACGTCTTGCAGGAGACAACTGCAGACGCTCAGGCGGAAACCTATTACTTATTTAATCAAAACATGTTTACATGATAGATCATCATTTGAAATCATCTATTAGGTTTTGGGGGTAAGAACTGTGTCTCTCAGTTCATGGATCAACTAGTCCACCGAGAAAATATATGTAATTGCAGCGGAAAATACTTGATTTAGTTCACTTAAGGTCCTGCATGCACGCGATGACATGACATAAAGTAAAGGATATGCACATATCTAGGCATAGTATATGTATAGAAAATATCTTTAGGCGACTTTAAAAATAAGGATTTCATTTAAAAGGTATGCAATGAGGATGAAAGAAATACCTTTTTATAACTATAATGCACCTAGACATAAATCATCCCCATAGAGCAAGATACACAAGATCTAAAAAGTAGTAGCAATTAACTGGCAAGTAAACTATAAAGTATCAAAAAGGCACAACGGGCGTCAACAACCTGACGCAAACCCGTTGGCTCTAAACTAGCATGTCTGAACACAAGAAGAAAACTAACCACAACTACCTCGCAGCAGCCAGATAAACCGTCAACTAAAACTCCCGGAGACTTCGTGCTACACCACTAGCAGCTATGGCTCTGAACCTGAGGCATTCAATAAAACAAAGAACTCCCCAACAAGGGAATTACAAGTGGCAGAAAACAACAAGCAGAAAAGTAAATAAGGCATAAGGGGTACCAACCCAAGCCCTATTTACCGAAAGAGAAGCTCCAACAAAGAACTAAGCAAAGCACCAAGTGCACCAAATACCATAAAGAGAAACAAGCAAAGTTCATTTATCTTGTTAAATTTATTTAAAGAGACTGATCAGCTCAAATTAAACGGGGGCGGTCCTTTATCCACTGCCACCCAAAGCCAAAAACGGGTGGGGGTTTCTATCCCCAACCACCCAAACACGGCCCACGGGACCACAAGCCAAGCCTGCGGTTCACCACTAAGTGGCCACCGTGCAAGGCTACAACACTCCCCACTGCCCCCCCCCCCCCCCCCCCCCCCCCCCAAAAAAAAAAAAACATGACCCACTGTGCAAGGACAAAGGCAATGGTCTTATTAATTAATTCGTTTAATTATGGCATGGGACGAAGCCCGAGAAAAACACTCACCAAGATACCATAAGGATATGGTCACAAATGGAGTAAACACTGCAAAAGACGATGCATAAGAGAGGACATAAATTATCTAACCGCAACGGGTACGAGGTTTCGAAGAGGAGAAGTAATCGGAGGCATAACTCAAGTACTAAGAAGTAGAGGGCATTTCTCGAGAACCCAATGGTCAAAATACAAGGGTTTCAAGAGAAGTCAAAGACAAATAACAAGAGGTTCTAGAGAGATCCAAGGGCAGGGACAAACATTTCTCGAGAGATTAAAAGCAGGGAAAAAGCTGCTTCTTGATAATTAAATTGCAGGGGTTAAGTTTCTCGAGAAGTCAATCGGACAGGGATCAGCTATTTCTCGAAAAGAAAGGGGCATGGATAACTGTTTCTCGAGAAAAATAAAGGCAGGGAACAAAGATCTTTCGATAAATCCTAGACAGGAAAAAGAGCAGGCTCTCGAGAAATCCCCAAGGCAGGATAAATGGCTTCTCGAGAGATCCCAGACAGGAAAAGCAGGCTCTCGAGAAATCCCCAAGGCAGGATAAATGGCTTCTCGAGAGATCCCAGACAGGAAAAGCAGGCTCTCGAGAAATCCCCAAGGCGGGATAAATGGCTTCTCGAGAGATCCCAGACAAGAAAAGCAGGCTCTCGAGAAAACAAGGTCTTCTTCATAAAAAAATCAGGGAGAAGGTCTAGGCATTTTTGGGTGAGATCATAAGAGAGTTCAAAAGTCAAGATTAACCAAGAAACACCACCAGGTCAAGAGTGAAGCAATGCAATATGAACTTAAGCAAGATACAACACTTCAACAACGAAAGAGAGGGAGAGATTTTCCACTTGCCTTAAACCATGCAAACTCGAAGATCTCCGCTCCAATAGCTATGGATCGGCCAAGAACTCACCCGAGCACGAAATCCTGAAACCTTTCAGATCGAAAAGAGGAGTTAGGTCACTACCATAACTCCAAAAAAAATACCGCCGAGAGCTTTCCAAATCTACTCTCCAAACGCGATTCCGACCACTACAGCCCTCGAATCGCCGGCCGGAAGCTCCACGACACGCCGCTCTCGCTCTCTCGCCCGATAGAACTCTGGTCGGCCGAAAGGGGAAGGAGATGAAAAGATAAAACCTAAACTTAAAGTATAAATACTAAGCCTCCAGGAGTTCGTCGAACTCAGCCACTCGTTTGTCGAACGCAACTCGCCACTCGTTCGTCGGACACAGCTTGCCACCCGTTCGTCGAACGCAGCTCCTCCGCCGTTCGTCGAACACAGCCCCTCTGCCGTTCGTCGAACGCAGAGCCAGGGAATTATAATGAATGCAATAATTACATAAATAATTTCTCATAACTCAAAACGACGCGAAATCTCACACGCTCGATCCAAATTACACACTTTAACTAGGCTACGACCCAAAACTAAACCTGACGAGCTGACGTAACGCCCAAACGCCAAAATTACGTCATAGCGGTCACGTAAATAATTAACAAAAATCAGGTGCGTTACAGACGTACGCTCCAGTCAAGGGAACGACATGAGTCTTCGACGTTGGGGTCGTCAGTGCAGGGGGGCGTAAGCTCCAGTAAGTTTTTTCATAAACCTAAAATCACCTGTAGATTTCACATTTCACTGCAGTGTCAGGCTTCCTTAATTGAGCACTAGGGTGCAAAGTGTCAGGCTTCCTCTAAGTGAGAGGTGCATTGTACCAAATTTAACAATTTAAGGTGCAAACTGTCAAATTTCGGAAATTCGAGAATGCATTGCGTCAATTACCCAAATAAAAATTAAGATTAATAACTGCATTTTTGTTTGCTCAATCGTATAAGCAATCGTAATATTTTAGAGTATAAGCAGTCTTAATATCATTTCATATCGCACTCTAATAATTTAGAGTGATGTTATAAGCAGTTTTATTATGGCTATTCATAAGAACTTTTGATATTTTGATTTTATTATTTGTTTCTTTTTGTTTTTAGTTTTCATTACACAAAACTTAAAAAATATTAAAGATAATTTTGTTTATCAATTGCAGAGGGTTAACTGCTGAAGATGAGATTGTTGTGGATGAGTATCAGTGCGGGCGAGCATCAATCCTGTTCATCTTTTGATTTTATTTTAGAATTTGTTGGAAATTCTCTTATTAATAATGATTATATATATATATAATATCTATACTATTCTAAATGTATATATATATTATATTTATTTATATATATACTATTATACAAAGGAGAATTGGGATTTGATGAAACATATGCACTTCCGAAATTACCGAAATTACCTCTGTCACTTCCGAAATTCACCAGCCGTGGGAGAGAGAGAGAGGGAGAGGGCAGTGATCAATTCTTTAACGTGGGAGAGAATTTAATATCAATATAAATTTTGTTATTTTCTAAATCTCTTCTCTTTCTCTCAAGATCCCCTCTCTCTCCACTCTCTCTCTCTCTCTCTCTCTCTCTCTCTCTCCAACCGTAACTTTTGCCATATATGACGGACGGGATTTATGAATTTTGATTGATTATTGGACTGCCATGGCGTTATGAATGTATATTAAGAGCATTCTGGGCTGGGCGAAGCCCGCCGATTGTACTCACGTAGGGTCGGAGGCCCGTGCCGTTTGACTCGTGTGTATATATATATATATATATATATATATATATATATATATATACGAGTGATAGGCACGGGGCACCGCCGCTATCTAAGACGACATTTGTCGTGGGCGGCGTCATTTCTCGTCGCGGAGACATTTGTCGTGAAGGACGACATGTATCGTGAGCGGCGACATTGATCGTGGGAGGCGACATTGATCGTGGGCTGCGACACATGTCGGGGGTGCGACACATGTCGGGGGTGCGACATTTGTCGCGGGGGCGACATTTGTCGCGGGGGCGACATTTGTCGTGGGCGGCGACATTGGTCGTGAGCAGCGACAATGGTCGTACGCGATGACATTGGTCGTGAGCGGTGACATTCACCGGGGGCGGCGACATTTGTCGAGGGCAGCGTCATTCGCCGGGGGAGGCTCATTCGCCGGGGGCAACGCCATTCGCCAGGTGCATCAATGAAAAAAGTTATTCAAGCAAATGTCGTAAGCTCACGAATAAAAATCAGAACATTATTAAAATATGAGGCTAGAGCTTACAGATGGGTGCTTTAATTTGGCAGTATTACTTGAGACATGAGAGTAGATCTCAGTAATGAGAATGATTTAAAACATTATGAATTAAAAAGCAATTGCAACGGGGCTCGCCCTTGTATGCTGAATTACGAACGCGAGGTAGCTCCAATCTTGACCCCTATGCCAATCTGCAGTGTAACGGTGCTCCGCCCTATTCATAATATTTTAAATCAAAACCATGTGGAAACATCCTATTATTTGACAATTGATATGATGCAATTTTCCATTAACCCATGAATGAAACACTTCAACCAAAATGCAAAATGCTAATTAATTTAAATAAACTTTAAGAAGCATACCTCAGGATTTGAGGTAGAGTATAACATGGGGCATAAGTTCTTTGATTCCTTATAGAACAATTTTGCATGGCAATGACGACAAAATGTCGGAGGTGGAAGTTCCATCCTAGGAACGTTAGTAATTTGAGTAGAAATTCTTGTCGAATTTCGGTTAGGTGCTCGTAGATTTGGGACCACAACAGGTAATTGATGCTCTGCCTCGGTTGATGCATCATGGAGGTCCCCTAATTGACCAATCAATTATGTTAGAATATTAACTAAATACATTTGTGTAAGTAGGTTATGGAGATGTATGAAATGAAGATGTTATGAAATTGCCTTGTGGTGGGATCTCCGTAGACATTGAGGCATGGTTAAATTGATTCGGGATATTAGATTGTTGATCACGTCATTGTTGTCGTCTCGTTGCATTCCGTGTAGTTTGTTGAACATCCGTAAGTGAACGTCTGTATGTGGTTGACCGAGATGGTGCATCAATGTGAAGTGATGGGTCTGTGCATGGGAAGAAATGTCCACATATTTTGAATTTCTAGAGGAGCCGTGATTGAAGAGGAGAGTTGAGTAATACCTTCAACAATTGAAGAAATTGCGTCTGTTGTTGGGAGTAGTGTATGTCGAGGAAGCGCTGATTCTGACGTTGAAGCCCTACTGCGTCTGTGACCTATTTTGTCATGCTGATGTGGTTGGTGGGCCATCGCTGACGGTGTGAAGTGGCTATTGCAAATGGGTTAGTGCATTGCAAAAATTGCTAATTGAATAGGCCATAGAAACAAATACATGAGATAATATTTGTAAAGAACCTGGAGTGGTTCTTCTCCCTTTTTGCAGAAGATGTTCGATAATTGTATTGACAATTCCCTACCCAAGATGAAGGGTTTCTTTGGTTGTAAAGAGTTGAAATGAAAAGGCAGTGGAAATAGAATTTTATGAAATAAAAATAGGAACAAAAGAAGAACTCCAAAAATTATCAGGAAAACCTAGACTAACTGGAGCCAAGCAAGCCCTAAATGTTGTTGTGGACGCCTTCAATTTTAATATTTTTCGTTTATGATAATTCTGATAGTAAAAGTCATCAACATTGCCAACGCATTAGCCTCAGTTCCAAAATTACCAAATAAAATATATGCACATAAACAAAACTCAAGAAATGTTCATGCTTACACATGATATTGTGAGTTTGTAGGAATGCAAATTCTCTATATAATTACAAAATAAGGAATGCTAAATCAACCACCAAAAAGATTTTGTTTACTTAATCTGTAAGTTTATAGCATAAAATTAGAAACATAAATAACCATCAAATTACCATTCCACTCCTAGTTGGCCCTTTCAACTCTTTTCAGAAATCTAACAAAAAGTTTAATTACAAAATAAGTAATTTACCATGTATGCACGCCACACTGTGAATGCATCTAAGCAATAAATATGAAAAAACTAACACAAAATGGATGTATCTATTTAATCTTTAAGTTTACAGCTTACACTTGATATTGCGAGTTTGTAGGAATGCAAATTCTCCATATTAATTACAAAATAAGGAAAGCTTAATCACCCACTAAAAAAATTTTGTCTACTTAATCTTTAAGTTTATAGCTGAAGGAACCTGAAGGATATTAGTATTCTTGGATATTAGTATGCCACTAATAAAGGATATTAGTATTTTGACTCTGAAATAAGGTTAGAGGAAAACCTTATTAAATTTGTTTGGCAATAAGAATACTAATATCCTTTATTAGTGCAAATTCTCCATACTAATATGTCACTAATAAAGTAAGACATTCAGGTTTCTGGGTTCTCAAAATAATTCTCCATATTAAAATAACTGATGGATGCCATTCTAGGTGCACAAAATGAATTTCAGAGTCAGGATTGCTTTTTAAAAAAAATCCAGCATTCAATTTAAGGAAGAACAAGATTGCTTTAAAAAAAATAACCTTAACTGGAAGTGACGTAATAAGAACAAAAAAATCGAAGAGAAGAAGGGGGAGGCTGCGAGCTTACAAATTCGAATGTCTCGGAGTGGAGAAATGGGGTTTGAAGTGCGGCAAAAAAACATAAAATTATATTTGTTTCTAGTAACGATGGAAAAAGCAGCCAAGACAAACGCGTAAGGTTATGAACTGATTTGATAAGGAATTTCATAACTAAAGTTGGAGGAAAGAAACATCAAGCAAAATCAAATAAAAGGAGTTACCTGGGTGGATAAGCTGTCCAGGTAAGAGTAGAGATGTTAAACCCGTGGAAAAAGCAGAGGGTGAGCAAGAAGTGGTGAAAGTGGTAGTTGATATAAGCTTAGTTAACTATCATACAAAATACACGTAATCGAAATGCTAGCTGCCTCCATGATTAATTATAATGCCCACCTAAACGGCCTCAACGTAAACCTGTTTCATGATTCATGGCCTCGACCTAAATGATTTCAGGGAATATATTACCACTGGGAAATTTTAGAGATCCAAACCTAAATGATTTCACATGTGGCTCATTGCAAGCAAAAACAAAAGACAAAGAGAAAGTAAAAGTTGAATCTGGAGGCGGGGGATACAGCACATAGGTTGGAAATTGAAAAAGGAAGAAAAATTACCAGGGGGAATTTTAGGGCAAGTAGATTTAGCTGGAGGAGGAGCTGCGGGAGGAAAATGTGGCTGGATTTTGTTAGGGCGAGTCACTGGAGCAAGATGTCGCTCAATTTTGCTGGAGGAGGAGCATCGCTAGATTTTGTTGTTGAATGGAGTCTGTCGGTGGAGGAATATGTTAATGTATATTTGGTCAAATAACGGGTTCGAAGGTATAACTGGTCAGTTGGGTACACGGATACCCATCCCGGTAGACACTCCTAGGGTTTTCCCTATATATACCCGATAGGGGCAACGAGGAGTGGATTCCACTTTGATCCTCCTCCGGATGCTTCGAGCAAACCTCTCACAATCTCGAATCAGCCCCTAGGTTTTGCTCCCGTCCGCTCGTCTGCGCCGACACTGTAGACGTGAAGCTTTCGCGAAGGAGATCGCGATCCAAGGCATTTCGTCGTTCTCTTCGCCGCTAGCAAGCAAGAGGAAGGAGATCGCGAGTTCTTGGCCGATCGCCGTTCGCTTGCTGCTCTTCTTCCCGTCGCTCGCAAGCAGGAAGATCGGGATCTGCGCGTAGTGGAGTAGATCGCGTCTCCCTGTCGCTGCCTTCTTCCCCGTCGCCGTTCGCCGTTCGTGGAGATCGCTGTTCGTGCCCAGCTGCCTCCGTTCACTGGAGCCCTCCCACTGTCGTTCGAGAAAGAAGAAGGCCTGCTCCTTGCTGCCGAAGTCGCCGCTCCTTTCTAGCGCTGCTGCCGCTCGCTAGATCTTCCGCCGCCTCTGCAGATCGCCGTTCGCAAAGGTGGTCGCGTCTCGCCGAGTGCTGGTAGTCTCCGCTGCTCTCAAGAAGGTCACGTTTTCCATTTCTGGATATGCCGTGAGCCCTCTGCCGTGTGCATTCGCTGGTTTCACCGGATCCTTAGCCTCCCTCCTCAGATCCGCCGCGCCGCCGCCCCTACCGTCTCAGATCTACCGCAGCACCGTCGCCACCGCCTCTAGATCCCACCCAGCCGCCGCCATCAGTAGCTCCCGCTGCCGCCATCTCCAAGCCCAGGAAGTGCTGCCCTAAGCGCTACCGCCAGCGCTACCTTATAGCGCCTGGCGCTAGCAGCCGAACAGGCTACCGCCCAGGCTACTGCCGACACTAGCTACAGAGTTTTGACTCCTCTGTCTGGTGGCTTGTTCTCGTCTGTCGGGCGCACAATGATGAAGGGGAACAACATGGCGTCCCCCGTTCCGATGATAAAGCTGGAGAAGTTCACGGCGACCGAGTTCAACGACTGGAAGTTGAATACTCAGTTCGGGATGAAGTTTCTGAACGTGTTCTACACAGTTCAGTCTGATGATGCTGAGGTCGTAGGGACTGCTGAGAGGCACAGTGGGTTTCAGATGAAGACTTCTGCAGGGACTACCTGCTAAACTGCCTGTCTTCCAATCTGGCGAAGACATACATGAAGCTGAAGACAGCTAAGGCCATCTGGGATGCTTTGTAGGAGCACTTCAGGCAGGAGGAGGACATGTCCAAGGCGCACTTAGTGGACAAGTTCCACTCGTTCACCTTCGACGAGGAGAAGGCCCTTCTCCCTCAGGTATGAAACTTTGAAGTTTTAGTAAATTCTTTGCATAGCGAGAATATTGCGTTGCCAGATAGTTTTGTTGCTGGCACAATTGTGTATAAGTTGCCTTCTACGTGGTACAATTTCAAAACTGAAATATACCGCAAGACGATGCAGGTGGGTTTGAACGAACTCAAGTGTTTTATACGCATTGAGGACAAAAATAGGACTCGACACGCTTTAGAAGTCGTTAGCAAGCAGAAGGCTGTTGCTAACATGATTTCGAACTCTAGGCACGTGCCGAACCCTAGGAAGTCAAAACCCAACCCGAGTAGCTCCCAGGTTGCAGGCCCAAGTAAACAAATCAAAAAGTTTAAGGGCAAGTGCTATAACTGCAACAAGTGGGGACACATCACATCTGATTGCAGGCTTCCTCGTAAGGAGAAGGGCAAGACACCACAGGAAGGCAACCATGCTAACATGGTTAGTCTCACTGAGCCATCCGACTTTGTTGCCATGGTCGGAAACGGAAAGGCCTGTACAGAGTGGTTCCTTGACTCGGGGGTAACGTGCCATGTTTGCAACAACCCTACTCTGATGACAGGTCTTACTAATGCAAGAGAATCTGTGACCGTTGCCAACGGTGAGACAGCTGACGTGCTGAAGGTGGGGAACGCAACTTTGCTGCTATCCTCAGGTAAGACTTTAACTTTAAAGAATGTTAAGTTTATTCCTTCATTAGCTACTAACTTAGTGTCTATTAGCTTACTATGTGATGCTGGTATGTCTTTTACTTTCTATAGCGGTAGAGTAACACTGTCAGTTAACTCATGCTATTTTGGATGCGCATACGTCCAAAATAGGATGTACAGATTAAGTCTAGCAAACGAAATAGTTCAACAAGTTCAAACAAACTTAGTTAGCCCTAAGACTCTACATGAGAGACTAGGACACGTAAACTATAGGAAAATGTTCCAAATTGCTAGAACTCACCAGATAGCTTTAGACACTACAGTCAAAACTGATAAATGTGAAGTGTGTGCTCAGACTAAGATCACTAGGAAACCTTTTAGTTCGGTTACTAGGAGCACAATACCCTTAGAACTAATACAATCCGACATATGTGACTTCAAAAGTTTTGTCACTAGAGCAGGCAGGAAGTATTTGATCACCTTTCTAGATGATTTTTCTAGGTTTTGTCACATTTATCTCCTTAAAACTAAAGATGAAGCGTTTGAAAAATTTTGTATTTTCAAAACCAGGGTAGAAAACCAATTAGTCATGAAAATTAAAAGGTTTAGAAGTGATAGAGGAGGAGAATATATGTCCAGTGAGTTCAAATGTTTCCTTGCCCAACATAGAATCATTGCAGAAACCACTGCTCCTTACTCGCCCCAGTCTAATGGCATAGCTGAGCATAAAAATCGCACGTTAACAGAAATGTTAAACTCTATGCTCTTGACTGCAGGCATGCCTTCCGCTTATTAGGGAGAAGCAGTCTTAACTGCAAATCACATTTTGAATAAAGTTCCTCATGCGAAGTTAGAGGTTACAACCCTACGAGCTTTGGTTTAAGAGACCGCCGTCTTTTTCTAGACATAAGACCTAGGGCTGCATAGCCTATGTCAGGGTCCCTGACCCTAGATAGTCTAAGATTGGACCTAGGACCAATACATGTGTCTACCTAGGTTATGCTGAGGATAGTGCTGCAGATAGATTCTTAGATATTTCTAATAACGTTGTTATAGAATCTAGGGACGCAGTGTTCTTTGAAGATAAGTTCCTCAAGGATAATGACCTGTCTCTCTCAGGTATGCAAGTAACTATTACTAAAGATGATCCTACTTCAGTACCGAGCACCTCCTATTCCGTTCTGGTAGATAACTATGGCCTAGAGCCCAGGAGAACTTCTCTAAGAGAGCGAATTCCCAGAACCTTCGGTAGTGACTTTGTCACTTGCCACGTTGAGGCTGATCCATCCACCTATCAGGACACGATGAGATCCAGGGATTCCCTACTCTGGAAAGAAGCTATTGGTGAAGAGATGAATTCTCTACTTCAGAATAACACCTGGATGTTGGTTGATAAGCCAAAATGGGCTAAAACCGTAGGGTGTAAGTGGATTCTGAAAAAGAAACTAAATGCTGATGGTAGCGTAGCTAAGTATAAAGCACGCCTGGTGGCTAAAGTTTTCACACAAGTAAGCGGAGTAGATTATTTTGATGTCTACTCACCCGTGTGTCACTTAGCAACCATTAGGGCCCTCCTTGCTATTGCGTCTATTTGGAACTTTATTGTTCATCAAATGGATGTTAAGACTGCATTCTTGAACGGAGATCTGACCGAAGAGATCTACATGAGTCAACCTAAATGTTTCATTGTAGACGGTCACGAAATGAAGGTCTGTAAATTACTTAAATCTTTATACGGACTAAAGCAAGCACCGAAATTATGGCATGAGAAGTTCGACTATAGTGTAAAGAACATGGGATTCATGTCGAGTCTCTCGGATAAATGTCTTTACATACGTAATAGATCGGATAAAGTCGCCATAATATGCTTGTACGTAGATGATATGCTCATTCTAGGATCTGATCAATCCGAAGTGGATGACGTTAAGTCAAATCTAATAAAAGAATTTAGCATAAAAGACCTAGGTGTAACTAATACTATACTAGGCTTGCAAGTGAGCTTTAGGCAGACTGACATCTCCCTAAGTCAAAGCCACTATATACAGTCCATGTTGGACACGTGGGGATACAGTGACAGTAGAGCATCTGAGACACCATACGACTACACTAGCCGCCTAAAGCCCAATGACGGAGCTATGGTTAGACAGTTAGATTATTCTAAACTGCTTGGTAGCCTCATATATGCTATGGTCTGCACTAGACCTGACATAGCCTTTACGGTCGGCATGTTGTGCAGATTCACCAGTAATCCTGGCCAAGACCATTGGAACGCCTTAGATAGGCTAATGGGATACTTAAAGCACACCCAAAAGTATGCTTTAGTTTACACTGGTCATCCTTCAATTCTTGAAGGCTATTCTGATGCATCATGGTGCTCGGAATTAAACGACAGCAAGTCCACTAGTGGGTTCGTATTCACATTAGGAGGAGCAGTTGTAGCCTGGAAGTCCAAGAGGCAATCTTGTATTGCACTCTCTTCTATGGAATCCGAACTCTACGCTCTTGCTGCAGCAGGCGAAGAAGCAGTGTGGTTAAGAGATTTGGTGATGGACATTCCTTTGTCGAGCCTGAAAATGAGCTCTGTTGCAGTTTACTGTGACAATCAGGCTACTAAAACGATTGCTACGAACACTTTGTTCAATGGCAAAAGAAGGCATCTCAGGCTGAAACAATCCTGGTTGACCTCACTCACAAGTCAAGGGATTATGACCCTTATTGATGTGAGATCTAAAGATAATGTTGTAGACGCCTTGACCAAAGGCTTGAGTAGAGCTCTCACAATAAAAACATCGGGGGAGATGGGACTAAAGTTCATAGAAATATAAAACTTTCCTCCGCAGTTTATGTTTTGATAGTGAGAACCTATAGTCGCAACATTCAAGCATCTAAATAACAGACTGAAAACCCCAAATAATTTCTTGATGAAAACCCAAGATGGTTAGATGCGTGTTGTTCCACATTTGATAACTAAGCATCTTTCTCATTGTAAGTTGATTCGAAAACTATTCAACTGGGAATAGAAAGTCGTTGTAGTCGGTTATCTAACATTAATGATCATAGCACATTATTCCACACCTGATAATGTTGCAAACGTTGTTGTGCCATATCATTCAACTTTTGTTGATGAAGCACATAATGATCACTAATGGATATGATAACGGTTGATTTACAAAATCAACACTAGACTGGTTCCTGCTAAACCAGATAGAGATGCTGACAGTGTTACTTCACCAATGCTACAGGTTCTAAGCTCACTTATGTTAGAGCTAGTTCTCTTTCTACGTTACTGCATATGTTCATGAATTCATTGAGTTTTCCAACTCATGAAATTCCTTGCAGACTATGGTGGAGATGGAGGAGAGAAAGTAGTATTTGACATGGATGCTGATGATCTACTAGACGAGTAGAATTGTCATTTGTTTATCCCCGTCATTTTGTTTTCAGACTATTTTTATTGAGTAGCAATTTATTCTGGATGTTATATGTTAATCCTGCTGTTACTTATTGTGCTAACTCCTTTGTTTATGTTAAGTCGAAAACTCCTTTTTTGCTTTTACTACTTTCTGCACTTCGAAACGTATACGTTATTTGTCACAAATATAGGAGGAGATTGTTAATGTATATTTGGTCAAATAACAGGTTTGAAGGTATAACGGGTCAGTTGGGTACACAGATACCCATCCCCGTAGACACTCCTAGGGTTTTCCCTATATATACCCGCTAGGGGCAACGGGGAGTGGATTCCACTTTGATCCTCCTCCGGATGCTTCGAGCAAACCTCTCACAGAATAGCTATGAGAGGATCGCTGAATGGTTGACACTGGCGCTTCGTGAGTGTAAGATGCGTGGAGGGTGGAGAAGGAGATGTCGCCGATGGAGAGATCTGCAGGAAGATCAGGAGCAACGGGGTAGCTGTAGAAGTGGGAAATACGGGCTCTTGCTTTGGCAAGGAGCGAAATGATGTGATTTAAGTGGTAGTGATGTGATTTTAGCAGACGCCGTGATATGATTTTAGCGGGAAATTAGAAATTACCGGAGAAGACCCGTATTTTGAATTAATTTGAAATTTTCTTAAATATATGTTAGCCTTTAAGTAAAAAGAATGAGGGCATTATGGGCATTACGAATGTTGCACCAAAGGGTATTTTTCTTTTACAGAATAGTATATATATATCATACATTTGAGTTAATAGGGCTTCAACAGTAGAAGACGATGGTGATGACATTTGAGTTAATAGGGATTCAATAGTAGAAGACGATGGTGATGACATTTGAGTTAATAGGGCTTCAGAAGAAAAATCTCCAACCCCGTGAGGCCTCTGCGACGGAGCGTCGCAGCGAACGAGAATAACGGAGAAGAAAGTCACGTTAAAGATTATATTTAGCATTTTGGGGTGTGAATAGTCATATTATGATTGTGATTATATTTATAAAATTTATGTTTTTTTGGGTATGTATAACAATATTATGACTGCTTATAACATTACTCATATTTTAATGTTTTTAAATGCATGCACAAAAAGCCTAGTTGGCTTGACATACACAAAAGTAGCTTTTATGTTCCAGGCCGAGTTTTTATGAGCTCGTGCCTAGGCTTAAGCCTGGCTTTGCTAGGCCCATGTCAGGCCTAGGCCTCCCTTCCTAAGGGGGGACTAGGATGGCCTGATGGTCAGGCATTTGCTAGGCCCAGAACGAGCCAGGCCCAGGCCTACTTATTAAATATATTTTTGTAATTTAAAAATAAATAAATTAAAATATAATCTTATGTTTATTGTTGATGTCGGCTGGTAGTAGGCTTGCAGCTGCAGGCCTGGAGCTTTAGAGTCATGGTCGTTGGATCCACGACTCTAAGAGGCATGGATCCTGGCGTGGCGTCAGGCCGGGGCCAGGCTTATGACCGAAATGGGGGCCTACTTAGGCCACCAAGGCCTTACCTGGGCTTGGACTAGGTCTGCCTGGGCCCAGGACTAACTGGGCTTTTTCTAGGTCGGCCCAAGAGGGCTTTTCAGGCCCAGACCTTTTGAACACCTCTACATTAAATTATGAATTCACTCTAATAATATTGTAACTATTAAATTTTAGATGTTGTTAATGACACCTCCTTTTTAGTTATTCACCATAAAAAAACTCTTACTAAATCAAAGTAGGTTTTCTTTACTCACAACACACGCTAAACAGGACACATCCCGCTCACTTCCTTGCCAGGCATATCGGGCCTTCCACAAGCATCGGAGACCACTCATCGAGGTCGATCCCTTGCCATCAATAAGGGCTGGAGGCAGACCGACTTGATATGCTCTAACTGCACATATAAATAACAGTATATTATGTGTACTCTATAAAGATAAGGCAAGTGCACATATCGTACATAGTATAGGGTAAAATTTTATCAAGTCGTATTTCTCAGGAACCACTAAATATTTCCACTTCGCTCCTCTCTCATTATCTTACTAATTATAGTTGGGAGCTTATATTTGCAGGCCTCAAATAGCTATTTGCAGCCCTTTGATTTTTGCAACGTCCCCTCAATCGCTATTTGCCATTGGATATATGCAGGCTCTTGACAAAAATTTATAAAATTATTATTTTTCCATTCACCACTTCCAGTTTCACATTATGTTGGAACCTTAGGTCTAATTTGAGTTAGGATCAACATCTAATCTCTAAGTTCATCTATCTGATAACTTAAACTTCAATTAAATATAATGCGATCGAATCGGAGAAAATTAAATAAACAAAAATATTTATTCTCTGCTTTCGTCGAACGGAGCTCGACATTTGTCGAACGACGTTAGACGAATCTGTCATTTCATTAACCACTCACCAGACAGCCAGTCTCAGCGGTCAACAAATTATTCTCTGAACGCCGCTCGACAAAAAGTGGAAGAGGTCGACAAAGCCTCAGAAAGGCGCTCGACGAATCACGAAATGTGAAGAGCTCGACAAACCTTCAGAAAGGCGCTCGACAAATGCCGTTCAGCGCTCGACAAATTCTAGCCAGAAGCTCGACAAATATTATCTTATTCTGCTACCTTTCTTTATGATATTTAAATTAGCCGTTGCAGATCAATAAATATTATAGCCGTTGCAGATCAGCTTTAATGAAAAGTAACGGCAGGTTATCTTCTCGAAGAGTCAAATCAATGATAGAGACTTTAGCTCTTCTCTTCTTCCCGAGAGAAGAATTCAAATTGAGAGCAAGGGTCCTCAGATTATAAAGGGAACTTGCAGAAGAAAGAGACAGAGTACACACACGACAGAAAAAAAAATCTCTTCTTTTCTTTGCTAACACCTTCCTGCAGATCATATACATCCTGAGACAACAATCACAACCATTTTTGCTCAGGATCATCACTGCATAAGAAGAAAGAAGTGCGTGTATAATCAAGAGGAGAGATCTCCATAACTGTCATCAATCTATATCAGACAGGGGGAGCTCTTCAACATAACAATCAGATCCATTCAACACCATATCAGGATCTTCAAGAGTCTTCTCATACAGAGAAGAACATTATATTTTCTGTTTTTCATTTTACTTTCTCCTTCCCACCTTGTACAAGGTTATAACTCCCTTCAAAAGTTAACTCCCGGTGACAGAGCACCTTACCAAAAACCTGTAGTTTGGTTAGAGCACCTTATCAACAGCTCACCTGGTGTGTGGACACCTTACCAAAAACACCCTGGTGTGAGGGCACCTTATCAACAACCTCCTAGTGGATTCCTACCAGTGGGTAGAAGAGTAGATGTACCCAATTGAGGGGAACTACTATACATCTTGTGTCATCTGGATTTGCTTGTTTTTGTTTGCTTATTGTTTTATGTTTTTATTTGTACTGTGCACTCTCACTGCTTGTGTTAATTACTCATTCAGCAAACACATATAAATATACATATCATTAATTTTAAAGCCAAAATTTAATCAAGATCTTTTAATAAGATAAATAAGAACTAAACACTCCACTTTCAATTGGTATCAGAGGAGGTTGATTTGTCACACAGGTTAACACCTGAAATCACAAAGATCACTTAGTTCTTAAATCTGTTCTAAAAAGTTTTTCTAAAATAATACAAGTAAAATTTCTGTTTTCAGATCCACCTATATTTAATTTGGATAATTTTTCTTTATGGCAAGTTAGAATTAAGTTATATATGAATGCCATAGATGAAGAAATTTACAAATCTATCTTGACAGGGCCTGTTTATGTTGGCGCTGATATATCTTCTTCAAAGAAAACTACCGAAATAAAACGTGACAACAGAGAAACTGATGTCACTGCCCGTGTTTGCAAAATGAAGCCAGATAAATTCAAAGCTGGTACTGATGATGGGAAGACTGATAAACATAAAGGACCTTCACCATCTACAGAACCTTCCCCATCCTCAGATGCATATGCCAAACCCATGCAGATCTTGGCTCAGTCAGTGTCAAAAGACATTCTTCAAAAACTTGAAGACTGCACTTCTGCAAGAGGAATCTGGAACTCCCTCTCTAGGATGGTAAATAAACCTACCTCTATCTCTTCAACTAACTATATTTTTGATGCAGAACCATCAACAAACCTAAGTGAAGAAGAACAGGAAGAAGAACGTAGAGCTAGAGCTTTCTGCATGATGGCCATATATGGAGGCTCATCTCAAATTCCAGATGCAGAAATCGAATTGGAGAAGCTTGAGGTAACTGAGGTAACTCCAACTTATAATTTTACCTCAACTCAAGATAAAACTAATCATAAATTAACATTTACAGAATTAATAAAATATGAAAATAAACTTTTAAAAAAGTTAACAAATATAAATTTTCTAACTCCTGAGAATAATAAACTTCAAGAAAATTTGAAATCATCAGAAGAACAGACTATTTTTCTTAAAAATGAATTTTCTATGGCAAGCACAACCAATGGGAGAAATCTCAAAATGCATGCCAAAAAGTTTGAACAAATTTCTAAAGAGAAAATAATTAATCATGATCAACAAAAACCTTTAAACTTATATTTTAATGAAATAAAAATGCTAATATATTTTAAGAAACTTTCTAATTAATTATTAATAAGTTTCTCACCATTAAACTCCATCCCAACTCAAACAGCAAATCTAAAATTTACATGAATTGTTTCCATCCTAAAAACAATGTTAAGACAACTTTGCATTCTTACAGATTTCTCCAAATCAGTTTGAACATTCTACTGTAGCTGCATTGATCAGTAATGATCATAGCACTGAGTGTGAGTTTCTTCTGATAAAGGGACTCTATGAGAAAGAAGATGTCTGACAATGTTCTTATAATCTAAAACATTCCTTAAAATTCATTAACAGCTGTAGCAACTCATATATTAAAATCCTTCTAGAATAATAAAATTAACCAAGTGAGAGAGAAAATGAGAAGCTCAAAACCCCAAATAAGATTTAATCTCTCTAATTACAAAGGTTGCTGCAATTGAAAATTTTAATTCAGATCTTAAGAAATTAAAATCTAGGAAAGCAGAGTTGCTCAAATAATTTTAAAAGGATAAAAAATTATTAAAGCCCAAGTGAGAGAGAAAATGAGAAATTCAGAGAAACCAAGTGAGAGAGAAAAGGAGAATATAAAAATTAAAACTGTCGGCATCCTAAACCAAATAGGGGGAGACCACCAGGCCACTAGTTTTAATTTGATTTAGGAACCCAACTCAAATAAGGGGAGATTGTTGGAACCTTATGTTTGATTTGAGTTAGGATCAACATCTAATCTCTAAGTTCATCTATCTGATAACTTAAACTTCAATTAAATCTAATGCGATCGAATCGGAGAAAATTAAATAAACAAAAATATTTATTCTCTGCTTTCGTCGAACGGAGCTCGACATTTGTCGAACGACGTTAGACGAATCTGTCATTTCATTAACCACTCACCAGACAGCCAGTCTCAACGGTCAACAAATTATTCTCTGAACGCCGCTCGACAAAAAGTGGAAGAGGGCGACAAAGCCTCAGAAAGGCGCTCGACGAATCACGAAATGTGAAGAGCTCGACAAACCTTCAGAAAGGCGCACGACAAATGCCGTTCAGCGCTCGACAAATTCTAACCAGAAGCTCGACAAATATTATCTTATTCTGCTATCTTTCTTTATGATATTTAACTTAGCCGTTGCAGATCAATAAATATTATAGCCGTTGCAGATCAGCTTTAATGAAAAGTAACGGCAGGTTATCTTCTCGAAGAGTCAAATCAATGATAGAGACTTTAGCTCTTCTCTTCTTCCCGAGAGAAGAATTCAAATTAAGAGCAAGGGTCCTCAGATTATAAAGGGAACTTACAGAAGAAAGAGACAGAGTACACACACGACAGAAACAAAAAAAAATCTCTTCTTTTCTTTGCTAACACCTTCCTGCAGATCATATACATCCTGAGACAACAATCACAACCATTTTTGCTCAGGATCATCACTGCATAAGAAGAAAGAAGTGCGTGTATAATCAAGAGGAGAGATCTCCAGAACTGTCATCAATCTATATCAGACAGGGGGAGCTCTTCAACATAACAATCAGATCCATTCAACACCATATCAGGATCTTCAAGAGTCTTCTCATACAGAGAAGAACATTATATTTTCTGTTTTTCATTTTACTTTCTCCTTCCCACCTTGTACAGGGTTATAACTCCCTTCAAAAGTTAACTCCCGGTGACAGGGCACCTTACCAAAAACCTGTAGTTTGGTTAGAGCACCTTATCAACAGCTCACCTGGTGTGTGGACACCTTACCAAAAACACCCTGGTGTGAGGGCACCTTATCAACAACCTCCTAGTGGATTCCTACGAGTGGGTAGAAGAGTAGATGTACCCAATTGAGGGGAACTACTATACATCTTATGTCATCTGGATTGCTTGTTTTTGTTTGCTTATTGTTGTATGTTTTTATTTGTACTGTGCACTCTCACTGCTTGTGTTAATTACTCATTCAGCAAACACATATAAATATACATATCATTAATTTTAAAGCCAAAATTTAAACAAGATCTTTTAATAAGATAAATAAGAACTAAACACTCCACTTTCACATTAGTGTAAAAACTATTACTTTAGGACTTAATCCTACTAAGTAGAAAATAAAAGTATTTGAGATTGAGTGCATATTGCATATTGGATTTGTAAACAACATATAGAAAATAAAATGAAATGAAAAAAATAGCTTAGATTAATCAAACAATTGCATTCATTGACTCAGACATCCACTGCATTGTTATGGGAGTACAAAACATATCATATGGAATTAAGACCATTTATGAGTCAAATTAACAAACACATACTATGCATTTAAGAGCACTGATGACTTAAGGCTTCATTTGGTTCTGCGTTTAGGAACAGTGTGTTGTTGCTGCCAGAATTGCCCCCGGCGTGCGATGCTATTCGAAGTGGAAGGGCGTGTCCCACGTGGGCCTAACTGGCTGCCCCGTGGATCCGCCCGAGGATCCATTGATATAAAGAACAGTTGCGCCTTCACCAAACAGTCTGGGCTTTTGGTCGAGTTGGTGGCGCTGGGTCCTTTCAATTGGTATCAGAGGGGGTCACAAGTTCGAAACCCCGGGGTCGTTTCTGGGGGGGGGGGGGATTGTTGGTGCTGCCAGAATTGCCCCCGGCGTGCGGCGCTATTCGAAGCGGAAGGGCGTGTCCCCCGTGGGCCTAACTGGCTGCCCCGTGGATCCGCCCGAGGATCCATTGATATAAAGAACAATTGCGCCTTCACCAAATAGTCCGGGATTTTGGTCCAGTTGGTGGCGCTGGGTCCTCTCACAGCGTTTTGAGGAAACGATGCTGCACGACGGCAAAACAAATGAACATCCATCTCCGTTTGTCGCGTTTGGACCCGCAGCAAGGAGGAAAAGCGGCGCCGCCGCTCAATCAAATGAGACCATGGTTTGGTAGGTCTGCAGGTTGGAAATATCACTTCCTTTCTTGGCAAGGGCAGGAAATTTCTGTATGGAGTAATGAAGTGGACAAGGATTCATCTTGGTTTGGTAGAGAAATCCTCCATTGTATCAGTAAAAAAATGAAAGAAAAAAATGGGCAGAAGTTGAAGGAGAGAGAGGATAAAAGAGAGAAAGAGAGATGGAATGGAGAACGGGCTACCTGGATCTTTCGCTAGTCTTGTAAGCCTTCTCTTTTCCATTGTCTACCATGACTTTCTTTGGCAGAAGGTCAAGATGCAACCACACCGCACAGTCACAAGCGGAGCAGGGATGAAACAAGAAAGGAGCTCCGACGACAAGGGGGATGACGTTGGGACGGCGGCGGGGCGACAGCGGGGCGGCGACATCGGCAAAGGGAAAAGGGTGTGGTCACGGGTTAGGACAGGCATGCGAAAGAGGGAATTGGGAATGAAATGTGAGGGGGCGGCAATTAAAGGGTTTTAATTCTTAAATTCTAATAAGAATTAAATGATTCAGGGGCTGAAACTAGCAATTATGGGCCTGCAAATATAAGCGCCCTTATAGTTTGACGAAACAATGTTAATATAAAATTATAAAATTTGTTGGAACCTTAGTTTTGATTTGAGTTAGGATCCACCTTTAATGTATAAGTTTATATCATAACTCATCTTATAACTTAGAACAAATCCTATTAAATTTGTTAGGTCATTGGGAATGAAATGTGAGGGGCGGCAATTAGAGGGTTTTAATTCTTAAATTTTAATAAGAATTAAATGATTCAGGGTCTGGAACTAGCAATTATGGGCCTGCAAATATAAGCGTCCTTATAGTTTGACGAAACAATATTAATATAAAATTATAATATTTGTTGGAATCTTAGTTTTGATTTGAGTTAGGATCCACCTTTAATGTCTAAGTTTATATCATAACTCATCTTATAACTTAGAATAAATCCTATTAAGAAAGAAGGCTGAAAAGAGATATAATTAATAGGCTGAAATAGTAAGAGAAAAATAAAAAATACATAAGTTCTCTGCGTTCGACGAACGTCCATCTGCGTTCGACGAACGGCGCCCTGCTCTCGACGAATGGCGTTCATTCTGCGCTCGACGAAATCCAGCGGTTCAACGTTCGACGATCCCGACTCAGCGGTTCAGCGGTCGATGAATAGATTATCTCAGCGGTCGACGAATAGACCCCAACTCAGCGGTCGACGAAATCCTACGTTCGACGAACTCAAGTCTGCGTTCGACGAACAACTCAATATTCAGCGGTCGACGATCCAGCCTGTCTCAGTGGTCGACGAAATCCTTCCGTTCGACGAACTCAAGTCTGCGTTCGATGAATATTCAGCAGAAGTTCAGAACAGTGAATCAAATGTTCAGGTCGACGAATCAAATGATGAGGTCGACGAACTTGAACCTCAGCTCGACGAAATATCTGCAGTATTATTTTATATCATTTAGCTCGACTAAAATATTATATATATGCTGACAGATTTATTTATAAAGCAATATTTATTATTTATATATATATTGCTGATCTGACATTACAGCCGTGCAAGCATTAATTGCTATAGCCGTTTGCAGCAAAGCAATAAATGCTGTAGCCGTTGCAGCAAGTCAAACACGAGAAGTTATGTTCTCGAGGATCTGCGAAATAAAAGAGATATTATCTCTTTCCTCTTTAGCACGACAAGGATTCAAATCTGCCGAACTGCTCTACAGATTAAATATACAGAGCCGAGAAGAAGCAGCAAAATAAGATAGAGGAATATACAGGAAGAGAAACAGAGTTGCAAAAAGAAGAACAGATCAAATTATATTATCTTCTTTTTGCTAAAACACATTCTTGCAGATCTTCTATACAACCTGAGACACCAAATAAATATCATTTACTCAGGAATCAAAACTGCAAGAAGAAGAAGAAGAGTATTTGAATCAAGAGAAGAAGCTCCATCCATAAGCTGTCATCAAATAAAATCAGACAGGGGTAGCTCTCTTCAACATCATCGTCATCATCAAGATCCAACTCAACCACCAATCAGGATCTTCAAGCGTCTTCTCAGCAAAGAGAAGAACAACATAACTTTTCTGTTTTATTTTATTCCTTCCCATCTTGTAAAGGGTTATAACTCCCTTCAAAAGTTAACTCCCGGTGACAGGCCACCTTAGCAAAAACCTGCATCTTGGTTTATAAGCACCTTATCAAAAGCTTATAGGTGATTTGGGCACCTGATCAAACCTCCATTGGTGTGTGGACACCTTATCAAAAACCCCTTGGTGTGAGGGCACCTTATCAACAACCTCCTAATGGATTCCTACCAGTGGGTAGAAGAGTAGATGTACCAAGTTGAGGGGAACTACTATATATTCTTGTGTAATCTGGATGTGTTTTATTTTTGTTTTATTTCTTATTTGTGTGCTGTGATTTTTATGCACTCTTACTATTTGTTGTTATTACTCTCTTAACACTCATATATTTATATATATCATTTATTTTGAAGTAAAACTTAAACAAGACCTTTAATACACTTAAGAACTAACTCTCCTTTCAATTGGTATCAGAGGTGGTTGATTTTCTTACTTCAATTTCTTGCAACTGATATTCAATTGAACACTTTCAATTGATATCAGAGGAAGTTGATTTTTCACACAGGCTAACACCTGAAATCACAAAGATCACTTAGTTCTTTTTTTGTTTTTTTAAAAGGGTTTTTCTTAATGACACTAGCAGATTTTTCATTTTCAGATACACCTATTTGTAATTTGGATAGATTTACTTTATGGCAAGCTAGAATTAAACTATATATGAATGTCATAGATGAAGATATTTACAAATCTGTTTTGACAGGAATTCTAACTTCAATCTCTTCATCTGATGATCAAGAAAAGTTGATAAGTGCTGATGCAAAGGCCATGGAGATATTAGCTCAATCAATGTCAAATGACATTTATCAAAGAGTTAATGACTGCACTTCAGCAAGAAGCATCTGGAACTCCCTCTCAAGGATGGTAAATGAATCCACCTTTAATTCTTCCACTAACTGTTTGTTTGATGCAGAACCATCATTCACTCTAACTAAAGAAGAAGAAGAACAAAAAGCAAGAGCTTTCTTGCATGTTGGCAATATATGGCTCAAGCTCATATCATAAATCAGATGCAGAATCTGAATCTCAACCAGAAAAGGTAAAAGAGGTATCTTCAAATTTTATTTCTACCTCTAATGTTAAATCTATTTTCAATTTATCATGTACAGATTTAATAATTGCTGAAAATTACAAATCTGAAAATTGAATTAGAAAAGAGTTAAAAATAACTTCTGAACACACTAAACTTAAAATAGATTTGAAAACATCAGAAAAGATAATTATTTCTTTGAAAAATAAATTTGAACAACCTGTTAAGAAGAAAATTATGTATGTACAACAAAATCAAAGAAAATTTTCAAATTTATATTTCAATGAAATAAAAAGACCAACATATCTAATTATAAAGCATTTGTTTTTACCTATTTTAAAACACTTATAATTAAACAACAATTATATGATTCCATTGAATTTTTCAATCTTAAAACAAAGTCAGATAACTTCACATTCTTACAGATTTTCTCCAAAATCAAGTTGAGCATTCTACTCAGATTGCATAGATCAGAAATGATCAAAGCACTAAGTGTGAGTCTCTTCTGATTAAGGGGATTCTATAGAAAGAAGGTATCAGGCATTGTCTTTTTGATTTTAAAATTGTTAGAATCTAATAACAGCTAGCAATTCATCATTAAATTCCTATTTAAATCAAAATCTAGGAAATCAGAAATTGCTTGAATTTAAGAAGAAAAAAAATAATCTCTGACCCTTAAGCTTTAAAGACTTTTTATGCTTAGGAATCCTACACCAAATAAGGGGAGATTGTTAGAACCTAGTCTTAATTTGGATTAGGATCCCAACTCAAATAGGGGGAGATTGTTGGAACCTTAGTTTTGATTTGAGTTAGGATCCACCTTTAATGTCTAAGTTTATATCATAACTCATCTTATAACTTAGAACAAATCCTATTAAGAAAGAAGGCTGAAAAGAGATATAATTAATAAGCTGAAATAATAAGAGAAGAATAAAAAATACATAAGTTTTTTGCATTCGACGGACGTCCATCTGCGTTCGACGAATGACGCCCTGCGCTCGACGAATGGCATTCATTCTGCGCTCGACGAAATTCAGCGGTTCAGCGTTCGACGATCCCGACTCAGTGGTTCAGCGGTCGATGAACAGATTACCTCAGCGGTCGATGAACAGACCCCAGCTCAGCGGTCGACGAAATCCTGCATTCGACGAACTCAAGTCTGCGTTCGACGAACAACTCAATATTTATCGGTCGACAATCCAGCCCGTCTCAGCGGTCGACGAAATCCTTCCGTTCGACGAACTCAAGTCTGCGTTCGATGAATATTCAGCAGAAGTTCAGAACAGTGAATCAAATGTTCAGGTCGACGAATCAAATGATGAGGTCGACCAACTTGAACCTCAGCTCGACGAAATATCTGCAGTATTATTTTATATCATTTAGCTCGACTAAAATATTATATATATGCTGACAGATTTATTTATAAAGCAATATTTATTATTTCAATATATATATATATATATATTGCTGATCTGACATTACAGCAATGCAAGCATTAAATGCTATAGCCATTTACAGTAAAGCAATAAATGCTGTATCCATTGTAGCAAGTCAAACACGACAAGTTATGTTCTCGAGGATCTGCGAAATAAAAGAGATATTATCTCTTTTCTCTTTAGCACGACAAGGATTCAAATCTGCCGAACTGCTCTACAGATTAAATATACAGAGCCGAGAAGAAGCAACAGAATAAGATAGAGGAATATACAGGAAGAGAAACAGAGGAGCAAAAAGAAGAACATATCAAATTATATTATCTTCTTTTTGCTAAAACTCTTTCTTGCAGATCTTCTATACAACCTGAGACACCAAATCAATATCATTTGCTCAGGAATCAAAACTGCAAGAAGAAGAAGAGTATTTGAATCAAGAGAAGAAGCTCCATCCACAAGCTGTCATCAAACTAAATCAGACAGGGGAGCTATCTTCAACATCATCATCATCATCATCAAGATCCAACTCAACTACCAATCAGGATCTTCAAGTGTCTTCTCAGCAAAGAGAAGAACAACATAACTTTTCTGTTTTATTTTATTCCTTCCCATCTTGTAAAGGGTTATAACTCCCTTCAAAAGTTAACTCCCGGTGACAGGCCACCTTAGCAAAAACCTGCATCTTGGTTTATAAGCACCTTATCAAAAGCTTATAGGTGATTTGGGCACCTGATCAAACTTCCATTGGTGTGTGGACACCTTATCAAAAACCCCTTGGTGTGAGCGCACCTTATCAACAACCTCCTAGTGGATTCCTACCAGTTGGTAGAAGAGTAGATGTACCCAGTTGAGGGGAACTACTATATATTCTTGTGTCATCTGGATGTGCTTTGTTTTTGTTTTATTTCTTATTTGTGTGCTGTGATTTTTATGCACTCTTACTGTTTGTTGTTATTACTCTCTCAACACTCATATATTTATATATATCATTTATTTTGAAGTAAAACTTAAACAAGACCTTTAATACACTTAAGAACTAACTCTCCTTTCAATTGGTATCAGAGGTGGTTGATTTTCTTACTTCAATTTCTTGCAACTGATATTCAATTGAACACTTTCAATTAATATCAGAGGAAGTTGATTTTTCACACAGGCTAACACCTGAAATCACAAAGATCACTTAGTTCTTATTTTGTTTTTTTAAAAGGGTTTTTCTTAATGACACTAGCAGATTTTTCATTTTCAGATACACCTATTTGTAATTTGGATAGATTTACTTTATGGCAAGCTAGAATTAAACTATATATGAATGTCATAGATGAAGATATTTACAAATCTGTTTTGACAGGAATTCTAACTTCAATCTCTTCATCTGATGATCAAGAAAAGTTGATCAGTGCTGATGCAAAGGCCATGGAGATATTAGCTCAATCAATGTCAAATGACATTTATCAAAGAGTTAATGACTGCACTTCAGCAAGAAGCATCTGGAACTCCCTCTCAAGGATGGTAAATGAATCCACCTTTAATTCTTCCACTAACTGTTTGTTTGATGCAGAACCATCATTCACTCTAACTAAAGAAGAAGAAGAACAAAAAGCAAGAGCTTTCTTGCATGTTGGCAATATATGGCTCAAGCTCATATCATAAATCAGATGCAGAATCTGAATCTCAACCAGAAAAGGTAAAAGAGGTATCTTCAAATTTTATTTCTACCTCTAATGTTAAATCTATTTTCAATTTATCATGTACAGATTTAATAATTGCTGAAAATTACAAATCTGAAAATTGAATTAGAAAAGAGTTAAAAATAACTTCTGAACACACTAAACTTAAAATAGATTTGAAAACATCAGAAAAGATAATTATTTCGTTGAAAAATAAATTTGAACAACCTGTTAAGAAGAAAATTATGTATGTACAACAAAATCAAAGAAAATTTTCAAATTTATATTTCAATGAAATAAAAAGACCAACATATCTAATTATAAAGCATTTGTTTTTACCCATTTTAAAACACTTATAATTAAACAACAATTATATGATTCCATTGAATTTTTCAATCTTAAAACAAAGTCAGATAACTTCACATTCTTACAGATTTTCTCCAAAATCAAGTTGAGCATTCTACTCAGATTGCATAGATCAGAAATGATCAAAGCACTAAGTGCGAGTCTCTTCTGATTAAGGGGATTCTATAGAAAGAAGGTATCAGGCATTGTCTTTTTGATTTTAAAATTCTTAGAATCTAATAACAGCTAGCAATTCATCATTAAATTCCTATTTAAATCAAAATCTAGGAAATCAGAAATTGCTTGAATTTAAGAAGAAAAAGAAATAATCTCTGACCCTTAAGCTTTAAAGACTTTTTATGCTTAGGAATCCTACACCAAATAGGGGGAGATTGTTAGAACCTAGTCTTAATTTGGATTAGGATCCCAACTCAAATAGGGGGAGATTGTTGGAACCTTAGTTTTGATTTGAGTTAGGATCCACCTTTAATGTCTAAGTTTATATCATAACTCATCTTATAACTTAGAACAAATCCTATTAAGAAAGAAGGCTGAAAAGAGATATAATTAATAAGCTGAAATAATAAGAGAAGAATAAAAAATACATAAGTTTTCCGCATTCGACGAACGTCCATCTGCGTTCGACGAACGACGCCCTGCGCTCGACGAATGGCATTCATTCTGCGCTCGACGAAATCCAGCGGTTCAGCGTTCGACGATCCCGACTCAGCGGTTCAGCGGTCGATGAACATATTATCTCAGCGGTCGATGAACAGACCCCAGCTCAGCGGTCGACGAAATCCTGCATTCGACGAACTCAAGTCTGCATTCGATGAACAACTCAATATTTATCGGTCGACAATCCAGCCCGTCTCAGCGGTCGACGAAATCCTTCCATTCGACGAACTCAAGTCTGCGTTCGACGAATATTCAGCAGAAGTTCAGAACAGTGAATCAAATGTTCAGGTCGACGAATCAAATGATGAGGTCGACCAACTTGAACCTCAGCTCGACGAAATATCTGCAGTATTATTTTATATCATTTAGCTCGACTAAAATATTATATATATGCTGACAGATTTATTTATAAAGCAATATTTATTATTTCAATATATATATATATTGTTGATCTGACATTACAGCAATGCAAGCATTAAATGCTATAGCCATTTACAGTAAAGCAATAAATGCTGTATCCGTTGTAGCAAGTCAAACACGACAAGTTATGTTCTCGAGGATCTGCGAAATAAAAGAGATATTATCTCTTTTCTCTTTAGCACGACAAGGATTCAAATCTGCCGAACTGCTCTACAGATTAGATATACAGAGCCGAGAAGAAGCAGCAGAATAAGATAGAGGAATATACAGGAAGAGAAACAGAGGAGCAAAAAGAAGAACATATCAAATTATATTATCTTCTTTTTGCTAAAACTCTTTCTTGCAGATCTTCTATACAACCTGAGACACCAAATCAATATCATTTGCTCAGGAATCAAAACTGCAAGAAGAAGAAGAGTATTTGAATCAAGAGAAGAAGCTCCATCCACAAGCTGTCATCAAAGTAAATCAGACAGGGGAGCTCTCTTCAACATCATCATCATCATCAAGATCCAACTCAACTACCAATCAGGATCTTCAAGTGTCTTCTCAGCAAAGAGAAGAACAACATAACTTTTCTGTTTTATTTTATTCCTTCCCATCTTGTAAAGGGTTATAACTCCCTTCAAAAGTTAACTCCCGGTGACAGGCCACCTTAGCAAAAATCTGCATCTTGGTTTATAAGAACCTTATCAAAATCTTGTAGGTGATTTGGGCACCTGATCAAACCTCCATTGGTGTGTGGACACCTTATCAAAAACCCCTTGGTGTGAGGGCACCTTATCAACAACCTCCTAGTGGATTCCTACCAGTGGGTAGAAGAGTAGATGTACCCAGTTGAGGGGAACTACTATATATTCTTGTGTCATCTGGATGTGCTTTGTTTTTGTTTTATTTCTTATTTGTGTGCTGTGATTTTTATGCACTCTTACTGTTTGTTGTTATTACTATCTCAACACTCATATATTTATATATATATCATTTATTTTGAAGTAAAACTTAAACAAGACCTTTAATATACTTAATAACTAACTCTCCTTTCAAAATTAATAAGCATAATTGGTTAATATAGAAGGGGAGCCTTGACGCACCGGTTAAGGTGTCGTCGTGTGACCTTGAGGTCACAGGTTCGAGTCCTGGAAGCAGCCTGTTGCAAAAATGCAGGGTAAGTTTGCCTACATTTCACCCTTGCGGTGTTACCCTTCCCCGGACCCTCACTGCACGGGGATTCTTTGCGCACCGGGTTGCCCTTTTAATAGATTAATCTAGTGTGCGATCATCTCAACATTAAAAACCATAAGAATTGTCTTACTATTCTGTAAAACAATATATTAAGTTTTGTTGATCTACAGACACCCTTAGAGAGGGGCCGAATAAGAGTTTTATATAAAAAATTTCAAATCAAAGATTAGATCATAATATTGAAAATAAACATTTGTGTAAACTTGAAATAAAATCATTAATAAATTAAAACAAGAAATATGATTTTATTTCAATTATATTTAGAATACAAAAATCTGATTTCTATAACGATAGAAATCAAAGACGTTGTATAAAACTCTTTTTGGTTTTCTATACCGACCATTCTCTCTAAGGACTAGTTGGTCATAGTCTATCTCCCCCAATAAGCCTCGGGCCGCACCTAGACTTACTCCCTAGATCTAGTCGCCATACACACGAGGCAAATTTCTACCCTAAGCCTCACACGGACGTAGTCGCCAACCACAGGTGAATTCTTATTAAGTCGCTCACGGACCTAATCGCCAACCACCTGGCAAATTTCTCTACTCAACAAAAGAGTAACAAAAAGGCAAATACAAAACATGATAGATATGAAATATTCAGTAGAACTCCCTCTATAGAACTTCTGAATGTGAAGACGATGGCACGAGCAGAATCGTCGTTGTTGATGTGCAGTCTTCTGGTAGAATCATCATTTGATGCGCTTCCCCTTCAAGTTCTCTTTTGATCTTCATATTTGCTCAAGGGAGTTTCTACGGAGATATGAGACAAGACTCTGAAAATTTGGAGTGGTGGTGCAATATTTGCCTTTCAATGATCGATGTGAAAGAAGGAGCAAACCAGTCTTATTTATAGTACTGCGAGCTAGCGCCAGCAGAAAGTCCTACTGTCGTGCGGTAGACCTTTAGGAAATATTTTACCGCTCAGATCGAGCAGGCATGGTAGGCATATTTCTTCATTTTAGACATTCTTCATTTTAGGCAACACCTACCACACCACGTTAAGGTCCACACCGTGCTAGCTTCTTACCATAGTTGCTCCTGCTGCTCACTCCTGTATTTTCATTTGAATGCATTTTGGTGCTCGTCTCATACTTGAACACTACCACCAGCGATAGGTGTTACCGCACAGTAATAGGACCTTGAGATTTGAGTGATGGTCTAATTCGTCGGTCCGTTCAATTTGTTGCATTGGTTTGTCATACCTGTTAATTCATGCACTCTATAAACATAAAACAAACTTGATTTGATGCATGATGATATTTGTTATTCTCAAATCAAGGAGACGTGGAATGCATGTTTCAACAAACTCCCCCTTTTGATAATAACAAATCCTCTAATGAGAAATCAGTCATTTTAGATTATGGTTGTGTTTAAAGAATAATTCTTAAATTATGTACTCCACCTATATGTGTAACATCCCAATTTTATTTTAGGGGTCTAGATGTTTGGAATTGTGTCTATGTGTTGGGTATTGTATCCACAATAGCCTAGATTTGTCAGAAGTCACCCTTGAACCAAGATTGAATTGCTAGTGTATTTGATGTTGTCTTTTAGCTATGATCTTGCAGGTTATAATTGCCAAGTGTAGACCAATGTCAGATCACAATGGGTCATGAAACATAGTCTCATGCAATGTAATCCCTCATTATGTGGGACATGGCGTTGACTCATGTGTGATCTCTCTATTGGGATACACTTCATTTTCAAGACCTTTGAAGCTTGGGAGTTGGAAGAGTTGCTGGTGTCCAAGAAAAAGAAAGAAGGAAAAAGTTCAGAATTTTTCTAAGTGCATTTCTCGAGAAATCAAAGTCATCTCTCAAGAAATTCAGGGTATTTCTCGAGAAGTCTTTTCCATTTCTCGAGAAATCTTTCTCTGACTTCAAGTCCAAGGTTTCTAAAGTATTTCTCGATAAAGTCTCTTGTTTCTCGAGAAATCATGTTTATTTCTCGAGAAGTCACGTTTGTTCTCGAGAAATCTTCTCAGATGCCCATTAAGGCTTTTCTAAGCTGTTTCTCGAGAAGTCAAGTGTTCTCTTGAGAAATCAAATCTATTTCTTGAGAAGTCCTATTGTTCTCGAGATGTTTTCTTCAAGTCTTTCTGAAAGATTTTCCAAGCTATTTCTCGAAATGTTGCAGCCATCTCTCGAGAAATCATTTCATTTCTCGAGAAATCCTTGTTGTCCCGAGAAAGAAGTTGTCTTCCTGCCCTGCTTTGAAATCCAATTCCTGACAGGTTTTTATTTATTCTCTGACAGAGTCGACGACACGTGTGTCATGTTTTAAGGTTAATTTTACCTTAATTCAAGGATTCTTAGCCGTTATGATTATCTGATACATAAGGCTCCTATCGAATCTTATTTAATTATCATTCGAAACCTAATTCTATCATTTAATCGGAAATCAAGAAAGAGCCTCCTCCTCCTCCGCCATCGTTGATGATCGTTCTCTCTCTCTCACTCAACCGATCCTTTGGAAGAAAAGATTCGACAGATCAGTGCTCTTATCATCTACTGAAGTTTATTGGATCATGTCGAATCCTAGAAGGTCAGATCAGAGATTTCAATCTTTCTTCCTCATCATCAAGTTGAAGTTCTTCAAATCTCAAGAAGGAAGAAGATTATAGTATATCAGATCTGAACTCATTTTGTTGATTCATTTATTGTACAAAATCTACATTGTTTTAAGGAGATTTTATCTCTGAGTTATAAGAGGGTTATCTCCGAGTTTGTAGGAGCGTTGTCTCTGAGTTTGTAGGAGAATTTGTCTCCGAGTTGTAGGAGTGGTGACTCTGAGATTGAAGGATCATTCTTGATCCGAGATATTGTGAAGTAGTCAAGGATAGCTGTGGTGCTAGATTGGCGAGGCGGGAAAGTGGAGTACCCAAGATCGGGGAACCACTATAAAATTCCTTGTGTCGTCTGTGATTGTGATTTGTTTTCTGTGTTCTCTTTTTATCAAGTTTTTATTCCGCAAAAGACACAGTTATCACATATTCACCCCCTCTAGGTGATTTAGGGAGGCAGCAAGATACTTCAATTGGTATCAGAGGGTCGCTGTTCATTTCTAGGTTAACACCTTAAACAGGATCCACCCATTCTAGTTGCTAGCAAATCATGGAAAGAAGCAAGGAATCCTCCTCGTTGAAGCTGCCTATCTGCACGAAGGCTAATTTCCCCATGTGGAAAGAAAGAGTTAGATTTTACATGGAAGCCGCAGATCCGAGAATTTTTCAAGTTGTGGAAGAAGGCCTCATGTGCCTATGACTGCCTCTACAATTGACCCTACTGTTCAGGTGCCAAAGAAAATGATGGACCTAACCAAGGATGAGATCGCCATCGTAGCCTTGGACAAAAAGGCAAATAACATAATTGCTAGTGCAGTGGACGACTCTATGCTACAAAACTTAATCCACTGCAAATCAGCCATAGAGATATGGACATCCTTGATTGTTCTCATGGAAGGTACCAAAGAGGTTAGGGATCGGACGATAAAAGATCTCTCTCAACCAAAAGTATAAGGCTTTCAACCAAAGCAAGAAGGAGTGCATTGCCGGTGCTTATGAAAGGTTCTTCAAGATAGTAAACGACCTAAGAAACTATGGCCGAGAATTTACAAACGGTGAACTAAATGACAAGTTTCTGCAGTCCCTGACGAAAGAATGGGATAGCAAGATCGTTGCTATTAGGGAATTTGGAAAGCTGCCAAATATTGACCCACAGAATCTGTTCAGGAAGCTTCTCTCCCATGAGCTGTAGATGAACATCCGCAAAACTGAAGAAGATGGGAATCAGACCTCAGGCAAGGAGAGGACCTTGGCTCTGAAGGCCGAAATCTCCAGGAAAAGCAGAGTTGTGTCACCAATAAGGGCACAAGAGACTAATGAAGAAGAAGAATCAGAAGCTGGCTCCTCCTGTTTTGAAATGTCTGATGGGGAGTTCTCACTAATTTCCCGACAGTTCAAGAAATTGCTAAGCAAAAGAAGGCATATGAAGAACAAGCCCTCCTCCTCTGACTACAGACATTCTTGTCGTGATGGTGATCATCACAGGAAAGGCTCAAGTAGCCATGACAGGTACAAGTCTAAACCGAACAAACAAGTTTCTTCTGACATTGTTAGTTATTGTTGTAACAAGCGAGGGCATATGATCGCTGATTCCCCTCACAAGAAGAAAGAGGGTGGAAGAAGAGAAGAAAAGAAATCCAACCATTTGAGAAAGAAAAATGAAAGAAGCTTCGTCGCCAAGAAGTCCAAAACTCTCTACGACAGTGACTCGGATAAGTCAAGTGATGAAGAAGAAGCCTACTTCGGGCTTATGGACATGACTGATGACGAAGAAGAACCTCCGTATAAAGGGAAGGTAAATGCTTACACCATCTTATCTGAATCAGAGTATGCCTCAGTTGAGCAAGAGAACTACTCCTCAGATGAGGACTCATAACTCATGACCCAATATGCTGAATTGATCAAAAGCTTTGACAAATGCCGAAAGGTCATCAAAACCCAGGCCAAGGATATCATGTCTCTCAAGGAAGTGGAATCCAATCTGAGAGAAGAAGTTGCAAAACTTACCCCTCTCAGAGAGGAAATACAAGTTTTGACAGACATGAGTAAAAGCTCAGATGAGCTCCTTGCCCTGAGAGAGAAAATCATCAAGGAACTGGAAGAACAACTAGCAACCGAGAAAAAGCTAGTTGAAAAGTTCTCCCAACTGAAAACTGTTCTTTCAATCGTTGATAGATTCTCTGCTAAAGCAAGTGGCAGTGGATTAGGTCATGAGGCTGGTCCTAGTAAATCTTCTAAGAGCGTCCATGGCATGAAGAAAAATAAGAATGCTATGAAAGCTACCGCCGAAGAGAAAGGGAAGGCCCAGCTGGATCAGAAGACATTTAAGAAAGTTATCTTTCCTACAAATGCCTATGATCTGGAAATCTCCTATGGTCACTTGACTATACCAATTGAGTTTGAGCCTGTCAATGACTACAAGGGGTGGACTCGTCCTCAAAACTTTGGTGCAAGTGTGTTCAAAGGAAAATAAATCTGAGAGGTTTTGGTCCTTTTATTCATGGACCTAGTGCAAAGAAGGCACCAACAGTGAAGACTATTGCTCCTAAGCCAAAGGAGACAGTTATACCATGTGTATGCTGCACTCATGAGGGATCCTCATCAAAAAGTAATGCTCCTGCCAAAACTATCGTTCAAAAAGTAAAGCAGGAGAATACAAAGCGGAGGTATAACATATTTGATTGTTGGTGTTGAGGCAAGATTGTTCACTTTGCCATAGATTGCTGGTTCAATCCGATTAATTTTAAGAGACCACAAGTAAAATTGCAAGGAAGACCGCTCGCAATGTTAACGTTCATCGTGGTGCTCAGCTAACAAGGGACCAAGGACCCAAATTTGTTTGGGCTCCTAAGGAAAAATAATCTGTTTTTGCAGGTGTGTCCAAAGGCCAACAAAAATCCTATCTGGTATTTGCACAGTGGTTGTTCTCAGCACATGACCGGGACAAAAAGCCTAGTGCAGAATTTCATTCCAGTTGAGAATGGTCCAAAAGTTATTTTTGGCGGATCCGATAGAGGAATAACAAAAGGCTATGGTATGATTACTAATGGTAATGCATCCTTATCTGATGTGGCTTATGTGGAAGGATTAGAACATAATCTTATAAGCATAAGTCAACTCTGTGATAAAGGATACATAGTTGATTTTCGTAAAGATAAGTGTTTGATAAAGTCGGCAGAAAATTCTGAAATGATTTTATCAGGCACTCGCTGTAGAAATATTTTCTGGTTAAACTTTCTTTGTTTAACCTCTTCTACACCAGTGTGCTTTTTAGCAAAAGATAGTGCATCTCTTGTTGACCAATGGCACAAGAGACTAGCACATATTAATTTCAAAACTATAAACAAATTATTTTCTAAAACTTAGTGCGTGATGCGCCAAATGTTAAGTGCATTAAAGATAAACCTTGTCATGCATGTGTTTACAAAACACAAGTTAGATACCTTTAAGAGCATTATTGGCAAAGACTCTACCAGGTGTTTACACCTGCTTCACATGGACTTGTTTGGTCCTTTGCAAATTAGAAGTTTAGGCGGTAAGTCTTACACATTGGTTATTGTAGATGATTACTCACGTTTTGCATGAGTATTCTTTCTAAAACACAAGTCAGATACCTTTGATATTTTCACAAAGTTTGTCAAGCAATTCCAGAATGAATTTGATTGTTTGGTGGTCAAAATCAAAAGTGACCATGGAACAGAATTTGAATCTGGGGCCATGACAGACTTCTGTGAAAGCCTTGGTATCTTTCATGAGTTTTCCTCTCCCCGAACTCCACAACAAAATGGAGTTGTTGAGAGAAGGAATAGAACACTCATTGAGGCTTGTAGAACGATGTTGAGCGACTCTTCACTACCGGAATACTTTTGGGCTGAAGCCATAAACACTGCTTGCCACGTGCAAAATAGAGCACTCATAAATAAAAACCATGAAAAGACTCCCTATGAACAACTAAAAGGCAAGAGACCAACCATTTCGTATTTCATAATCTTTGGCAGTAAATACATTATACTTAACAATGGGAAGCATTACAAAATCAAATTTAGTGAAAAGAGCTTTGAAGGTATTTTCGTAGGCTATAGTAGCCATAACAGAGCTTATAGAGTCTTTTAATAAGAAAACTCTGGTTGTAGAAGAATCCATTAACGTTGTATTTGATGAAACGAGCATGCTACCTAGCAGCTCTTCTAGTGTTTCTATTGAAGATGCAGGTTCAAGACTGCAAGACTTAAGCTTGGATGAGTCAGTCAAAGTATGTACTCCAAACTTCATCAAGATCTCTCCCCCAACCTCAACAGAAGAGTAAGATCACCAAGATGAAGAGCCAATCCAAGTGGAGGAAGACAATCCAGTAGTAGAAGAAGTTCCTGGTGGCCCAATTGATGCAAGGAATCTAGAGTTCAGACATATGAGGGATCATCCGGTTGATCAGATCATAGGAGATCCTCAAGTCGGCATAAGAACAAGAAGAGGTACTACTAACAAAAATATGCATTTAAGTTTCCTCTCGCAGGTTGAACCTAAGAAGTTTCAAGAAGCAAATGAAGACCCCTATTGGATAATTGCAATGGAAGAAGAACTAAATCAATTCAAGCGGTGCAAAGTGTGGACTCTTGTTCCAAAACCCAAAGATAAGAATATCATTGGTACAAAATGGGTCTACAGAAACAAATTGGATGAAAACGAAACAATAATCAAGAACAAAGCCAGACTCGTAGCAAAAGGATACAGACAGGAAGAAGGGATCGACTTCGATCAGACTATGCTCCTGCAGCAAGGCTCGAAGTAATCAGGCTGTTCCTTGCTTATGCTGCATTCAAGGGATTCACTGTATACCAAATGGACGTCAAGTCAGCATTTCTCAACGGTAATATAAAAGAAGAAGTATATGTGGAACAACCCCCAGGTTTTGTTAATCCTGAACACCCTGATTATGTTTACTTATTGCAAAAAGCTTTATATGGTTTGAAACAAGCTCCTCGAGCTTGGTATGAGACGCTGTCTAACTTTCTTCTTGAGAATAAGTTCACAAGAGGAAAGATAGATAAGTCATTATTTCTTAGGGAAGTTAAAGGCAAGATTTTGCTAGTGTATATCTATGTCGACGATATTATTTTTGGCTCTATGGATGACAACCTTTGCAAGAAGTTTTCCAAACTTATGCAAGGAAAGTTTGAAATGAGCAGTATGGGTGAGCTGAAATATTTCTTAGGACTTCAGGTGAAGCAATCTGAAGATGGAATTTTCAGCTCTCAAACAAAATTCACCAAGGAGTTTGTAACACCCTGCCAGTACGAAAAGTATAACAGCAGGTCCGGCCGGGACCCCACGCCATACAAACCACACTAGCTAGGAGTTAAAAGGTGATAACCAGAAAAGTAACAACTAAACGAGAGTACAAACGTAAGCGGAAGCATTAATTAAACCATACAAATAGACATGTCCACTATCATAGGAATGAGTCCAGAAATAAGAGTTACGGCCTTAAGGCCTTACATTTACCCAAATGCACAAAACTCCCTAAAGCATACATCGGCACGCAGGCCGGCAATACATGAAAAACAGGAAAAGAGGCTGGCCTTCGAGGGCCAACTCAGCAAGGGGCCAACACCCGCTATTTCCCGCTAGGCTCACATGTACCTGCATAAGAACATTCCACCAAGCGGTGGCAAACAAAGTAACGGTCAGCACAGCTGACCAAATTATAACGACCCCACCCCTTTCCCGGGGTGGCGGAGCTTCTACCCTGCAAGCAAGCCATACTAGCACAAGTACTAATATAAAGAAAGTGCAACTACACGAGGTGAGGTTTCAAGCACAATCAATCTTCTAGGTTGAGCATCAAAAGAAGGGAACCTAGGTATGCACATGATGTTGGTTGGGTTCACCCGAAGGTTCCCCACAGCCGCCTAAGCAACCGCATGAGGCTAAACATGACATCAATCTATCACAGACGTGGGTACAACAACCGCACGCTCCATGCTCACAAGGCATGGATCAAAGGTACTTCTTCCCGAGCACCAATACCATCATGAGTCCGGAAACTTGAGATGGGAAAAGAGCTTATGGCCCGTCTAGGTAAACACCTTCCGCGACCTCTCCCACGATCACACGGCTTTACGAGAGACAACTATCCCTTTACCGATACGCATGGGAACGGGTTCAGTTCAGTCAATTCCCGAGCTCTCATCGTCGAGTTCACACATACGATGCGGGTATGACATCACCTCGGCCCGTAAGGGTTTAGCACTTGCTAGTGCTACACAAAACATAAGTTACAACACCCAAGCCTTCACGAGGACATAGGCTTTACACGTAACCAAAAAGGAGATACAACTCGCTCCGCATCAATTTCGTGGTGAAGGTTTGCCTTCATCCAACTCTCAAAGCATGGGGGCTTTCGTTAGGATCTTCGCAAGACGCCTACGTTTAATTCCCGCAATACTATAGAAGATTTCACGGAGTCATTCTCCGGCACGCATTCTAGGCCTAACCTAAATGCAACGTCGCAAATCAAGCATCACCGATTCGGGCTCACGGCCACGAATAGGCTTCACACAAAATGCCTAAATCCGCACGACTATCGGATTTTCTACATGCAATAATGCCGGGGACGGACACAATCTACCCGGAGTTCCGAAGAACTTGAGGAAATCCTACACTTCACCCATTTGGTAAAAGAGACACCTCATGCAAGCATAGAAAGAGGAATGAATGGACAAATACAAGTCCAAAGTTCGGGAGGAAGAATCGTTACCCTAGACGTGTTCTTCTTCGCCATGGATCCGAGATTCTACGCGGAGGGAAAGAACCGCACCGGGCTGCACTCTCCGGATCTGGAAACGGCTCGCGAAACGGAGCTCCGGAGCTCCGTCAATGGCGAAATCTCCTCTTCTTCTTCCTTGCCCCCTTCTTCTTCCTCTAGCCTAGGAGAGAGAAACACTATGAAATAATGAGGGTTTAATCCCTCTCCAAAGCCCTAAGACCCCCCAGCAATAAATCCCAGCCGTTGGATCGAATTCCAAGAAATTTGATCGGTCGGATCTTCTTCTCCGCTCAAAATCGCGGAACAGAATAAACAGGGCGCACGATCACAGGCGCACGGTCAGTGGTCGTGCGCGACGAGGGCAATGGTCATGCGCACTATCCGGGACAGAACTCTGAATTCTTGCGAATAAGCGCACGATCGCTGGCGCACGATCACTGGTCGTGCGCGAAGAGGGAAATGGTCGTGCGCACTGTCCGAGACAGAACTCGATTCTCTTCTGAATTAACGCACGATTGCTGGCACACGATCACTGGTCGTGCGCGATGAGGCCACTGATCGTGCGCTAAGAGCAGACAGGGAAAATTCTAGCCTGCTTCACGTGCCGCACTACCACTCCGCCTACTTCGCGGAACTACCAGTTTTGGGGTGTTACAGAGTTGGTAAGGAAATTTGGAATGAAGAGTGCATCCTCAATGAGGACTCCAATGAGTTCAGCTATGTCTCTGGACAAGGATGAGAAAGGGAAACCTTTTGATAAAACTAAATACAGAAGCATAATTGGCTCTCTGCTCTACCTCACTGCTAGTAGGCCCGACATAATGTTTTCAACATGTCTATGTGCTAGATATCAAGTGAACTTTAAGGAATCTCACTATACTGCCGCAAAGAGGATTTTGAGATACCTTGAAGGTACACCAAATCTTGGCTTATGGTACCCAAGAAGTAATGATAGCGAGCTAATTGGTTTTTCAGATGCAGACTTTGCAGGTAGTAAGGACGACAGGAAAAGCACTTCCAGGACTTGCCAATTCCTTGGAAGGAGGCTTATTTCATGGAGTAGCAAGAAGCAAAATTGTATTGCAATTTTAACTGCCGAGTCAGAATACATTTCTGCAGGCAGTTGTTGTGCACAACTTCTCTGGATAAGGAATCAGCTTGAAGATTATAATATGAAGTTCAAAGACATCCCAATGTTTTGCGAATCCTCCAGCGCTATAGCAATTGCAAATAATCTAGTCTCTCACAGCCGGACAAAGCATACTGAGTTAAGGTACCATTTCATCTGGGAGCATGTGGAGAATAGGGACATCAATCTATGTTATGTCCCAACGGACAAGCAAGTTGCGGATATTTTCACGAAGCCGCTGGATGAGACCAAGTTCTCTTTCTTCAAGACAGAACTTGGAATGCTCAACATGGAGCCCTAGTAAAGTCATATATGAAGCCAGGAAGGCCTTCAACTCTTCAAACCCTCAAGGAAGCAAAAATTAGGATTTTCAAGAAAACGTTAAGTCATATATGAGATTTCTCGAGAAACATCTTATACTTCTCGAGAAATGTTTATACATCTAGGGAAATGGACTTATCAAGGGAATTCTGACACTTTTCGAAAAATGAACTATATTTCTCGAGAAGCAATACTAATCTCGAGAAATGACCTTTTATATCTCGAGAAATGGGTCAATCCCTTGAGAAATAACCTTAAAGAAACTCTTCAGCAAACTTCTCGAGAACAAACTCACCTCTCGAGAAATATCTTTTATTTCTCGAGAAATACTTATACCTCTCGAGAAATATCAGTTAATTTTCCGAGTTATCTACTGTTCATTCTCTGGAATTCGAAGATTCAGGTACGTCGTTCGACACTTAAATACTTATTTCATTACCTTTAAACTGTCAAATCAAAAATAATATATATATATAAGATATCTCGAATGAACTTGAGCTCTCACACAACTATTTTCTGAGAAACCCTAGAGCTTCTCGCGACATTCCCGACCGCACAGTCCTCTCGCGATTTCTCTCGACAATTCAGATGATTCTTCTTCTCGATTCAATGGCGCCTATTCCAAGACCAAAGATTGGTGTCGGCAGTGAGCTCGTGCGCTCAGGTCTTAGCTCTATCTCAGATAATTTTCTCAATCTTTTCCATCTCCTAGATGCTGCAGGGTTATCATTTGTCATGGAACATCCTTGCCAAATCCTATTCAAAGAGGTAGAAGAATTCTACTTGAATGCCAAGGTTCTTAAGGATGGCAAGTTGTTGAAATCTACTGTGGATAACCTAAAGATCAAGATTAGCTCAAAGTCAATCTCCAAGTATCTGCATCGGCCCATAGTTGAAAGTGAAGATGACCTAGAAGATGAATATTGGGCAAGAACATTATCCTTCTGTGGATTGGATAAAGCTACCAAGTCAATTCGAAGAATTCAGATGAATGATGTAGGGAAATTATTGGTGGACATCATTGCTAAGGTATTTCTGTGTAAGACAGGAAGTATGGGATATGTTTCTGAAGACATTTTCTGCCTCATGACATCCATTGTCTGCAGAAAGAATTGTAATTGGGCAACAGTTCTCTTTGTCAAAATAAAAGAAAGTCTTCTCGCTCCAAACTATGCAAGAATTCTTTCCCTGTACTTGAACTAGGCATATCCTGAAGTGTTTGACATGTCCAAGGGTGCAGTTATTCATCACCCCAAAAAGTTAGATGTCTCTACTATTCAAAGATGGGACATCAGGATTCAGAAGCCAGTGGATGCTGGTGCAAAACCCCAGGGGGAACCTGATCCTTCTGTAGCAATCAACATGTTTCTCTAGCTCCCCTCCCTACTTCTCAGCATGCAGTTGATCCCACTGTTCAACCCCAGAATACAGTTCCAACCTCAACTGCTCCAAAAGTACCAGAAGTTTCTGATAGAAATCCCATTCCATCCATTACAGCTGCAGATTCAGTGAGTACTCCTCTAGTTATTAATCCTGAAGTTGTGTAGGCAGACACAGTGGCAGATATAGTAGCAAATACAATTGCTGACATAGAAAGAGATTATCATACAGAACCCAATCCAAGTGTCCATATGGCAGGGTCAGGGGCTAACCTTGAGTTTGCTGATGCAGATGATGTAGATTCAGTGCAAGGGCACTCTCCTTCCCCAACAGATATTGAGGGGGAGAAGGAGTTTGGTATGGGAGAAGGCAAGGCTACTCAGTCAGAGCCTGATAGTGAGGGAGAGGATGTGGTTCCATCCTCTGCCCGAAAGAAAGTTAGTTCAGTCACTCTAGAAGAAATCTCAGAAAATTGGAAGACTGCTTTTCTACCTTCTACACCACCTTCACCTCCAGTGCATGATGCAGATTCTCTTCTTGGTAAAATTGAGATTATGTTGAATAAGAAAAGAGAGAAGTTTGAGAACTCTCTTAAAGAAGTGAAAGCAAGGATCACTGCTGTTGAAAAAGAGATGAGCAGGGGACTTGCTGAAATTCAAGCAAATACTGATGAGCTTAGGAAAATTGTCAATCAAGGAGGCAAAGGAATAGATCACTCAATCAAGAGTATGGGAAAAGTTTTGGAAGAAACAATTCAAGTAAGAAAAATTCAGGATTCAATAGAATCAAAGGCAGAGGCAAACACTTTTCAGATAATAGATGAAATTGGCAAGTTCAAAGAATCAGTAATCCAAACCCTAACTGTAGAAGTCAAAAAGGGCAGAGTTGTTGGATTATCAGGTATCTGAGCTTCAAAGACATTGGGCTGATCAGTTTGAACAGTTGAATGTTGGTGTTCAGAAGCAGATAGCAGATGTTAATGAATATACTTCCAAGACTATAGTGTGGCTTCATAATGAGATATTTCCTGAGCTGGCAATTCATCCCGATCAACCTCAGTTCTCACCAAGACCTGAAGGGGAACCATATTATAATCCTCCAGTGGATTATACTCAGGTTTGGCCAGCTAACCAATCTGAAGTACAATCTAAAATGCCAGGTTCAAGGAAAAGAAGGTATGGAGAAGGCCCCTCTGCAAGTAAGTCAATTCCAGGGAAAGGCTCTGAGGGTACTAGTAAGGGAAGTGCAGGAGAAGTTGTTGAAACTTGGAGTCCTGATTCCAGGATTATCATATTAGATACTCTCAAGTTAGTGAATGAAGGTGGCATGAAGGTCCAAGATTATTATTGTCATGAAGAATGGCAGGGGTATGATATGAGCATGACAAAAAGAAGAATCCATTTCAGAACCCATGGATGGGAAAATCCCGAAGCTCCAGCTCCACCTCCAAAGTATCATCCCAAGCCTTATGCTTATTTCAAAAGATAGGAAAAGAAGAAGAAGAGCAAATATTGAAGGAAGGGAATCTGAGACCTGTAAAATCTTTTGATTAGATGGATTGTGAAAGTGCACAATTAAACTCACTAGAATTCTCTAGAGGGGGGGTGACTAGAGATTTAATAATTATTTTGTGCAAAGTTAATATATATATGTGTATGATCACAGATTAGAGCTTCCCACACACCAACAAGAATTAAGCAAGAAAATAAAGTAAATGCAAGAAAATAAATCACAGCACAACACAAGAAAATATAGTGGTTCCCCAAATTTTGGGTAGTCCACTCTTCTACCCCCTTGGTAGGAATTCACTATCTTGCACCGAGTCTTTTGATAAGGAGACTCTTAGAACCACCCTGAGTCTTTTGACAAGGAGACTCTTAGAACCAACTGAGTCTTTTGACAAGGAGACTCTTAGAACCAGTACACTGAATTTTTTGGAGAGAGATTCTAAAAACTCTTTTACAATGTTTAAGTGAGAAAGAAAGAAAGGAGAAGAAATAAAAACAAGAAAGAATCTTCTTCCTAGCAAGAAGATTGGAAGCACAAGAAGTGAATTGAATCTTTCTTCTATAGAGAGAAGAAGATTTGCAGCCTTTCTCTCTTTGTGAGAGCTATCAGATTTTGCAGCAGTATGACTTCAGAAGCAGAAGAAGAAGAAGTGCTTGAATGTTGCTGCAGAGCTTTTTCTCAATTTCTCTCTTTTCTCTTGGGAGCTTTTCCTCTATTTCAAATATGTGTGGTAGACCACTCTTCTTCTTTTTGCTGACCTCCTCTTATTTATAGCTCTGTTAATTCAACATAATACTATAGGAGGATAATCAATTAGCAGTTAGAGAGAATAGAAAGAAAAAATGTTTCCATAATGTTTATTTCTGTAGAAGGAAAGAATGAATTCTGATTTCAAGTAATATCCAAAATAGAGTTAATCAGATTAGCCAAGAATCAAGTAGAAGGAAAGAATGATTCAGAACGGCTATAAAATATTAACATTATTCCATACAAATCAGATTTACTGAAAGAAGGAAAGAGATCTGGCGCATATTTAAGTCTGTCAAATAAATCGACGTGCTTCGTTTGCCATTCGACGCAAGCGTCGAGTACATCCTGTCTGGACATCGAAAGGTGAATAAGGAAGGTGCGTCGACTAAGGTGCGTCGACTTCACTAGTTGCGTCGACTAGAAATCAGAGTAACGTCGACAACACATACGTCGAAATCTTCCTAGAGTTACTTCGACTTAATCTGAAAGAGACGTCGACTACATTTCGACGTTGCGTCGAACACTATTCGACGCATATTTACTTAGCCTTATTTTTCATTCTTGGAATTCATATTTGACTCATTTTCAGGGGTTAAGAGAAATCATTTTCCGAACAATCTCCCCCTATTTGTCTTAACCCTTCTTAGAGAGAAATTAACATATAATTAACATAGCAAAGCATTTGTAAAGATAATGAAGATTTCACACAATCAGATGAGAATATATAAACAAACTTCATGTTCAGACCAATCACAAAGTAAAGTATGTGAAACATTGTTTTCAAGTATTATTCAGGAGGAGTAGGAGGAGTTTTTCTTTTTCTCTTGAATACTATTGTGGATTGCTCTTTCCCAGTAGCAGGTGATTCCCTCAGCTCCCCCTGGGTTTCAGCCACTTGCTCCCCCTGAGTCTCAGCTCCCCCTGCCCCTGACTCCTGAGCCCCTTCTTCAGCCATCACAGCATCAGCTTCATTTCCTTTTTCAGTTCCAGCAGCTGGTTCATTTTCTTCTTGATTTATAGCAGTATTCAATTCTTTCTCACCTTCTTCCTTTTCAGTAGTATTCAATTCTTTCTTACCTTCTTCCTTTTCAGCCTCATTTTCTGCTCTGCTTCCCTCCCCTTGCAGTAGTACCACTTGGTCTGAAGCCTCTCTTGCTATGCTGAGTACCTCAATTGTTTGTTCATCAATATGGAGCTCAGGTACTAACTCATTCCCAATTGTCTTGAGCAGTGCAAGACTGTCAGATTTAGGATTGGAGGGCTGATTTTCATCTAGATTCTCCCCCTTCTTGACCTTCTTGGCCAAGGAGGTTAAGAAAGAATTAGTCACTCTAGAGGAAGAGAGAGATGATTTCAGATCTTGCACAGAGGCACTGACCCCATCTATTTGGGTGTGCATGTGAAGGATGGAGGAATGAATCTGAGAGCAATGCTTATCTAGCATTGCTTGGAATCTTTGAGCTGTGGATTGTATGCACTGGGTGATGAGAGCCTCAGTGGATTCAGATGGTTCATGGTGTGAGAGATGATGAGGTGATGGTGGAGGAGGAGGAGAGGGTAGTCTATTATCTGGATGAGGTGTATCTGAATGAGGAGGTGGAGGGATAGAAGAAGGCTGAGTAGGTGATTGAGGAGGTAGTGGTGAGGATGATGCTGGGACAGAAGATGTGACTGTTTGAGAAGGAGGAGGAGGAGGAGGATGAGCAGGAGAGATAGGAGGAGATGGAGTATTTTCAGGGATGGAACCAGGCTTGGGAATTTGCCTGGTCCATTTGGAGAAGAGGGCAATGGACATCCTCTTTCCAGGAGGGATAGGAATTCCTTTTGACCTGCAGAGATCAGCGAAGGAATAGAAGAGAACCTGACTCATGATTCTCATGTAGGTATTCTCTTTGTGAGAATATCTAGAGCCTATTGTCTTGAGTAGCCATGTGGCCCAGTCTACTTTCTTCTTCAGCACAAGGACCCCCATGATGTTCAGTTGGTGTTTGGTTACTGCATCATGTGCTGAGATTTTGCATAGTAGAACTTTCCCTACTATATCTGCCAGCAATCTGTACTCATCAGAAAAGTCTATCTTTTTCAGATGGATTGGCCTATCTTTTGAGAAATTCATGGTGGTGAGTAAATGCTTGATTTCATCAGGTGTGAGTTCAATGGATTCATCACCTAATTGGGGAATAATTAAGACATGTTTAGTCATTCCTTTTAGAAGCTCATTTTCTTTCCTTATTTCATTTAAACAAAGATGATAGTAGGATATACCTGATGGAAAATCAAAGGTGGTCCTTATGTGTTCTGCAGATATTGATACAAGTGTTTCATGGATTGTGCCTGAAATTTCTCCTTGTTCAGTTATCTGAACATGAGCTATGAGCTCTGTTAGTTCTATCTCCAGGAGCTTGCATCTTGTTGAAATGAGCTTATCCAGACCAGCTTCAGTGAACAGAGCTATTTGCTCTTAAAGTTGTCGGCGGCGGCTTGGAAGGATTCCAGGTCAATGTCGAAGCCAGAGTTAGTCTTGGGAACCATTTTAGGTTAGAGAGAGAGAGGAAGCGACGGCTGGACAGAGGAGCAAGAAGGATGAAAGATGCAGAGGTCGTGAAGGTTTCTAACTGAAGAGTCTATTTGAGTCAGGTGAAGCGTCGAAACAGGACTCAATTCGAGGCTTATTTGGTACTTTAGTGGATGTGACCGAAAATAATTTAGTCTTGCCGCTCATTTTTATGAAGTCGACGTTACGTCGAGTGGAATTCGACGTGAGCGTCGATTTAGTCTGTTCTGGGATGCAAGGGTTTCTTATCGACGTATGCGTCGATAGCAGTCGACGCATGCGTCGATTGTTCTTATTGATCTAAGTCGTCGACGGTGCGTCGATTGGAAGTCGATGTGACTTTTAATTTTCCTGAAAAGTTCTAGGTGTTTATTTCTTCTTATCTCTTCCTAATACTAAAGGTTTCTAAGTTAGCCTAGGATTGGGTTTTAAGACCAATTTGATTGATTGTACCAACACTTTTTGGCAATGTGGCCAGTTTTGTTACATATATAGCACTTAATTATATTGAGATTATGAGAATTTGAGTTTAGAGAGGGATGGTGGTGTTGATTAGAATGGAAATTTTGATTTGGATAGAATTTTTGTTTAGGATAGAAGTTTTGATTTGGATAGAAATTATGATTATGAAAAGATTTTTGATTAGAATAGAAGTTTTGATCAGGATAAAAATTTTGATTAGGATGAAAGGGTCCTGAATGGGGGTTAAGATGGAAGGTTTTTGGAGGATAGAAGTGTTCTGTATTTATGTTGCTATGAGGAGTTATGCGTCGATATCTATTCGACGTATGCTGAGAGTTGCGTCGATATGTATTCGACGCTTTCTCTAGATTGCGTTGATCTGGAATCGATGCATGGAAGTAGTTGCGTTGATTATAAGTCGACGCACTTTGATTCATGCGTTGATTTGAGGTCGAAGCATCTAAGTGATTGCGTCGAGTAGAATTCGACGTACTATCATTCATGCGTCGATAAGAAGTCGACGCAATATTGTCTTCACAAGTTTTATTTTTCCCTTTTTCTGATTTTGTTTTATTATGAGTTGTTTCTCTTGGCCTAGTTGCTTTCTTAGAAGAAGTTTGAGAGTCATCAGCTGAATAATATGATGTTTCATCAAATTGGTTTATTTCCTTGAAATCTTCTCCCTTATTTTGTGAGTCTTCTTCTTGGTTTGTTGATTTGATGGGTTTAGTGAATTTGACAGGGCTCATCCAAGCAGGTTTGTTGGATGGAATTAGGCTGATTGAGGGATCAGCCCCTAGCCCAAGATTCTTGTGTCTTATTGTTTGTTTTTCAGTGATCTCTTCAAGAGTTTGGCTTCTCATTTTTATTGATTCTTCAAAGGCTTTTGCCTGGGTTACTTTATCATTAAGGAACTGATTTTCTATTCTAGCCCTTTATATTTCCTTTTCTATTCTGCTAGCTATTGATTTATAATCTTTAAAGGATTTAATTTCTGTGTTTCTCTGGTTTTTAGCTACATTGATTTGTTCTTTTAGATCTTTAATTTCTTTTGTTGCTTTTAGTTGGTCTAGATACATTCTCATAAAATCATTTCTAAAGTTATCACTTTGAAAATCTATTTCATCAAACATGCTTACCTCATCCTCATCCTCAGATTCCTCTATGAGAATGAGGTTCTTTTCTTTTTCATCATCAGAAGATATGCTTTCTTCTGATCCTGTTTCACTCCATGATTTATCATCATTCTTTGAGTCTTCAAAGGCCATCAAGCATAGGTCTTCTTGCCTAGATTCTTCATTGTCACTCTTAGAGGATGAACTATCCTCAGAGTTTGTTTCACTCCAGACTTCTGCAATGAAGCCTCTTTCTTTCTTCTTCCCCTTTTTCTTCAGATCTTTCTTTTTCAGATCCTTTACTGTTTCAGCATTCTCTGGACATTCTGGGGCAATATGTCCAGGTTTCCTGCAAGAATAGCAAATAATTTCTTTAGTGGGGGTTTTGTCATACCTTGGTTTTGACTCCCTCCTTTTTGATCCATTTGTCTTGACCCATTTCTTAAATCTTCTGGCCAAGAAACTGAATAGTTCTTCTTCAGTGACAGGGGTTCCTCCTTCTGTTGCCTTTAGAGCAATGTTCCTGCCTTTTGAGGAAATTGGAGTGTTTTCTCTTCTTTCCTTCTCTTCTCTAGTTTTCAGCAATTGCTCATAGGATCTGAGTTTTCCTAAGAGAGCATCTATTGAAATCTCTTTTTGTCCTCTTGTATCTCTTATTGCCCATATTCTTGAGTCCCATGAACTAGGGAGACTCATTAGCAATTTGTCATTAATCTCAGTGAGAGAGATTTCTCTGTCCAAGTCTCTTAGTTGATTGATGATCAGACTGAATCTGTCATACATTTCAGAGATGCTTTCTTCAGCCTTCTTTTGGAAGTTCTCATATTGAGAAATCAATAGAGCCTTTTTATCTTTCTTTTCATCAGCACTTCCTTCCACCATCTTTGTGAGAGCATCCCAAATTTCTTTGGATGATTCACAGTCAACAACCTTTTGAAAAATGTCATCTGAGAGAGTTGAGACAAGTATGTTCATGGCCTTTAGATCATATGTTCTTGCCTTCTTTTCATCTTCTGTCCACTCAGATCTTGGAACAAGTGTTTGTGTGACATTGCCATTTGCATCCTTTCTATAAGGCTTTGGGGGACCTGTCATAGTAATATTAAACAAGTCAGCATTAATGGAATTCATATAAATTCTAATTCTTGTTTTCCAAACTGCAAACTTTTCAAGATTGCACATTGGAGGTCTGGTGGAAGCATAATCTTTGATTTGTGCCATATGATAAAATAGTTTTGAAAAATATATATATATGAGAGGTAGGATCTTTTTGATCAAGGAGTTATCCTTTTTAGATCAACCTCGCTTTGATACCAATTGAAAGTGCACAATTAAACTCACTAGAATTCTCTAGAGGGGGGGGGGGGGTGAATAGAGATTTAAAAATTATTTTGTGCAAAGTTAATATATATATGTGTATGATCACAGATTAGAGCTTCCCACACACCAACAAGAATTAAGCAAGAAAATAAAGTAAATGCAAGAAAATAAATCACAGCACAACACAAGAAAATATAGTGGTTCCCCAAACTTTGGGTAGTCCACTCTTCTACCCCCTTGGTAGGAATTCACTATCTTGCACTGAGTCTTTTGATAAGGAGACTCTTAGAACCACCCTGAGTCTTTTGACAAGGAGACTCTTAGAACCAACTGAGTCTTTTGACAAGGAGACTCTTAGAACCAGTACACTGAATTTTTTGGAGAGAGATTCTAAAAACTCTTTTACAATGTTTAAGTGAGAAAGAAAGAAAGGAGAAGAAATAAAAACAAGAAAGAATCTTCTTCCTAGCAAGAAGATTGGAAGCACAAGAAGTGAATTGAATCTTTCTTCTATAGAGAGAAGAAGATTTGCAGCCTTTCTCTCTTTGTGAGAGCTATCAGATTTTGCAGCAGTATGACTTCAGAACCAGAAGAAGAAGAAGTGCTTGAATGTTGCTGCAGAGCTTTTTCTCAATTTCTCTCTTTTCTCTTGGGAGCTTTTCCTTTATTTCAAATGTGTGTGGTAGATCACTCTTCTTCTTTTTGCTGACCTCCTCTTATTTATAGCTCTGTTAATTCAACATAATACTATAGGAGGATAATCAATTAGCAGTTAGAGATAATAGAAAGAAAAAATGTTTCCATAATGTTTATTTCTGTAGAAGGAAAGAATGAATTCTGATTTCAAATAATATCCAAAATAGAGTTAATCAGATTAGCCAAGAATCAAGTAGAAGGAAAGAATGATTCAGAACGGCTTTAAAATATTAACATTATTCCATACAAATCATATTTACTGAAAGAAGGAAAGAGATCTGGCGCATATTTAAGTCTGTCAAATAAATCGACGTGCGTCGATTGCCATTCGACGCAAGCGTCGAGTACATCCTGTCTGGACGTCGAGAGGTGAATAAGGAAGGTGCGTCGACTAAGGTGCGTCGACTTCACTAGTTGCGTCGACTAGAAATCAGAGTAACGTCGACAACACATACGTCGAAATCTTCCTAGAGTTACTTCGACTTAATCTGAAAGAGACGTCGACTACATTTCGACGTTGCGTCGAACACTATTCGTTGCATATTTACTTATCCTTGTTTTTCATTCTTGGAATTCATATTTGACTCATTTTCAGGGGTTAAGAGAAATCATTTTCCCAACAGATTGTGTGAACTCAATTTCATTTTAGACAATCTTAACTATGTATATAATTTTTGATTTTGATGGTCTCTGCTGCTTATCATTTTTCTTATGTGATGTGCATTTTTATTCTTTTTATCTTATTGCAATTCATCTTAGTGCATAGGGTTCTGACTTCTATAAATAGGGGGAGATTGTTGGGTATTGTATCCACAATAGACTAGATTTGTGAGAAGTCACCCTTGAACCAAGATTGAATTGCTAGTGTATTTGATATTGTCTTTTAGCTATGATCTTGTAGGTTATAATTGCCAAGTGTAGACCAATGTCAGATCACAATGGGTCATTAAACATAGTCTCATGCAATGTAATCCCTCATTGTGTGGGACATGGCGTTGACTCATGTGTGATCTCTCTATTGGGATACACTTCATTTTCAAGACCCTTGAAGCTTGGGAGTTGGAAGAGTTGCTGGTGTCCAAGAGAAAGAAAGAAGGAAAAAGTTCAGAAATTTTCTAAGTGCATTTCTCGAGAAATCAAAGTCATCTCTCGAGAAATCTAGGGTATTTCTCGAGAAGTCTTTTCCATTTCTCGAGAAATCCTTCTCTGACTTCAAGTCTAAGGTTTCTAAAGTATTTCTCGATAAAGTCTCTTGTTTCTCGAGAAATCATGTTTATTTCCCGAGAAGTCACGTTTGTTCTCGAGAAATCTTCTCAAATGCCCATTAAAGCTTTTCTAAGCTGTTTCTCGAGAAGTAAAGTGTTCTCTCGAGAAATCAAATCTATTTCTCGAGAAGTCCTATTATTCTCGAGAAGTTTTCTTCAAGTCTTTATGTACGATTTTCCAAGCCATTTCTCAAAATGTTGCATCCATCTCTCGAGAAATCATTTCATTTCTCGAGAAATCCTTGTTGTCCCGAGAAAGAAGTTCTCTTCCTGTCCTGCTTTGAAATCCAGTTCCTGACGGGTTTTATTTATTCTCTGACGGAGTCGACGGCACGTGTGTCATGTTTTAAGGTTAATTTTACCTTAATTCAAGGATTCTTAGCAGTTATGATTATCTGCTACATAAGGCTCCTATCGACTCTTATTTAAATATAATTCAAAACCTAATTCTATTATTTAATCAGAAATCGAGAAAGAGCTGCCGCCTCCTCCGCCATCGTTGAAGATCGCTCTCTCTCTCTCACTCAACCGATCCTTTGGAAGAAAAGATTCGACAGATCAGTGCTCTTATTATCTACTGAAGTTTATTGGATCATGTCAAATCCTAGAAGGTCAGATCAGATATTTCAATCTTTCTTCCTCATCATCAAGCCAAAGTTCTTCAAATCTCAAGAAGGAAGAAGATTATAGTATATCAGATCTGAACTCATTTTGTTGATTTATTTATTGTACAAAATCTATATTGTTTGTAGGAGATTTTATCTCCGAGTTGTAGGAGGGTTATCTCCGAGTTTGTAGGAGCGTTGTCTCTGAGTTTGTAGGAGAATTTGTCTCCGAGTTGTAGGAGTGGTGACTCCGAGATTGTAGGATCATTCTTGATCCGAGATATTTTGATGTAGTCAAGGCGAGTTATGGTACTAGATTGGCGAGGCGGGAAAGTGGAGTACCCAAGATCGGGGAACCACTATAAAATTCCTTGTGTCGTCTGTGATTGTGATTTGTTTTCTGTGTTCTCTCTTTATCAAGTTTTTATTCCGCAAAAGACGCAGTTATCACCTATTCACCCCCCTCTAGGTGATTTAGGTAGGCAACTAGATACTTCACTATGTGCACCCCAATCTAGTTTTCTGAGCTAGGGTAAACCCCCAATCCCTATATGGTGTAACCATAGTATGATTTAACCTAAGGTGACCATATGCTCTAATGACCTTTCTACCCCTTCATGGTGTGAGTGTTAGGTCATGACCAGGTCCAACTAGTCTTAAGGTGACTTGAATGTGCTTTGGAATTGGTGAATTTACCTAGATCACTAAGGACCAACCAAGGTGTGACACATCATCTAAAGTCAACCAAAAAGTCAACTCTAGTGTATTTGGATGACTCAAGCCATCTTAGTGGTCACGTAAACAATGTTAGACTTGCTTGAGACCTATGCCATCTTGTGGTGGGATCAAGTCACAAAAAAGGTCAATGGTTGACCATGAATAGTGAAACCCGGGCCCTAGGTTTTAATTTGAATTATTCAAACCCATTTGGGTTCAACCTAGGCTAGACCGACCCTGATCTGTCTCCATTAGGTGCGTCCCATCTATTTTGTGGTGAGAAGGAGTTTAGAGGAGAGAGAAGGCCACGTCCATGGCTAACCACCACTTGAGTGGTGGAGGTTAATGGACGATGGTTATTGAGGAGTTTTATAACTCCCCAAAGCCCCCAATACCTTCATTCCTTCTTCTCGAGTCCTTTCAAAACAAGAGAGCACTGTGTAGGTGACCACCGACAACTGGAGAGAGAAGAAGAGATTTTTGCCGCCTTGAACTTCACCATGTCGTCGCACCTTCATTCATCCTCAAAGGTCTCTTCTCAGGTGAACATCTGAACCCCCTTAATGCATAGATCATGGAGGAGGAGTAATATGGGGATTTCGGCCACCAAAACACCCATTTCCCAGCCACCCAAGCCTCGGACCACCGCAAGTTTAGTGGAAGCACTCCAGATCTCTCTGAGATTCACTGGAGGGCACCACAGTGGAGAGGAAGACTTCCTGGTCCTCCTCTAGGCCTTTGAGGCAACTGCCGTCGCCGGAGAAGACGAATCTGAGCGGCCACGCCATGAGAATTTTACTTTTCAGTGAGAGGCAGTGGTGGCCGGCCACCAAAAGACCACCCAGAGGTTCGTCATCCTCCGGCGAGTCGACTGGTGGTGATGCTCCGCCGTGATGATTACCAGAATGGGGTGGTGGTGGAGATTAAGACACATTTATATCGCAACCATTGATCCATCGAGGAAGATGAAATCACTGTCGTCCACTTCCTCGACAATGATTGATCTCTGGTGCTAGCAGATCGAAACTTCCTAATCCCGTGATTTAGTTGTAAGAAATCTGGTGGGCTACATCTCAGCCGTTCATTCTATTTGATTTAGGTGCAACGCGCTATCCGCACCCCTAGACTTTATTAAATCATTTATTGTGTGACAAATTATTAAATAGAATGCAAATTTCCTTATTTAATTAATTTGAGGGCTTTTTGTTGAATTTTTGAAGTAGAAGTGGAAGGGTTCTGGGCGGTTAGAATAAAGGAGACCGCAAAGACCGCGTGGTCTACATGGGTGTTCTGGCCGGGGTTTTGCCTTGGGCGGTCTGTTCTGGGAAACAGCAGGTGATCGCGCGGCTTGGGTGGTTGTTCTGGCGACTTGTTCTAAGTCGGCCAGATGTTTAAGTAGGTTTGCCTTCTTGCAGTGGCCGTACGGTCTGACAACTTGTTCTGGTCAGTCAGGGTTGCTGAAGAAGTGTTTTGCTCTTGTTTTGAGACCGGACGATTTGTTTGGTAACCACACAGTTTAATAAGGCAGACTGATGGCCATGTTGAGCTCGGGCGATCTGTCGTATTTGACCGCTCGCGATCTGATGAGCGGTTAGTGTATCTCATTTTGGGGCGTGATGACATCCGACAACTTGCCTATAAATAGAGGTGCATGCCCATCATTTGTAGCAAGAACTGTAAGAACTACAACTTGGGTTGTTTGTGCCGGTCTTATATTTGAGGTCGCGCGGTCTGGAAGTAGCTTGATCGTTTGTTGTGTTCGCAGGTTAGCGGCCAGCAGGGTGCGGTCTTTCTTTCTTGGTGACTTCCCAGTTGTGAATAACCAGTTCGCCAACGACTTTCCTCTGGGCGACCTGTGGTGTAGTTTTTGAGCTGTTCGCAGTGAACTTGGCGATCAGGCGACCTTAGTGGTCTGGCGGTCTCAGTTTACGGTTTGGCGACAGCTTGTGCAGTTCTAGTTTCTGTTCGCTGAAGCTTCTGTGACAAGGCAACCTCGCGGTTAGGTGGTCTCAAAGTGCAGACAGGTTGTAATCAGCAGTTGAATAAGGCAGCAGGTTGTGCGGTCTGTGGTTGCGGGTTGATAGTTCGCAGGTCATCAAGCTTGCTTCTGTTTGCGCGGTCTCAGGGATAGCCGTACGGCTTGGCTTTTCGTGTGGTCTGACGGTCTCTGCTTTGGCAGTTCGCTGGCGGCCTATTTTCTGTGTCTTGTGCTTCTCTCCTTTGTGATTTTTATGAATCATGTCTCGCCATGTATGTCTAGAGCTCTAAAGAGATAGTTAATACAAGAGCACTATTCGGTCTTCCCATTATCACTGATTATCATTCTTATGGATTGTGTTGAAGTGTCCCGCATTATTACTTCACCCCTTAACCTCTAAAATTTTTAACATGGTATCAGAGACTAGGTTTCTGAGCAGTAATCAACGTTGTCTTCTGCTTGGATTTCTACAAGTTGGTTGTCAATCAGTGAGATAGCAATGAAGGAGGATATGCTAGAGGTCTTGGTATTGAGCTCCTTACGCTGACTAACTTTAAGAAGTGGAAGTCGTGCATGGAGAGCTATCTGCTTGGCGAGGACTTATGAGAGGTAGTTGGAGGAGAAGCAAGACAAGCTGTTGTTCCTATTGAGGGGAATGCTGGGCTCAAGATGGCTTGGAAGAGAACTAATGCAAAGACAGAGTTCACTCTCAAGCGAGCTATCCTTCTGGAATTATTTGATCACATCATCGGATGTAGGTCAGCTGCTGAGATTTGGATAGCCTTGGATGACTTGTTCAATAAGAAGAATGTAGCTCGCCTACAATTCTTGGAAAATGAGTTAGCTAAGGCAAATCAAGGTGACTTGTCCAATTCAACGTTCTTCTTGAAGATGAAGAACCTATGCGCAGAGATATCAACATTGGAACCAGATGAGACTATCTCAGAAGCGAAGATGAAGAGGCACATAATCTGCGGCTTACGAAGGGAGTATGTGTCCTTTATTACTTCTGTGCAAGGCTGGGTCAATCAGCCATCATTGCTGGAGCTGGAAAACTTACTTGTTTCGCAAGAAAGTTTGGCTAAGCAAATGACGGGGATGTCAGTCTCTGAGGGAGAAGACGAAGTTCTCTTTTCTGGAAAGAAGAAGATATGGGACAAGAAGAAGTCATCTGGTAAAGATGGTCCATCTACTTCATATCAGCAAGAGAGGAGTTATGCTCCTAAGTCTGAGGGGAAGAAGAAGGAAGGGCCGAGGTGTTACAGGTGCAACAAGCTTGGTCATTTCAAGAGAGACTGCAAAGTCAATCTTTAGCCAGGGCATGCTGCAGGAAAGGAGGAGGCTGGTTCCAATGCTGAAGGTAGTTGGGGTGGTGGAGGTGCTTTCATGATAGGCACTTATGTTCGGGCATTGGCTTCCATCAACTACCAAGACGATTAGATAGTGGACTCTAGGTGTGGTCATCACCTCACCGGGGATGAGTCAAAGTTCTCCTCATTGCAGACATACTCAGGTAATGTTGCTATCATTACTGCTGATGATACTGTGCATGCAGTAGAGAAGGAGGGTGTTATCTCTTTAGGCAGTGATAGAGGTCTACTCACTTTGAGGAGTGTTTATCATGTGCTGGGGATGAAGTAGAACCTCTTCTTATTGACCTTGCTGTTGATGCTGGTTATCACGTTCTATTTGGTCCAATAGAAGTGAAATTTATCCGTAATGTTTCAGCCGTGAAAGCTGAGGTCATTCATGTAGGGAGACGGGTGAAGGACTTGTTTGTTTTATCAATAAGTTCCTATGTTTATAAGATGAGAGCTAACGACAGCGCTGCTATCTGACATGAAAGACTCAGGCATGTTGAGATGGATAAACTAAAGGCTATGGCGGGAAGAGGCATTGTGAAAGGTCTGCCTAGTCTATCATCTTTCGATGATGGTCATGTTTGTGTAGGTTGTCAGTTTGGTAAGGCTCAACATCTTCCGTTTGAGAAATCATAAAGCAGATGCATAACACCATTGGAATGTATTCATGATGATCTGTTTGTACCAACCTGTTGGAGTTTTTGAGGTGATCTCAAAGTGATCAACAGTTAGTCTTACTACCAACGCAATATGAGCCTATAGGGTCGCACATAAAAGCGTTTGGAGAAATTGGAGAAAGGATTGTGTTGGCCTTACTCATATTGGATATGAGTGGAGGACCAATCCTGTGACTGCTTGGAATTAAGTTGAGAATGTCTCAACGGGAAATCGTTTAAAGGGTTTAAACGAATGGGTTTATACTAGACAAATTCGGCTAAAGGGTTTAACCAAACTGTGTCAAATTCGGCTAAAGTGTTTAACCGAATTATGTTGTTTTCGACTAATGAAATTCAGCTATAATGTTTCGGCTAAAGTGTTTAACCAAATTGTAACAGATTCGACTAAAGGGTTTAGCCGAAATATGTCAGTTCGACGAAATGGTTTCGACGAAATGATATAGTCAAATTTATATAGTCGAATCGGCTAAAGTGTTTAGTCGATTCGGTTAATCTGATTAGTCGAATCCGCTAAAGTGTTTAGTCGATTCGGTTAATCTGATTAGTCGATTCAGCTAATGTGTACACCTTGACAGATTTTTTCCTTTTTCCTGGGTCTGCGGATAGCCTGATTTATGCGTTTTAGTATAAAAGGGCATGCGATTTTAGGTTTAAGAGAGACTTAATCTTTTCACGATTTTAGACGAGAAGCCGACCAGAACTGTTCCGCGCGAGGGCATCTCGATCTTCCCATCCGCCGATCGTCTTCCGCCGTCGCTAGTCGCCTCCCCTGGATCGGACCTAGCAGTCCGTGGGGACATTAAGAGCTTCCTTCTCCGACCTAGTTCTTGTACGATAAGAAGCTAGGGTTCTCCTTTTGCTTGTGTGGACTTCTATAGAGGGATCGATCCATTTCGATTCTTGAAGAACTCAAAGGCAGATTTTTGGATTTCTCTTTGGAGCACCTTGGTTGAGTATTGATTGAATCCCGCGAAGGTATATTGCATTTTGCTTTCCTAATCTTTTGATTCATGAGATCCGCAAGATCCTTACTCTTTGGGTTGTTCTAGTTTCTCCGCTGCGCACATTTGATGTGTTCATGTCATTATGAATGGCATTTTGAAAAACCCTACATAACCACCACTGCCAGTCTTAGAGGTAGCAGGTATATGCTAGTCTTAATTGATGACTTCACTAGATACACTTGGGTATATTTTCTGAAAGAGAAGTCAGAGGCGTTCGAGAGGTTTGTAGATTTCAAGGAGCTGGTGGAAGGTCGGCTCAACTTGCGGATCAAGAAGTTCAGAACCGACAATGGAGGGAAATTTACCTCAAATGCGTTCCTTAACTTCTGCAGAAAGCATGGCATTCAGAGAGAGCTCTCTTGTGCTCACACTCCACAACAGAACAAAGTTTTAGAGTGGAAGATCCGTCATCTGACGGAGACCTACAAATGTTGGCTTCATGCCAAGAGTATTCCAAAGTCCTTCTGGGCAGAAGGAATGTCTTTTGCGGCCTATGTCATCAATCAGATGCCTCTCAGTCCCATCAACATGAAGACTCCTCATGAGTTAATGTTCAAGGAGAAACCAAGCGTGGAACACTTTTGAGTGTTCGGATCTTCCTGCTACGTGCATGTTCCTGATGCTCTCAGAATGAAACTAGATGCGAAAGCAAGGAATCTACTATTCGTCGGTTATGATGAACAGAAGAAGGGTTGGAGATGCATGGATCCTGAGATACGAATATATGCGGTCTCAAGGGATGTGGTATTTGATGAGCTGACGTCATATCAAGGTAGCTCTTCTGTTGAGTTACAAGAGAGCAGGTCAGATGGTGGACAAGGAGAAGTTGTTAAGGAGGTTCTAGTGGAGTTGCCTCTATCTCCAGGTGCTCCAGGTGCTTCTAGCTCTGGGTTAGGTGTTTTAGGTTCTGGAAGCAGGGGAGCGATGCTCCATGTCTACCTGAAAGGAGAGCTAGTTTAGAACAAGTAGTTGGAGAGGTGGTTCAGAGTCAAGCTCCGAGGAGGTCCAAAAGGACTATCATTCCACCAGATCGGTATACAAGGGGAAATCTGCTGAGCTTCATCTCATGTTTCTTTGCAGGTCCCCTGGATGAGAGAGCCATCTTATTTTGAAAATGCCATTGGAGTCTGGGAGTGGAAAGGAGCCATGGATGAAGAGATGTCTGCCCTCAGAAAGAACGAGACTTGGGACTTGGTACCTAAGGTTGAGGGGGTTACTCCAGTGACTTGCAAGTGGGTTTTCAAGCTGAAGAAGAAGGCTAATGGTAGAATTGAGCGGTACAAGGCTCTCCTTATAGATCGAGGATTCTCTCAGAAGTATGAGGAAGATTATGAAGTGTTGGAAATTGCATTCACAATTACCTTGATTTGTGAGAAGTCACCCTTAAACTAAGATTGAATTGCTTTTGTATTTGATATGCTTTTCTAGTATTGTCTTGCAGATTATCATGGCTAAGTGTAAGCCAATGTCAGGTCACAATGGGTCTGCAAACACAGTTTCATAAAATGTAATCCCTCATTATATGAAACATGGTGATGACTCATGTGTGATCTCACTATTGGGGTACACTTCTTTTTCAAGACTATTGAAGACTTTGGAGTGCGGCTGCAACATGTGTTCAAGAGAAGAAAAGAAATTTTTGTGAAACAAATTTTTCCTAAGGATATGTCTCGAGAGATCAGACATGTCTCGAGAGATCGTGTTTGTCTCGAGAGATCTTAAGTCTGAAATCTTTGCAATGTCTCGAGAGATCATCGAGTTCTCGAGACATCCCTTTCCTGCTCTCTCCGGTTAATGTCTCGAGAGATCCCTCATGTCTCGAGAGATCCCTTATGTCTCGAGACTTCTGTCCGTAAATTTTCTGTTTCGTTTTCTCTGTTCTGGATGGATCGTGATCGCCCCTTCTCGTTTCTAACGGCTATTTGGAGCGCGTTTAAGGCCACTTAATCCTTTAATTGCTCCTCTCCATATATATAGGATTGTTTAAAAGAAGTTCTAGAATCGTTCCAACCCTAATCTCTCTCTCCCGATCAAAAAGAACGTGAAAAACGCCGCTCGCCGTCGTCTACGATTGGAGATCGTTCTACTCTTTGGAGTTGCCGATTTCTATCAAGAAGGATTCGATTGATCCATGCTCAGGTTCTACAATCTCTATTGGATCGTTTCGGATTGCCAAAGACAGATTTGAAGGATCGTTGTTCTTCCTCATCGTTCTCAAAAGCCATTCAAGAAGAAGGAAGAAAATGTCTCTGTTATTCAGATCTGGTTTAGTATTGTTCAAACCCTTTTCAATCTATTGTAGGAGTTGTTATCTCCGAGTTGTAGGAGAGGTTGTTCTCCGAGTTGTAGGAGAAGTTTTCTCCGAGTTGTAAGAGAGGTTCTCTCTGAGTTTGTAGGAGTTTGACTCCGAGACTGTAGGATCGTTCTTGATCCGAGATTTAGTGAGTAGTCAAGTCTAGCTGTGGTGCTAGATTGGCGAGGCCGGCAGTGGAGTACCCAAGTACGGGGAACCACTATAAATTCCTGGTGTTATCTGTGGCTGTGATTTATTTTGTGTGCTATGCTTTACGTTTAATTTTTAATTCCGCAAAAGACGTAGAGATCACCTATTCACCCCCCTCTAGGTGATTTAGGTAGGCAACTAGATACTTCAATTGGTATCGGAGGGTCGTTGTTCGTTGCTAGGTTAACACCTTGAACAGGATCCATCCTTCTAGTTGCTAGCAAGCCATGGATAGAGTCAAAGAATCCTCTCTGAAATTGCCCATCTGCACTAAGGCCAACTTTCCTATGTGGAAGGAAAGAGTCCGTTTTTATATGGAAGCTGCAGATCCCAGAATCTTCCAAGTCGTGGAAGAAGGTCCCCATGTGCCAATGACTGCTTCGTCAACAAATCCTACTGTTCAGATACCTAAGAAAATGATGGATTTGACTAAGGATGAGATAGCTCTTGTTGCTCTTGACAAGAAGGCTAAAAACATAATTGCAAGTGCAGTGGACGATTCCATGTTGCAAAACTTAATTCACTGCAAATCAGCCAAAGAGATGTGGACATCCTTAATTGTTCTAATGGAAGGTACTGACGAGGTAAGAGAAGATAGAAGGTCTCTACTTAATCAAGAGTACGAGGCGTTTAAGCAGAATAAGAAGGAGTGCATTGCTGATGCGTACGAAAGATTCTTCAAGATAGTCAATGGTTTGAGGAACTACGACAGGGAGTTCACAAACGGTGAACTAAATGACAAATTCTTGCGTTCCCTAACGAAAGACTGGGATAGCAAAATTGTTGCCATAAGAGAGTTTGGAAAACTGCCAAGTCTAGAACCTCAAAATCTGTTCGGGAAGCTGTTGTCTCATGAATTACAAATGAACATCCGAAAGTCTGAAGAGGATGTAAATCGAGCTTCAAGCAAAGAAAGAACCTTAGCTTTGAAGGCAGAGAATTCAAAGAAGAGCAAAGCAGTGATACCGATCAGAGAAAAGGAATCTGATATTGAAGAAGAATCGGAAGCCAGCTCCTCCTGTTCCGAACTGTCTGATGGGGAGTTCTCTTTAATCTCCCGTCAGTTTAAGAAACTGCTGAACAAGCGAAGGCACATGAACAACAAGCCGTCTTCCTCGGATCATAAATATTCTCGTCGTGATGGCGAACATCACAGGAAGGGCTCAAGCAATAATGACAGGTATAAATCCAAACAGAACAAACACATTTCTTCTGACATTATTTGCTACTGTTGTAATAAGCCAGGGCACATAATTGCTGAGTGTCCCTACAAAAAGAAAGAAGGTGGAAGAAAAGAAGACAAGAAATCCACTCATGGAAAGAAGAGATCAGATAGAAGCTTCGTCGCTAAGAAAGCCAAAACTCTGAGCGACAGTGATTCCGATGAGTCGAGTGATGAAGAAGAAGCTTACTTCGGTCTGATGGCTATGTTTGATGATGAAGAAGCACCCCCGTACACCGGAAAGGTAAATGATCACACTATCCTATCTGATTCTGATTATGCTTCGGCTGAACAAAAGGATAACCTCTCAGACGATGAATCTGAGCTCATGTCTCAATATACCAAAATGCTCCAAAGCTTTGACATGTGCCGAAAGGTTGTAAAAACTCAGGGTAAGGAGATCATGGCTCTCAAGGAGGTGGAATCTAACTTGAGAAAAGAAGTTGAAGAACTTTCTTCTCTCAAAGAGGAAGTCCAAGCCTTGAAAGACAAGATCAAAAGCTCGGAAGAGACTCTTGCCTTGAGAGATAATTCGATAAATATCTTGGAGGAACAGCTTGCGGCTGAGAAGAAGTTGGTTGAAGCATTCTCTCAACCTAAAACTGTTCTGCCAATTATTGGTACTTTTACCACTAAGGCAAAAGGAAGCGGTATAGGGCATGAAGCTAGTACTAGCAATTCTTCAAAAAATACAATTGCTAAGAAGAATGGTCTGGTTGCTAAGAAAGCTACTACCAAAGAAAAAGGGAAAGCTCATCAAGAGCCTGTAGCATTCAAAAGAGTCATATTTCCTACGAATGCTTATGATATGGAGAGTTCCTATGGTCATTTCACACGACCAATTCCTTTTTCACCTGTGAATGATCATAAGGAATGGGCTCCTCCCCGAAACTTTGGTGATAGTGCTTTTCAAGCACCCTATCAAGAGATTAATCGGAAAGGGTACGGTCCATTTGTTCATGGTCCGAGTGCTAAGAAAGCCCCAAAAGTGAATACTGTTGCACCAAAGCCGAAGAGGAAAGTACCACCTTGTGTGTGTTGCCCCCATGAGGCATCCTCATCAAAAAGGGCTGCTCCTGCAAGAGCTAACGTTCAAAAAGTTAAGCAGGAGAGTGTAAAGAGAAGGTACAACAGATTCGACTGTTGGTGCTGCGGTAAAATTGGTCACTTTGCCGTTGATTGTTGGTTTAATACAACGTATACTAGGAGACCACAAGTGAACGTTGCAAGGCAGACCACTCGCAATGTTAACATTCATCGTGGTGCTCAACTGACACGGGACCAAGGACCCAAATCTGTTTGGGCTCCTAAGGCGAAATGATTTGTTTTTGCAGGTATGTCCAAAGGCCAATAAAAATCCAATCTGGTACTTGGACAGTGGATGCTCTCGGCATATGACCGGGACAAGAAGCCTTTTGCAAAACTTCATTCCAGTTGCGAACGGTCCAAAAGTTATTTTTGGCGGTTCAGATAGAGGAATAACTAAAGGCTATGGTATGATTTCTAATGGTAATGTATCTTTTTCCGATGTAGCTTATGTGGAAGGATTACAACATAATCTGATAAGCATAAGTCAACTTTGTGATAAAGGATACATTGTTGATTTTCATAAAGATAAGTGTTTGATAAAGTCGGCTGAAAATCATGAAACGATTTTATCAGGCATTCGCTGTAGAAACATATTTTGTTTAAATTTTCTTTGCATATCATCTTCTACACCAGTATGTCTTTTGGCAAAAGATAGTGCATCTCTTGTTGACCAATGGCACAAGAGATTAGCACATATAAATCTCAAAACTATTAATAAATTGTTTTCTCAAAACTTAGTGCGCGATGCACCAGATGTTAAGTGCATTAAAGATAGACCTTGTCATGCATGTGTAAAAGGCAAGCAAACAAGAGCTACCTTTAAGAGCATTATTGGCAAAGATTCAACCAGGTGTCTATACCTACTCCATATGGATTTGTTTGGTCCTTTGCAAATTAGAAGTTTAGGAGGAAAATCTTACACATTGGTTATTGTAGATGATTACTCTCGTTTTGCCTGGGTATTCTTTCTGAAACATAAGTCAGATACCTTTGACACTTTCACTAGTTTTGTCAGGCAAGTCCAGAATGAATTTAACTGTTCGGTGGTCAAAATCAGAAGTGACCATGGTACAGAATTTGAATCTGGAGCCATGACAGAATTCTGTGAAAGCCTCGGTATCTTTCATGAGTTTTCCTCTCCTCGAACTCCACAACAAAATGGAGTAGCTGAGATAAAGAATATAACACTTATTGAGGCTTGCAGAACCATGTTGAGTGACTCTTCACTACCTGAATATTTCTGGGCTGAAGCTGTCAATACTACATGCCATGTGCAAAACAGAGCACTCATAAACAAAAACCATGAAAAGACACCTTATGAACTTCTAAAAGGCAAGAAACCGACCATTTCTTATTTTCGAATCTTTGGTAGTAAATGCTTTGTGCTAAACAATGGAAAGCATTATAAAACTAAGTTTAGTGAAAAGAGCTTTGAAGGTATTTTTGTAGGTTATAGTAGCCATAGTAGGGCATATAGAGTTTTTAATATGAAAACCCTGGTGGTAGAAGAATCTATTAATGTTGTATTTGATGAGACGAGTATGCTACAAGGTAGCTCCTCTAGCATTTCTTCTGCAGACACAGGTTCAAAGCTGCAGGACTTAAGCTTGGATCAGCCAGTTGAAGAAAATTCTCAACACTTCATCAAGATTCCCCCAATAATAATCTATGAAAAAGATCATCCTGATGAAGAGCCACTCCAAGTGGAGGAAGATACTCCAACAGTAGAAGAAACTCCTATTGGTTCAAATCATGCAAGAAACCTCGGGCTACGACACATAAGGGATCATCCAGTTGATCAAATCATAGGAGATCCTCATGAAGGAATAAGAACAAGACGAGGTACCATTAACGAAAATATGCATTTAAGTTTTCTTTCGCAGGTCGAACCAAAGAAATTCCAAGAGGCAAATGAAGATCCATCCTGGATAATTGCTATGGAAGAAGAATTAAATCAGTTCAAACGCTGTAAGGTATGGACACTTGTTCCAAAACCCAAAGACAAAAATGTCATTGGAACAAAGTGGGTGTATAGAAACAAGCTGGATGAAGAAGGAACAATCATAAAGAACAAAGCCAGACTTGTAGCTAAAGGGTACAGACAAGAGGAAGGCATCGACTTCGATCAGACGTATGCTCCAATAGCAAGGCTCGAAGCGATCAGACTCTTCCTTGCTTATGCTGCTTTCAAGGGTTTCACCGTATATCAAATGGATGTCAAATCCGCGTTCCTAAACGGAGACATTAAAGAGGAAGTATACGTTGAACAACCCCCAGGTTTTGTTAATCCTGATCATCCCAATCATGTTTATTTATTACAAAAAGCTTTATATGGTTTGAAACAAGCTCCTCGAGCTTGGTATGAGACGCTGTCTAACTTTCTTCTTGAGAACAAGTTCACAAGAGGAAAGATAGATAAGACATTATTTCTTAGGGAAGTAAAAGGCAAGATTTTGCTAGTGCAAATCTATGTCGATGACATCATATTTGGCTCTACGGATGATAACCTCTGCAAAAAGTTTTCTAAACTTATGCAAGGGAAATTTGAAATGAGCAGTATGGGTGAGCTGAAATATTTCTTAGGACTTCAAGTGAAACAGTCTGAAGATGGAATCTTCATTTCTCAGACGAAGTTCACTAAGGAGTTGATTAAGAAATTTGGAATGGAGAGTGCAACCTCTATGAGGACTCCAATGAGCTCAGCTACGTCTCTGGACAAGGATGAGAAAGGGAAACCTTTTGATGAAACCAAGTACAGAAGCATAATTGGCTCTTTACTCTACCTTACTGCCAGTAGACCTGATATAATGTTCTCTACATGTGTTTGTGCTAGATATCAGGTGAACTCTAAGGAATCCCACTATACTGCTGCAAAGCGAATCTTGAGATACCTTAAAGGCACACCAAATCTTGGCTTATGGTACCCAAGAAGTAATGATAGCGAACTAATTGGTTTTTCAGATGCAGACTTTGCAGGTAGCAAAGACGACAGGAAAAGCACTTCTGGGACGTGTCAATTCCTCGGAAGGAGACTTATTTCCTGGAGTAGCAAGAAGCAGAATTGTGTTGCAATATCAACCGCCGAGTCGGAATACATTTCTGCTGGCAGTTGTTGCGCACAACTTCTCTGGATAAGAAATCAACTTCAAGACTACAACATGAAGCTCAAAGACATTCCTATGTTTTGCGACTCTTCCAGTGCAATTGCTATCGCAAATAATCCAGTCTCTCACAGTCGGACAAAGCACATCGAGCTACGATATCACTTTATCCGAGAGCATGTGGAGAAGGGTGACATAAATCTGAGTTATGTCCCCATGGATAAGCAAGTTGCAGACATCTTCACGAAGCCACTGGATGAGACTAAGTTCTCTTTCTTCAAGACGGAACTTGGAATGCTCAACATGGAGTAATACTCAAGTCAGTCAAAACCTTGGCGACAGGAAGTTCTCTTTTGACAAGTCATGTCTCGAGACAAGAAGCAGATCTCGAGACACGGTGTATCTCTCGAGACATAACCGATGTCTCGAGACATAGGTATTTTTTTTAAAAGAATCCCAAACGTCAGGTACGCGCTAGTTCCTATTTCTAATTTTCTATTTTTCGTAAAATCAAAATATATATATACGAAATCAGAAAACTTGATGTTCACGCGAATCATCTCCCGAGACCTCCTCGACCTTTCGTTTTCCTTTCGAGCGACGATCGTCTGCGACCGGTCTCAGTGCTGCGGTGGTTCTCGGTGATTCTTCGTTCAACATTCCTCCCTCCATCTTGCTGCAATGGCTCCCTCTCCTCATCCGAAAATTGGAGTCGGCAACGAGGTAATTCGGTTAGGTCTTGCGAGTTTATCCGATGATTTTAAGACTCTGTTTTGTTTGCTTGATGCCGCTGGTCTCACCTTCGTTCTCGAGCATCCTTGCCGGATACTGTTTGAAGAGGTTGAAGAATTCTTCATCAATGTAAAGCCAATCAAGGAAGGAGGTATGTTGATCTCCTTCGTTAAGGGTATCAAAATCAAAGTCTCTCCAGAGACTCTTGCTAAGTATTTGCAGTTGTCTGAAGTGGAAGCTGAAGAAGAGCTAGTTGACATTGATTGGTTGACTACAACAAGGTTCTGTGGTCTTGATTCAGATTTTTCTACAGTTAAAAGGAATAAGTTGAATGCTGTGGGGAAGCTCCTGCTGGACATTATCTCAAAGGCACTATTCTGCAAGACAAGTTCTCAAGGACATGTGTCTGAAGAGATGTTTCTGTTGATGATTGGCATTGTTACTGGAAAGAAGAGAGATTGGGCCTCAATCTTATTCTCAAATATCAAAGCTTGCATAAACACTCCTAACTTTGCCCGGATCATCTCACTGTTTCTAAATCAGTTTAACCCTGCTATTTTCAACATGTCCAAAGGTACAGTTATCCATCACCTTAAGAAGATCGATGTCAACTCCTTGCAGAGATGGGACATTCGTATCAAGAAGCCGGAAATGGCTGGTGCTCCATCTGAGGGGGAGACTCTTAAATCTGCAGTTGCAAGAGAAGCAGAAACTCCAGCTCCTTCTTCTGAAGATCAAGCACCCTTCGTAACATCATTTCCACTTTCATCTCGGACTCGCTCTAAAGCTCCAAGTCGTGCCAAGCTGCCAATCCGTTCTAAAGCCAAAGGTCAATCCTCATCAGCTCCAACAGAATCCATTCCAGTATCTGAAGAGCACAGTCCCAGTGGCCAACAGGCAGGGTCTGGTGCTGATTTTGTTTTTAACATAGATGATGATGATGTTATGTCAGTTCATGAATTGTCACCTCCCCTAGTACATGTTGAGGGGGAGTCAGAGTTTGACATAACCAAGAATGCTCCAGATGAGCTAGGTTGTGCAGAAGATTCTCTTCTAAGAAAGATTGAAGCACTGCTCAAGAAGCAGAGTGCACAGTTTGAAAATTCTTTGACAACTGTTCACAGGAAGATTGCCTCAGTTGAAAGTGAACTAGGCAGAGAGTTAGCTAAGATAAAATCCAATTATGAAAATCTCTCTGATTTGATGAGCCTGGGGAGCAAGCAAATTGATCATGCAACTGAAGGTGTAGGCACAGTGTTGACTCAGACTGTTGTACTGACAAAGCTTCAAGAATCAGTGTCTGACAAGGCTGAAGCCAATACATTCAAAATTGTTGATGAAGTCGGAAAGTTCAAAGATGATACTCTCCAAACCCTATCTGTAGAAGTCAGAAAGGGGGAGGAAAATATAGTAGCTAAAATGACAGATTTGATTGAAAGCTCCATTTCTGCTCTTCAAAGCTCATGGAATTCTCAGTTTGAGCAGTTCTCTTCCAGGATGTTGAAGCAAGTTGCTGATATTAATGCTTATTCATTCAAAACAGCAACGTGGCTTCATAATCAGATTTTTCCTGAGTTGGCAATTGATCCAGATGTTCCTGTTCCTCAGTTTTCTCCCAGGCCAGAAGAACTACTTGGGAAGGCTCCTATAGTTGACGATCAATCAGATAGGGCTGTGACCAAAAGAAAAAGAAAATTTGGTGAAGGTTCTTCTGCCAGTCGATCAGTTCCTAGTTCTAGCTCTTCAAGTCAGTGCAAAACTAAGGTTGAGAAAAGTTATCCAGAAATCTGGAGCCCAGTCTCAAAAGACATTATTCTTGAAACCTATAAGTTAGTTCATGAAGGTAAAATGAACAGATCTGAATGCTACAGCTCTCAAGAATGGGAAAAACATGAGACAACTCAAAGGAAGCGAAGGATTCATTTCAGAGCTTTTGGTTATAATAATTCTGATGCTCCGGATCCGCCTCCGTTTTACCATCCCAAGCCTCATGCTTATTTCTCCAGACAAGAAGAAAAGAGGAAAAGGAGGTCTTGAAGGATGATGATGATGATGCTGACAAGACATATTTTGTTTTCATTATGATTCAGTGAACATCAAGTCTTCTGAACAATTCAATTTAGATATATATATATATATATTTGATGTTTTGATGTTCTTTACTTTTTCATTTCTATATCTTTGTGTAGTGTAGCATATTTATTCTTTAACTGCTGTAATTCAACTTAGTGTACAGGGTTCTGACTTCTACAAATAGGGGGAGATTGTTGGAAATTGCATTCACAATTACCTTGATTTGTGAGAAGTCACCCTTAAACTAAGATTGAATTGCTTTTGTATTTGATATGCTTTTCTAGTATTGTCTTGCAGATTATCATGGCTAAGTGTAAGCCAATGTCAGGTCACAATGGGTCTGCAAACACAGTTTCATAAAATGTAATCCCTCATTATATGAAACATGGTGATGACTCATGTGTGATCTCACTATTGGGGTACACTTCTTTTTCAAGACTATTGAAGACTTTGGAGTGCGGCTGCAGCATGTGTTCAAGAGAAGAAAAGAAATTTTTGTGAAACAAATTTTTCCTAAGGATATGTCTCGAGAGATCAGACATGTCTCGAGAGATCGTGTTTGTCTCGAGAGATCTTAAGTCTGAAATCTTTGCAATGTCTCGAGAGATCATCGAGTTCTCGAGACATCCCTTTCCTGCTCTCTCCGGTTAATGTCTCGAGAGATCCCTCATGTCTCGAGAGATCCCTTATGTTTCGAGACTTCTGTCCGTAAATTTTCTGTTTCGTTTTCTCTGTTCTGGACGGATCGTGATCGCCCCTTCTCATTTCTAACGGCTATTTGGAGCGCGTTTAAGGCTGTTTAATCCTTTAATTGTTCCTCTCCATATATATAGGATTGTTTAAAAGAAGTTCTAGAATCGTTCCAACCCTAATCTCTCTCTCCCGATCAAAAAGAACGTGAAAAACGCCGCTCGCCGTCGTCTACGATTGGAGATCGTTCTACTCTTTGGAGTTGCCGATTTCTATCAAGAAGGATTCGATTGATCCATGCTCAGGTTCTACAATCTCTATTGGATCGTTTCGGATTGCCAAAGACAGATTTGAAGGATCGTTGTTCTTCCTCATCGTTCTCAAAAGCCATTCAAGAAGAAGGAAGAAAATGTCTCTGTTATTCAGATCTGGTTTAGTATTGTTCAAACCCTTTTCAATCTATTGTAGGAGTTGTTATCTCCGAGTTGTAGGAGAGGTTGTTCTCTGAGTTGTAGGAGAAGTTTTCTCCGAGTTGTAAGAGAGGTTCTCTCTGAGTTTGTAGGAGTTTGACTCCGAGACTGTAGGATCATTCTTGATCCGAGATTTAGTGAGTAGTCAAGTCTAGCTGTGGTGCTAGATTGGCGAGGCCGGCAGTGGAGTACCCAAGTACGGGGAACCACTATAAATTCCTGGTGTTATCTGTGGCTGTGATTAATTTTGTGTGCTGTGCTTTACGTTTAATTTTTAATTCCGCAAAAGACGTAGAGATCACCTATTCACCCCCCTCTAGGTGATTTAGGTAGGCAACTAGATACTTCATGAAGAAATCTTTAGCCCTATTGCGAAGATGACTTCTTGGGTGGTGATCGCATTGGCAGCTTGCCAAGGATGGAAGATTTGGCAACTCGACGTGAAGAATGACTTCTTGTATGGCCAGATTGACAAGGATATCTCCATGGATCAACCACCTGGTTATGTTTCCGAAGAGCACCCAAGATATATGTGTAAGCTCAAGAAGGCTCTTTACGGCTTAAAGCAGGCGCCTCGGGCGTGGTATGGGAAGATCGCAGAATACCTCCTGTTCTGCGGATATTTTGCTTCTGATTCTGATTTGAGCTTTTTCATAAAGAAGATGGGGGAGCTTCAGGTCTTGGTGCTGCTATACGTTGACGATATGATCGTCACGGGGAATTCTGAAGTGGAGGTAGCTAGACTCCGAGCTGAGTTAGCTATCAGATTTGAGATGAAGGACTTTGGTGAGCTCCATCATTTCCTTATACTCGAAGTGGAGAGGAAATAGAGCGGTATGCTTGTTTCCCAGAAAGGCTATGCAGATCGGATCGTGAAGAGATTCGGCATGGAAGGAGGGAAAAGCAGCTCTACTCCACTAGAGGTTAGAGTTCATCTTCGACGAGATGAAGGGAAGGTTCTTACCGATCCTTTGGTGTTCCGGGCTTTGGTCGGAAGTCTGATATACTTGACAATCACGAGGCTTGATATTGCTTATGCAGTTGGCAGAGTGAGTCGGCTTATGGCTGAGCCTCGGAATCCTCATCTTATGGTGGCTAGGAGTATTTTGAAGTATGTCAAATCCACCTCAGATTTGGGTCTCTTTTATGGGAGAGATTCGTGCTTTTGCTTGCAGGGATACATGGATGATAATTATGGAGGAGATTCAGATGATTAGAGATCGACTTCTGGATATGTCTTTATGACAAGTTCTATAGCTCTATCATGGTGCAACAAGAAGCAAGATTCTATGTCTATCTCTACCACGGAAGCGGAATACAAAGCTTCGGCTTTGGCAGCTCAGAAAGCCATCTGGCTAAGGAGGCTAGTGGCGGACTTTCATAGGGAGGTGCGAGGTCCTACTCTACTACGTGGTGACAATGAGAGTGCTCTCAAACTAGTGAACAATCCAGTTTGTCACGCACATACGAAACACATAGAGATTCATCACCATTTCATTCGTGAGAAGGTGTTGGAGGGATCTCTGATTGTGGAGAATGTGCAGAGCAAGGATAATGTTGCTGACATCTTTACGAAGCCATTGTCCAAGGGACCATTTGGTCAATTGCGGAGCTTGCTTGGATTGACTTCCACTTCCCACTTCAAGGGGGAGTGTTGATTTTTTGAAGTAGAAGTGGAAGGGTTCTGGGCGGTCTGAATAAAGGAGACAACAGAGACCGCGCGGTCTGCACGGGTGTTTTGGCCGGGGTTTTGCCTTGGGCGGTCTGTTCTGGGAGACAGCAGGTGATCGCGCGGCTTGCGTGGTTGTTTTGGCAACATGTTTTAAGTCGGCCAGATGTTCAAGTAGGTTTGCCTTCTGGCAGTGACCGTACGGTCTGACGACTTGTTCTGGTCGGTCAAAATTGCTGAAGAAGTGTTTTGCTCTTGTTATGAGACCGGGCGATTTGCTTAGTAACCGCGCGATTTAATAAGGCAGACTGATGGCCATGCTGAGCTCGGGCGGTCTGTCATATGAGACTGCTTGTGATCTGATGGGCGGTTAGTGTATCTCATTTTGGGCGGCGACGACATCCGTCAGCTTGCCTATAAATAGAGGTGCAGGGCCCGCCATTTGTAGCAAGAACTGTAAGAACTACAACTTGGGTTGTTTGTGCCGGTCTCATATTTTAGGTCGCGCAGTCTGGAAGTAGCTTGATCGTTTGTTGTGTTTGCAGGTTAGCGGCAAGTAGCGTGCGGTCTTTCTTCCTTGGTGACTTCCCAGTTGTGAATAACCAGTTCGCTAATGGCTTTCCTCTGAGCGACCTGTGGTGTAGTTTTTGAGCTGTTTGCAGTGAACTTGGAGATCAGGCGACCTCAGCGGTCAGGCGGTCTCAGTTTGCGATTTGGTGACAGCTTGTGCAGTTCTGGTTTCTGTTCGCTGAAGCTTCTGTGACAAGGCGACCTTGTGGTCTGGCGGTCTCAAAGTGCGTAGAGGTTATAATCAGTAGTTGAATAAGGCAGCAGGTTGTGCGGTCTGTGGTTGCGGGTTGACAGTTCGCAGCTCATCAAGCTTGCTTCTGTTCGTGCGGTCTCAGGGATAGCCGTGCGGCTTGGCTGTTCGTGCGGTCTGGCGGTCTCTGCTTTGACAGTTTGCTGGTGACCTGTTTTCTGTGTCTTGTTCTTCTCTCCTTTGTGATTCTTATGAATCATGTCTCGCCATGTATGTCTCGAGCTGTAAAGAGATAGTTAATACAAGAACACAATTCGGTCTTCCCATTGTCACTGATTATCATTCTTGTGGATTGTGTTGAAGTGTTTCGCATTATTACTTCACTCCTTAACCTCGAAATTTTTTAACACTTTTTGGTCCTTTCTAGAAAAAAAATGTCCCACATCAAAGTTGTAGAGGATGGTGGGAGATTTCCAAATTGGCGTGGTACCACTTATGGTGACCAATGTAGCTCCTTGAAAGTCTATTTTATTGAGAGCAAATTGAACTTTGGTTTGCATTTAAACAATGTGTATTTTTCTCTCAAAAATGATTATTTTGGGCTGAAATTTTATACGAAGGCTCTTAATATCATTTATAATCTATGATTTAAATTTGAGAATTTTAGGAATAAATATTCCTGTAATTTTTGATAAAATACGCATGTGTGACATAATGACATTAAATAAACTAATTAATGTTATACTAATCCAAATGCCTTGAAATTTTGGTATGCCCTTTGTTATGTTATAATACATCAGTGGCTCAAATTTGGTGTCATTTGGACTCATAAATATCTAGTTTTAACTAAAACTTGATTTGTATATTATTCATCACACTAAACTATAGTGGAAAACCATTATGCTCAGAGTTTTTCTATTTTAAGGTATTTTAATATAAAGTTTGTATAGTAAAATTGTATTTACAAATACCTTGTAAGATTAGAATTTGATATCATATAAATATGGATTTTATTTAGTATTAAAATGATGAAGGTGTCACTTTAAGTGTCACATTGTACAAACAAATGTTGTTGTTACTTGTGCACCTAGAGCATGGGCTTAGCACCATGATATTTGATTTTGTGACCTCTGAAATTTCAATGTGCCCGTCTCTTTAATATAATTAGAATTGTTCATATTGTTTGATCATTTTGATATTGATATTGAATACTTATTTCTCAACATACTAGCTTGCAAATATGTCAATTCTACTAGTTTCATATGCTAGAGTTACTTAACCATAAATTGCCTCATGTGCAGATTGAGATATATATATGCAACAAACACGCAGTCACAGAAAATCCACAGCACAAATAAAGACAGCTATAATGGTTCCCCAAGTTTGGTATGTCCACTTTCCCCCTCTGTCTATTTAGCAATGAGCAAGCCTCAACAAACTTCAACCAAAATTTAGATCCTTAGATCTTACAACTCTGAGACCAAGTCTCCTACCTCAGAACCAATCACATTATCCTATAACTCTGAGTTTACCACTCTTATAATCAGATTCAATTTGAATCTTACCTCAAGAACTGTACCAAGCTCCCTACCTTAGATCTAAACACAAGATCTTACACTTAGGTCTCAAATGACCTTACGCTCAAATTTCCACAAAAAACCTACAAAGAAGAGATAATTGATTACTGATGAGTTAAATTTAGGATTTTGCAAATTTCTTTTTTGTGATGAGGATAAGAATTAGGCGGGTGTTTTCGAGGAGTCTCGCGAGTACTCCTACTTCGAGAAATTAACTGTTATCATATCGGGAGATAGAAGTAACAATTTTCTTCTTTAGAAATATCGACGATTACGCCCTGGCTACGGCGCCGGATTCTTTAAATGTGTAAATAGGAAAGGAGAGTTTTGCAAGCTTTTGTAATTATTATCCAAACTAATCTTTCGCTGAAGGCAAGTATACCTTATCGCGTATAGTATAATATATTTTTTTAGAAAATATCAAGGTCATAATTTTCCGGATCATGTTGATTATTTTTACTTTTAAGAATGCGCTATTATTTTATCGATTAAACGAGTGATTAATTTTGCAAATTTGAAAGAGCGATGATGATTATAATTTAAGCGATTGCGTGCGGTTAGCAAAAATAATGGAAAATAATTATAAGAAAAAAGGAAAGAGCACACTAAATTAAAAACACACGCACTCTACAGAATTGAAATGATAGAAATAAATAAAGCAGAAAATCTATCTCATACACACACGCACTCTATGGAAATTTAAATGACTGAAATAAATAAAGCAGAAAATCTATCTCATACACACACGCACTCTGTGGAAATTTAAATTACTGAATTAAAGAAAGTAGAAAAGCTAATTTAGCAAAAAAAAAATCTATCTCATATACACACCCACTCTATGATAATTGAAAGCAAAATTAAAAGGAAGTAAAATTTAAACTCTTACACTCACACACACAACATAAAATTGAAAGATAAATTAAACTAAACAAAAAGAAAATCTAAAACTCTTACACTCACACACACTTACTTAAAGGAAACTAAATTAAAAGAAAGCAAAAATTACACTCATACACCCACACACACAACTTTGAATTAAAAAACTAAGTTATCAAAAACTAAAACAAAAATTATTCACCCCCCCACCCACCCACCCCCCCCCCCCCACACACACTTATATAAAGGAAAAACTAAATGAAAACAACAAAAAAAAGACAAAAACAAAAGCTAAAATTAAACTCTTACACACACACAAACTTAAAAACAAACTAAATTAAAAGGAGAAAAAAACTATAAATGAAATTACTCTCATAAACACACACACACACACACACTTACATAAAAAGAGAAATATAAAAGGAGAAAAAAAAAACAAAAATAGAAAAAAAAACTAAATTAAAAGAAAAATAAGAAAATTACACTCTTACACTCACACACCCAAACATTAAGAAAGAGAGGAGACAATTCAAGAAAACAAGCCATTTCATTATCAACAGAAAATATTACAACCTAGGAGAGAGAAAATGCAAGAAAATGAAAAATTACATAAAAGCAAAAAACAACAAAGAGTGGTCCACAACTCCAAAAAAGACAAAAAATTATGAACCCCCACCATCAGCTGAGTCCTGGTATTTATAGAGAAAATTTTGGAATTACACGCCCTCGGTTACGACCATGACCGAGGGCGTGACCTATGGTGTGCGAATAGAGGGGACAACTTGCATCTTCTGAAAGGTTTTGAAAGACTTTGACTGAAGAGGTGGCCGAACACGGGCGTGACCTGAGTGTCACAGACATGACTGATGTCGGCAGGCGACGGGTTCAGCTGGCGTGTGATGGCTGGCATGTTCTTTCTTCTGGAAGTTTGGCGGGTCATGAGCGTGACTTTGGGGGACACATGCATGACCTTTGCAATTTCGACGAGACAATAACCCGATCGTTGAGAGAGCGCGGTCTTTCGTTGAGATGTGTACACGGGCATGACTTTGTACACGGCCTCGGTCACGACCGTGACTGAAAGATTATATAGGTATATGATCTAATTCACCTAGAGGGGGGGGGGGGGGGGGTGAATAGGTCTTTTGATTTTTTACTTGTTTGATTTAGATGTTTAAAGTTATTCTAAGCAAGTAATCAAGCACACACAGAAAACACACAAGTGTTTATAGTGGTTCCCCAAGATAGTGTGTCTATGGGTAGTCCACTTTCCCCCTTCACCCTTCTAACAGTGTGTTAGATAGGGCCAACTCCTTTAAACTTAGCTCCAAGAGCTTACAACACAGATCCCTCAGGATCTCTCAGGTTTTCCCCAAACCCTACCTCAGGCATAGCAGCCCTACCTCAGAGGAAAACACCTCATACAACTCAGACCACCTCCAGGTCCTACCTCAAGCTGATTTCTTAGCTCTACAACTCAGGCTATTCAGCCCTACCTCAGATCTCACAGATCCTACCTCAGAGGACTCCACCTCCTACAACTCAGACCATCTCTTGGTCCTACAACCTCAGGCCAAATGTCCTTACAAACTCAGAACCCAAAGGCTCCTACAGATGATATAAAGAGGTTTACAGAATGAAAGAAGAAATGATCAAGCCTGTTCTTCTTCTTCTTTTCTGCTGCTATTGCAGACTTGAATCAGGGAGGAGTGGTACAACTCCAATCTTGATTCTACTTGATCAGCACTTCAGATGAAGGTCTGGATCTACTTGCTCTATCTTAAGATGAATCAAGATGAGCTATCTCTTTTTCTCCTTACAGCCTTGTGTTGGATCAGTTCTTGGCTGCCGACAATGGAACAATTTACTTCCGCTTCTTTGTGTGCTCGAGAGAAAGATTGATAACAGAAGTGCTTTCTCAACCCTAATTTATCCCTTTATACATCCCCGACCTTCAACGACTCTCAGCCGTCCTTCTGACTAATATGGGAGTGACTGGTGGATGCCCACAATGACTTTCTGCAGCTTGCGCCAAGGGCAGAACCCGCAATCTGCGTTCGATGAACTGAGTTCTACGCTCAACGAACTTCATTCTTCTTTCGACGAACATGCCAAGTCTCAGCTCTTGCTTATGTCCTGTCTCTGCGTTCGATGAACTGAGTTCTGTGTTCGACAAAATTCATTCTTCGTTCGACAAACCCGCATTCTGCGTTCGATGAACTTGCCAAGTCTCAGCGCTTGCTTCTGTCCCGTCTCTGCGTTCGACGAACTGAGTTTTGCGTTCGACGAACTTCATTCTTCGTTCGACGAACCCGCATTCTGCATTCGATGAACTTGCCAAGTCTCATCGCTTGCTTCTGTCCCGTCTTTGCGTTCGATGAACTGAGTTCTGCGTTCGACGAACTTCATTCTTCGTTCGACGAACCCGCATTCTGCGTTCGACGAACTTGCGAAGTCTCAACGATTTCTTCTATATGCATCCCAGCTTGCCCAGATGCCTTCTCAGCGGCTCCTGGTCTTGTCTCAGTGGTTCAGCTGAGACAGTGAGACCTTCTCAGCTAATTAATCAGCACATATTTGAATCTATTCCAATGTATGGAATATCATTTCCCTGTATAATACTTGAGACAAAATAGAATGTATCAAATACAATATGTACTTAGTATTGTGAGTGATGCCTCTTCAAATCAAAGGGATATTGAGGGAAATATTCCCAACAATCTCCCCCTATTTGAAGAAGGCAGAACATTCCCAATGCTAAGGTACATAGCCAACAAAAACCTATCATGAAAATAATCTATATAACATTCATGATAACATTGCTTCTAGAAGATAAGATTATTTATGCATTCTATTAAAACTAATGATTGTTTATATTAAGCTTTGACTAACTCAGAGGACAATCCTTGTACTCAAAGCTGACTCTTAGTTGGCCTTAGCATTGGCCATCTCCCCCTTTCTGATTTCTTCAACTATTTTTCCCTCTAGGGATTGGTAGGCAACAACTACATACCTTGAGAGGGTTTAGAAAGCATTTTCCAAGACCCCATTTAGGTCATCCTTTATCTTCTCTGACTCTCTTAGCATTGGCCATCTCCCCCTCAACCTGAGCAAGAACTTGCTCCCCCTCAATGTGAGTACAATTAGATTTATTAGCTGTTCTTGTTCATTTGAATAACCCTTTCTAGCTCCCCCTCACTTAGAGCATTAGTATTGTTCTTATTTTTGTAAGTGGAAATTAAACTTATGTCATAATGCTGAGTTCGTCGAACTCAAGGTCGACATTCGTCGAACTCAGGAAAGAGTTCACCGAACTCAGGAAAGAGTTCACCGAACTCAGGAAAGAGTTCGTCAAACCCATATTTTTCCCAGCTGAGCCCTTAGTCTGCTTTAGTTTGTTTTGGATACTTATCCACTGAGACAGTTTGACTGTCTCAGCTGATTAGCTGAGATGGGTCTCACCCTGGATTCAAAGTATTTAACATTTTAGGGAGATTATCCACCCTATCATGTGGACTATGCCTACTATAAAGTTGATCAATTCAGATTTCAATTTATCATAACAGTACATATTGTGAGAATTGTACAGATGAGAACATAAGCATTTTAACAGTGGATATTGATTCATAAGTGAACTCATTCTAAATTCAACATTCCTAAGTCAATTTTGAAAGATTTGAACTTGGCCTCATCCAGTGGCTTGGTGAAGATATCAACTACTTGATTGTCTGTGGGGACATATTCAAGTTTGATATCTTCACACTCTACATGCTCTCTAATGAAATGGCACCTAATTTCTATGTGCTTGGTCCTACTGTGGGAGACAGGATTTTTGGCAATAGAAATAGCACTGGATGAGTCACACAGCAGAGGAGATTGACTAACCTTGATGTTGTAATCCTCCAATTGATGTTGGATCCACAGAAGTTGAGTGTACAACCCCCATATCCATCGAGTGAGGCCCAGCATGGAGGGCCGTCGAGACGTGTCGACTAGACCCAAGGGGTCTTAAGACCTTTGGGTATCGCCCGGCGAACCCCCGTAGCTCTCACCAGAGGAGGAGTTAGAGGCGAGAGGGGAGGGGCGGGTGCCCCCCCCTCTCGCCCTCGCCAAGTTAGAGGCGAGAGGGGAGGGGCGGGTGCCCCCCTCTCGCCCTCGCCAAGTTAGGCGAGAGGGGAGGGGCGGGTGCCCCCCCTCTCGCCCTCGCCAAGTTAGGCGAGAGGGGAGGGGCGGGTGCCCCCCTCTCGCCCTCGCCAAGTTAGGCGAGAGGGGAGGGGCGGGTGCCCCCCCTCTCGCCCTCGCCAAGTTAGGCGAGAGGGGAGGGGCGGGTGCCCCCCCTCTCGCCCTCGCCAAGTTAGAGGCGAGAGGGGAGGGGCGGGTGCCCCCCCTCTCGCCCTCGCCAAGTTAGGCGAGAGGGGAGGGGCGGGTGCCCCCCCTCTCGCCCTCGCCAAGTTAGGCGAGAGGGGAGGGGCGGGTGCCCCCCCTCTCGCCCTCGCCAAGTTAGGCGAGAGGGGAGGGGCGGGTGCCTCCCTCTCGCCCTCGCCAAGTTAGGCGAGAGGGGAGGGGCGGGTGCCCCCCTCTCGCCCTCGCCAAGTTAGGCGAGAGGGGAGGGGCGGGTGCCCCCCTCTCGCCCTCGCCAAGTTAGAAGCGAGAGGGGAGGGGCGGGTGCCCCCCCCCTTTTCGCCCTCGCCCAGCTAGGGGCGAGAGGATGAGGGGCAGGTGCCCCCCTCTCGCCCTCGCCCAGTAAGGGAGCTCGCCGAGCCCCGTAAGGCACCCCCTTCGCCCAAGGGAGGTCCCTTCTCGTCCCGTTTTGGCTATTCGCAGTCCAAATCTAGCTATTCGCAGTCCAGCGGTCTGCGTTTAGCGCTTCAGAACAGCGAGATTTGGCTATTTGCAGTCCAGTTTTGGCTATTCGCAGTCCAGCGGTCTGCGTTTAGCGCTTCAGAACAGCGGGATTTGGCTATTTGCAGTCCAGTTTTGGCTATTCGCAGTCCAAACCCGAAAAACCTATAAATAGGACCAAGGGGGCACCATTTTGAGGATCTCATTCTTAGCTAGCTCTCTCCTCTCTCTCCCTCCTCAGCAAGTCTCTCTAGAGAGGGTGAGGAGAGGCTCCAGTGGTGCCCAAGCTTAGTAGTGGCTTGGGAGGGGAAGTTCCCAGGGGACTTCCGGGTACGTGGCGGGACCTCCCCACTAAGCCCTTGGTCCGTTTCCAAATCTAAGTGCTCTTGCCTAGAGAGTTGGCTCGAGGGAAGTAGGTGTGAGACCACCCCTTCTTAGGGACCCCGAACTCCACAGAGACTAAGTCTTGTCCTCAAGATTTTAGTTTCAACATTTTGGTGCGGTGAGCGTGGAGAGTGGTCAGCACAGAAGTCCTTGAGCCAAATCTCATGGCAGGAGACCTCGGAGGAGGAGACGATGAGGGGTCTCACATCCCAAGTGAGGTGGTAGGAAGGGGAGAGTTCATGACGGCCATCAAGGGAATCATGGAGCTACTCCAAGGCATCTCCAGGGGAGGTGACTGCTCGGCTCCCTCCCCCCAGACACCGCCTTCTGGGTCGCAAGGAGTGCTCGCCCAGGGGGGTCAGGAGTGCTCGCCCAGGGGGGGTCAGGAGGGGTTGCCCCAGGGGGTCGGCCAGGCAAGGAGCCAGTGACTGAGAGTGGCGAGCGAGACCTCGCCGGGCGAGTGCTTTTTCCCAGCCCGACGAGTGGGGTCTCGCTTGGAGCAGGAGTCGCGCGAGCGGAGCTCGCGAAGCCGGCGAGTGGGGGGTCACCCTTTAGCGAGCTGATCATCTCGGCTCCCATCCCGGAAGGCTTCAAGGAGCCCAACATGACTTTCTATACCGGGAAGGATGATCCCGTCCAGCACCTACAGTGGTTCGAGGATACCGTCTCCATCAGGCCCATGACGGACGCGTTCAAGTGTCGTCTCTTCGCCACCACCCTGAGAGACAAAGCTAGGGACTGGTTCCACCAGATCCCGGTTGGCTCCATTTACAGTTTTGATGACTTGAGCCGAAGCTTCCAGCTACGCTTCTCCACATCCAAGAAGAGGAAGAAGAATGCTGAGTCCATTTTCCTGGTCAAGCAGAGGCACGAGGAGACGTTGGCCCAGTACATGGACAGATTCCAGGAGGAGATCCAGAACATCCAGGAGGTGCCGGGGTATGCCCTCCAGATGGCTTTCACCGTGGGGCTACGAGAGAGCCTCTTCAAAATGCGCCTAACTAGGAAGCCTCCCCTGTCCTTTGAGGACCTGATGGAAAAAGCTGCAAAGGAGATAGCCACTGAGGCGGCGAACCCGGGGCTGGCAAAGAAGTTGGCAAAGCTGGTGGAGGTCGAGCCAAGAGAGCAAGGTGGCCTCAGGCAGCAGGAAGGAAGGAGGAGGGAAGAGCAGAGGGGTCAAGGGTACCAGGGACCCCAGGGGGGTCAGGAGCAAGGGAGGGGTCTTGCCCAAGGAGGCGGAAACTTCTACGGAGGCCAAGGGAGGCCCAACCCTCCTCCTTGGAGGCAGGCCCCTAGGCAGCTCCTACCCCCACCAGCTCAAGCTATGGCGATTCGAAGAGGAGGAGGAGTGGAAGCAAGAGACATCCCAGCCCGTAGGAGAAGGGGGGGAAGGGTGGTGCCGTACTGCGACTACCACCAAGCAGAGGGGCATGCAACAACCACCTGCCCGGAATTCTTGGAGGTGAGAGAGGTGAGAGGTCAGGCACAACAGCAGCCGCCGGTGCGGATTGAAGAAGTCCCACCTGGAGCAGTAGTGGATGATGACATCTGCGAGGACCGAACTGACATAGGAGCCAAAGGACGGGTCGCGGTGATCCACGGGGGGGGGGGGGGGGGGGGGGGTAGGGATCGAGGCCACCCGTAAGGCAAGCCTCCACGCCGTATATCGACGCAGCGTCGCTTCAACGTCACAGGACCCACCTCCCGAGGAAAAAATCACTTTCTCAAGCAGGGACATGCCAGATAACGAGGATCCATTCTGTGATGCGCTAGTCATTCAGACAGCCATCGAAGGTTACACTGTCTCTCGGATCCTCGTTGACAACGGGAGCTCTGTCAACGTCATTTTCAAGAAGGCATTTGACGAGTTGAAGGTGGAGCCAAGGAGGGTGCTGGCCTCAGATGGGCCCTTGTTCGGATTCTCCGGAGAAAGGAAAGAGGTGGAGGGTGGAGTTGGACTCCAAGTGACGATGGGGGGAGGCTCAAGGAACTGTCGGTTCGTCATAGTTGACGCTCCTAGCAGTTACAATGCCATCTTCGGAAGACCCCTCATCAGCGCCTTCCGATGCGTACCATCATCCTTCCACCAATGCCTCAAGCTCAACGCTGGAGGAATCCAAGTCAGGATCCGCGGAGACCCCAGGATGGCGAGGCACTGCTACGTCACAGCCGTCAACAACATCTCTTGGCAAGCAAGGGCGGAGGAGATGGAGAAGATCATGGAAAGCATGAGCAGGATGGGAGTGACAGGAGAAGAAGAGGAATGATCATCTCGCGCAAGCAGCCTGAGAGGCGAGTGTCATGGGGGGGTATGTTGTGTTTTTTGTTGTTTTCCTTTGTAACAAGCTCTACCCCTCGCTAGTTAGGCCAGGAGGTTTTTGACAAGGGAAATCCCCCCATTAGATGGATGAGTTATTTTGCTTATATGTTTAATAAGTTCAACGCCAAGATGTCCTCCTCACCCCAGGCTCTCACTAGCTGGGTGGGTCGAATGATCCTCGGATGGGTGAGTTCAACACCGAGATGTCCTCCTCACTCCAGGCTCTCACTAGCTGGGTGGGTCGAATGATCCTCGGAAGGAAGGGCTCGCCATCGAGATGTCCTCCTCACTCCAGGCTCTCACTAGCTGGGTGGGTCGAATGATCCTCGATGGGTGAGTTCAACACCGAGATGTCCTCCTCACTCCAGGCTCTCACTAGCTGGGTGGGTCGAATGATCCTCGGAAGGAAGGGCTTACCATCGAGATGTCCTCCTCACTCCAGGCTCTCACTAGCTGGGTGGGTCGAATGATCCTCGGATGGGTAAGTTCAACGCCGAGATGTCCTCCTCACTCCAGGCTCTCACTAGCTGGGTGGGTCGAATGATCCTCGGAAGGAAGGGCTTACCATCGAGATGTCCTCCTCACTCCAGGCTCTTACTAGCTGGGTGGGTCGAATGATCCTCGGATGGGTAAGTTCAACACCGAGATGTCCTCCTCACTCCAGGCTCTCACTAGCTGGGTGGGTCGAATGATCCTCGGAAGGAAGGGCTTGCCATCGAGATGTCCTCCTCACTCCAGGCTCTCACTAGCTGGGTGGGTCGAATGATCCTCGGAAGGAAGGGCTTACCATCGAGATGTCCTCCTCACTCCAGGCTCTCACTAGCTGGGTGGGTCGAATGATCCTCGGATGGGTAAGTTCAACGCCGAGATGTCCTCCTCACTCCAGGCTCCCACTAGCTGGGTGAGTCGAATGATCCTCGGAAGGAAGGGCTCGCCATCGAGATGTCCTCCTCACTCCAGGCTCTCACTAGCTGGGTGGGTCGAATGATCCTCGATGGGTGAGTTCAACACCGAGATGTCCTCCTCACTCCAGGCTCCCACTAGCTGGGTGAGTCGAATGATCCTCGGGAGCGAGGTTCTGCCCCCCCCCTCGATGGATATTTGGTCTTGGACTTTTTCTTTCCGAGGTTGTACCAACCTCGCAAAGAGCGGGGATTGTGTACAACCCCATATCCATCGAGTGAGGCCCATCATGGAGGGCCGTCGAGACGTGTCGACTAGACCCAAGGGGTCTTAAGACCTTTGGGTATCGCCCGGCGAACCCCCGTAGCTCTCACCAGAGGAGGAGTTAGAGGCGAGAGGGGAGGGGCGGGTGCCCCCCCCCCCCCCCCCCCCCCCCCCCCCCCCTCTCGCCCTCGCCAAGTTAGAGGCGAGAGGGGAGGGGCGGGTGCCCCCCCTCTCGCCCTCGCCAAGTTAGGCGAGAGGGGAGGGGCGGGTGCCCCCCCTCTCGCCCTCGCCAAGTTAGGCGAGAGGGGAGGGGCGGGTGCCCCCCCTCTCGCCCTCGCCAAGTTAGGCGAGAGGGGAGGGGCGGGTGCCCCCCTCTCGCCCTCGCCAAGTTAGGCGAGAGGGGAGGGGCGGGTGCCCCCCCTCTCGCCCTCGCCAAGTTAGAGGCGAGAGGGGAGGGGCGGGTGCCCCCCCTCTCGCCCTCGCCAAGTTAGGCGAGAGGGGAGGGGCGGGTGCCCCCCCTCTCGCCCTCGCCAAGTTAGGCGAGAGGGGAGGGGCGGGTGCCCCCCCTCTCGCCCTCGCCAAGTTAGGCGAGAGGGGAGGGGCGGGTGCCCCCCTCTCGCCCTCGCCAAGTTAGGCGAGAGGGGAGGGGCGGGTGCCCCCCCTCTCGCCCTCGCCAAGTTAGGCGAGAGGGGAGGGGCGGGTGCCCCCCCTCTCGCCCTCGCCAAGTTAGAAGCGAGAGGGGAGGGGCGGGTGCCCCCCCCCCTTTTCGCCCTCGCCCAGCTAGGGGCGAGAGGATGAGGGGCAGGTGCCCCCCTCTCTCCCTCGCCCAGTAAGGGAGCTCGCCGAGCCCCGTAAGGCACCCCCTTCGCCCAAGGGAGGTCCCTTCTCGTCCCGTTTTGGCTATTCGCAGTCCAAATTTGGCTATTCGCAGTCCAGCAGTCTGCGTTTAGCGCTTCAGAACAGCGGGATTTGGCTATTTGCAGTCCAGTTTTGGCTATTCGCAGTCCAGCGGTCTGCGTTTAGCGCTTCAGAACAGCGGGATTTGGCTATTTGCAGTCCAGTTTTGGCTATTCGCAGTCCAAACCCGAAAAACCTATAAATAGGACCAAGGGGGCACCATTTTGAGGATCTCATTCTTAGCTAGCTCTCTCCTCTCTCTCCCTCCTCAGCAAGTCTCTCTAGAGAGGGTGAGTAGAGGCTCCAGTGGTGCCCAAGCTTAGTAGTGGCTTGGGAGGGGAAGTTCCCAGGGGACTTCCGGGTACGTGGCGGGACCTCCCCACTAAGCCCTTGGTCCGTTTCCAAATCTAAGTGCTCTTGCCTAGAGAGTTGGCTCGAGGGAAGTAGGTGTGAGACCACCCGTTCTTAGGGACCCCGAACTCCACAGAGACTAAGTCTTGTCCTCAAGATTTCGGTTTCAACATTGAGCACAACAGCTGCCTGCAGCAATGTACACTGACTCAGCTGTGGATATGGCCACACTGGTTTGTTTTTTGCTGCTCCAAGAGATCAGCCTCCTCCCTAGGAATTGACGAGTGCCACTTGTGCTTTTCCTGTCTTCTTTGCACCCTGCAAAATCTGCATCTGAATAGCCTATCAGTTCAAAGTCATTGTTCCTAGGGTACAAAAGGTCAAGATTTAGGCTGCCCTTGAGGTATATCAAGATCCTCTTGACAGAGGTGTAGTGAGATTCCTTAGGACATGCCTGATACTTAGCACAAATACATGTAGAATACATAATGTTTGGCCCACTAGCAATCAAGTACAACAAGGATCCAATGATACACCTGTACATGGATTCATCAAAGGCCTTCCCCTTTTCATCCTTGTTTAATGATACATTAGATCCCATGGGTGTTCTCATGGTGGAGGCTGACTCCATCCCAAATTTCTTGATGAGCTCCTTGGTGTACTTAGTCTGGGAAATGAAAATTCCATCATCAGACTGTTTCACTTGGAGCCCAAGGAAATATTTAAGTTCACCCATACTACTCATCTCAAACTCCCCCTGCATTAGGTTGGCAAATCTCTTGCAGAGGTTGTCATCAGTAGACCCAAATATTATGTCATCAACATAGATTTGGACTAGGAGACACTTGCCCTTGTTTCCCTAAGAAACAATGTGCTATCTATCTTTCCCCTCAAGAACTTGTTCTTGATGAGAAAGCTGGACAATATCTCATACCAAGCCCTGGGGGCTTGCTTAAGACCATATAGAGCTTTCCTAAGTAGATAAATATGAGATGTAAGAGTAGGATGGACAAAACCTGATGGCTGCTCTACATATACTTCCTCTTTCAGATTTCCATTTAGGAATGCTGACTTGACATCCATCTGGTACACTTTCAAGCCTTTATGGGCTGCATATGCAAGGAATAGCCTTATGGACTCCCACCTTGCAACTAGGGCAAAGGTTTGGTCAAAGTCTATTCCTTCCTCTTACCTATACCCTTTTGCAATAAGCATAGCTTTGTTCTTGATGATTGTCCCATTTTCATCCATCTTGTTTATGAAGATCCATTTGGTGCCAATGATGTTGTGTCCCTGTGGTCTTGGCACCAACTTCCATACTTTGCATCTCTTGAATTGCAAAAGTTCTTCCTGCATTGCCTGAATCCAGAATGGATCCAAGTTGGCCTCTTCAAACTTCTTAGGCTCTACCTGTGACAGGAAACTGAGGAACAAAGCCTCATTGTGAGGCCTGCTCCTAGTTGTCACACCTTGTTGAATATTCCCAATAATCTGCTCCAAGGGATGATCCCTTAGATGTCTTGTAGCTACATGCAGTCTCTCCTCTACATGCTGAATTTCTTCCACTAGGTCAGCAGCTTTTTCAACATCCTGCTCCTCTACTTCTTCTGGAATTGCTGCATTAGTATGTGCTTTACTGCTGCTGGATGGTTCTTGTATAGATAGTTCTTACCTGGCCCTTTCACTTCCTGTCAAAACAGAAGAACTGGACCAGCCCTTATAAATTAGGCTGGTCTCATCAAAAACCACATGCATGGACTCTTCAACAACATGGGTTTTCTTGTTATATACTCTATAGGCTCTACTATGTGAGCTATAGCCAACAAGAATGATGAGCGAAACTATATCCGCAAACGATAACGGCAAGTGTACCGTATCGAATGTAGTATAGGTTATAAAACCAAGGTCGTATAAAAATCCGGGCGTGTTGATTACTCTTACTCAAGACGATCTCTATTGTTTTATCAAATAAAACTTTGATTTGGTTGCAAAAAGAAAAGTAACTTAACTTGAAAATTATAACTATTGAAGAGAGGGTGGACAAATGTTAGAGAAATGGATGAATAAAACAACACTAAAATTTATTAATTCAAAAGAGGAATTACAACTATTGAAGGGGAAATTACAAGTGCAAGAAAAAGTAAAACTAGATTACCCAAAATAGTAGGAATAATGCAGAAAATGGAGGCTTCGACTACAAAAACAAGGTCCCTGATCATCTGGAAGAGCTGCCCTTTTATAGATGAAAATTTGGTGTTACACGCCCTTGGTCACGCCCGTGACCAAGGGGCGTGTATGGGCGTGATCAGTGCTGGCGGAGAAGGCGCCGTCTGGCTTCAATACAGGCGTTACGGACGTGTCACGGCCTAGGTCACGCCCATGACCTGGGGCGTGTAATCTTTAAAACTCGCTGCTGGCGGGAAGCTTCGGTGGGAAATTGGCGCGGGAAGAGTCACGCCCGTGAACTGGATGTCATGCCTCAAATGTCACGCCCGTGACTTGATGTCATGCCCATGACCGGGGGGCATGTAATTTTAATTGACGTGGCAGCTGGCTCTGGATGCTGGTGGCGGGTCGCGGCCGTGACATTGGGTCACGCCCTTGGTCACGCCCGTGACCTGGGGCGTGTACTTGGCGAACTTTTCACGGAGCGTCCCCGGAGTGGTAGAAACAGGTCTAGAACACTTCGTAGGTTACACGCCCATGGGTCACGCCCGTGACCTGGGGCGTGTAATTGTATTTTTTGCTCCAAATGTCCAGAAAACCTGAAAACACAAAATAAACTTAAGTTAGCTTATAGAATTAAAATAGGAAAGATTTATATAATATAATTTAGATAAAAGACATAATTTTCATATTAAAATAATAATAAAACTATACTAAAAGATGAGTAAATAAATTACTCATCAAACACCCCCATACTTGCTCATTGCTCGTCCCGAGCAAACCACTTCTCATAAGGGTAGGAAAAATTAATGTTAGAAAGAATTATGAAAGCTAGAGAGTTAAATGCAAAGTTTAATGTTGACATGTATAGATGTTTTAGTAAAAAGACGTTCTTGGCATAAATACTAATTTAAGAAATATTCAACCTGTGTTATAATTATTTATTATCACTTTTAAAATGAGTCGTCGGTCAATCAAAAAGTCATGTAAAGGGAGAAAATAGCGTGATTGCTGAGATTTAAATTACTAGACTTGAACGTTCGGGGTGGCCTCCAAAGAAATCCATCAATGTCGACGGCCATAGGCTTGCCCGTTTGCACCTTCTCCACTACACTTCATACTAAATCAACTCTATGGATCTTTAGGACTTAAATAGGGTATATTTTAAGGCTTGTGTTTAAGGGAGAGGCAAACAATGATAAACATGAAAGCGCATTCCACTTAATTTTTTTTTGAGCTAAAAGAAAATGATGACTACCACAAAATTAATAAAGCTTTACCCCCGTACTCATATTTTTTTCTAAGGGGAAACACTCTCATTCTTTTTTTTTTAATATAATATTTTTTTTTATATCACGAATCTTCATAATTGGGATCATTCCAGGTATGCATGTGCATACCTAGGCCTCATATCATTTTGAGATTATTGCATTTTGATATAACCCATAATTTTTTTTTAATATTCAATCATACCCCAAATTTTTTTTTTCAAAACTTTAGCTCAAAATTTCAAGTGTTCAATTGGGTTTTGGAATTTTTAGCTTTGGTGCTGAAATGATGAGGGTGGTTCAAATAAAGGTGTAAGGCTCAAATTTGTGTGAACAATGGTAGTAAATCTAGTTGGGTGCAAAGGCTCAAACTATCCAAAGAAAGGCCTAAATCATTTCCGTAAAGTTAATTTTGACTAAAGCGCACATGTTTCAAAAATAGCTTGGGGCAAGTTCTAGACATCGAGAAAGGACACCCTTTTGTTCAATTCGAATAATAGCTTTCTAACAATCTTCTACACACTCCCCTAAACTACTTTTGGATAAGACTGGATTCAAATTAAAAGCAAAATAAATTATTACTACGCAAATTAATAAAACATAAATTTAGATTTATGCCAAGAAATTAATTTTACACAAACCCTACTCAAATACAAGCATATGACTAGGAGCACTACATGAGTCAACAATTTTACTCAAAAGTTTCAAAAAAAAACTATTCTTGCACAAACAATTCTTAGTCCAAATGAAAAATGAGTATACTTTAGAACTACAAATTAGCAAGTTGGGATGTTTTGACAAGCTAAACAAAAAGGACATTTCCTAATTTTTTTTTATTCTTGGACTTCCTAAGATCTACACGGTGAAGGGCTTGCAAGGTACTAGAGGCTGTGATGGGAATTCAAGCCCAAAGCGTCCTTTCCAAGAAATTTAATTTCGATTTTCTAATTTTGTTGTTGTTTTTTGTTGCTTTTTTCAAGTCAAACTACAAAGAAAGCTATGTTACACCCCCATACTTAAAATTAAACATTGTCCCCAATGTTTAAAACTAAGTAAGAAGATAAATCAGTAATTACACTTTTTTTTATAGAAAATGAAATAAATTAAACAACAAAAAGAAAGAAAAATAAATAAGTGGCTAAAGGGTAAAGAGGGCTTCCCTGATCGGTAGACGAGGTTGCCCGGCAGAAAATGAAACCTGCAAAATTACGTTAAACAAAACAAACAAAAGATAATATTGGGTTGCCTCCCAAAATCGCTTTGTTTACCGTCGCGTAGCTTGACTAAGTGGCGTTCTACAAGTTTGTGAGGTTAAGCATTTCAATTTTGCCGGGCGCTGGGTCGCTGGAATGATATAATTTCAATCGGTGTCCGTTAACTTTCAAAAGGCCTTGATCCGGGTGCTCTATTAGCACGGTCCCATATGGCCAAACCTCTTTTACAACAAAAGGGCCGGACCATCGGGATTTTAATTTTCCCGGAAAAAGTTTTAATCTAGAATTATATAAAAGGACTAAGTCTCCCGGTGAAAAAGATTTTGGAAATTTTATTTTTTTGTCATGGTAAAACTTAGTGCGCTCCTTGTAAAATTTATTATTTTCATAGGCGTTTGTGCGCCATTCGTCTAATTCATTAAGTTGAAATTTTTGTTGATCGGAGGCTAAGTTCAAATCTAAGTTTAAAAATTTTAGCGCCCAGAATGCGCGATGTTCTAATTCTACCGGTAAATGTCACGCTTTTCCATAGACTAATTGGTACGGTGTACATCCGATGGCGGTTTTGTACGCTGTCCGATAGGCCCATAGTGCGTCGTCTAATTTTAGCGACCAATCCTTCCTATTAACGGATACAGTTTTTTCTAAAATTCTTTTTAGTTCGCGATTAACCACTTCCACTTGGCCATTTACTTGTGGGTGGTAGGCGGTAGATAGCTTGTGGGTAACTCCATACTTTGCTAAAATTTTAGTAAGTTGGTTGTTACAGAAATGTGTGCCCGGATCACTAATTAGTGCTCGGGGTGTGCCAAATCGCGAAAATAATTTTTTTAAAAAATTTATGACGACTCTCGCGTCGTTAGTGGGGAAAGCTTGTGCTTCTGCCCACCTTGACACGTAATCGACCGCAACAAGAATATATTTATTATTTAAAGAAGAGGGTAAAGGACCTACGAAATCTATTCCCCAAAGATAAAAAATCTCGCATTCTATAAAAATATTTTGAGGCATTTCATCTCGGTTAGAAATGTTACCTGATCGTTGGCACCGATCACAATTACTCACAAAATTATGAGCATCTTTGAATAGGGTGGGCCAATAGAAGCCCGCCTCTAGCGCTTTTCTTGCGGTCCGGTTTGCTTGGTAGTGTCCGCCGGCTGGTCCTTCGTGGCAGTGCCGCAATATTTGGACGCCTTCCTCGCCCGAAATACACCTTCTTACCACTTGGTCCGCACAGACACGAAATAAAAAGGGGTCCTCCCAAAAATAATTTTTCAAATCTGAAAAGAATTTCTTCTTTTGCTGACTTGAAAATTTTTTTGGTAGGACCCGGGCCACTAAATTGTTGGCCAAATCCGCGTACCAAGGGGTGGAAGAAGTCGTTACCTTTTCGATGGAGAGGAGGCGCTCTTCAGGGAATTTATCATCTATCTCGGCCTCCACTAGTGCTCCTGCTGCCTGGTTCTCCAGTCTTGAGAGGTGGTCGGCCGCCAAATTCTCCGCTCCTTTCTTGTCTCGGATCTCCAAATCGAGTTCTTGCAAGAGTAGGATCCATCTCAATAGTCGGGGCTTGGCATCCCCTTTATCTAGCAAGTACTAGAGTGCGGAGTGATCTGTAAAAACAATAATTTTTGATAGCGTTATGTACGAACGAAATTTATCAAAAGCAAAAACGATCGCTAGAAGTTCTTTTTCCGTCGTAGTATAATTAGCTTGGGCGGATGTAAGCGTTTTGCTTGCGTAATAAATTGGGTGAAAGTGTTTATTCGCCCTTTGGCCCAAGACCGCACCTACGGCAAAATCGCTTGCATTGCACATGATTCGAATGGAAGAGACCAATCTGGTGAAATTAAAATAGGCGATTTGATAAGTTCGTTTTTAATTTTTATGAATGCCTTAGAACATTCTTCATCAAAGATAAACGTGGTATCTTTTTCTAAAAGATGCGTTAATGGTTTTGTAATTTTTGAAAAATCTTTAATAAACCGTCTATAGAAACCCGCATGTCCTAAAAAACTCCTAATAGATTTAATATTAGTAGGCGGAGGGAATTTTTCTATAACTTCGATCTTTGCCCTATCGACCTCGATCCCTTTACTAGAAACCTAATGTCCGAGGACTAATCCCTCACGGACCATAAAATGGCACTTCTCCCAGTTGAGTGCCAGATTCGTGTCTTCGCAGCGTTGAAGAACACGATCAAGATTTTTTAGACAATTTTTAAAGGAATCACCATAAACTGAAAAATCGTCCATGAAAACTTCCATGACATCCTCAATTAATTCATTAAAAATTGCCAGCATACATCTTTGAAATGTAGGTGGCGCGTTGCAATGCCCAAACGACATTCTTCGATATGCGAAGGTGCCGGACAGACAAGTGAAGGTGGTTTTCTCTTGGTCTTCGGGCGCAATTGGGATTTGGAAATATCCCGAAAGACCATCAAGAAAACAATAGTGCGAGTGACCGGATAGACGTTCTAAAATTTGGTTAATGAAGGGCAACGGAAAATGATCCTTGCGGGTAGCATCATTTAATTTCCTATAATCGATGCAAGCCCGCCAACCCGTATCAGTACGGGTTGGGATTAACTCGTAATTTTCATTTTTAACTACTGTGATTCCGCCCTTCTTAGGCACGACTTGCACCGGGCTAACCCAAGTGCTATCAGAAATTGGGTAAATAATTCCCGCGTCTAATAATTTTATAATTTCGGCCTTAACGACGTCCTTCATATTAGGATTCAAGCGTCGTTGAGGCTGAATAGTGCCTCGAGAATTATTTTCAAGATTTATTTTATGCGTGCAGAATGAGGGATTTATACCCTTTATATCAGAAATTTGCAATGCAATTGCGTGACAGTGGTTATTTAAAATTTTAATTAATTCGAAAATTTCCGAATCATTAACCGCGGAAGAAATAATTACGGGTAATTTTGAATTTTTTTCTAAAAATACATATTTTAGATGATCCGGTAGTTGTTTTAATTCTAGACTCGGCGGCTCTTCATAAGATGTTTTGATTTTAAAAATATTTAAATTTGTTTGTTCAAAATTTTCCTGCCGGGTTGTTTCTTCAAGACATAATAAAGTTTGTAACTCCGGATTTTCATAAAAAGGGGAATTTATTTCTGCAAAAGTTGATAAGTTTTCTTCAAAATTTGATTCTAAAATAAAACAAGAATCATCGTTAGTAATTGCATTTCTCATTGATTGATTAATATTGAAAATAACTTCCTCTTCTCCAACTCGTAGGAGAATGTTTCCGTTACTTACATCTATTATAGCTCGAGCGGTGGCTAGGAAAGGTCGGCCAAGTATTAGGGGTACTTCGGCGTCTTCTTCAATATCGAGGATGACAAAGTCTATCGGGAAGATAAACTTATCAACCTTTACTAGCACATCTTCAATGACCCCTATTGAGTATTTAACTGACCGATCCGCTAGTTGGATGCTTATATTAGTTGGGCTTGGGTTGCCCAAACCAAGTTTTTGAAATAACGCAAAAGACATTAAATTTATACTAGCCCCTAGATCGGCCGAGGCGTGCTTGATTGATAAATTACCAAACATACACGGGATGGAGAACCGTCCCGGGTCGTTCAATTTTTGTGGTAATTTATATATAATAAAGCCGCCGAACACTTTGCGTTTAAAGAAATACGTGAAAAATTTTCAAGTTTCTTTTTATTTGAAAGTAATTTTTTTAAAATTTAGCGTACTTTGGCATTTGAGCAATTGCTTCGCAGAATGACACATTATTTGGATTTGTTTTAAAATTTCAATAAATTTTTTATATTGCTCCTCATTGCGCTCATCTTTTAATTTTGAAGGATAAGGAATAGAAGGATTTTTAAATATGCGTGGAGCTAAGGCAGCAAACGGTAAAGCAGGTGAAGAAATAACTTGCGGGGGAGAAGATGAAACATTTACCTCGGGCTCGACCAATTTTAAAGAAGTTACCTCCTTTCCGTTGCGGAGTGTGATTGCGTTAGCGCTCTCCTGTGGATTGGGCTCAGTGTTGCCCGGAAGTGCTCCTTGCTGGCGTTCGGAGAACATTTTTGCGAGCTGTCCAATTTGATTTTCCAAAATTTTGACCGATCCGGTGAAATTCCGGATATTGGACTCATTGGAGGCAATGCACTTAATGAAGACCTCTTCAAGCGGAGAGGGCTTGTGTGGTGGTGGTGGTGGAGCAAATTCGGGGGGATTCACTTGTGGGGGGCGTTGAGCATTATTGGGGTTGCTCCATGAAAAATTTAGGTGGTTCCTTAAACCTGAATTATAACTATTATTAAACGGAAGATTATTATTCGGGTTATAAGGAGGGCGATAAGAGTTCCCCATATAATCAACTTGCTCAGGAATGAAATTATTATTAAAATTATTATTATTAGCCCAATTTGTGGTGGAGGAAGCAGTCATCTCCGCCACATAATGTTTTGTGAGCTTATCTACTTGTTGCGCTAAGTTAGGGGTGGCCTCGACTTCAAAAAGTTCGTTCGGCTTATTAGGGCGCGACCGTGGCGTATTCCACTGATAGGCATTCATGGCCATCTCCTCAAAAAGATCTTGATCAGCTTCGGGGGTTTTATTATTAAGAGTCCCCCCGAGGCCGCATCAATCATCTGCCTCGTTTGGAGATTTAAACCATTGTAGAAAGTTTGAATTTGTTGCCACAAAGGAAGGGCATGATGAGGACATCTCCGCAAAAGTTCCTTGAAGCGCTCCCATGTGTCGTAGAGAGACTCCGATTTGATTTGCATGAACGAGAGAATGTCCGTACGTAATTTAGCGGACTTTGCCGGAGGAAAATATTTTGTTAAGAATTTCTCCGTCATCTCGGCCCACATAGTGATGGAACCTCTAGGAAGAGATCCCAACCATTGCTTGGCCTTAGTCCGCAAAGAAAAAGGAAATAAGCGTAAACAGATGGCATCATTGGTGACACCATTTATTTTAAATGTATCGCAAATTTCCAAAAAATTAAGTAAATGTAAATTAGGATCTTCATCCGGTAAACCATCGAAAACGACGGTTTGTTGTACCATCTGAATGATGCTCGTTTTAATTTCAAAATTATTATTCGCCACAGCCGGGCGAATAATACTAGATTGTGTACCCTCCCAATTTGGTCTTGCATAATAGGACATGGTCCGTAGCGGGGCCTCATTATGGATGGGATCACCCATTATTTTCTCGTTAGTTTCTCCGACCGACTCTTCACGAATTATAGGCAGATCACTAAATCGGAGATGCCGCCGCAATGTGCGCTCGATTTCTGGATCAAATCCAAATTCAAAATTAGCTGGAGAGTTGTGTCGGGTCATAAGCCAAGAAGAAAAGAAAAGAGAGAAAGAGGTGAGAGAGAAAAACAAAGCAAAAATTTAGATAAATATATTTATCATATAATTTTTTTTTATTTGGTGATTTAAAATTAGTCCTGGACTTCCCAAGATCTACCCGGTGAAGGGTTTGCAAGGTACTAGAGGCTATGATGGGAATTCAAGCCCAAAGTGTCCTTTCCAGGAATTTAGTTACACCTTCAATGATAAAAAAATAAAATAAGAGAAGAAAGAAAGCGATAAGACCAATAGATATTCTCTTTTGAAATATCAACTCAGATCCCCGGCAACGGTGCCAAAAACTTGATGAGCGAAACTATATCCGCAAACGATAACGAAAAGTGTACCGTATCGAATGTAGTATAGGTTATAAAACCAAGGTCGTATAAAAATCCGGGCGTGTTGATTACTCTTACTCAAGACGATCTCTATTGTTCTATCAAATAAAACCTTGATTTGGTTGCAAAAAGAAAATTAACTTAACTTGAAAATTATAACTATTGAAGAGAGGGTGGACAAACTTTAGAGAAATGGATGAATAAAACAACACTAAATTTTATTAATTCAAAAGAGGAATTACAACTATTGAAGGGGAAATTACAAGTGCAAGAAACAGTAAAACTAGATTACCCAAAACAGTAGGAATAATGCAGAAAATGGAGACTTCGACTCCAAAAACAAGGTCCCTGATCATCTGGAAGAGCTGCCCTTTTATAACTGAAAATTTGGTGTTACACGCCCTTGGTCACGCCCGTGACCAAGGGGCGTGTAGGGGGCGTGATCGGTGCTGGCGGAGAAGGCGCCGTCTGGCTTCAATACAGGCGTTACGGACGTGTCACGCCCTAGGTCACGCCCGTTACCTGGGGCGTGTAATCTTTAAAACTCGCTGCTGGCAGGAAGCTTCGGCGGAAAATTGGCGCGGGAAGAGTCACGCCCGTGAACTGGATGTCACGCCTCAAATGTCACGCCCGTGACCGGGGGGCGTGTAATTTTAATTGACGTGGCAGCTGGCTCTGGACGCTTGTGGCGGGTCGCGGCTGTGACATTGGGTCACGCCCTTGGTCACGCCCGTGACCTGGGGTGTTTACTTGGCGAACATTTCACGGCGTGTACCCGGAGTGGCAGAAACAGGTCTGGAACACTTCGTAGGTTACACGCCCATGGGTCACGCCCGTGACCTGGGGCGTGTAATTGTATTTTTTGCTCCAAATGTCCAGAAAACCTGAAAACACAAAATAAATTTATGTTAGCTTATAGAATTAAAATAGGAAAGATTTATATAATATAATTTAGATAAAAGACATAATTTTCATATTAAAATAATAATAAAACTATACTAAAAGATGAGTAAATAAATTACTCATCAAAGAACCCCCAAGTAGCATTTTTCAGCAAACTTGGTTAATTGAGATTTTCCATTATTTAAAATGTAGCATTTAGATCCAAAGATCCTAAAGTATGAAATTATTGGTTGTTTGCCTTTCAGAATCTCATAGGGTGTAATTCCATGAACTTTATTGATGGAAGCTCTATTGAGAACATAACAGGCAGTATTGACTGCTTCAGCCCAGAAATATTCTGGGAGTGAAGAGTCACTAAGCAATGTTCTCCCAGCTTTTATCAATGTTCTATTCCTCCTCTCAGCCACCCCATTTTGTTGTGGGGTCCTTGGGGAGGAAAATTCTTGGATGATACCTAGTTCTTGACAGAACCTTGTCATGACTTCAGATTGAAATTCTGTGCCATGATCAGACCTAGTTCTGACCACAGAACATTGCAAATCATTCTGAATGGCCTTGACATGGCTTATAAAGACATTTAGAGTATCAGATTTCTTTTTAATGAAAAATACCCATGTATATTTTGAGTGATCATCAACAATCACTAAGGTATACAACTTTCCTCCTAAGCTCTGAATTGGCATAGGACCAAACAAGTCCATGTGCAATAAATAAAGGCATCTCTTAGTGTCTTTGGAGCCAATACTTTTAAAAGTTGCCCTTGTTTGCTTGCCCATTTGGCAAGCATGACATGGGCCATTTTTAACACATTTTAACTTAGGACTATTTCTAACCAAGTTCTTAGAGAATAGTCTATGCATTGTCTTGTAGTTGATGTGGGCAAGTCTCTTGTGCCATTGAACACATAGAAACTCACTCTCATTTGCCACAAGACACACAGGAGAGGAAGATGATTTGCAAATAAAATCTAAACAATAAACATTTCCACTCATAGTGACTGAGAGTATGGTTTCCAAGTCATTAGACTTTTTGATTAGGCACTTATCATTGTGGAATTCAATGACATAGCCAAGATCACACAATTGGCTTATGCTAACAAGGTTGTGTTGCAACCCTTCAAATAAGCCACTTTAGTGATGGAGACTATACCATTTGTGATCATACCATAACCTCTGGTGACTCCCTTTTTTGAACCCCCAAAGATGACTTTGGGTCCATTCTTCACTGCTTTGTATTCCTGCAGTAAACCCTTCATGCCTGTCATATGTCTTGAGCACCCACTGTCCAAATACCAAATCTACCCAAGGCTGGTATTTGAACTAACCTGCATGATGGAATTTAATTACCCTTAAGAGCCCAAGCGATTTTGGGTCCTAGGTACTTGTTAGTCTGATAAGATAACCTCACACTAGCTGCACTCTTTGCAGGAAGACTCTTCTTTGTCTTAGGTACATTGGGATTGTACCAACAATCTATGGCAAAGTGTCCCACTTTACCACAACACCAACATTCATGAATGTTGTATCTCCTCTTCTGAACATTTCCTAAGGAATTAGCATTACTGTGCCTGTGTTCAGGAGGGGAGACAGTTGCAGTCTTCCTATTTCTCTCAGCAATGATTTGACTGAATGTCAATCTATGTGCTGTCTTGATGCTCTTTGTCCTGATGGTATCAGCCTACTTTGGCTTGGCAGCCATACAAGATCTGATTGTATCTGACACTGAGCAACAAGCCTTGTCAATAGATTTGACAACAGAAATTTTCTTTGCTGAAATAGATTTAGAAGAGCTTGCACCCTGATTCATGAATGAGGGGGCTGAGGTACCAAATACAAAAGGTCTAGGTTGTACCATTTGAATTTCCTCATGGGGAGCCTTCATGGCACTTAATCCCATTCCATTTCTTCCACTATGGGAAGGATTGTTTTCCTTCCTATAGTTACTTCCATTCTTCCAGTGACCATACATGCTTTCATGGTCATACCTGTTAGAAGGAAGTAATACCTTTTGAAAGGTGGTTTGAGGCTTAGCCTTACCCCTGCTCTTTTCTCCACTACCTTCTCCTACTTCCATTTTATTGAATCCTAGTCCTCTCCTATTGGATTGAGAAGAGAAGGAGTCAATAATAGGGAGCACAGATTTAGGCTTGGAGAATTGAGCCACTAGGCTTCTTTCTTTCACAAGCTTCTCCTCAAGATCCTTGATGATCTTGTTCTTTAGAGAAATAGAGCTCAAATGGACAATTGTTATCCCCCTGAGTTTGCTTATTTCTCTACTCATCTGAGCCACCAAAGTAGGAGACTCAGAACAATTTCCTTCAGCCATTTTGAGTGAGTCAATCTCTAGAGCTTGGCTTTTGACAAGCTTCTTGCTCTCTTTCAGAGAAATAACTAGAGCATCATATTTGTCAATCAATTGATTGACACCCACTTCAGATTCTGAATCATAATCATCAGTTGATGAGTGTGCATCAGATTCTGGAATTGATTCATACTTAGAGGAAGAGAGATGAGTAAGTACCTAGTCAGGTGTGTCCTGACAGTCTTCATCATCTGAAGTTATGGCCATTAGGCCAACATATTCTTCAACATTTTCATCCACCTCCATATCACTGTCTTAATGTGATAGAGGGGCCCTGATGCCCACCTTTGCTATAGGAAATTCCTCATCTTCCTCAGCAGCAAACAACCCAATATAGGCCTCTTCTTCATCATCTGAATCTGATGATGATGACTCAGATTCACTCTAGCTCTTGTCCTTCTTGGCTAGGAAGGATTTCTCACCTTTCCTTCCCTTCTTGTGATAAGGCTTGTTATCAACCTTATCCTTTCTTTTGACTGGGCAGTCAACAATGACAAGTCCAGGCTTACTGCAGCAATAGCAAATTACATTAGTTAAACCATGTTTAACATGTTTAGAGTCATACATGTCCCCTTTGAGGTGCTGCCTGTCTGCCCTGCTTGAATCCTTCCTAGGATGTGAGGAGAAGGAAGGCTTATTCTTCCACTGCTTCCTTCTCATCATCTTTTTGAATTGCCTTGAGAAGGCAGCAAATTCCTCATCAGAAGAGCTGTTTTCAGATGAGCAGTGATCTAAATTGTCTGAGTCAGCAGCCCATCTTGGAGGGGTAGGGATTCTTGTCTTGCTCTTCTTAGACCCTTCAGCCTTGAGGGCCACAAACTTCTCCCTAGCATGAGGCCTGGAGGAGGTGTACTCTTCCTTTCTAGCAGATAGTTGCATCTCATATGAGAGCAACTTTCCAAACAGAGTGCGAGGAGGAGTTTCACTCAGCTTTGCCACTTCCCTGATGGCAGAGATTTTGGTATCCCAGTCTGTAGTTAGAGATCTTAGGAATTTATCATTCAACTCATAATGAGTGAAGGTCCTTTCATAGGTCCTCAACTCATTAACTATTCTGAAAAATCTTTCATAGCAGTCAGCTATGCATTCCTAATTTTGTTGCCTAAAGGCTTCATACTCCTGATTGTGGAGGGATTTCCTATCATTCCTCACTTCTTCAGTCCCTTCCATGTACACAATCAGTGTATCCCACATCTCCTTTGCAGTCTCACAGTGCACCAAATTTTGGAAAGTTGAATCATCAATAGCATTGACAATATTATTTTGAGCCCTTTTATCCATTGTAGCCAATGCTATTTCATCCCTTGTTATTTCAGTGTAAGATTTGCCTACCCGCCTAGTAGGATCAATGTTGGAGGGCTTTATGATAATGAAGGGGCCTTCCTGAACGGTGATATAAATTCTAGGGTCTGAAGCTTCCATGAACAGCCTAACCCTTTATTTCCAGATGCCAAAGGTTTCCTTTTTGCATATAGGGAGCTTCATTGAACCCATTTCCTTCTGAACTCCACTTGAAGCCATTGGATTCAGATTTAATAATACCTATGTAGGATCTGGTCAGGCAGTTAAGCCCTTTATGACCAACCTCCCTCTGATACCACTTGAACGATTATATAAGTATATGATCTAATTCACCTAGAGGGGCGGGGGGGGGGGGGGGTGAATAGGTCTTTTGATTTTTACTTGTTTGATTTAGATGTTTAAAGTTATTCTAAGCAAGTAATCAAGCACATCCAGAAAACACACAAGTGTTTATAGTGGTTCCCCAAGACACTGTGTCTATGGGTAGTCCACTTTCCCCCTTCACCCTTCTAACAGTGTGTTAGACAGGTCCAACTCCTCCAAAATCAGCTCCAAGAGCTTACAACACAGATCCCTCAGGATCTCTCAGGTTTTCCCCAAACCCTACCTCAGGCATAGCAACCCTACCTCAGAGGAAAACACCTCCTACAGCTCAGAACACCTCCAGGTCCTACCTCAAGATGATTTCTCAGCTCTACAACTCAGGCTATTCAGCCCTACCTCAGATCTCACATATCCTACCTCATAGGACTCCACCTTCTACAGCTCAGACCACCTCCTGGTCCTACAACCTTAGGCCAAATGGACTTACATACTCAGAACCCAAAGGCTCCTACAGATGATATAAAGAGGTTTACAGAATGAAAGAAGAAAAGATCAAGCCTGTTCTTCTTCTTCTTCTTCTTCTTCTTTTTTGCTGCTGTTGCATACTTGAATCAGGGAGGAGTGGTACAGCTCCAATATTGATTCTACTTGATCAGCACTTCAGATGAAGGTCTGGATCTACTTGCTCTATCTTGAGATGAATCAAGATGAGCTATCTCTTTTTCTCCTTGCAGCCTTGTGTTTGCTCAGTTCTTGGCTGCCGACAATAGAACAGTTCGCTTCCGCTTCTCTGTGTGCTCGAGAGAAAGATTGATAGCAGAAGTGCTTTCTCAACCCTAATTTATCCCTTTTATGCATCCCCGACCTTCAACGGCTCTCAGCCGTCCTTCTGACTAATATGGGAGTGACTGGTGGACCCACACAATGCATTTCTGCAGCTTGCGCCAAGGGCAGAACCCGCGATCTGTGTTCGACGAACTTCATTCTTCGTTCGACGAACCCGCATTCTACGTTCGACGAACCCGCATTCTACGTTCGACAAACTTTCCAAGTCTCAGCGCTTGCTTCTGTCCCATCTCTGCGTTCGACGAACTTCATTCTTCTTTCGATGAACCCGCATTTTGCGTTTGACGAACTTGCCAAGTCTCAGCGCTTGCTTCTGTCCCGTCTCTGCGTTCGACGAACTGAGTTCTGCGTTCGACGAACTTCATTCTTCGTTCGACAAACCCGCATTCTGCGTTCGACGAACTTGCCAAGTCTTAGTGATTTCTTCTATCTACAGCCCAGCTTGCCCGAATTCCTTCTCAGCGGCTCCTGGTCTTATCTCAGCGGTTCAGCTGAGACAGTGAGACCTTCTCAGCTGATTAATCAGCACATATTTGAATCTATTCCAATGTATGGAATATCATTTCCCTGTATAATACTTAAGACAAAATAGAATGTATCAAATACAATATGTACTTAGTATTGTGAGTGACGCCTCTTCAAATCAAAGGGATATTGAGGGCAATATTCCCAACCGTGACCGTGGGCGTGAGTTGACCATTCGTCGAGATAACAAGTCGATTCATCGAGAGGGCTAAAAATTGGTACTTGAGCTGACACGCCCTTGGTCACGGGCGTGACCAAGGGCGTAACCTAACAAAAAAATAGAAAATATTGAAAAAGTTAGAAAAATTAATTTAGAAATAAAAATAAGCATTTTATTCGTTAATTTACATAGATTATTCACAATTTTAGTTTAAAACTATATAAAAGTTATACTAAAAACACATATATTTTACTATTCATCAATTACCCTCATACTTAAGCTTTTGCACTTCCAGAGCAAAAGTAAGAGAGATCTAAACAGGATTAACATAAGTTCTAATTTTTTGGCTATCATATTATTTAATCAAAAGAGACCGAAAAATAAAATCCGGGGTTTAAAGAGTTAAGTTCTAAATTATGCAAATAATTTAAGTAGGGAGAAATGTCTTAGCCAAAAGACTTCTTGATTAACCAAATAGCAAGCAAACTTGCAATCGTTAGTGAACGAGATTATATCAGAATTATTGAAACCCTTGCTTTTAAGAATTTTGGAGGAAATAATACAAGTTACTAATTATGCTCTCAAAGGATTTTTAAATTAAGTCGGTTAGGGGAAAAGGGTGCAAAGCTTTAGCAAAGGAAGAGATTTGAATTAGGGGTGATGAATTTATCCTCTCACCACTCCTTTCAATTTTTTTTGTTTTGCGTCCTCCATGGTTTACGAGGGGAAACAAATTCAAATATTTTTTTATTAACCCAATGCTTATGTTTACGGAACGAAATCTTATTCCCATTGACATAAGATCTTTATAATTTTTATTGGGTGCCTATGTTTGCAGAATGAAATCTTATTCCAATTGACATAAGATCTTTTTAATTTTTTGAAATGAACTTTTCTTCTTCTATTTTTGCATGCCAAGCTATATGGGTGAATAATACTAGGTTTTCAAGAAAGATTCTAGAGTTTATTAAAAAATAATTTGAGAGCAACCTTAGTAGTTTGAACATTCCTGAATTTCTAAAGGCTTAAAGTAAAGATAATTGAGGTCTATGGTCGTTTTGCTAACATAATACACATGTCTCTATTTTAGATAAATTAGAATTAGTGCTTGAAAACAAATCCTCTATTTAAATTAAAAATGCAAGATATTCTCTGATACTTAACCCCGAACGTTTAAATCTATCATTTTTAGATAAATAAAAGAATAACAAACTAGGAATTATGAAAATCCGCAGATAGATACTCTCGAAACTAAATGCTTTTAAGAATAAAAACAAAGTAAGGTTTTATTATATATATATATTTTTGGTTTTTTCAACTACGCAATGAACACAATATATATTTATATATTTATATATATATATATAGAGAGAGAGAGAGAAATTTTGGGGTTTTAAAATAATTTTTTGGATTTTTCTAAGTTTGGTACTACGAAATAAACTATTTTTGAATTTTTTTGGGTTTTGCAAATTTTTTGAATTTTTCCAAGTTTATATTTATGTTTTTGGTTTTTTCGATTTTATTTACCAAAAAATAAGGCATGAATTAAGAAATAAAATGCAGAATAAAAATAAATGGGGAAAAGAGCACGTCCCTGATTTGGAGACGGGGTGACCACATGAACACCTGTAAAACACATAAAAAAGAATGCAAAACAAAAGAAAAAAAATTGTATTTTTTTTGTTTTATGATTTTTTGGTTTGTTTTTTGTTTTCTTAAAGGTTACAAGAAAAAGAGAAATATTTTTGATGTTTTAATTAGTTTCGGAGTTCTCGAGGTCTACCCGGTGAAAGGTTCTCAAGGTACTAGGAGATGTGATGGGATGAATCCCAAATCTCTCTTTCCAAAATTAAGTTATAACAAATTTTGGGGTTTTGTATTTGTTTTGGTATTTTCTAAGTTATTTATTTACAAACTACAAATTTTTTTTATTTTTGGTATTTTTTTTTGGATTTTGGTATTTTCTAGATTTTTTTGGATTTTGGATAAAGAACGGAGAAACACCCCAATAATTAAAATCCAACATTAACCCCAATGTTGTAATTTAAGTATGAAGGAGCAAAAATGAAAGTGCGGTTTGTACAAAAAATAAAACTTGTAAAAAAATGGAGCGTAATAGTTGATAAATATGGGGTGCCTCCCAAAAGCGCTTTGTTTACGTCGCGTAGCTTGACTGAATTGTCGTTAAGATTTTTAGAAATTGGGAAGGGGTATAGATTCGAGCTTACCGTCCACTGAATCACCTGCAATCTAAAATTTTAGACGATGATCGTTGACTTTAAGCTCGCCTTTTTCTGGGTGGGAGATAAGGTGTAACATCCCCAATCCTTCTAGACCCCTAGATGTTGTTAGGGCATGGGTGGTGTGCAGAGTGGCCACTAGGGCCCTTGGGCCAAGTGGGGTGTGCAAAATGCACACCAAGGGCACAAATCAACTTAGCCCAATACCACTCCCTTAGGCCAATTGACCCTTAATTCACCAAATTGACCTCCCCCATACCACCCTAACCACTAAGGAAGACCATTACCATGAGAATTGCACTTGGGTGGGACCCAATTGCATGAAATTGACCAAAGTCAACATTAGGTCAACATTAACCAAACCAAGTCAATTAGGGTTCAATTGACCCTCAAATGTTCAAATTGATCTTAACACCACACTCTAAACACTTTAAGGAACTCATTGGACCCAAAAGCCCCATCCCTGGGTCAACCTTTTGACCAATTTGACCAAAGTCAACTTTAGCTCAATTTAGGTCAAATCACACCATAAGGCAAAATTAACCCAATTGGAGCCCCACCATGGACCAACCTATGTTGTGTGAGGTTAATGGACCCATGACCCTCAAGTGGGGTCAACCCACTCACCATTGTTGACCAAAGTCAACCATGGTCAACATAGGCCATTAAAGGTGAATTTCAAGCCTAGATTTAAATGAACCCTAGCACCCCCTAATTAACCATTATACTTGGACCTTAGGCCTTGCCCATCAGCCCTAGGTCTGAGCCCTAACATGGTTTGATTAACCAAATGATAAGGGGACCAAAAGTTAATCAAAAAGCATAAAGCTAAAGCAAAAGCAATTCCCCCTCTACACTCCATCTCCAATCAGTCTTGGACCCTTCCCTGATTGCTAGGGGTCTGAGCTTGACCCAGATGGAAGCAGGAGGCCGGCAGCTACAGGAGGGTGGCAGCAAGGGGGCACAATCGAGGAGCTCGATTTCAAAACCCCCTATAGAGACCTCCCCCTCCCATTTCGACCACTCCATTAGCTTCAGAGCTCTGAGAGCAGACGAAAACGATACCTGGAGCTAAGCTTTTGGTGGAGAATCGGGATCGGGAGCAGGATCGCCGGAGCTGCACACTTCCATGGCAAACCGCCGCCGGAGCCGCCGCCACGCACCAACAACGGTTCGTTTCTCCTCCCCTCCCCTCATGCTAGCTTCCCATCTCTTAATACTGAAGGATCGGGCTCAATTGAGCCCGGATGCATTTACGAAATCCATGGATTTCGGCTCGATTTGTGACACCCAGAACCGCCGGGAATCGCCTCCTCCGGCCGCCATGTCGCCGGGAGTCGTAGCCCCGACCACCACGAAGGTGGTGGAGGTGGTGGCCGGCCGTGGTGGCCACCAGGTGGCCGGGAAAGGAGGAAGGAAGTTGGCCCAGGACGGGATGATCCCAGCCGTTGGCTGGAGGAGGAAGATGACCCGCTGCCCTCGGATTTGCGCCAAGATTCATGCAGAGCTCCTTTTTCCTTTATTTATTTAATTCTTTTTATTAGATTTCTGCCTATTTCTTTCAGTCAACTTCAAACAAATATTAAGGCCACTTAATGGCAGATTTAGAAAAAGTGCTCAACATGAAAGTTGTAGGCCTTGGTCTTAACGTTCATTTGGCTTTGAGTTTAGGTCATTTGGTGACCTACAGCTCCCTAGGGAGCTGTTTTACTTGGACTGGTCCTACACTAGGTCAGTCCATTAGAAATATTGCCTAGGTCAAACCCCTCCATATTAGGAGCTGTGCTTTTAACCATGGCTAGGTATACCCTAGGGGCACCCCCTGTAAAAAGGGCAGCCATTGTTGGACTATTTTACCTAGGGTTTTTATGATACCTAGGATATTTAAATTAAGTTGATTTTTGGAGCACATGATGTCCAAATGACACCAAACTTTGGTGGATGGCTCTTTGGTATATGAGTAGTTCCTACCTAAAATTTCACTCTATTTGGAGTTGATTTGATATGGTAAATTTGAAACCCTAATGAGGACCTTTAAGGGTCAAAGTAGGGTTTGAATCAATTTGAGGAGTGGAGTGTGTTAGCCTCCTCCCATCTGTTGGATATGTTGGTATGGACATGAAAATGCTTGAGGCTCACCCTAATGGTCCATTTGGAGCCATTGGGGTGGTGTGATCTAAAACCCTAAGGGTGAACCCTTAAGGGTGCAAGATGAGGTTTTGAGAGGAACCTAGGACCAAATGTTCTTGCCATGGCTTAAGACTCTGTGGAAATGTTTGTGGGGGCATAGAATGTCTTAGGAAATTTAAATAGGAATTTTAGAGGCACTTAAGTATTTTCTCCTAATAAATGAAATAGCCACCCCCTTTCCTTAACAAATTGAAATGCATGGTGATAGGACCTTGTATGGTGTTGAAACTCCATCAGTGGCTGGATAGGGATGAAATTGTTCTATGGTAATTTTGTTATGATTTATTGAGGTGTTATTCCTTGTGTAGGAAATTTTAAGTACTTGCTAGCTTAAGGGAATTTAATTTTGAAAAATATCAAATCATGGGGCAAAAATGTGACATTTGGTTAACTGTCATTTTAGGTCAATGTGAGCCCATGATAAATGTTTGGAAGCTTGATGATTTCTATTTCTTGTACTTCATGTAGAAATTGAGATTTACATCACTTGAGTATTTAATCCTTTTAAAATACCAAATCATAGGGAAATGTTATGATACTCTGGAATCTGTCATTTTAGGTCAATGTGAGCCCATGATAAATGTTTGGAAGCTTGATGATTTCTATTTCTTATACTTCATGTAGAAATTAGTATTTGCCACCTTTGGATGTTTAATCTTTTTAAAATATCAAATCATATGGTAATGACACATCCTTTTTGGAAGAGTACTCTAGGTCCCCATATTATCATTGGATAATTTTTGTAGAATTTTCAGAAGTGAAATTACTATTTTTCCTAATTATAGTGGCATTTTGGTAATTATACAATTATGATGATATAGTAGGCCAGATGATATCCTAGGGCCATGATACTCAATGAACCACCTTTATTTGGGATAATATCTTGCTGATAATTTTCATATATCATGAGGAATCATTTTGAGGGTAGTTCATGTGTATTTTGACTTAAGTCCTTAACTATTTTGAATTAAAATAAATACCAAATTAATATGGAAAATTATGGAAATTGGGCAATACCTTATTAAGGTCAGTAGTAGCCTAGTATAATTATACCAGACCCTGGAGATGAGTTTTTATAGGGGTTCCCTTATGGGGTTGAGGGATAGTTCAATTTAGTGGACTGCGTTTAGTAAAAACAGAATTTGGTGGACTGCGTTTAGTAAAAACAGAATTTGGAGTTTTTGACAATTTAGATCCCTAAGTAGTGGGTATGAGTTATATCACACCATGATTCAAGGAGGGTCAATCCTAGGGTTGGTTGTGAGGTTGTATTAAGATTAATGTAGAAGGAAAAGAGGTACGTCCAACCCAATTGGGTCAGACGGGTCTTGAGCTAAATCACACTAAGCATATGAAATGATGAGGGTGAACCGAATGTTATCCACCAAATAAAGTAATTGTCTTGATGAGGACGATGGGGTTGAGCCCATTGATCTGTAGTACCGTTAGGGGCCCCTTTATGGAGTACACCGCGGGAAGTCCAAGATTCACCCTAAATATAACACGAATCAAATTGTAGGCAAGAGTAGCCTAAGTGGGTATGCAGACTGGTATGGATCCCCTCCGGGAAGGAGGTGTGTTGGATCAGCTGGTGTAATAGTCCCTGAGCTGGAAGCTCGGGTGGACATGTTAACACATATTACTTTTCAAATAGTGGCGAGTCTTCGGTACTAGGCTAGTCGTGTCACCGACAGTAGTACCTTGACTCGGGTGAGGGTGTGGTTTAGAGGGCCGGTAAGTTTGAGTACCGCGGTCTGGAGGACAATCCCTAACAACCCACCCCGACCTTAAAGTCTGGTGGATTCCAGCAAGGGTACGCAGGAGCTCCGCTGTTGTGTTATTAGCGTTGAGGCGTACATGAGGTCTAGGCTTGGTAGTGACCATACCCGCCTAGGATGTGCAGTGCCCGATCCACTGCCACCGTGAGCCACGACGGTCGGTACCAGAAAGGTTGGCTTCCTTTCAAACAAATTGGGAACTATAAAGGTCTGTGCGCATAGAGTCGTGTGGGTGAGTCACATTGCATAATTTCATTAAAACATCATAACCATAGCATAACATAACATACGCATAGCATACCCCCATCATATAAATTAGTATGGGCTCTTTTATATGATGGGTTACCTGGACATCTTAACTTATATGTCGTATGGGCGTTCATATAAGTTAAGGTACGAATCTGTGATGGTAGTTTAGATTTACTTACTGCACTGCGTTTCCTTTCTACTTACTGCTTACTTCATTACTCTACTTTACTGCCTTATACCTGCACTATACTGCTAGCTAGATTTTACTGCTTTACTTATACCTGCTAGAGTGGTGCCATGTCACCACCTTCTTGTTTACCCCTTGTTTGTCCTCCGCTTCTTCCTCCCGCTCGGTGCCTAGGAGTCGTGGAGGGAGGCGAGGACAAAACGACTTAGTCTTTATGACTAACGGTCAGTGTGACCGCAGGAGTCCGAGGAGGCAGAGTTGTCCCGCGCGCAGCAGGACGAGATGGCAGGACCTGAGCAGTAGATGCAGCGCACTACCACGACGCCACAGGTTGATGATTAGATAGTTAGATTTTCGCTTTTGAGAGCTTTTGTTGTAGACTTCCGCATGTTGTAGAGAGAGAGAGATAGTACATTACTTTGTAAATGTATCGGGTTTAAGCCCCTTTGATTGTACTTCTCTTATGGACTTTCTGTTTTCATTATATATGATGCTGTGATTGTGGACATGCCTTCTTTTTGTGATTGTGGACATGCCTTCTTTTATGTACTTACTTTTTGGCATATTTTACTTATGATCGTATAGCCGACAGGGTTGGTGCTGAGCGGTGTTAGTGAACCCGAGTGTTGGTGACACCGCAAGGCAGCGATTCTGGGCGAAGGTCCACCTCAACCGTGCGATACGGGAGAGGCTCGAGTTTTCAAGAACCCGAGCGGGTTTTGGAAAAAGAGACCTTACATAAGGACTGTCCCATAATGACAAACCTCTTTAACTTTAAAGGGGCCGGACCATCAGGATTTTAGCTTACCCGGAAAAAGGCGAAGACGTGAATTAAATAAAAGGACAAGATCGCCCGACGGAAATGATTTTGGAAATTTAATTTTTCGATCGTGGTAGAACTTAAAACGCTCCTTATAAAATTTATTACTCTCGTAAGCATTTGCACGCCATTCATCGAGTTCGTTTAATTGGAATTTTCTACTCTCAGAGGCTAGTCCAGATCGAGGTTTAAAAATTTTAGAACTCAAAAGATGCGGTGCTCTAACTCTACTGGCAAATGGCATGCCTTGCCGTAGATAAATTGGTAGGGCGTACAACCAATGTCGATCTTGTACGTCGTACAATACGCCCACAACGCGTCGTCGAGTTTTAAAGACCAATCTCTCGATTTACCACCTCTACTTCGCCGCTTATGCGTGATGCCATATTTAGATAAAGTTTTTGCAAACTGGGCATTACAGAAGTGCGTACTCCTATCACTCCCTATGGCGTGAGGCGTATCGAAGCGAGAAAATAATTATTTTAGAAATTTGAGGATGACTCTCACATCATTGGTGGGGAGATCTTGCGCTTCCGCCCACCTAGATACGTAGTCGACCGCCACTAAAATGCAGCGATTAGTATAAGAGTAAGGTAGGGGGCCTACGAAGTCTATGCCCCATAAATTGAAGATTTCGCATTCTAAATAAAAATTTTGGGGTATCTTGTCATGACGAGAGATGTTACCCGACCGCTGACAGCTATTGCACTTACTCACAAAATTGTGAGCATCTTTAAAAACAGAAGGCCAATAAAAGCCTGCCTCTAGCGATTTCCATGCGGTCCAATTGGCTTGATAATGCCCCCCGGCCGGCCCCTCGTGGCAGTGCTGCAATATTTGCTCACCTTCCTCGCATGAAATGCATCTCCGCATCACTTGGTCCGCGTAGATGTGAAAGAGGAAGAAATCTTCCCAAAAGTAATTTTTCAAATTAGAAAAGAATTTCTTCTTTTGTTGTTTTGAAAAGTCTTTCAGAATGACCTGCTCAACTAAATAGTAGGCGTAGTCTGCGAACCAAGGAGTGGGAGAACTTTTTAAATTAGAAAAAGCTAAAAGGTGCTCCTCGGGAAATTGATCGTCTATTTTGGGTTCGACGAGCGCTTCCGCGATTGGGTGCTCTAAACGAGAGAGGTGGTCAGCCACTAAATTTTTAGCCCCCCCCGCTTGTCCCGGATCTCTAGGTCAAACTCCTGCAGTAGGAGGATCCATCGAATCAAGCAGGGTTTGACGTCCACCTTGGCTAATAAATATTTGAGGGCAGAGTGATCGGTAAAAATGATGACTTTAGAAAGTGTGACGTAGGGCCTGAACTTATCAAATGCAAAGACGACGGTGATAAATTCCTTCTCTGTAGTGTAATTTGCCTGTGCAGCCATGAGCGTGCGCGAAGCATAATAGTTGGGATAAAAATATTTATTAACACGTTGGCCTAGTACGACTCCTACAGCGGTATCGCTCGCATCACACATGATTTTGAACGGAAGGGACCAATCCGACGCCACCGGAATGAGAGAATGGATAAGTTTTTTTTTTATGATATTAAACGCCTCTACGCACGCGCTATCAAAAATAAATGGAGATTCCTTCTCCAGGAGGTGGGTTATTGGTTTCGTTATTTTGGAAGTTTTTTGAATAAACCGCCTGTAAAAACCCGCGTGGCTAAGAAAACTCCTAATAGATTTTAATTTTGATGGAGCGGAAGTTTTTCAATACTTTCGACCTTGCCTGGTCTACCTCCATCCCTTTTGCAGAAATCTTGTGGCCGAGGACCAAACTCTCCCGGACCATAAAATTACACTTTTCCCAGCTTAAAATCAGGTTCGTGTCTTCACATCTTTGGAGGACTCGATCTAGATTATGGAGACAATTGGAAAAGGATCTCTCGAATACGGAGAGGTTATCCATAAAGACTTATACAATGTCTTCTATGAGCTCGCCAAAGATGGCCAACATACATTGTTGGAATGTAGCTGGCACATTACAGAGGCCAAACGACATCCTTCGATATGCGAAGGTGTCGAAGGGGCACGCAAAAATTGTTTTCTCCTGGTCTTCGGGAGAGATAGAAATTTGGAAAAACCCCATTAGGCCGTCGAGAAAACAATAATATGGATGACCCAAAAGTCGCTCCAGAATCTGATCGATAAACAGCAATGAGAAGTGGTCTTTTCGAGTGGCATCATTTAACTTTCGGTAGTCGATGCACACCCGCCAACCCGTAACAGTACGGGTTGGGATTAATTCGTTGTTTTGATTGTCCACTACCGTTAAACCACCCCTTTTTGGCATGACTTGTACGGGCTAACCCACGTACTGTCCGACTCATGAAAGTGAGTCACTGCTCCAACCGTGGCCTTCGCCTTTCCAAAATGGAATCAAAAAACCAAAAGAATTTTCTTTTTCACTTCGCCTTATCTTGGCAGACCCTTTGCATAGAATATAGCAGATAAAGTGAATTGAGCCTTGTGTCTTCGCGGGATCCCGATACAATGCCTTCTCGGATATGGAAGCTAGAGAGGATAACGAGAAACTTGGGTAGATAATCCCCGCATCCAGGAGTTTTATTACTTCAGCCTTAACGACATCCCGCATGTTCGGGTTGAGTCGCCGCCGAGGCTGGATGGTTTTGCGGGAATTATCTTCTAAAAAGATTTTGTGCATGCAAAAAGAGGGGTTTATCCCCTTACTATCTAAAATTTGCCATGCAATTGCATGACGATGCTTAGACAAAACTTCAACCAATTCGTTTGTTTCCGAATCGGTTAAAGTAGACGAAATAATAACCAGAAGTTTTAAGTTTTCGGTTAGAAAAGCGTATTTTAAATGTCCGGGGAGTTGCTTAAGCTCCGGACCGCGGGTTCTTCATAAGATGTGGAGATTTTTAACTCTTTCGAATCGAAAGGCTCGAAGGGCGAATCTGGCGGCAATTTGTCTAAAAAAGGTTGATTTTCCAGATCCGAATCGTCTAGCGTTAATGATAATAATTCCGAAAGAGAAGAACACTCAACCTCAAACGCAGATTCCAAATTAAATCAGGAATCATCATCTGATAAGGAGTTTCGCATCGAGGGATTAATATGAAGAGTAACCTCGTCGTCTCCAATCCGAAGGAGGAGGCGACCATTACTTACATCAATTAATACGCGGGAGGTCACGAGGAAAGGGTGACCGAGGATAATTGGTACCTTGGTGTCCTCCTCGATGTCGAGGATGACGAAGTCTACCGGAAAGATAAACTTGCCAACCTTGACCAGGACGTCATCCACTACCTCTACTGGAAATTTTATCGAGCGATCCGCGAGTTGGATGGTCATTTTTGTTGGGGTTGGTACACCAAAATCTAGTTTTTTAAATAGGGAGAAGGGCATTAAATTAATACTCGCTCCTAGGTACGCTAGGGCGTATTTTATTAACAAATTGCCAAAGAGGCACTGGATGGAAAACCTTCCCGGGTCATTCAATTTTGGCGGCAAGTTGTTAAGAAGGACCGCCGAGCATTCTGCATTAAGAGAAATGCGCGAAATACCCTCGAGCTTCTTTTTATTAGAAAGCAACTCTTTTAGGTATTTCACATATTTTGGCATCTGAGAGAGTGCCTCGTAGAAGGGGACGTTAATTTGGTTTTGTTTTAATATACGCAATTTTTTTTAATAATTTTCGTCCTCCTTCTCTTTATTAATTTTTGAAGGATAAGGAATTTGCGGGCTCGAAACGCTCGACGCATTGGGAAAATCCGGAGGAGTCGGAGGCAAAATGCATACCTTAGGCTCAACCCGCAATGGTTATAGTGTGGGCATTTTCACGAGGGTTTGGCTCGATATTCCCTGGCAAAGCTCCGAGTGGCCGCTCGGAGATCATTTTCGCAAGCTGTCCAACCTGTATTTCTAGATTTTTTAGCGATCCCGTAATATTTTTGATATTTATTTCATTGGACGCGCCGTATTTAGCGAAAACTTCCTCGAGCGAAAAGGGTTTTGGAGGAGGCGGCGGAAATCCCTGATGAAATCCATGCGAAAATCCTTGCGGATTCTCATTTGGGGGCCGCTGCGCGTTATTTGGATTACTCCCAGAGAAATTCGGGTGATTCCTCCAACACGGATTATAATTATTACTATAAGGATTATTATTAGGGTTGAAGGGGGGGCCTAATCAGATTACCGAGATAATCCACCGTCTCTTCGATTAAGTTATTATTATTATTATTAATATTATTATTATTATTATTATTATTATTATTCGCTCACGTATGAGTGGAGGAGGAAGCAGTCATCTCCGCCACTTGCTTACTTAGTCGCTCTACCTGCGAGGCTAAGTGAGTAGTGGTATCGACTTCAAAAATCCCAACTTGTTTATTAGGACGCGACCTTGGCACGTTCCACTGATACGCGTTCATGGACATTTCCTCGAAAAGATCTTGGCATATTTTCGGGGTTTTGTTAATTAACGTTCACCCGGCGGCCGCATCGATCATTTGTCGGGTTTGGAAATTCAGGCCATTGTAGAACATTTGTACCTATAGCCAAGATGGTAGCGCGTGATGAGGACACCTACGCAGACATTCTTTAAAATGCTCCCAAGTCTCGTAAAGAGACTCAGAATCGAATTGTATAAAGGATGCGATATCTGTGCGTAATTTAGCGATTTTTGATGGAGGAAAATACTTCGTTAAAATTTTTTCTGTCAACTCGGCCCACGTGGTTATGGACCCACTTGGTAGAGAAGTCAGCCACATTTTGGCCTTTGTCTGCAAAGGAAAAGGAAATAAGCACAAGTGAATGACGTCATCAGTTACGCCATTAATTTTAAATGTGCCGCATATTTCTACAAAATTTGAGAGGTGCACATTTGGGTCCTCATCTTGCAAACCGTCGAACTGTATCGACTATTATACCATGTGGTTTATACTGGAATTTATTTCAAAATTGTTATTTAGCCACCGCGGGGCGAGTGACACTTGACCTAGTATCTTCCAAATTTGGCCTAGCATAGTAGGCCATGGTCCGCCGCGGGGCAGCATTTGGAACGGGATCTGTCATGTTATCCGCTATAGTATCGCCGTTTAAATCTTCGAGATTTAAGGGTTGATGTTGGTCACGAGATCGATGGCGCTCGTGAAGAGTGCGCTCGATTTCGGGATCAAAAGCAATTTCTGGATTATCCGAAGAGCTTCCCCGGGTCATGTACCTTTATAGAAAAAAAGGTTTTCCTTTTTTGTGATTAATAATTTTTTTGATTTGTTTTTTGGGTTTTTTGGAGAGATATATAAATACAAGAGAAAGAGAAAGGATTTTTATAGACAAAAATTGTTTTGATTTTTAGTTTTTTTTGTTGAAGATAATATATTCAAGAGGAAAAGAGAGAAAGAGGTTTTAAAATATTTTGATTTGATTTTGTGGGCTCTTTGATGATAATATAAATAAAAGAAAGAAAGAGCCTTTCAATAAATTTTTTTGATTTTTTGGATGAAAATATATATTGATGAAAGATATGGGTTGTCAATGTCTACACCTAGAGGGGGGTGGTTAGGTGTTTTCTGATTTCTCTGCTACTTTAAGTTATATCTATCACAACACAAAATCAACACAAAAAGCACACAATGTTTTATAGTGGTTCCCTATAGGACAATATGTCTAGAGGTAGTCCACTGTCCCTCCCACCTATCTAGTAATGTGCTAGATTAGACAAATTCTCCAAAACTCAGATGTTTTCACTATACAGCAGATCTTAGAACTCAGATCATAAAGGATCCTACCTCAGGCCTTCACACAGAAAAGCATACACTCAGGTTATACAAACCTTACAATAGTTTTCTCAGACTTTACAAGTCCTACCAAACTCAGATCCGTACCAAGATCATACCAAACTCAGGCTCACACAGAACCCTACCAATATAAGGCTCACACAGAACCCAACCACTTAGATCTGGTACAAGATCTTACAAAACTCAGGTTCTCAAGGAACCCCACAGAAAAGTATAAATATGTTTGGTGTTTTAGAAGAAAAGTCTTCAAGATGTATGTTTTTTGAATATTAGACTTCTTCGTCTTCTTATAAATATAAGCTCTGTGATTTTGTGGATTACTGAGCTTTTCTTCTGAATCTCCTCCTTTGATGATAGATGCACTTCTACTATAGGAGAAAGATTCTTTCTTGTCTTCTCAACCAAGAGACTAAGATTTTCTTCTTGTTCTTCTTCTTTTCTTTTCTTGATCAGATTTTTGTATGTTGTATGAAGAACAACTTTGATAATGACAATTTCTCCCTTTTTATATTCTTTTGTAACTTTGCAAAAAAGCCCTTTCAGAAAAATTCCATAAATTTCCTGATATAATATTTGAAAGAACCATCAGAATTGATTATAATAAATGTCTTGCTGTTCTTGGAACTTGCAGAATATATAAGTAATAAAATTCTTCCTTAAACATGGTGCAACGACTATATTCTGTACAAAAAATATTATTCATTGCTCCTTGATTGGTGAATAAGATGGGATGCATGCATCGTGCCTAGATATCAATTCCAAGAGAACCATCGCATTAAATGCTACTCTGCAACTGTCAAGACGATATTGTTTCTTCAAGACGATATCGTCTTGATCAACAAATATTCTTCACGATGATGTCGTCAATATGCTTTCTACTTCAGTACTTGGCTTGTTATCTCAATGAGATTGCTTCTTCTAGACGATATCGCCGAGATACTTCCATATATGCAATATGTCTTCAATCTTCTAGGTAGTATGTTTCCATTAAGACGATATCGTTGACATACATCCTTCTTCAAGACTTTATGTAATATCACAATAATTTTACTTCTTCTAGACGACATCGTCGAGTTGTTACTTTCAATAAGGCTTAGACTTATTATTCAGGCTGACTGTCTTTCTTCAAGACGACATCGTCTTGATTTTCTAGACGACATGGGGTCTTTTAGCCGATGTTTGCCTTCATGACTCTTTTTTTATGACTTAATGAGTCAAGTCATTAATCATCAAGGCTGTACCTCTTCTTCAAGACGATATCGTTGAAACATCTTAGCTTTATCCATGATAGGCTTTCTTCAATCTTCAAGACCATATAATTTCTTCAAGACGATGTCGTCGAGTCATCTAGACTTAATCTTTCTCAGCTATAAGTTTTCTTCAACCTTCAAGACTTAAGGAGTAATGTCTTCTTGCCTTCAGAGTTATACTTATTCTTCAAGACGATATCATCGAGACATTTTAGCTTATCCACGATAGACTTTCTTTCAAGGCGATGTCGTTGATATATAAACTTAGCTTTATCCACGACAAGCTTTCTGTTGGGAAAAACCCTCTGATTTAACTTAACAAATTACCTTAGAAGTGATTTTATCCTTAGGTTGAATTACCCATTGTATAACAAGGGTAATCTGGTCATTAGATGTCTTAGGATGTCACACTCAACCTTTGGTGTCAAGACCAGATCAAGAGAAGCAAAATTTGGGCAAAGTTAACATTTGCGTCGAATAGAATTCGACGCAACATCAAGTTATTGTCGACGCTACTCTGACTAGAAGTCCAAGTGGTTCAACCCTTCTGTCGAAGTAATTCAAGTCTACATTACATCGAATAGATATTGACGTAGAGACCATGGACCTGTCGAAGTACCTTGAGAAGTCGACGCAGCTTCTACTTCAACTCAACGCAGAAGGAAGTATCTGTCGAAGCCATCTAAAGTCGACGCAACGTAAAGTCGACTTCATCTCGACGCAGATAATGAAGTTCAGAGCCATGTCCTCAACTCGACGGTTACGTCGATATGATATCGACGCAATGTCGACTACCAGAGTTCAATCAGAGCAAGGATAAATTCGAAGCTGCTCTTACAAGAACTCGATGGTACGCCGATAATAGAGGAAGAGAACTCGATGCTACATCGAATACATTCTGAAAAGGAAATCTTTTCAGCTGTCATTTTGGACCCTCTCTCATGGCCCACAATACTCAAGACCGTTCTCCAACGGCTCATTAATTGCCTCAAATAGAAAGAAGAATAGAAGAGGACAGAAAAGCTTTCTTGGAAATATGCTAATAGTTGGTGGACGGGTCAGGAATTAAAGAAGGAAGGAAAGAGAATTTGTCCAGTGGTGAATACCTTTTCAGGACTTACCAGAAGTGGAAACAAAATTCAAATTGAAAAGGGACAATAAAGGGGAAGAAAAGAAAGAGAAAGGCAGAGCATTCATTACAATCGGCTAACCGTTTTCTATTAGGGCTCTCTCTTCTTCTTCCTCCTCAGGAACCCTAATAGAGAACATACAGAGAAGAAAGAAAAGCTGCTCTCCATCTTATAGAACAGAAGATCTAAAGGCTGCACTTTATCATAATCATATAGCAGCCAGATCTCAATCAGTAGAAACAAAAAGGATCTGACATCCATAGCTCCTGCAATACATCACCATCATAAGCAGGAGTTAATCATTAGCAGATCCAGTGAAAGAATTAAGAAGCTGTTCTTCATACAAGCTTCATAAGAATTCTAAGAACAAAATTCTTCTCCTTCTCTCCTTCTTCTTTCTCTCTCTCATTCTCTCCTGTAAAAAAGGTTTAAGAATTCCTCTTCCAAAAGATTCAGTGGTTCAAGATCTCCTTATCAAAAGATCTAGTTGGTTCCGGATCTGCTTATTAAAAGATCTGGTGGTTCATGATCTCTTTATCAAAAGATCAGTGGTTCTAAGGGTCTCCTTACCAAAAGACTCAGGCACAGTTGGTGCATTCCTACCAGGTGGTAGAAGAGGGGAGTACCCATATTTTGGGGAACCTTTATAAAATTTCTGGTGTTAACAATAACAAAGAGGAGAAGAAGAAGAAGTCCTTCAGAGCGAAGGATAAGAAGAAAGCCAAGGGCTTCATTGCTGAAACATGGAGTGATTCTGAAGCAAAATTTAGCTCCTCATATATGAAAGTAATGATGAAGCAGCAGCAGAAGCAGCCTGTACGATGCCATTAGGGATGTCATCAGATGATGAAGAGTAACAAATATCAGTTTTTGATGATTTTGATTTTAGCTCAGATGATTTTAAATCCTGTTTTAAAGATTTCTGCATTGATCATCTTAGGGTAGAAAAAGAATTAGACACAACTAGGACTGAATTAGAGAACCTTAAGAAAGATGAAATGCACCTAATAAATCAAAATCTAACCAATGAAATTAAAAATAAAGAGTCAGAATTGGTTAAACTGAGAGAAGAAAATATAAAATTAAAAGAAGAGCTAGCAAAGGCAAAGGCCTTGGAGGACTCACTCAATGGGAGGAGTCAGAAGCTCAAAGACATCATAGAAAATCTCTCTATGAGATTTAATCATATAGGGTTAGGAGCAGTGCCCTCCACCAACATAGAAGCACTTAGGAAACCTGCCTGGAAAAATCCAGTATCATTTGTTAGACTTAGTGAATATCAACCAAGTGAGAAGAGTGCCTCATTCAAGGGTAAGGATAACAGTCATCCAGATAGGATAGATAAACCTAATAAAGCAAATCTGAATAAAAAGGAAAAAACCCTAGGCAAGAATCATGTAGAGAAATTAAATAACCTCAACCAAAAGGTTAAAGCAAAACCTAGGGTAATAAAACACTCTGCTGATCTTCTTTATTTAGATACATTTTATACTCAATTCAAGTATCAAGATAATAGGTTTGGGAAACCCATTCCTTATCATCCAAAAGGCTATCATGAAAGACCCTTCTATTCTTTCATTGAACCATACAATGGTAAAAGCAAAGGGCACAAGGTAACCTGGGTCCCTTCTAATGTTTGAATTACTTGTGCAGGATTAGGTAGGGTCCCACTCAGGAGAAAATGGAGTGGGGGAAGAAAGTTGTAGGTCGAATAAGGAACAATCTTCATCCAAGGGAGTGATTTCTGCCTTGATTTTTCTTTACAGCTTATAAAATTAATATTATAATATATTTTCAATAAATATAATTGCTGGGAAAAACTACAAGAATTTTCTAAGGAAATAGATCTGTTCATTTAGAGGTGCGTCGAATAGAAGTCGACGTACCATCGACTTCTACTCGACGCTAGTGTCAAGAAGCATTCAGAGTGGATAATTTGAATAGATCTCGACATAACATCGAGTTCTTATCGACGCATGCGTCATCTTATTGGTCGCTGATCGAAGTTGAGGTTGTGTCGATTGACAATCGACGTGTAACAGTCCTGGCCCAAGCCCATCCCCGGGTCACTGACCCCCAGGAACTGCCCGCACCGACGGCCCAGGCCCATCCTGGGAGCGGCCTGACCAGTCAACACTGGCCCCGTCCTAGGACACTGGCGCCATCGGCTCAGCCTGACCACAACTGGTCAACAACAAGCCTGCAGGCCGTACACCCCAACCCCTCTCTGGCCTGCCACAGGGCACAGCGGGTTGTTGGAGGGGGGCATGAACCCATGCCCTCCCTTTGATGAGAATTGAGCCAGTTAAGCTGCAGCTCAGTTGGTGATGAGAAGTGAAAGAACTCCGTAGTTAAGCGTGCTCGGGCTGGAGTAGTCACGGGATGGGTGACCTCCTGGGAAGTCCACGTGCCGCCGCTTAACTGGCTCACTTCTCACCGAAGGGAGACTGTATGTCTCCAACAACCCGCTGGGCCCTGTGGTGGGCCAGAGAGGGGTTGGGGTGCACGGCCTGCAGGCTTGTGGTTAACCCGTTTGGGTGAGGCTGAACCGGCGGTGCCAGTGTCCTAGGACGGGGCCAGTGTTGACTGGTCAGGCCGTTCCCAGGATGGGCCTGGGCCGTCGGTGCCGGCAGTTCCTGGGGGTCAGTGACCCGGGGATGGGCTTGGGCCAGGACTGTTACACGACGTAACGTCGACAGGACAACGTTGACTTAAGGGATGTTGAACAATCTCCAGGATGTTATTACGTCGAGTGGAATACGTCGAATATTATTCGATGCAACGTCAATATTACTGCGCGCTTAGAATTGCTTTTAGGAGCATTCTCGACTTATTTTTGCACGCCAAATACTAATCCTTATCGATGGTGCGTCGACATAAACCCTAAGTTGTTCTTTTAAGAAACTTCAGCGTCGAGATCATTGCGCTTTCGAATTCTTCCCTCCTTGCTCTCTTGCTCCCCAGATCTCCTGTGCCTCTCTCTTATTTTCTCTTTGTGCTTGCAGGTACCATTGCTCTGATGGCTCCACCAAAAGTGAACTCTGGATTTGACATGGATATAGATTCATTCGGTGCAGCGGCCGAAAGCTTCAAGGCCATTCTTGGTCTATTTCAAGATGCTGGCTTAACCAGGCTAATATCCAGCAGATGCAAGATCCTGGATTTATAACTAACTGAGTTTAAAGATAGTGTTCAGATAGGAGAGGTTGGTTCCATTAAGGGAAAAGTTTATGACACAGATGTACTGATAACAGAGGAGTTACTGAATCAAACCTATGATCTTCTAACTGGGGATGAGCCCGATGAATTAACAGGGGATGAGACCAAGAGGGCCCTGGAACTAATGCAGTTCAAGAAGGACAAGCCCATCAATCATAAGAAGATTGATCTTGGGGAAGAACACAGGTTCTTGGCAGATATAGTAGGGAAGGTGCTGTTATGTAAAATTTCAGCACATGATGCTGTTCCAAAGCAACAACTTCAAATTATGGGAGCCTTGGTTCTTAAGAAAAAGATAAACCGGGGGAAGTTACTCCTAAGAATGATTGGGCATAAGTATACCCATAAAGAAAATGCTTACATGAGAATCATGAGCCAAGTGCTCTTCCAACACTACCCAAGTATCTGCAAATCAAAAGGAGTACCATTCCTCCTGGGAAAAGGAATAATATTGGGATCTTTCTAAGTGGACCAGGCAAATCCTGAAGCCTGGTCAAGCTCCAGCCTTACCTCCTCCTTCTCCTCCTCCTCAAGATTCTGAAAGGCAAATACCAGATCCCCCATGGGATAATATCCCTCCACTGTACACTGCTCCAGATCCCTCTCAGGAAGACATTCCAACTCCACAACAACAACAATAGCAAAAACAACAACAACAACAGCAACAACAAAAACAACAACAACAACACCAATCCTCTTCAGCCCTAGAGCCATCTCCTCAAATTCCTCATCATCTTCCATCCACTTTTGCTCCACCCCCACCTCCAATTCACGTCTCTCCAGAAACCTATCATACTCTCTCCCCTATCAAAGAAGACTTCCCTCCATCACCTCCTCCATCTACCTCTCATATCCCCATAATTGATCTTAAGCAAATCATTTCCAAAGCAGTTGGCCTTGCCTCCTCTACCTTTGCAGACATGGTGGCCTCCCAAGCAAGGAAATTTGACAGGAAGTACTCCCAAATGGAGGCTGAGCTGTTAGATTCAAAAAGATCCCTCCAGGGTCTCAAGGATTTTTTTATCTTCCTCCATGGTCACAAAGGAATTCTTAACCTCTCTGGCCAGCAAGTTTAAGAAGGGGGAGAACATTTTGGAGGAAGAAAGACCTATCCTAGATTTGAGTGGACATGGTAAAGATGATGCTGATGAAGCTCCTGCTCCTGATAAAGTGACCACCTTCCAAGGTGCACAGATCCAGGGGGAGCCTGCAGATCAGGGGGAGCTCCCAGAAAAGCTGAATGAGGAGCAAACAGATGTAGCAGATCAGGAGGAGCTCCCAGATATTCAGGGGGAGCCTGCTCTAGATGTTCAAAGGAATTTAGATATAGAGATGGCAGCTGTAAGTACAACAGTGGGGGAGCTTCAGAATGAAAATCTGCTAGATGAAGTAGTTAAGATTGCACAGGAACCTGCCTAGCAGGCTGAAGAGATTCAGGGGGAGCCTCCCAAAGATGTTATTATAGAAGATGATGACCCTCTGAACATTGCTCTAAGGAAGGTAAAAGTATTTTCAAGGAAAAGAAGAACTCCTGAGAAGGAGCAGTGTGGTACTTTGTAAAGTTTTATAGTTCCTGAAAAATAGCTGTGAATATCTATATATTTCTTAACAATTGAATAAAATGTCCTGTGAAAACAGTCTGTCATTTTCTTATGTCTATGCTGTCTTGTATGTACGTTTGTTTATGCAAAGAAATGCGTAAAATCACGTTTTTTAATCTGTAAAATTTGTTAAGATAAATAGGGGGAGATTGTTGGGGAAAACCCTTTGATTTAACTTAACAAATTGCCTAAGAAGTGATTTTATCCTTAGGTTGAATTACACATTGTATAGTAAAGGTAATCTGGTCATTAGTTGTCTTAGGATGTCACACTCAACCTTGGGTGTCAAGACCAGATCAAGAGAAGCAAAATTTGGGCAAAGTTAACATTTGCGTCGAATAGAATTCGACGCAACATCAAGTTATTGTAGACGCTACTCTAACTAGAAGTCCAGCTGGTTCAACCCTTCTGTCAAAGTAATTCAAGTCGACGTTATGTCGAATAAATATCGACATAGAGACCACGGACCTGTCGAAGTATCTTGAGAAGTCGACGCAGCTTCTACTTTAACTCAATGCAGAAGGAAGTGTCTGTCGAAGCCATCTAAATTCGGCGCAATGTCGACTTCATCTCGACGCAGATAATAAAGTTCAGAGCCATGTCCTCAACTCGATGGTTATGTCGATTAGATTTCGACGCAACATCGACTAGCAGAGTTCAATCAAAGCATGTATGAATTCGAAGCTGCTCTTACAAAACTCAAAGGTGCGTCGATAAGAGAGGAAGAGAACTCGACGCTACGTCGAATACAGTATGAAAAGGAAACCTTTTTAGTTGTCATTTTGGACTCTCTCTCATGGCCCACAATACTCAAGACCGTTCTCCAACGACTCATTAATTGCCTCAAATAGAAAGAAGAATTAAAGAGGACAGAAAATCTGTCTTGGAAATATGCTAATAGTTGGTGGATGGGTCGGGAATTAAAGAAGGAAGGAAAGAGAAATTGTTCAGTGGTGAATACCTTTTCAGGACTTACCAGAAGGGGAAAAAATTCAAATTGAAGAGGGACAATAAAAGGGAAGAAAAGAAAGAGAAAGAGAGAGCATTCATTATAATCAGCTAACATTTTTCTATTAAGGCCCTCTCTTCTTCTTCCTCCTCAGGAACCCTAATAGAGAACATATAGAGAAGAAAGAAAAGCTGCTCTCCATCTTATAGAACAGAAGATCTGAAGGCTGCTGTTCATCACAATCATATAGCAAACAGATCTCAATCAGTAGAAATAGAAAGGATTTGAAATCCATAGCTCCTGCAATAGATCACCATCATAAGCATGAGTTAATCATAAGCAGAGCCAGTGAAAGAATTAAGAAGCTGTTCTTCATACAAGCTTCATAAGAATTCTGAGAACAAAATTCTTCTCTTTTTCTCCTTCTTCTTTCTCCCTCTCATTCTCTCCTATAAAAGAGTTTTAAGAATCCCTCTTCCAAAGGATTCAGTGGTTCAAGATCTCCTTATCAAAAGATCTGGTTGGTTCAAGATCTGCTTATCAAAAGATCTAGTGGTTCATGATCTCTTTATCAAACGATCAGTGGTTCTAAGAGTCTCCTTACCAAAAGACTCAGGCACAGTTGGTGCAGTCCTACCATGTGGTAGAAGAGGGGAGTACCCACATTTTGGGGAACCACTATAAAATTTCTGGTGTTTGTGTTGTGCTTTTCTGTGCTATCCCAATTCCTTTTATTCAGCAATTTATTTCTTGCACTATTATTATTCTGCCTGTGATTTTGTTGAGCATAAATCCTTAGTTTATTTTATTGTTTACACAGTTAGGATAGAAATATTTTAAATCTCTATTCACCCCCTCTGGAGGATTCTCAGAGGCACACTGTGCACTTTCATTTTCTTCAACCTTTAAGATGATGTGTCTTCATCAAGACGATATCATCGAAACTATTTCGATGGTATGATACTTTTCTCTACTATTCTTCTGCTGAGTCTTGAGATGATATTTTACTTAGTTAATTTTCATTACTTTTATCGTCTATATACTAGGGATGTAACTTTGATGCTTTCTCAACGAAATGTATATTATCTCAATGATATATGCAGTCCTAGATAATTTTAGACTTAGAAAGTTTTCCTGATATATGATTTATCTTCTACAGTCATGAATAAGCTATATCATCAAATACATAATGCATTTATCACTAATCTGAGCATTTCTTCAATTCAGGAATATTGCTGGGCACAATTCCCAACAATCTCCCCCTATTTGAAGAAGTCATAACTCACTTCAATGCTAAATGTTAAGGTATAAATAAAATCATAATTTGAAGACATTTAGAGAATATTATATGATTCATCTATAACATGACATAGATAGAGAATGTTTTTCAACAAAAATATAACAGAGTCATTTGCCCAAGTCATTTTTAGATAAAACATTCTATGGTCTTCAGGTCCTGCTGCTGCTTCCTTTTCCTTTTCTCCTTTGCCTTTCATAGAAGCTGATTAGTTTTGGGATCTTCTTTGGAGAAGGAGGAGGACCACGAGGAAATGCCAGTTTATGATTTCTCCTCTTCTCCAACTGAGTTAAGTGCAGGTTCCAATCAACAAAATAGTAGACTCTTTCTGACCCATCCCGAGGGTATCTATATTCCATCCAGACCTTTGAGATCAGGGTCCTAGAGTTAGGATCCACTTGCATGACTGTGGATCCTGCTCAATTTCCCTAAGCCTCTTTTGCCTATACCTTTTGCCCTAAACTCTTTTCCTTTTTTTAGAGCTGGCAGATTCTCCAATTTCTATGCCATAGATTTCTGATGCAGTGCTCTCATAAGGTTCTGCTAGCTCAAAAGCCGAGGGAGGCTTTTGTAAGGCTTGTTTGACCTGATTGACTGCCCACATGGCTTGATTGGAGCCAACATTTATCATTGCTCTCTCCCCCTTTAGGACTTCTTCAGCTATGTGATCATCAAGAGTAACTTGTAATAAATTCATCCTCTTATGTATATGTTGTTGAATCTCATCCAAGTTATTCCTTACCTCTAGCAGATTTTCATCTAAGTTCTAAGTATTAACTTCCATTCAGTTCAGGATTTGATCTCTATCTGTATTCATGAACCCTGCTATCTGTTGAAATGCTCTCTCTGTATTCCTTTGCATAGTGCCTTAGTTTCGTAAGAGCTGGTGATTCTGGTGTCCAACTTTTTTGATCTCCTACCAATATGTTCTATGGCTGGAGCAGCTAAATGAAGGAAGTGAGTGTGTTGAGTGTTGAGATGATGCATATCATTCTTTATAGGATGTAGCTTAGCCTTTATTTCTTGCCTTAAGTCATCTACAGTCTGTAGAATGAACTTTTCTATCTTCTCCCTTTGATTATTTAGCAAGGTTGAGATCATATGAAATAGGGAGCCTGAGTGTACAGTGGATGGTCCAGCTGTATTCACTTCAGGAGCTGCATTTTCTTCTGGAGAACCTTCAGGAATGCTATCTTGAGCCAGAAAATTAGGAGAGTTTACCTGCATCTGCTCATCTTCTTCCACCAGCACTTGCTTCCATTTTATCAGAACTAGGTCAAGTCCAATCTGGGGATCAGAACTTTCATCCTTCTCTGGTACATTTTCTTCCTTGTCCTTCTCTAAAACACTCTTTTCTAGGAATGCTTTTTTAGGTACAGATTCTTCAACTGATCCTCCAAGGTAGAGCACCCAAGATAGGTCTCCCCCTCAACCCTGCTAGTATCTTGGGCTGAGCACCCATGTGGTGACTCCCCCTCAACTGGATCACTCCCCATAATGGGAATTCTTCTTTCTTCAGGAACATTTGTGTGAGCAGGTTCACTCATGTCCTATGGGATCATCTGATTTTGAGCTACCTCCTCCTCTGTCAAAGCAGGGTTTGGTAGAGATGGGGCTCCTTCTTCTTCAGAGTTGCTAGAGGACCCTTCCTTATCTGAGTGATCAGATATCACATCTTTCTTTTTCTTCCCTTTTGTAGAAGTTTGGTTATCCTTAGAAGTTTTGGGGATGACTCTCTCCCATCAATCCAGCATTTTTGAATCTAACCTCTTTGAATAGTGTAGAGGTGCTCCCATGCTTCTCTTCACTACATCTCCAAGGGTATTCAGGCTGAAGATGGATAGGATTCTACCAAATGATGGGGTCTTCATGGTGTTCTTGATCCTCTGGAATAGAAACTTTCTCCAGTTTGCCTTCCTTGAAACAATGATCCTGCACATTGCCTCAAATATTTCCTTTGAAATCTTGTAATGGGAACCAAGCTTGCACAACAGTACTTTCCCTATAATGGCTGCAAGGAGCTTTCCCTTCTGATTGAATTCTACCTCCTTAATAGACCTGTAGCTCTTGCCACTATGCCTACACCAGGCATATCCAACAGATAGATCTTCAACGGTCAAGTCTTCCTCCTCAACCTCCTTTTCCAATCTTGGAATCCTCAAAGCTTTTCCTAAGCTCTTGGCAGTTACTTTGATCTTTTTCCCGGCCATGGTAGACTTTAGAATGGTCCTTGAGCTATTTATTCTAGCTCCATCAAAGAATTCACAGGCCTCCTTGTTCATGAGGACACATGGTTCGCAGAGCAGATACTCCAGCCCTTTTGATTCCATCAACACGATTACTGACCTGATCTCTTCAGAGCAAGAACTGAATCCTCCCCTCATGAGCTCGCATCCAGGATGACTAAGGATTCTTCCTTCTTTGGAGACATTGATGCAGAATGTTGAGAACAAAGATTGTCGGAGGCGGAATGGAGGTTTGCCGCAGAAATGATTCTGGGCAAATGAAAGCGTAATTTTTGACCTAAGCATTCACTCTATTTATATTAGAAGTAGATCAAGAGACGCGTACCATTATGTCTTGGCTAGTAGATTAAAAATCCATCAGACGGATCTGATTAGGGATCCAATATAGCATGAAGTGCCTGCGCTGTATTTCGACGATGCGTATCTTTATCGTCGATAGTGTCGTCAAAACTACTTCAATCTAGTCATCAGAATCACTTCAGCGTTGTCGTCGAGATTTCACTAATATCGCCGAGACACAAATTTTGTCGTCGATCCTGCTCATTTTGTATCGCTGAGAATTCATCTATGTCGTCGATATACTCATCTGATACTTGTCTAACTCAAGGAATCCTTGAATAATGCTTGGGGACAATGCTACTTATATTTTCTCCTTCACATCTCTTATGTAGAATACCAATTTGATGTTTACTTGGGCAGGGCTCCATTCTTCAAGGTTTGGTTTCTTCTTTACTTCATTCATTCTTTTTATCTTAGCTTCTTATTCTTCAAAGGTAACATAATGTCTTTTGCTTTCTAACTTACCTACTTCTCAAGCATAGTGATGAGAGAGTAGGGATTATGATGGTTGAACAATGCATTCATCTTCTATCATTGACCCAAGGTCTTCATTGTGTGTGAAGTTGTGTACTCCCCCTCCATTGTTGCAGGGATTTGAGAGATTCTTTTAATTCTGTAATAACTCAATGTCCACTACTTAGATCTTTCCCAGATACCTCAATTTCCATGTTCAAACCAACCTCTTGAGCAATTTTGAGAATATCTTCTTGATGTACTTCATTTTGAAGAGATGGATCATTTTCCATCAGTTGTATCTTCTCTTAGAGGCCCCCCTCAATAGAAGCAAGAGAGGGATGAACTTCTTGTGGAGAAGTGTGTTGAGATTTGAGTAGCATCAGTTTGTTTGAAACTCCAAGTATCATTATTAATCTATTCTCTCTGGATTGAGTTTTCTTGAATACTTATTTACTCCAGCCTTGTGCCTGGAGCAATCATTGCACAGATACCAAAAGAGTTGACATTTGGACATACCTGCAAAAAAGATTACTTATCCTTAGGCACCCAATTGGATTTGGGTTCTAGGTTCATGTTAGAGGAATAACTTGAAATACTACACCTAAGAGATGTCTGCCCTTTTCTTGCATTAGGCACTGTTGGATTGAACTAGCAGTCTAGGGCAAAATGACCAATCTTTCCACATCTCCAGCACTCATACCTGTTGTATCTTCTCTTATGCCTTTCCACCTAGAAACGTTGGTGGGTAGTAGCGAAGATAGAAGACCTAACTGGCCTGGGGTGAACCTCATAATGGTGAGTATGTAGTTGAGCTGGTCTCACCACTTTTTAGTTCACCACCTTGGGAACAGGCTTGGCTGCCTTTCCCTTAGTTTTAAGTGTTGATGCTGCATATCCATGGACATGAGAACCTGGAATCTTCACTTGGGTCTCTTCAAGGGGTGTTTTATAAACACTTGGTCCAAAGCTTGCTCTTCTATGTGTGTTGGGGGGTTTACTGTTTCTTATAGAGCAAGCCTTGGTAAGATGATCATGTGAAGATTCCTAGTTAGAGAAATTTGATGCCAATAGCTTCTTTTTGTAGGAGGGTTGGGATTCAGATGTCTTTCCCTTGACTGTCTCCTTACCAAATCCTACACCACCTCTGAATGGTGCAGAGAATTGGTCAATGATTAGAAGGACAGTCTTGGGCATTGAGAAGTTGACAACAATTTTCTTCTCAGCCAATAGAATTTCCTCAAGGTCCTTGATGACCTTGTTCTTCTTACCCAACTCAGCTTTTTTGAGCTTTGTGATATCCTTGAGCTTGTCCATTTCTTTGCTCATAGCAGTCAGCTTATCAGCTGTCTCTTGGAGCTCAGATTGGGCAGATTTCATGGATGCTAACTCCTTAGATTGATCTCTAAGAAGCTTCTTGCTTCTTTTCAAAGTAATCCACAAGGCTTCATTATGTTGCACTAGGTTAGATCCAACCTCATGTGAAGATCTTGAGGATATGCTATTGCAAGCAGATCCACACTCACTCTCATGCATAGAATCTGTCATTGATTCAGAATCAGAGATAGATAAGGGGGCTCTAATAAGTACCTTCCCAGGAGAGGTGTAGCCATCCTGGATTTCTTCAGTTATGGCCATAAAGCCAATAAGAGCTTCCTCCTTGGTTTATGATAGATCTGAATCAGAATCACTAAGTGTTTTGATCTTCTTAACAATGACTCCTTTCTCAGATTCCTTTTTGTCCCTTGGACTTCTTCTATCATCACTCTTATTGGATTCTTTCTTCTTAAAGGGGCAGTCAATAATCATGTGACCCGTCTTCTTGCAATGAAAACAAACTAGGTTAGCCAAATCAAATCCATTAAGTTTAGAGTTATACCTTTCCTCCTTTGAAGATTTATATTGGTCATGTTGACTAGATCTTCTGGAGTTTGGGGATGTCTTCTGGATGTTTCTTCTTCTTCTGGGAATCTTTCTTTTAAGCTGCTTGGTGAGGAGTACTGGTTCTTTAACAATGTCATCAAATTTTGATGTGTTTGCATCAAAAGCTTCTGTGTTCTCAGAGATATTCTGAGTTATAAGAGTATTGTCTTTGGTACTCCTCAAGCTTTCACTCTCAATAATCATGACCCTTTCTCTAGTGTTCCCCTTTGAATTTTCTTCTTCAGTTTCCTTCATGTAGATCTCCAAGGAATCCGACATCTCTTTTGCTGTTTTGCAATGACTTAAGTATTGAGATGTGGAATCATCAATTGCATTCTCAAGTATGTGTTTTGCACTTTTATCCATGGATATCGGATCTACATCTTCATTGGAGAACTGTGATAGAGAATAGGGTCCCACTTTAACAACCATAAATAATCTGAGATCTGATGCTTCCATGAATAACTTGACTCTAAACTTCCATATGGCAAAATTCTCTTTGGTGCAGATGAGCAGCCTCATTGATCTCATCTCTTGATGATGCTCACAGGCCATTGAAAGATCACAACCCAATCAAAAACTTGTAGATCTTGTTCTAAGCTGTAAAGCCTTTGAACTCAACCTACCTTTGATACCAATTGAAAGATATGGGTTGTCAATGATCTACACCTAGAGGGGGGGGGGGGGGGGGGGGTGATTAGGTGTTTTTTGATTTCTCTGCTACATTAAGTTATATCTATCACAACACAAAATCAACATAGAAAACACACAATGTTTTATAATGGTTCCCTACAAGACAATATGTCCAGAGGTAGTCCACTGTCCCTCTCGCCTATCTAGCAGCGTGCTAAATTAGGAAACTTCTCCAAAACTCAAATCTTTTCACTATACATCAGATCTTACAACTCAGATCACAAAGGATCCTACCTCAGCCCTTCACACAGAAAAGCCTACACTCAGGTTATACAAACCTTTCAATTGTTTTCTCAGACTTTACAAGTCCTACCAAACTCAGATCTGTACCAAGATCCTACCAAACTCAGGCTCACATAGAACCCTACCAATTCAGGCTCACACAAAACCCTACCACTCAGATCTGGTACAAGATCCTACCAAACTTAGGTTCACAAGAAACCCTATAGAAAAGTATAAATATGTTTGGCGTTGTAGAAGAAAACTCTTCAAGATGTATGCTTTTTGAATAGCAGACTTCTTCTTCTTCTTATAAATGTAAGCTCTGTGAACTTGTGGATTACTGAGCTTTTCTTTTGAATCTCCTCCTTTGATGATAAATGCACTTCTAGTATAGGAGAAAGATTCTTTCTTGTCTTCTCAGCCAAATGATGAAGATTTTCTTCTTGTTCTTCTTCTTTTCTTTTCTTGATCAGATTTTTATATGTTGTATGAAGAACTACTTTGAAAGCGACAATTTCTCCCTTTTTATATTCTTCTGTAACTTTGCATAAAATCCCTTTCAAAAAAATTCCATAAATTGCCTGATAGAATATTTGAAAGAACCAGCAGAATTGATTATAATAAATGCCTTGCCATTCTTGGAACTTGCAAAATATAGAAGTAATAAAATTCTTCCTTAAACATGATGCAACGACTATATTCTGTACATAAAATATTATTCATTACTCCTTGATTGGTGCGCAAGATGGGCGGCGTGCATCTTCCCTAGATATCAATTTTCAAGAGAACCGATGAATTAAATGCTGCTCTGTAACTGTCAAGACGGTATTGTTCCTTCAAGACGATATTGTCATTATTAACAGATATTCTTCACGACAATGTCGTCGATATACTTTCTACTTCAGTACTTGGCTTGTTATCTCAATGAAATTTCTTCTTCAAGACGATATCGCTGAGATACTTCCTTATATGCAATATGTCTACAATCTTCAAGGTCGTATGTTTCCATTAAGATGATATCGTCGACATACATCCTTC